>JAOTON010000713.1:0-600000 GCA_034440635.1 Lepas anatifera | reverse complement strand
ATCTAATAACACAATTATAAAAGTGCAGACCATTACGCCCTGGGAATTGAAAGCGAGGGTAAACGAGAACGGGCCCCAAGAAATTGCACATTAAATCCGAATCAGAGCCATAGCTCTTGCTTTGGCCCCGCAGTAAATGTCATCAGATATCAAATAACGTCTTACACTGAGAACCAACTTACTCAGTGCTCTATAATCCATAATCGCCTTGCTAGCCCACTCACTGATAAACATCAAAACAGAACCCAGGTAGAAATGATGGCGGTACACATCAATATCTGACATCTCTAATTGGCTGATTTGCATCTCCACAACATCTGACAAGTATAAAGACATGAGATCGTTAGCGCAGAGGATGTAGATGGTATGTGTCGATTTCATGCTATGCCAATCCATGTTATACGCATGGTGAACTTGACTCCAGTGTTCGGTAAGCTATGAAACAGTTCAGGCCAGAGACGCAGAAAGCGGGGAGGGGGACGGGGTGGACGCTCCCCCCTGTTGGCCAACCAGGAGGCACGTCCCCCAAAAATTTTGGGTCAATGGTCATTAATGTTGTCAGATACCGAATAGTCTAAAAATTCGCCAGCCCGCCCAGGTCCGTCCCCCCTGCGAAAATTCCGTGGTGGCGCCTCTGCTTCCCACCCTGATAGCAGGCCTGGGGCAGTTCCCGCCAAAAATGCATGCCTGGGGGAGTCCCGCCAAAAAAGGCACTCGATTGGTTAGCATACCCTTTGTCCCGTTTATCAACGTGGACCAAACGAAAAACTTCCAAATATAACCTAGGTGTACTGACTCGATAGTGCATATCTTCACCAGCGACTTAACATTCTGCACCCCCCCTGCCAAGTCTACCCCGTTAACGTCATTTCAGATCTGGCATTCCCCTCCCCTAGTTAAAACAATCCGTGGCCGCACCCCCAGTTTTTGCATGAATTACAAACGAGAAGGTAATTGTATCATCCATTTTTAACCCCTGTTTTGTTTTCCATCTTTATATTTGTGATTTAAAAATTGCAGTTCGGAATGTGGAATTTGAGTTTATAGCATCAACCAGCGCATTTCAAATCATATCGACTGTTTAAATAAAAATAATATAAATAATAATTTAGCCCAGTATAACACCAATACAAATTGTATGGACTTATTGGTGTTATTCTGCCATAGTTCTAATATGATCTAAAAATTACCCCATCAACGTTGCTTTGTTAAGACGAATCATGACGAGATTTTCTAACCACTGACTTGCTCCCAACCAGTAATGAAAAACTAAAACACGATTGAATCACCCCTGGTGATGGGGGCTGTTATGGTGGGACAGGAAATGCCGGCAAGCTAAAAAAGGTTTTCGCCCGAAGCCATACCCTCCAAAATTAACACAAGCTCACCAACGTCTCTTACTGCCAAAGCCGAGAGCAGGGGCGGACGCAGGAGCGTCATTTAGGGGGGGGCAACTCGGGAAAATCGTGAAAATATAGTGTTTTGAAGAAAATCGGTCCGAATTTCGTCATTTTGGGGTGCCATGGCCCGTAGCCCTCCCCCCTCTGCACCAGCGGCCGGGAGCGACCCACCTACCTCAACCCGCCAGAGCAGATAGGATACAGGTCGATCACCCCACTTCTGCAGAGGTGCTGTGGGACAGTTTTAGCACCCGTCCCACCTCAACATTTATCACCACATTTTTGTACCATTCCCAGACAGGTATCAGGTCCGAGGAATTTCACAGAGACGGCATTCTTTTAGGTCCGCTACCTTGGCCGGATGCTTCTAACGTAGGGGTTCGCAAATCCCCTAGTTAGAAGGATGGCCAATGAATACACGGAGTCAAACAGTCCTAGTACAGAAATGAAACCCGCAGCTCGAATCATAAAACTATGCATTTTCAAACACGTATAATTATGCATAATGCATGCATGGTTATAATATAAGATAGGTGACTAATTACCTGCCCAACTGTGAGTGTACTGGCCCTAGCAGAACAAAAATCACAGCTGACATCAAAGCACCGGACCACACAGCCCACACCCCCCGATCGGCCCGAATTTGGGCCCGCCACTCGCAGAATCCGGCATCTCTACTGCGCGTGCCAGTCCCATGACCCGGGGGTCGCGCTGCCGCTTGGCGCGCGCCGCCGACAAGAGTCAGGTTTTTGGCACGCGGCCAACCCCGCGGGTCTGACACCGGCTTGGGCTGACAGCTGATTGTCGTGAATCATCCGCCCAGCGATCTTTTGCCGCGGGCCATAGTCGGCGTGTAGCCGGTTAAGAGTAATATTCTACCATAGGCGGATCCAGGTTTCCAATTTTGACTGGTGAACAGCGCGGTTGACCTCGAACGCAACTAATTGGTGGGGCGTTATGAAGACTGGGGATGCACTGGCGTTAAGTGAGCCATAGCCGGGGAATTTACATCCGATTTGGTCCATATTCAATTTACATCGATTTGGTCTTCTGCCAAATCAATGTCACCCTTTGTGCACGCCATCATTGTCAATCCAAATACAATCCATATCCGAAACATCAAGTTAAATCGACTAAAGCGGAACTCCCGTGTCCACATCCGTATCCAAAACTATACAGATTACCTCGGCATTTCAATCCAATTCAATACAATCTACCAAGGAGTCGGGTCTATGGGAATTTCCAATCCGTGACGTGTTCCGAACAGGCGATGCCAAATTCTTCAGCGACGGCGGGGGAGGGCAGACCTGGCAATGGAAACCTACATACACTTCCCCACTTGTTTAGTCGGCCAAACAGAGGGGTGCAAAGCTTTTGGCATTGAGATTCGATCGAGCTGTAAAATATAATAACTTCAAAGGGAGACTAAGATGCAGAATTATTCCCGATTGCGGGACAAAAAATGTGTCCCGAAAAATAGCTGGGCCGTCAAAACCAGCGGTGCGTCCACTTTTCCAGAGCAAGAGGAGGCGCCTTCCGAGCTTTCCCTGGTGGTCACAACCTTGCGAGGACTCAAACATGTCTTGCCAATAACCGCAGGCTTTCGGGGCATATTATTAACGTCACTCCACCGTGAGCCTGAGCGCTCCCTCTTACATCCACCCCCTCCCCCGTCCTCTCTACGTTGTCTTCCGATGTGGTCCATCGCAAAGGCGTCACAGCACCGTGAAAGAGCGTTGACAAAAACTAGAAAAAACGCCACGGACAATGGTGTCCCGGTGCTCCAAGACATCTGGCAAATACTCGTATCTAAGACCGACTTTCACAATGCATAGTACACATTTCCATCACTTAATGCATCTCTGATCGCCTCTGAAATAACTCCAGACAGATTTCACCCAGGCTTTCAGCAGGCTCGCAGTTTCATATCCCAAGATTGAACCAGGACGCAATCGGGACCAATTCACTCAGATTACATTTTGAAACCTGTCTGAGCTGGGCCGTAATTTTCCAGAGCACCTCACGGTATTTCGCTGGCGGGCCATCGATACCAGGAATCGTACTCTACCGCGGTTGAAATGTTCGCAGTAACTTCCAGGCTTAGCCGAATTCATTCCATAAATTGTGCCACTGGATTTCGTTCAAACCGATCATTTACTTTGAAAAGTTTTGGCACACTTTGTTTGTTTGTTTGTTTGTATTGAGCAATCATCAACGGGTTCATTTAAGTCCCATTCACAGATAAAGTCAAGGCGATAAAATGTTAGCTAGCATTCGCTGCTTAGAGAGAGAGAGAGAACTAGGACATAGTTCTACATTTTCGCATACACATATTTACACATATAAGTAAAAATATAAAAATGACCGGTCAGTGTTCATAAAAAGCCCCTATTGCCTGACGTCACAGCGTAAAAAAAGCCCAACTTCACGCGGCGATTTCAATACAGTTATTTCTTTACCTTTTGGCGGACTTGATATTGCAGCTGTAGCGGTATAAGGGTATCGCAAAAAGAACAGTTCGCTACTTTTGCATTTCTGAACCAAAATTGCATTTTGCGCGCAAGCATTTAGTAGCGCATTTTTAAGATTTGAACGAATACATTGGCCTTGCAGAGCAAACAAAATACCTGGTTCAGTTTTTCTCTGGTCCTCCGACTTATAGTTTACGATGAAATCTAGCGTTTTGGGCAAAATGTCCCCGCAAAAATGTTCCGTTGCCTCTACCCTCCAGAGGGAGTTTCGGTATGATTAACAAGTGCTATCTCAGTTCATGCGATATAAATCCTTTCACCGATGTCACGTTCTTACGGATCGGCATTTTTAATTTACAGCCTCCGGGTTGATTTTCGAAGCCTGCATGCTGTTGGCGAGACACTTTTCCAATATATTTTCGTTTCACAACATCGCTTTTCGGGCATTCCTTTTAAGAGAAGTGCACTCAGTGGTAGATCCAGGCTTTCATTCGGGGGGGCGGGAAGGGCCTGAGGGCTCACTCCTACCCCACCCTCACCTCGAATATTATCTCACTATGTGATTATTATGGGCGCTCAGAAATTTCAGGGACGAGGGCGCAAACCCCTAGCCCCTCGGCCGTGACGGATCTAGCCGGTCGGTTTGGGAGAGGCAAACCGAATTCAAAAGCAAAAACGTCACGCAGTGAAGAGCTCCGCTACAATATCGCTTTCCGGTAATTTTTGGGTATTTGAGGCGATAAGCAAAAACGTCGCAGGGTGAAAAATATGGGCTCGAGAAACATTTTTCCTATCAAGGCCCAATATTTACACTGAACTTAACTGATCCTGTTTGAAGTTGAGAGTTGAAGCACCAAAATCTTCGTTGTAAACTAAAAAGGAGTCGGGAAAAATGGAGGTCGATCGCTTTGGGGGGCAAAAACATAGATTTGCCCCGAGCTTTTCCGTTTGGGGGCAAATGCCTTTCCCCTGGATCCGCCACTGGCCCCTCACCCAAAATCCACCACTGAATGCTACCTCTATATTTATCACTAATATCTTCAGGCGCTAACGACCCTATGAACACCCCCGTTCCGATCGCCCGACGCTCTGAAACAAAGCCACATCACCAGTTTTGGGAAGAGACTGTTGTCCGAGGCCTGGCTGGCTGCTTTCCCCGCCGCCTCCGCTGGTTCACCGCTACTTACCTGGAACAGACAACGGACACACGTCAGTCGCGATAGAGCGCAAGTCAGTAACGTCTCATTCACAAACATTGGCGCATCCAGGAGCAACATTTGGAGCGGTCTAAGCCATGGCTGGAGATCTCTTCTCGATCCAGGGGGTCCTGGGTGGGTTAACGCTGGTACGGCCATACAAACCCTATACAAAGCCTATGGAAGACTCAAAATCCAGGGGGTCCTGAACCCCAACCCTCCCGGGATTTCCACTGATGGTCTAAGCCACAATTTTTGGAGGAGAGCTAAATCCGAGAAAAAGAGTCACGAAAACATAGTATTTCTAAAGACAAACGGTCAAAATATGGTTCTTTAGGGGGAGCAAAAGATATTACCTTAGGCTTTTGTGGGGGCCACGGCCCCTTCGGCCCTCCTTGGATCCGCCAGTGTTCACACGTCCGCTCGGGAGCCCACAGAACGCAGCTCACGAAAATTAACGTCATAGCGTGCTAGAGCTAAAACATCGTGTGTATAAATAGGTCACTCAGAGGGCAATAGCTAGGGTTCCAAACTGGTAAGGCTTTGATGAGAATCTCGAGGGTTATCAGGCGTCGCCAGCTTTGGCTTCTTCGGGAGTGAAGATAAGACCTTTTTTCACACCGTGTATTTTTTTAGCACATAAATTCAGATACATTTGGGCACAGTCATTGCTATTTACACTATAGCTCCAAAACTACCAAATATAGACACACAAAGGCCCAGCCAAGAGACAAGGATAGACTCAATGTTTTTCCCAAGTTGAACATACCCTTTTAAAACCATAAATCACTTCAAACCATTTCAAAATCCGAAGTATCGCATCTCCGAAGCCGCGGACTAGACCCAGTCTACACAAAAATAAACGCTAATGCTGCTTAAACTGTAGCCATGCTGCAACAACACTGAGCTGCAGTAAGGCCTGCACGAAAAATGGAGTCTATGAGAGAATACAATGCGTCCACTAGTCAACCGAGAGCGCCCGGGCTCACACGAGGAAGAAAGCATCTATGCGTAACAGTAATAAAGAAGCGAACACTTCACACTAGTAACCACGGCCCCGGCGGCTCTTTCCACTCCGGTGACGCTCCACAAAACCCTCCCCATTCCCGACCACCCATCGCAGTGGCCAAGCCACTATACACACAAGATAAGACCTTAGTATTAACCTGCTGTGACTGCAACCGGGCCAAAATACAGCTCTAAAATAGCCATGCCGACCAAAGCACTAACAATCAGTGGCAGACCCAGGACTTTATTTCGGGGAGGGGCGCTAGGGGATTCTAACCCCTCCCCCATCGCTTACGAACATCCTCCGGTCATGCATTAGCTATAGGCACTCGGACACTGCGGGGGGCTTGACCCCCACCCCCCCACCCCCCAACCCCCCTTCCCTTGTATCCGCCACTGCCCACAGCACTAACTCGACAATGCTTCGAAACAAGCTGTCATTCACGAGGTTAAACAGGATGAAACATCAGACCAAGTATAGCTGAACCACGTTGGCGAAACAGATCCTCCTGGTGTGCTTCAAGATCCTGGTGCCAACATCTGCACTCTTGTCATCAACTCCTGTAAATCAACCCCCGTACCGTCCACGCTGTTGAAATAGAAAGAAAACAACGAGATGGGTGATTAGGTATGTAACTAACTCAACCCCTTGAATTGGAAGACGAAACAAGAAATACAGCGCATCCCCCGGACAGTGGCGGACCCAGGACTTCATTGCAGTGGGGGATAGGGGCTCGAGCCTCTCCCGCCATTGCCACGAAACAGTCTCCGGCTATACAATTACTAATAGGCACTCTGATATTTTGAAATTTCGAGGGGGGCTTGAGCCTCTGCCTCCCCCCTTGTATCCGCCACTGCCTACTGCCCCCACACGCCAGAGCTACGGAAATGTGCTGCTCTTCAGTTCAGAGCCGTTTCTATTTCACAAGTGCGCCTGCAATTATTTACAAGTGTGTTGTGCCCTCATTAGCTACATGTTGTGTCTCACGGAGTCGAGAGCGAACCAAATACTGACGAGCAATAAATACACAACAGTAATTATCTATCGAAGACATTTATTGACGCAAATCGTAATACCCACCCCTGTGGATATTTAAGACGGTTAAATACATAAATAAATAAATAATTTGATACGGCTTTCACGCCTTGGTTTTGATCAGCAGTACAGGACGGTCAATTGCTTCAACTTGCCTTTCCTGCGGCCAACCGATCAAGACCGCTTACGTGTTTGCGGTAGGAATATATGAAGAGGCCTGGAGAACACAAGAACGATTTCTGGAGATCGAGACATGGAAACGATTAACAGCCAGTGTTGGCGTTCTGACCGCATGGTGATAATCTGAGCCAAATGTAAAAAGATTAGCTCGATTTCACTTCCGTTGCCGCCATTTTGGAGATTGGGATAGGGAGGCCGTATGATTGTTTAGAAGTCCCGTATTTTTTATACAGTTTCGAGACGTTTTCAGGGCTGGCCTAATAATTCACTAGCATTATTCCGTAAATCACGACTGGTGTCGGCTGTGACATTTGCCTCTGGTCCACAGCAGACCACAAAACCACAAAACCGAACAATGTGTCCCCCGTTGTCAGTCAACTCCAAACAAAGCTAATGAACGGGTACGCCGCCCAAAGCCTAGAACGTGACCCCCGACCCCTGCTACCAAGCCACAGCGCACACAGCAGGAGCGGACGCAGGAGCGCCGCTGGGGGGGGCAACTTGGGAGAAATCGTAAAAACATGGTGTTGAAGAAAAACTGCTAAAATTTCGGCATTTGGCGGGGCATTGCCTCAGGCCTCCTGCCCCCCCCCTGCGTCCGCCAGTGGCACACAGCACTACTACCAGAACAGAAGCGCCTGGGGCGTGACATGTGATATAGCCGTTCCAGACCAAATCGCGGTAACCGCCCACCCCAAGCATCGGCGGAGGCCGCGCCAGGCGGCAGAAGTGCGAGTTGGTGGTCGCTTAGCAACAGCCAGTTGTTGCCATGCGGTGTCCTCGCGGCAGGCTGCTGCCATCACGTCTACTAGCGGTTGGGAGGCGCATTTATCTTCATGTCACGTGACTGTCGTCGTAAAGTAAGAACGGAATTACTTAATCAACATAAACGAATTTCAATTGCAAAGTACGGGCGCAAATTCAACCTAACCATTTTTACAGGCTTTTTGTACCTTTGTTAGAATGGCAGAATCGCTTTTCTCTATCACCTATAGCTCCAATAAGGTTCAGTCTAACGTCATCTCTATTTCTGTATCATTCTATCGATAAATCACATGTAAACCATCCACAGCGGAACTCCGTGCTCCTTCCAATCACGCACCAGCTTCAACGGCTGGGATTGGAAATGCCACGATAGCAAATGTACTCATAATACATGGGCGTCAAAAGCGGGGGAGGGGGGACAGGACACGTCCCCCAACTCACAAATGAGGGGGAACGTGCCTCCAATTTTGGGACTCCATCTAGGTTGTTTGCATTTTCTCCCCCATTACCTGCTCGAACCTAAGTAACTGTGTTATTTAAGTGCATCATCAGTGGAGTTTTCAGAGACAGCCGAGTGCTTAAGACTCTTCTCCCCCATCATCAACAGCACCCCCCGTCCCTCCTTCCGATAAAATTCAGAGGCGACGACCCTGCCCTTGTTTAGTTCTCCACTTGTAAACAATACCAAAGCGTTACTCCCTTGCAGTACTCAGGGGTCATACCAGAGCTCGGATACTATACTTGGTATATTTAGTCGGACTCCAACCAGCACGTGTTTTTTGCAGTGATCCGCGAATCTTTTATATACAGTTGCGACGCACGGGCCAACGTCTCCCTCCCCGCCCCCGACCTTCTCTCCGACCTTTGCCGCTGCCCAGCAACTTCGCCAGCTAAAAAAGACCGAGACTGCTACCGCACTGTCGCTGCCAGGGGCGCCACCAGGTGTTAATTTCGAGGGTGCATATCAAAAGACGATCGACTACAAAAGACACTTGATCTTTGCTTGGCACAGACCTGTGTGTGTCACGGTCCTGTGCCCCCCTCCTTGCACTGCCACTGGTTGACCGTGTTTGACACCCACCAGTGTTAAACGCTGCCCACCTGTGGCGCGACACTAGTTAATGATGTCTCCAACAGAACCGCCTAGATGTTGTCCCTTAATTGCCGGCCTTCAGCTTCACCGCGTGGAGTCATTTGTCATACTCGGCCGCCATACATCTGTGGACCGTGAATAATTACGCAGCAGCGTAGTAAAACGCAGAACCGTTCACACTGTCGGCCTCACGAACAGCAGGGGTTGCATAGGCGGATCCAGGGGGCCAGAAGGGTGGGGCCCTCCCAGGTGGGGCCCTCCCCGACCACTCACTCGGCGCCTCCACGCCGATCTCCGGCGCCTCCTGGAACTGTCCAGGCACCCCTTGAAATGTCGTTTCCCACCCACCCCAGACGCAAACACTGGCGCCTTCAACATACTGTTTGGCGCCCAAAAATATGTGTCACCTTAAGAAATGGCGCCCCTCCAGCCTGAACGAAGCCTCCTCCCTCCCCAGTAGGAAATCCCAGATCCGCCTATAAGCGGCCGCTTCAAGGACGGACAAATTATAAATATAAAAGGTCCGACAGGCAGTTGTGGCAGCCAACTCGGCACCTCGTTGCGGAAACTTGCACACCCATCCAGTAAACACCAGCCTTAGCACCCGTTAATCCGCTAATTTATTACGCAAGAACGAACCAAACCACCTGCCTCACGCTGGCATTCTCTTCTCCAGCGATCCTGTATACGTGTTCAGTTTTTATCGCCAACTCAGCTCTCTCACTTAGCACAAAAGCAGGCAGCTCCCCCATTCACTGTCATCTTTTCCGACAGCTAATACCCTGAGCAAGCCAAAACAAACCGCCGGTGTAACAGGAGGGGACCGAATGGTGCCAACAGCGCCCCCATGCTTCCAGAGGAAGCAGGCAGGTTTCCAGAGGCCGCTTTCCAGGGCTGACTCAGACAGCCAGCGGCTTATTGAGGGCGTTCTGGCGCGCTGTCGTGTACAGAGTGCACCAGGGTGGTAGGTGAGATCGGTGACTTGGACGGTGGATGCCACTAAGGGAACTTTGTGCTCAACTAAATTCATAATGTAAGGTGGCTGGTAAAAACAAATGGTTCAAGATGATTGCAAAAACTGGATTTTTTAAGCGCTAAGACGTAACATGATAGTTAAAATATGCAGCCACAAAACCAACGAGTTTGAAATTCCTAGAAAACAATGTCCAATTTCTCTCGAGTTATCTCGGTGAATTTCAGTATAAAACATCCCAGCTACACGAAAATCTAGCCGGAAAAATATCCAAACCTCCAAAACTGTTCAAACTACTATGGTATTCCACACTTCCACAACGTTGGTGTGGCGCTTCTGCTGTTTATATAATGGCATTTATAAATAGGCCACTCAAAAATACAGGCCCAAGCCGAGGGATTCGCTCAAACATACTCTAAATATTATTCCCCCAAAAAAAATCGTCTTCACAAGTTTGATTTCAGGTAGCTCTTTCAGATAGTTCATTCAACTTGATCAATGTTTGTTTCCACATACGACCCTGGACACCAATAAAGGTGGGCTAAATACTTAAATATTTAAATCATGCTTTAAGCCTGCTGAACTTACTGCTGAAATTTGCAAATGGTGGAACCGGCTAGTGTAAATGTACAAATTATTCCAAAGGAGAAATATAAATATGGCGAATGCATTTTTCCCGATTTGACTTTATTTAACTGTACCTATCTTTCCCAACTTCCACCACCCTAGATATCTCCGCCCTTAAGATAAAGACTGCATTTTTTCCCCGATGCAATTTATTTAATAGACTGCATTAATCCCCACTGCGACGTTGCCAGACATCAACACTACAACACGTAACGTTAAAAAACTTAATAAATTGCATTTTCCCATCTGTTCACTTCTACCGCTCCCCCACATTCCAACTCTCATGATAAAGACAGCATCAAACGACACTCGTCTCCAGTTTTAGCCCCCGGCCACCCACCTGCAAGCTATACCTTCTAGTCCAGTCCGACTTCAGCCCATAATCCTGTCGCAGGAGCAGCAGCTGCCTTTGAAGTCCAGAAACTCATCGTTGGTCGTGATAAGAATACTCAGGGCTCTCTCATCCAGCTGATCAAAGACTTCAAGAGCTTTTGAACCCAGATAACTTGAGCGAGTCAGAGGCGTGGTCAGAAATCATTGGCGGGGGGCCGCGACACGGCAGATGGAGTGCTTAAAAAAGACAGCAGTTGATACGGTAGTATCTCTTTGGTTATAAACAGATGCGTAACAAACACAGGTTTCTAAGGAAGGGAAATATCGTCGAAACGAGGAGTTGCACATCAATGACCTGACTATGCCGCTGGTAGCAGTGCAATATTTGCGGCTTGCCAGAGCCCACAGTGGAAGAACGAGATCCCGCCATAATTAAAAAGCCCGTCCACGAAAACCATGGATGTGAAGGAGCCTGACGACCTGCGTTCCACCAATAAAGGCAGACCACAAATATGGTTGCATAGGCGTAAGTTAGCCTACATGACCAATGACGTGCATGTCAGTCACTCATCTGGCGTCACGCCTAAGACATGCTCCCGCTGGGGAGGTTACAGACCAAGCTGTGCTCTCCAGATCTGTATCAGAAACAGACCCGACAAACCTCTCCACGCAGCACGCATGTTTTAATAGAATTCATACGCATGCCAGTCAGACAAGTGGATGTTGAGAGCGTATCGAGCATAACGTTTGGAGCGTTCAATGTCAATAAACGCACATAAAATAACACTTCGAGAACAAAGGAAAATGTGTAGCTATCATCTTTATGTGGATCAGCATGTTTCCTATCTCAAGAAATCGCAGTGTATCCGCGACAGTGGCATACCTAGGACTTCATTTCCGGGGGGCTTTATTGATCTTATTAAATGCACTTCAGAACAGCCTCCGATTTTGCATTTCCTCTAGCCACTTCGACGTTTCGGGGAGAGAGCTTGAGCCCCTAGTCCCTTCATTGTATCCACCACTAATCCGAGAGGATTCCGGGACCGAGAAAAATACAACACTATTTGTCCCGATCCGATGTTTCATTCGACAGTTTGCAATTTTATCCTAAGAACAAATCCCCTCGTAATACTCTGTAAGCCCCATCGAAACCCCCCGGTTTCGTACACCCATAGTTTACGCACAGTCAGAGGCTGCCCTGAATCAATGGCGGGGGATTCTAGAGCCCTCTAACCCTCCCCCTCAAATTTTGTCCTGGATCCGCCACTGATCACGACCATATTAAGAAGGGTCACATTCTACCGCTGACACCAATCTGCTAAATATTCAGCCCGGATAGTTTCCACCGACAGAACACTGCTGACCCACGGGTCAAAAGAAATCATATTTTCACAGGTACAAAAGAATTCAGATTTCCCCAGCAACGCACGGTGCTGGGGCCGTTTCACCACGGTCAAGCTCTTTGACCTACGCCGTCCGTGCGCCCTAATGTCCAAATATGAGGATGAAAGTAAGGTCACCGATCGAATGCAGATGGTTTTAAGCAGTTTCCAGGGACAAAAAGCAAGCATTAGCGGGGACCGAATATTTAAAATTGTAGAATCATTCAGTTTCCTATTCAGGTAATCCGTTGGAATTAACATAACGAAATAAGCAAAAACTAAGATTCTGTGGGTAGTATCCGTTCTATACTGGACGTTTTCTACTTCATCAAGCCGTTGGCCAGACTGCTAGTTCTGGAAGAACGGGTTAAGAGGGTTGCATGTATGTTCCTACCAAACGCAGTTTTCTGGGATGTCTAAAAGCGAACGCAAAATGACTACCGTACAGAGGCGGACCCACGTTTCCGAAGGGAGGAGGTGCTTAAGTCAGGGGAGTCACATAGGCTTCGAGGGGCCTATTTGCACCAGTATTGCAAACATTTAAGCGTGACCTATCAGGAGTGGGGAGCTCAAAATCCATCGTGGGTGGACCAATACTTGCATGAAGGTGGGGGGAGGAGTACAAAGCGACGTTTCAGGGGGCGCCGTGGCGGTAGGTGGGTCGATCCCCGCCCCCTGCCCTTTGACCCGCCGAAGCCACCGTATTTGACGCACCCTTTAAACACCACATGATGCTGATGGATTCGGCCAAAGATAGACATCTCGGCCAGAAAGACAGCGGACGCTTCATGCCAGTGGCGGATCCAGGACTTCATTTCGAGGGGCTGGGGTGGGCTCGAGCCTCCCCCACCATTGCCTCGTTTCAGCCTCCGCCTATGCATTAACCATACTCCAGACATTTCGGCAGTGGGCTTGAGCCCCTAGCCCCCTTTGTATCCGCTAATGGTTCACGCCAAATACCCGGCACTTTCCGCACGATCGCCTCGCGTGTAAAACGACACCACAAATGGCCAAATGGCCGCTTCACCGATTACCACCCTGAAGTTTTACAGCAGAACGTATATACTGATTACGATAATTATACCGCATCAGTGGACAAGGAGGGTAGATAAGAGACAGCGACAGCAAAGCAGGCTTCTGGGTGGGCCAGAGCCTGCCACCTTTGTGAAGAAGGGCGGGGGGAGGCGTTAAGTCTCCTTATCAATAACTAAATCACAACCGGATAACTGTTCCACACAATTTTAGAGGTCAGTATTTCAGGGGGGGGGACTTTAAAACCCATTTCTTTCCAGTCAATTAGATAAGGCTACTGTTAAAATTTATTTCAGATTTGGGGAGGAGAAATCCGCCCCACCCCCCTTATCACTCCCGGCTGGCGCCATCCATGAACATATCCACACTTCATCCAACACACAGTACATTTGATACTGATGACATAGCACTCAGGCAGTGCAGTCTGTTTTCCAACCCTGAAACAGTTGATGTCCCATAAATTGTTCGGCTGCGGTTTGATTCACACGCTGACAATGCGGGACCACTCGATGGCTCAGCGTATAGATTACCTGCCACAACACGTCTCCGGCAGAGGCGGATACAGGCAGCTGGTTTGGGGGTGAGAGACATCAAAGCCTAAAATGGAGAAAACGTTTTTTTCGTTTTTTTCGTGGAAAATCGGCACAGATCGGATGGCATAGCTGGGATATGTGTTTACCCCCTCCTGGAACCGCCCGTGCGTCTCGCTAAGATGAGCACGTTGTAACGGTGTCGGTATTAACGGCGGCTGAGCCGCGGTCGAATCCACGGCCCATTTTAGACCTCATGACCTTCTCGAAGGCAAGTGGAGCACAAAAGTGGCGCCGCCTTGGTGAGATTTGGTGGGCAGCTTTCCCAGGGTTCGGTAGAAGGCGATGCAGCTGTCGTGACCCAGTGACCTTTAGATGCCCTCAGCAATCGAGCTCCCAGACTCGCCGGCCGACCGATCATATCCAGTGGTGTCAATGCTGATACTGTGTCTCCGAAATTCATCCACAACATAAGACACGTTTCCAATCATGTAGTTCAACAAAGCACTGAATTTAATTTACATAGCATATTGTATCACACATGCTTGAAATATTTCGAGTTACGCCATTAAAATGGATGAAAATTGCATCTTAGTAACATTTCTAACACCTCCTGCTAGCCAGGTGACAGAAAAAGTCACGTCACTATAATAAGGGCGATAATAATGAGCGATGTAATACAAAAAGAGTCCTAATGGCCCCTGTCACCTGCTACTAATGCAGGTTATAACGCGGTGAAATGCTCGGAACCAATCACAGGTCTCGATCGGAGAAAATCGCATTACGCTGTACCCTGACTCTTCCCGATGAATCTTCATTGTACTGAACAGGTGTCTATATGTGTGTGGGAGGCCATGTGTGCGTTTGTGCATTTATTTCAATGTTACAATGACTTCGCCATTTGGCATATGAACTTGTTGGCAATGTATAAACATACAGGAATACCTTACCAACGTATGAAGCTACGGACAAGTTCACCAAATACCGCAACGTTGTAAGTGTTGAGCATCTTTAAAAAAATTTGCACAAACTAGTGTGAACATGTGAGACTTATTTCACAGCGGGATTGAAGGCCAACATGGGCCCACAGTCTGCGACTCGCACTCCTCCAACATAAAAGGTTGTAACTATAATAAATTGGACATTTTGACACACCGCATCAGCAAAGCATCACCATAGGCGGATCCAGGGGGCAAAGAGGGCACGTACCCCCCCTCCCCATCGACCCTCGGCGCCCCCTGAAAGCCCCCCAAGTCGTGGCGCTCACTGAAATGTCGCTTCCCATCCCAGGATGCGAAAATCCGCGCCCACCGGTAGGATTTTCCGCCCACCTGATAGGTTTGGCCTGTCAGAAGTGGCGCCCCCTCCGGAAGTGCCCCCCGAACGGCAATCCTGGGTCCGCCTATGAGCATCAGGGCTACAATAAGCCTTCTCTCACATAAGCGCCCCCACCGACGAAAAAGTGAGGGCCCGGTCAATCCTCAAGCTGCTGCTGATCCGCAACATTTCTCTCTAGCCAATACATCAGCGGATGTGGTTTCTTGTTGTTTTGCACATCGGCTAGCTACGAAATTTTCCGATACCTTCCCTATTTGGCCAAAATAGCGGAAGACAGTGACGGCACAACGTCCGAATTTAAGGGAATACCATGGGCTTTTCAACCCATTTCTTTCCGGTCAACGCCATAGGGATGGTGTAAAAAAAAGTTTCGAAGCAAAACGTTCCGCCACCCGTGGCGGGGGCCAGGCTTGGGGGTATGCCTGGTTTTAGGGGCAAACCTGGGCCCTAAATTTAGCGTGCGGTCACGCTCAATGAAATGAACTGTATAATTAAGTTCCACTGCCCTATTTTACGATTGTGTTTGTTCCAGTCTCCCCCTCCTAGAGATGTATCTATGGTGTCTTTATTGTCCCATATTGTATCTTAATGGTCCTTTTTTACTGTCTAGACTTGAGCTGTTGCTGGGACCTTGCCATGTTTCTCATCAACGTTTAATAAGCAATAACCAGGGGTTGAGCACAATAACTTACAAAGGCACGTAGTACCCTTGACCCGGTGTTCCGAAGCACAAATCAACTCATCGTAACCGCTCATTGTCGAATAGCCTTCACCTCATTCAGTGCATTTAACATCGCTTCAGATCACATATATCATCAGATTCTCTTCAATACCGCTCATCCATTAATCGACTTCAATGTAAAAAAGTATTCAGGTCACGACTTTATCATCTGATGCTTTATCGGAGAGCCATTGTTGTTCATTCCATAGAACTATGACATGGCGCCAAAACACGAGTTCATTTCCCGCGATTGGCAACGGCTTTCACTAGATAACGCCATAGGCGAATCCAGGATTTCCGACCAATCAGGGTGGGGGGTCACGCGGTCAAAGGAAAATGCAATACGGATCAAGGGGCGCCACTTTTGGGCGCCAAATCCTATTGCGGGGGTACCGGCGGTACTCTCATCCTGGGGACAGGGGCGGATCCAGGATTTTTCCCAGGGGGAGCAGGCCCAGGGGGCGCCGTTTTTCCGGAATGGGGGCGCCATGTGGTCACGATTGTAGGCGCCGGGTGCACAAGGCATAGGCAAAAACAACTTTCTATCTTTAAAAACTCTTAAACCCTCTAGAACCCTCTGATATTTCAATGAAACCCCTAGAACCCTCTGAGAAAACTCAGAGGGAACATCAAAATTGGCGCCCACCGCCGGTGGGCACCCGCCACCACGGCTGGGCTTGGGGCGGCGCGGGGCGCCACCCCAAGCCCAGGGGGCAGCTGCCCCCACTGTCCCCTGGATCCGCCCCTGCTAGGGGAAGCGACATTTAGGGGGACGCCATCGATCCTTTTGGCGACGCAAAATGGGGGTCCCGTTACCATTATGGGGGACGCCCAGGGTCGATCGAGCCCCTTGCCCCCTGGATCCGCCTATGTCTCTCGCGATTGGTAACGGACTTGGCCAGATGACAGAGTTAGATGAGAGCAGGGGCGACCTCAGTGTGGGAGCGAGGGGACGAGAGCATTCGCTTCGCTACCGACACAAAAGTGAAGTGTCCATGTCAGTTTCAAACTGCCACTGACAAACAACTGCCCTTTCTAAAGACAAAAACAAAAAGGATTTCGACTCTCCATTGCCCCTGTGCACATATTGACAGCAAAACTTGGTCATCCTAAATAAAGCTGAAACCAGGAAACTTTCGGGTGAAGAGTGGGGAGCCAGCTGTGAGGGACACTAGCGAACTGTGCAAGCGCACTGCGTGAAAATAGTAAGGCTGACAGGATTCCTTGGCCAAAAGAAGGCAAGAAGTTCGCCCCAGAAAAGCCATTCATTCCATTCAAATTCAAGATTCGGGAGAAGTTAACTTGGCTGTTTTGAGGTCTTTCTGACCAAATTATTACTGGCATCCTTACCTCCACCGTTTTTAGCGGAGGACAGTGGAACAGCCCTGTGATGCTTCAGGTTCCGATTTTTTACTTTTAAGCCTATGACGTTGTATGGAGAGAAACCACATACAAAGACCAACTTGTCACTATCCCCTATTCGGAACATTCATACGTCCTTGAATAGCGATATGATCAGACCGGAGGCTTGTTTCTACATCTCAAATTAGTGATCTAACTGACTATATCGCGAGATTTAGCCTATCTTGCGCCACCAATTCACAATTAGGGCTGTCGGCACATCAGGCCAAGACTACTTTACACATGGTTGACCCATTAAAGGAATTCCCGTCACCCGGGTGACGTCACACAGCGATATGGCAGCTTAATGGTTGCAGTATAACAAAAGAATAGCCTTTATTGAAGTTGCAGAACGTATTTTATTTTTCATCAATTGGAATAAAGTCATCTGGGGGTCACATAATTAAAGTGAATGTAAGAATAGGATGAATGCAAATTGAATCATTTTAACTAACCAACGTTCTGATAATACAACAGGGACCTAAAAATAAAACAAATTTGTCCAGGTGACGTAAATAAAGGCGGCTGCTACATGCAACCACCCATATTTCCTTCCAATTACTTTAATGTCGGCAGCTACGTAAATGCAGTCATGTACAGTTTCTGACACCTCTCACAGACATTCCAGATGCCGGATCACGGGTACGGTCTCTGACATCTCCACTTGGCTGCGTGGGCGGTGCGGCGCGGGGCTTCGCGCCGCCAGCTGGCACCGGCCGCGGCGCGTATCTGCACCGCTCCGGGCGCGGGGAGGAGGGAGGGGGCAGGGGGCGTGTCTAGCAGGGGGCGTGTCCGGGAGCCGGCGCTGCGGTGGCCGGGGCGTGGCCTTGGCCCACTCCAGGCCCGCTGGAGCCATGGGTGGAGATCCGGAGGGTGGTTGGAGCGTCAGAGCCCCCCCCCGGATTTTGGGTCTTCCATAAGCTTTGTATAGGGGTTGTATTGCAGTGTCAGTGTTAACCCATCCAGGACCCCCTTAGGTCGAGAGGAAATCTCCAGCCCTGGCTTCAGCAATACTTTTTGCGATGAGTATTCATGCAAAGTTCATGCCGGCTTTTGTAACGAGAGGTGCAGCATTCAACCATTGATAAACCGGTTTTCAACACGATAACATGGGTTTTACCCAACTGGATTAGCAGGCTTGGCACGAATGCCGGCATACGCATGTGCTAGTTTGCATGCACAATGCAGTTTTGTCCACGTATTCTGCGCTGGCCGGTAAAGTAGATAATTAAGGAAAATATGGAAACGTTTTTAGCAAACTCGGGACTGTGTCCTCCTTCCGATTCACGGGGTCATTCACCTGCATGCTCAGAATACCCACAGCAAAGAAGTTAGTGCTGGAAAACGGCATAGGCCTTCGGTAGTAAATAAACAAAAATCATATCTACTTTAGCTCTTGGTTTAAAGACACGTTATCTACACAACGAGCTGCAATTAATAAATATAACCAAGAGTATGGCTTGCTCTAGACCTCTTGAAAGGACCACGTTGGCTAAACTTCTCAAAATGTTCATTCTTGGCCCGGCCCAACCCTGGGAAAAAGAATGCACCAAGCCTTTGTAAGCCTTGAGGTACACGTTGTACACATGCTGGATGAGAGACCAGACCCGCTCAGCCTGTGCCTGCGGTGGTACTGCAGCGGTACATCTCGTACTCTGCACCAGCGGCGGATTCAGGCCGGGATATTTGGAGGGTGGGGGGTAAGTCGCCTCAGCGTTGCCATAGGTGTAGGTCACCATATTTTAATGATGTATAACCATGTATCATGTTGCTTCGCTTTAACCCTCCCTGTGATAACAATAGAAGAACAATTGAAGTTAAAGGTGATGTAAAAAAATTGACTCAGGTCACATATCTGCAGTCCTGCCAAAATAAACAATTTTCGAAACGTGTTTGATGAACCAGAAAACCTAGGGCATAAATTATGGTGTCATTCCGAAAGATAATGTCATACCTGGTTGATCTGTAGTGATAGCCCCGAGCATACGATACCATGGTTGATACTTTCCGATACCCCGTCTAAGCGTCTTTTTCTTTCATTTATCATTGCTTGGGCTTTTCAATGAACTATACAAGGCTATACTTGGCCCTTCGTCTCCCTGTTTACAGTGAGAATGCGTCCCTGGCTGGAACAGAGGGCGCGTACTGACCGACTGCGCCACCTAGAGGCCCTCTGCTCAATCAATGGAGAATAGGGCCTTCAGAAACATCAAAGCACACAGTTCTGACCACGAACCTCATTCATCCCAGTATAGGTCAACAAACCACACTGGGAGTTCTGGCCTACCAACCTATTCAGTACTGGACTACACCTGTATTTGCTGAAGACATACTAGCTAGACCTCCCGCTCGGATTTTAAAACCAGAATGCCTCTGCACGGGATCTGTTCAATCTTCTGCAACATTCTGAGACTCTAATCCACCATTGTGAAAAACTCAAGGACATCTCTTGCATCAAAATATTCTGTTTAAGTAGCTGAGAATAGCGTCTGTAGGGACAACATCTTTAGCTAACGTCAGTGGCGGATACAAGGGGAGGGCCTCAAGCCACCTTGCCCCCGCCCCCAAACCCCCCCAAATGTCATGCCTATAGTAAAGGCATAGGTGGAGGCTGCTCAGCAGCAGACTCGAGCCCCTGCACTCCCCCAAATTAAGTCCTGGATCCGCCACTGGCTAAAGATAAAACACAGCTATGGACGGAGCAGTAACGGACGGATGCAGACAAGGCAGAAATAGAGTATATCATGGTCTGGCATGTCAGAGCAGAACCCGGCAACTCTTAATTTGTCCCCGGACAAACCATTTGAAAACCGTTATCATCAATCCAATCAATCGGTCAAAACTGTGTCCGGAGTTTAAGCAAACATACGTTGGCTACATCTGTTCAAACACCAGAACAACTGCATACCTTTTCACGGTGTTCCAACACCTGTACACACCTTTCCTGATTCAGTTTAACACCTGTCCATGCCTTTGCTAATTATGTTCAAACGATTGTACATACTTTTGCTGAAGTAGGCGGCGTAACTAGGGGGGAGGCACCGAGGCACCGTTCCTCCTTGAATGAAGAATTTTAACACTAACACACAATGATTTAACCTATGGAGTTGACTGGAAAGGAATGGGCCCATGGGCCCCCCCTAGATCCGGATCCTTTGCCGCCACTGTTGCTGAGCCTGTTTTTAACAACCGTTCATACTTTCGCTGGGTCTATTTCAACACTCGTACATTCCTTTGCTGATTCTAGGTAAACTCCTGTATATAACTTCGCTGAGCCTGTTTTAAATGGATGTTACTGGTTAAGGTGGTTTAACAAACACCTTAGCTGATTGGACATCATAAGAAAAGAAAATTGTTCGAAAACTACAAAAATATTTGGTGGAAAACCAACATTAATAATAATTGCTGGGGCTTATCGACGCACCAACTGCCAGGGTCATATGGCGTCGCCAACTCTTTCCCTGTTGGAAGGGTTTCTCGGGAGCCAGCTTGCTCCTTGTTCAGGAAAGCCGCCGGGCCTTGAACCCGGGTCGGCAGCGTGGAAGCCAGCTACGCTGGGAAAACCAACATAGTTGGCTTAAAAAAGAGAAGCTAAGTTAATCTCCAGTTCCAAAATCATTCAAATACGTTCGCAAGCCTGATCAACTACACCGTTGGTTCCTATGTGTCCACGGGACCATTCAATTTACAATACACTACACAGCACGACAGCAGTCCGAAGTTATTTATTTATCCCCACTGGTGGAGAAATTTACCACGCATTTCACGCGTTACAGCCCAATATTTTCCCAATATTCATGAAAAGATTAGTGGTGTGGCCCTAAACGTCCCAATCGATTCATATCATAAAGTTCGCTCCTGTAGCAGAGGGACGGGCCAAGGTGTCAAACACAGGACACCTTATACAAAGCCGTGTAGTAATTAAATCACAAAGTCGTTTATCTTTCCAAAAAAATAAAATAAATATAATGCGACAACAGCGTCGCCAACCAATAGTGGGGAGTGTAAAATTGTAGATAGCAAGAGAGTATAGTATAGTTTAACAAAAAACGCTATGACCAAACACACATCGTGAAAGAATCTAGGAAGAAATTTCGCTGATAAGGAAATTCATAATTCCTGAGAAATACAATTAGGCATACCTATATCGATACTGAAATCTCAGCAATAGCTTCATAAGCCCAGCTGACCAGGCACCTGAATTTCACTGCCTTGGAGGATATAACAAATGTGGTTCCTCACATCACTACAACCAGAGAGGAATCGAAGGAAAAGTTTTTTGGGGGCGGGGGGATGATGCAACGAAGGAAAAATCGTGAAAACAGCGTTTTTAACACACAAAAAACAGCCAAAATCGGCCAAACGTAGGTAAAATGTTATCACTTGAGAAAGAGAGAGAGAGAGAGAGAGAGAGGTGAGAGGGTGAGAGGGTGAGAGTGAGAGAGAGAGAGAGCGAGAGAGAGAGCGAGAGAGAGAGAGCATGGCCTAATTTCCTACCCCTCCCCCGCCACCTGTATCCGTACCTGTCTCATAAGCCCCGATTTCGTCCAATTTTCTAGAGTCAATATATCCACACTGACCTGTATAATTCTTATTACAATCGAGAACTGCGCAGTCACGACCTCTTTTGGCGGCAAGACAAGCCTGGTATTGAGAAAATAAATCGTAATCAGTTTTGGCACCCAAGGCAATGCATGTGGGCAACAGTGATATCCGCACAAAACCTTTAGGGCATCACAGACGAAGGATTCCAAGACCAGGGGTTAATGATAGTAGGAGGCACAGAACTAGTCGGAAAACTAGTTGGAGAGGAAAATGAAGTTAGGGATAGGTTCTATAGGAGTTATTTATTCAGCGTTGTATTAGTCCATTGGGATAATTTAAAGGAGCTGCTGCACATCGCGTTGATCGGTGGTTATCCGCACTACAAGCCGATCACTGAGACACGTCACATTGACTTTCAATGGGCTGCAGAATCATGTTTTCCAAGAACTGCCAGATCATCGTTTCTTCTAGTACTTCTTACGGCGTGCGAGTCCGACCCTGGTACGAGATAGCAGGGTACTAGGTACGAAAGTACTACTTTTGCTGAAGAGGGGTGTTGCGATGTGCGGCGATGGCAGCGTGCGTGGTTGTGGTGAGAGAGACAACGTCGTTGACTTGGAGATATCTGTTGATCTGTCCGCAACCATGTGTCTTTCAACTGTTTGTGTGAGCTTGTTTGCTTTGCTTTGTTTAGACTGTGCACTAGGAGAGTGTGCGTACGTGAAGTAAATTATTATGGCTCTAATAGATAGCCAACTAACTAAACAACATTTCTGAGGGCAAGAACAGCAATCTTATCCAGTCAAACTTTGGGAGAACCAATATTTTCAGGAGTTAAAATCCAACTGATGTTACCGGACCTGTGATCTCGTGATCCAACCGGTCAGTTGTCAGTTGAGTCAACATTGCCCACCTTGCAACAGATTGGACCAGTTGGATGTCTATTCAGACATTCAGCACTCTACTTGGAGACGAAGTGGCAAGGAGAAAGAGTATCCAACTTCAACACCGCTGACCCGGGTTCTAATCTCCGGACGGGTATAAGTCTTTCCGATCCCAACAATACCCTTCCAACAGGGTGAGAGCTGGCGACGCCATATCAGCTCGGCGGCCGGCGTGTCGTAAAACACCAAAGTTGTTTTTTCACACTTAGCTGAAAACGTAGCACCAGCAATCGTCACCCAATGGAGGGGCCAGATCCGGGAGAGCAGCGCGTCGATCTCGACGTTTGTTGCAGCGCGTCGATCTCGACGTTTGTTGCAGCGCGTCGATCTCGACGTTTGTTGCAGCGCGTCGATCTCGACGTTTGTTGCAGCGCGTCGATCTCGACGTTTGTTGCAGCGCGTCGATCTCGACGTTTGTTGCAGCGCGTCGATCCCGACGTTTGTTGCAGAGCGCGTCGATCCCGACGTTTGTTGCAGCGCGTCGATCCCGACGTTTGTTGCAGCGCGTCGATCCCGACGTTTGTTGCAGCGCGTCGATCCCGACGTTTGTTGCAGCGCGTCGATCTCGACGTTTGTTGCCGTCCGGCGGCGGCCGGCCGTTCTATGGCTGGGCACGGTCAATACCGGCAGCGTGGCCGCCGGTGCCGCGTGCAGGAGCGGAGCCAGGAGCCGCTCCGGGGGAGGGGGAGCGCGACAGATGGGGTCAAGAACCACCCCAGGGGAAAGGGTGACATACAGAGTCAGAAGCGGCTCCAGGGGAAAGAACGACAGACGGAGTCAGGAACCGCCCAGGAAAGAACGACAGACGGAGTCAGGAACCGCCCAAGGGGAAAGGGTGACACAGAGTAAGAAGCGGCTCCAGGGGAAAGGGCGACAGACGGAGTCAGGAGCCGCTCTAGGGGGTGGGCAACGGACAGGAACCACACCAGGGGGAGCGCGGCAGACGGAGTCAGAAGCAGCTCCAGGGGAAAACGAGAGGCGGAGTCAGGAATTGACTCAGGGGAGCGCAACAGAGGAGCGGCTGAGGATGTGAACTCTCAATCAAAATTGTTTTTGATAAGGTTAAAAAAGCGTAGAAGACAGTGGCGGATACAATGGTGGTTACGGTGGCTCAAGCTTCCCCCTGGATATTTAAAAATACCCAAAGTAATCACAAAGTAGGTTATTCGGAGCTAAGAGCGGCTGGGTTGAGCCCCTAGCCACCCCCACCCCCACCCCCAAAATGAAAGTATGGATCCGCCACTGGTAGAGATGTGAAGATAAAGAGTTTACTGCAAGCGGTTGTCAGCAGACTATGAAATACAGGAATAAGTGCTTCTAAAACCTCAAGTATAAGGTAAAAAAATATTTCTTTATATAAAAAATAATTATTTTTTCATAAAAAATACAAATATATCATTAGAAGAGATAAGGAAAAAAACACGTTTTCATTCTGTTCACGCTACGCAGGATAACTCATTGTCACAGCCCCACTTCATTGTAATTGTGCTATGAGCTGTAATTACTAAACAGCATGGTCTCTGAAGAGCACATAATGCCCAGCGCACATGTGGAGCACTATAAGCATGTGCGCTGCCGCGCATGTGGCTTGACCGGCTGTGTCGACTGCGCAGCGCATCGCTGGATGGGCGCGATTCAACACCGCCCGGAACCCATGTAGTCCGCAGCGAAGAAAAAGAGCAAAAGTGCAGGTGGCAAGAGCAAGAATGTCAAAACTGTTATCTCTGTTGGGGCCAGGGGCGGTCAGACTGGTGAGAGAACCGAGACAGAACTGAATTCGGTGCTGCCACCTACGTCCCATACCTGACCTCAATCGGAGATAAGAGAAATACGGAGTTCGTGTTGGTCCGTTGACGCTCACTTTGAATTATGTTGATAAGAGAGAGAGAAGGGGACTGGGGAAAGTGTCGGTCCTCCTTCAGTGTGGACAACCAGAAACGTGCATCCCTGTTGCCATGGGTGGGGAGATCCCACTGGGGATGGGGTAAGGATCCCCCAAAAAAACCGTTTGAGGCTTTATGACAAACCGACTGTTGAGGTCATACGGTGTCGCCAACACTCACCCAGTTGGGAGGGTACTGTGGAGATGGGAGAGATTTACGCAGAATACCCGGCCGAGGATGTGAACCAGGGTCAGCTGCGTAGAAGTATAATGCTCTTCCCCAGGCTACAGCATCCCGCTGGGGGTCAGAACCCCCGGATGTTGAGTCTCCCATGGGAATTGCAGAGGGTTTGTCTTACCATGTTAGTGTTAATCCGTCCAGAAGCCCTGGAACAAGAAGAGATCTACAGCCCTGCCCACTGCATGCTGTGCGATGCTTTGATCTTCACTGTGTTCTCCCTCATGCACTCAGGTCATATCTATTCCACCTTGATCTGCAGAATGAGCTTGAGAAACACGTGCACCTGCGTAAACACCAGCATCTGTAGACGGCTGGAATCTGGAAACAGCCGCGGAAGGGACTGGAAACAGCCGCTGGAAATAGCTGTCAACACTCCCCACAGGGGAGGGGGGTATAAACACCCAATCAGGCTTTACTGACATCGACGGAATCGTGGCACGGATGGTTATGAAACTGGAGGGCATGACCCCAGCTTGAGTCCTGGAACCGTTCTGTAGGGATAACGAAGGCACGTAAATTTTAGTCACAATGTTTGCCTCCACAACAAAGCTTTCGTGCAGCAGTCGGCTACAGCAGCCTCACGACAATAAACAGCACCACACAACCATTAACTTCTTACTTTACTAAACCCTTTAACGGGAACATAAATAAGCATATAAACATGCGCTCTCAGCCTTTATTTTACGAGTTCCCAAGCTTTGATTGAAGTGTGTCAACCCCTGCAGCCGACAGATTGTCAAACCATTAATTACATGTTAATCAGTCACTATGCATTTCAGAGTGCGGAGGCCATGACCTCTCTCCAGATGGTATCACCGTGACCGGAGGGTTGGGAACCGCTGGTTCAGATGACACAAAGGACGGCTTCTGGGAATTGTTTTCATCTGTATCTGGGAAGTGCGTGCCTAATTGGCTGCAGCCAACCGAAACATACTGAGTATTAATTCACATCGATCCGCCTCGATATCAGGAGGGCAGGCATTGTTCAGTCGCGATGCGGCAATGAACCCTGGTATGGATCCTGGCCACCAGGCGGCTCTGTTGATCTCCACATCGCAAATCGAGACGCGCAGTATATCAGAATTTCTGACGAACATTGTCGTCACCTATCAGCAAATCGCCGCCATGTGACCTACGTCGTCGGCGCGCCCTAAAACTCCAAATATGGTGACACCTATCAGCAATGCTGATGTTTAAACCTCTACATCTTGAAATCCAGACAGACCATTCCAAGTGATAAAGGGAGGAGGCTTGGGCTACTGAGGTTATAGTGTACTTTTTATCATACGAACGGAGGGCTTCCCCACAAATATTTCACCTGATTGACTTTAACTCCTCAAGGCTCATGTTACAAACATGAGCCGTTTATAGTCAAACAAGAGTGATAGGGCTCTCGCAGTCATAAAATTTGTGGGCTTCAATTTTCATATATCATTTTAGACACAAGAAAGTAGAACAATGAGAGCATGGCGATAAAAACCCTGTATAATTATCCCATTATCCAAGTATTAACCAAGTAAGTATTATCCGCGAATCCAAATTACGCTTGTGAATATTTCTGCCCAGTACGTACCACACGTAAGCCCCTTTCCAGCTGGCATTGATAACATTTTAACACCAAGCTATTCGCCAGGCTCTGCCCACAAGATGCTGGTACTCAAATTGTAGGGTTTGATTGTCAATACAAGTCGCTTTTGACCAGTTTCATAAGTCATGAAGCAACGAAAAATAGATATTCATAACTCGCAATAGAATAAAAAAAGTCCTGTGTGCGCGTGTATGCACTTAAGTACTTCCCACTCTGGATGCCTTCTTGTAAGGTGGCCATTTTGAGACGTCATAGTAAAATCAGAACTCAAAAAGGTGTTCTCCCACAGTGGCGGATACAAGGGGGCCAGCAGAGCTCAAGCCCCCTCCCCCAAACTTGTAAGTGCCCATAGTAATCACATTGCAAGAGGTTATTCGAGGTAAATGTGATAGAGGGCAGCCCCCTGCCCCATAGGCGGATCCAGGGGCAAGGGGGGGGGCACGTGCCCCCCAGATCGACCCTCGGCCCCAAATGGTAGCGCCCCCGAAAAGTCGATGGCGCCCAAATGTCGCTTCAGCCCCGGATTCGAAAGTCGGCGCCCACCGATAGGATTTGGCGCCCACCTGATAGGTTTTGCCGGTCAAAAGTGGCGCCCCCTAGTCCGGATGGCGCCCCCAGGAAGGTGCCCCCCCGATCGGCAATCCTGGATCCGCCTATGCCCTGCCCCCCTCCCGAAACGAAAGCCTGGATCCGCCACTGCTTTCCCTGTAGCTACAACTGCTATGAAAGCTGTCTCGGTATAGAGTGACTTAACGTGTTACCTAACGCGGAAATAACGAGTTTTCTTTAGTTATCTAAGTTGCGTAACTCCCACGTGCTGAGCTAACACACGGATTCTTAGAGTCGAGTTACTGGTCGGTTACAACGGGGTTCTGAAAACCTGCGCAAATTAAACCAGTGATTGGACCCACTGAATTCCAAATTCCAAATGTCTGCCCAAAACAGGTAATTCCGGACACCCGACCGAACCGAACTCAGATTCACTTGGCTAAGGCTTTGCAATGGCGCAATAGAAACGCAGCCATTTCAGACAACAATTACTTTAAAAATAGGAAAAACAAGACTAGGTCACCATCAGACAAGTGGTGTCAGACGCGAATGTCATACTCCTGAGCAATGGCGGATTCAGATTTCAATTTCAGGAAGGGGGAGGGGCTACGGGGTATAACCTTTCCAGCTTTACCTTGAATGACCTCTAATTATGTGATTATGGTGGGCACCCAGAAATTCGGGAGTCTTGAGCCTCCCCCTCCCTTGTATCCGCCACTGATTCTGAGGATGCACGAGCCATCTGAAGATAATAAATGCACCACTGAAATTCTCCGCCAGCCTGAGTCCGCTCATGAATACTACTCCCCTCTGCAGGAGCAGCAGCTATGCAGAGCTTCTGACGCTGGAAGTCGTCAAAACCGGCGCATCGTCAAAACTGCTCGCTCAAAAAAACACACTTGTCAAAACTTTATCGTTAACCGCGTTGACTTTATCGTTAATCTGTATCGCTGATGACTGGAGGGATTTCAAAAGACTTCAATGATAAACACTATCCTTTAAGCCTGCAAAATTGACAACCTAAGATTTAACTTCAATTTTCTTCTGTCCGTATAGTCGGACTGCTATTTGATGCTTTGTTTTAACGGTTTCTTATTTTCCACACTCTTTATGCAGCAAAGTCAGCGAGCACATCACTTATTTTCCAACGTGGCGTGCAGAGCCTCCGACGCCGTCAACTTGGTATGGCTGTGGGTAAGCGAAGTCGCCTCCTTCCCCTCCCCTCCCCACTTTCAGTCGTCTCGCGCCTCGGGGCATTTACCGCGCCAGCCTCGCTGACCTCTAACCCCGGCGCACGTGCTGTTTCTCGAATGAGGCTGGTTACACTTTCTCTAGTGTCAATGGTTTAGGCGAAGCTGCATTTATACATATTGTAGGAACTCTAACTGGATGGCGAAATGGAAAGGCAGGAAATTGTAACTATTCATATCAATAGCAGCAATAGGATATGCGCTGAACGGCAGAATCTACTGCAAAATCAGTTCTGAATTTGTTAAAATACAATAACAGGATAAAACCCACTGGTCCGGGTTGTAAAGACGCAGGATCATGTTCAAAATATGCTGATATTTCCCGGGGCGAAAACAAACTGACACTTGGTGCTTAAAATGACCAAATGTATTTTTAGATCGTTGAATGGTAGTTATGGATCATTTCACATCCAAGTATTTATATTTTTATTTTGTTATCAAATGGGAACAATACAGAAACTATTTTTGGATGGGTGTTCAAACTAAACTAACTAAAACAAACTATAAAATACAATTTACGCCAGAACAGACCGAATGATACAATTGGCTTTCGAGTCGGTAGCTACGGGCTGGATTTCCACTACAGCGGCGCAATTTCTAAGGGGCAGACCCTCTATAATCATTCAAGATGGTCTGTAGACCAGCACGCCACTCATCACTGTTGACTAACCCCATCGGTGATGACGTGAACAAATGAAAACATGAATAAAAACTTCAAAAATGTGCTGGAGTTGCACAGATATCCTAATGTGCACCCGCGGTCGTTCCAATAACTTGAACACAACATTGCTGAACTCGCGGGCAAAAGCTGGACACAAGTTGAAAGAGAGCACGAGAGATCCTCCAGCTTGTCGGTCATGATGCAGCAGCTGATGTTACATCCACCGCGCCGTAAACAGAATTGATTTCTGTAGTGAATCTAATCCTGTCCCACTACCGCACTCTGGCAGCCCCATTTGTCTTTGATTGAGCTCTCGGTCAGGGACCAGCACTCTAATTGGAAAGAGTGATTTTACTGGAAGGGCCGGCACCACTTCCAGAGACAAGACCTGTCCCACCAGCCAATGCGGGCGCTTTGATAAGCATGAGAGCCTCGATCTGCCACAAAAGGAGGCAACTCCCGTGGCAATGGCGCTTTCATGCTACTACTCCGTGCAGCGTCAATGCTCCTGTTTAAGTTTTGTTTAAGTTTTGTTTCGTTTCTTTGTTCAGTACCTTCATTTTAGCTATGACACTCGCCTAAGGCATAAACATTTACCTGGAAAGATTAAAGTCTTATCCAGCAATAACAAGTCCCGGCACCTCAATAGTAAACAGAAATTCCTATCCAGTTTACACTAACGCTTATCCCAGCCACTGAAGGATCCAGGTATTTGCGCCCCCACGCCCTGCTTTGGGCCTATTTTCTTATATAAAAACTACCGTGGTTTTAAGTTTTTACCTCACTGACACACCCTCCCCTAAAAAAATGTCACTATCCCCAGAAGCCTCTGATCTACCCTCGACTTGGCAGAATGGATGTTCCCCATTCCCCCTCCATCTTGGCAGTTAGTAGAAAAACGCAGAATATGTTAGTAGAAAAGCTTAAGATATTAGACAGCTTGTGAGAAATCATTAAGAGGCTTGATCGGTCACCTAAGCTGAGTTCAATGGTCGCCGGACAACAACAGGTTTCCATGGGAACACAAAATGCAAGTACAACTTCTTCGCGGTGATTGTTGCGTAATTCATTCACAAGTACGGCTCTGTAGCCAAAGCTTCCGACTGGAATGAGTCAGACCAATTATTGCGCATCAACAGAATCCTCTCATTCACTGATAATCAAACGTTTTACCATCTAACGATACAGGGCACCGGATCGCAAGGCACAATCTAACGACACATGGCATCTCCTGGATCAGGGGAGTAAACTGTGGAAATATTACGAACGCTTCTACAGATTCACCTATGAAAACTTCATTGTGGGGGGGGGTGGAAGTGCAGGAGCGGAAATATGCCAATAGAACTGGAGGGAATATGAAATGTTTAGTAGAACCTAAGATCTAAGACGTACTCGGCATGCATGTACGTCGGCTTTTGCTGTAGGCCCTACCAAAAACGGACTGGCATGTGACTTTATAGCTTAAGGGTGTTTGCAGACGATTCTGCTTTTTCTGCAAAAAAATTGGCGTTGGATCCACACGTGTATCAGATGGGCAGAAAAACACAGGCACAACAGTGTTGTTATGGACGACCTAGATCAACAGGTTTTGTGTTGCCAGAATGTTTCACGGTTTTTTTCTAAAAAAAAGGTTAAGAAAGCTTGCCCTCGTGGTTTAAACATAAAACTGCAGGAAAATAGAGGAAAGAAACGAGACATCACGAAATATAAAACCACAATTTCACAGGGGCGTTTTCAGAGGTGATTTCGGTCACCGGTTAGAATAGATTGATAAAAGGCCTATTCCATTTCATTGGGTTCTTATGCGAAAGTAGTAAATATGAACAGTATTGTCAAAGCAACTGAATAACGCAAGATGACGCTAAATGACAATGTCAGAGTTAGCAAAATGAGGCAAAATAAACCTATTGCTCAAGTGACCCCATGGCCTGTGAGAGGTCCAAAGTCCAAACTGCAAACTGAATAGTTAAAAGACCTAAAATAAAGATTCGAAAAATTGCCGGCTATTCTGAGCTCAATTTACAGTATCATATCCATTTTCAGTCTTTCCCTTTTTCAGATATTTCTCAGATAGGTATACCTGACCCTCATACCTGATATAGTCTATACCTGACTCCAGCCTTGACATAAAAATCTCGCTGCCACTAAATTACTGACCGAAGTGACCCTTATTTACTTACTCTCTTGGTTACTCCCTCTGCTGGCACTTCAATTATTTTGAGAGGTGGGGGGGGGATGTCAACCTGGCTAATAACAGGACCTGAGATGACCTGAGCCTAAGATTTCAACAAAGTTGCGACAACGATCACGGAAAAGTTCTGCCCAGTGCGGCATCGAGTCGGGTCATTAGCGCGAAGACCTGAGGATGTTCACCCCCCCCCCCACATCAGGTACTTCTTGAAGCGGGCTGAGGTTAGTCTTCCTCTCTTCCTCACTGAAGGACATTTGTCATGAAATAATAATCGGCACCCTCGTCAATCCACACATCCCTAAGCAGGCCACAGCTAGATTCAAAACCACACCACCAATGGTCCTGGCACCTTATCCCCGGATCATTTCTGGCACCACTGCTCGGTTTGGCCGGCGTCTGGAGCGAGGCTCAGGAGGTCCGGTCTGCAACCTGTGTCAATCGATCCCCACCTGGGCCTAGGCTCGGAACTGTCCCTCCTCAACCTCCCCGCCATCACCACGACACTCAACAGCACAACATCCAGGCCTTCGCCTTCCACAACGTCGCATTCCCTACATCCACAGCAGCTGCTTCAACTAGAAACCACAAACAACCGATTCCAATCTTCAGTCAACAAAGCGGTCGGGTCTGTGTGGCACGTGCGGACGGTGTTTTGGCACCACCAGCCCGGAGGCCGCTGCCTCGTCGCTGCCGCCGAAGATCGATCGTCGTTGCCGACGTCGACACCGTCGAAATACGGAGCGTCCGACCGGCACGGGGAGAAGCACAGGGCCGCGACTCGGCGAGATGAACAGCACTGTTGTGAGCGCTTTGGTGTACGTCGCCGCGTAAGACAAACGTGACTGCTCTTTGAAGTGATCTCTGCTGTTAGACTGCTGCACAGGAGTTTGTGATGTTTAAAAGGAAACCAGGCTGTAAAACATAAAAAGATATATATCTTTAAAAAAATTCGAGAAAAACATGGGAGGTTTAAGGAAAGGGGCGTGCTGTGCACTTATGCCTTCAATGCATCACATTACACGCCCGTCCAGCCCATGTATCGCCAATAAATAATAATTTTTGGGGATTATCGACGCACCAACTGCCAGGGTCATATGGCGTCGCCAACTCTTTCCCTGTGGGGTTTCTCGGGAACCAGTTTGCTCCTTGTTCAGGGAAGCCGCCGGGTCTTGAACCCGGGTGGCTGCGTGGCAGCCAGCCTCGCTGACCACTCCACTACCGCCCCCCCATGTATCACCAATGTCCCTTTACGTATCATTAAGTTGGGTCTGAATTTATATCACAGAATCCATGCGCAGCTAATAAGATGCTGGCGGCGACCCCCAGCCTTGGAGAGATACATCTCCCCCCTTCACGTTCTCTTCCATCTCACCTTGAGACTCAGTCGCTAGCATTCCTGCAGGCCGAAACAACATAGCTAATTACGCGTATTAGTCGAAGTCCTTTGATACTAATTCAGGCGCATGTGTGCCAGAGTAGAGTTGGAAGCATGCAAATGAGGACAGATACAACACTGGTGATGTAATTATCCATTTCCACTGCTCTGGTCCTTTGATATTCGACTGCAAGCATGGATGGGAACAAGCAACCGTAGAAAGGCGAAAATTATGCAAATGAAAGTTGTGTTGCCTTGGCGTGTTACTGTCAAGATTTACCAACTGAAACAGTTCCAAGATTGGCATCTATATAGAGAGAAGGAAGGACTACTATTTTGATATGCAACTTGCTAGCGGCAAGTCTGCGTCTCTGCACGTACACGGGTCTGCTGTATGAGTAAGCTCATAGACAGTACCTAATGTAGGCCACTGGTTAGGGGCAAGGGGCAGCAATGCCTTCAATCCTTAAAAAGCATATATTTTTAATCCACAAAAGCCGGCTACATTGGAGGAAAATGCCTCTTTTCCCCTCCTCCTCCATTGTCTAGATCCGTCCCTGCTCAAAGACACCTCTCACAAAAATAAGCACCGATATGGTAACCTTAACCGGGACAACCATGAATACGTTACGTAACTCCTCCGGTGCTTCACTGCAAATCGCCAGGCATCTGCATATCAAAATGGAGTTATATCATAAACAAGGGCTGGAGCTACTGCATGGTGAAGAGGGCGCACTGGGACCACTCATCCAACTGTCAGCTCGGACCCATAGGCGGATCCAGGGGCAAGGGGACACGTGCCCCCCCCGATCGAACCTCCCAGCGCCCCCTAAATGATCACGGCGCTCCCTGAAAGGTCGATGGCGCCCCCTGAAATGTCGCTTCCCACCCCCTAACCCCCCAGGATGCGAAAATCGGCGCCACCGATAGAATTTTGCGCCCATCTGATAGGTTTTCCGGTCAAAATTGGCGCCCCCCCAAATTGGCAATCCTGGATCCGCCTATGCTCGGACTCAAGAATAAAAGCCACTGCAGCGATGTAACGACACAACTACTAACAAGCTTGATAGTACGTATTGCGGGTCTAGGTCATGGGAGTTACCAACTCGAACTCAGAGTGGAGGAGTTCAAGAGAACAAATTACAACGTACAGAGAACTTTGCCAAGATTCCAAGCCGGATCAGCAAAGTGAAGAATAGAGATGCGGATATACTACACCACTGCATTCCCCACAGCAATCATCACAAATATGGGTACTTGTAGATCGGATGGGCGGAAAAATCAAGACAAAGGCGTGAATGTGCGTGGGCGGAAGCAGGAGGAAAGGGGGTAGGGCATGTGCCCCCAACCAGCGCCCTCGCACCGCGCACCCGCACCCCCTGAAGCGTCGCCTTTCCCAAAACACAGGCATTGGTGATGTGATGCAATTTGGCGCCCCTCTGATAGGTCAAACCTTAAGAACTGGTGCCCCTGACACTATTGACACCCCATGGACCAAAGGGCCCCCTAATTAATCCAGTTTTGAGTGCCCCCTAATCAGTCGAGTCCAATGCAGTGGCTGAAATGCTGAGAGTGGTGAATTTCTAGTCTACAATGAGATTTCTAGTCTACGCACCCGGCGGAGCAAACCATGCAGCAAAAGTTGCCAGCGGCAGGAAACTGCAGTCTGTTTCCATGGCAACCGTCGCTGGGATAACAGCCTGGGGCGCAGTGGCGGATCCAAGGGAAATCCTGGGTCCGCCTTTGTAGGCCTTGGTTTCTAAAACTGACTTGATGAATACTTCACCAGCATCGCGACTATTCAGAGCATTGAGAAATCCCCAGAGATGAGAAAGAAAGTCTCACGTAGTGCGTGCTATTCCTGCGCTTGATGTGGACGCAGGAGGGCCGTAGAAGAGACACTGCTACCTCCACTAAGGCACCCAAAGAAATGTAGCACTCATTTGCATGATTCCCAAGCAATCACTGCACGGGTTCGATAGGGCGGCACAAGCACAGCAGTATAGCAAGGCCTATGTACCCCCTCCAAATGGCGGACGGAAGGGATGAGGCGACCATATCGGTGGAAAAAGCCCGACTCGGGATTCGAACTCGGGAAAATTGGCTCAGAGATCGTTTGCGTAAACTAGTGAGCCGCGTTATCTCTGGGCGGTTTTTTACTGCAAGCAATTCTTATTGTCAGGCATCAAGTGATAAAAAATATTATTGCAGGAAATCTATTACCGATCACATTTCTGACCCAGCTTCTCTATGCACCATGAATAACAACCGGTAGAGATCTCCATTCGAGACCGTTTGAACTAACACGCGAAACACATGAAAGTCATTTTACTCGCTCCGTCTCCTGCACATCTCACAACGTCTCCATCCAAAGAAAGACTATTCAGCCAATCTCCAAATCGATGTCGAGCCCAATGCAGTAGCTGAATTGCTGAGAGTGGCATTTCTAGCCTGCGCATCAAGCGAAGCAAACCGTCCAGCAAAAATCGCCAGCGGCAGGAAACTGCAGTCTGTTTCCATGGTAACCGTCGCGGGGAGAACAGCCTGGGGTGCAGTGGCGGATTTAGAATTTTCTTTCCGGGAGGGGGCTAGGGGTGAAAACCTATCCCACATTCACCCCGAATAGCCTTCTACTATATGATTACTATGAGCCCTCAGAAGGTTGGATGGCTCGAGCCTATTAGCCCCCTCCTCTGCATCCATCACCGCTCGGGGGCCCAGGGTCGTTCGGACACGGCTGTCGGGGTTACTGGAGTCCCTTCGGCCGTCTGCCAAAATAGCTTGCAGACTGCTGTTTTCAACATATTCGCTCCTTATGAGGTGGAACCCCTCCCCCTCCACTCCCTCGATGTGTTTATGTTTATACAGTAAGCTCAGGCAGGTGCAACGCCTTGCAACTGCATTTCTTTGCAAGGCGGGCTCTGAGGTTTTCGACTCGTTGTTAGAGACATCAGCATTGTCGCCGGTAAAAAAAGTCAGTTGGACAGGCATAGAGCAAGAGAAAGAGAGAAAGAGAGAGAGAGAGAGAGAGAGAGAGAGAGAGAGAGAGAGAGAGAGAGAGAGAGAGAGAGAGAGAGAGAGAGAGAGAGAAAAGAGAGAGAGAGAGAGAAAGGACATCACAGTAAAGGCGGCTTTAGATTGGTGGTTAGGAGCTGGGGGAGTACAGCCTCCACGGGTCGATAACCCATCTAAGTACTCCGCAAATAGCGAGTCCTGGGGCAAACAAGATATCCAGTCTGAGGCTTTCGGGTATGTTAATCACATGGCTGTGGCAGCTGACATCCCCTGTAAAAAAGGGTGTTACATTCTCTTTAAGCATAAAAACACGGTGAGTGATACATTCTGTTGGCTATCAACAGTGGCGGATCTAGCTGGTCGGTTTGGGGGGCAAACCAAAGTCGAAAAGCAAAAAAAAGAAAACATCACGCAGTGGAAGCTGCGCTACAATATCACTTGCCGGTAAAATTGTGGGTATTTGAGGCAAAAAAAAGAAAATCACGGGATGAAAAATACGGGCTCGAGATACTTTTCCAGTCCAAGGCCCAATATTTACACTCAACTTAACTGGTTCTACTTGAAGTTGAGAGTTGAAGCACTAAAATATTGCGTATAAACTAAAAAGGAGTCGAGGAAAAAGGAGGTCAATTACTTGGGGGGCAAAAGGATAGTTTTGCCCCGAGCTTTTCCGTTTGGGGGACAAATGCCTTTTTGCCCCCCTTGGATCCGCCACTGGCTATCAACAACTAATCTAAATCTAGCACAAAGTTGAGACCCATTTAGATGTCGAGTGGGAAGGCTTATGCAATAGCCTAATCTAATGACTCACCGTCTCCGCTCACCAGCCAAGTTTCCGAGTTGGTTTTAATAAAAGAGAGCGCTGAACAACACATTCATTGTCCTATCACCCCGACGCATGGGCGTCGAAAGCGGCGTCGAGCGGGAATATACGTCCTCAACTCAAGAATCAGGAGGTAGCGTCCCCCAAAGCTTTCGGACTTGAACTAGGTTTTTTCTTTAAATTTGCCTCCCAACTCCACCCCCTCCCCCGTCATCGCCAGTCCGAAGTCGCCCCCTCCCCACCCCCCAATAAAAATTAGTGACGACGCCCCTGCCTCAACCAGTCCATATTTTTTAGCTTTTACCAGAGGCCGGAAAAAGTGTCAAAGTGTTATCAACCGGATTTGACACCAAACGTGTGTGACCATAAATATTGAGGTTTGGCGTAACAAGTGGATTATTTTCCAAGCCCTTTGAGTCCTAAATTTTAACTTACGTAGACTTAGCGTCAACTTCTCACGCTGAGGCGAGCACAATATTCCTTATTTGTCACCAACTAGATCTATTTTTGTCACCAACATTGTTGGCGAGTTGGCAGATTTTTCGACCTCTGACTTTTACCACGAGCAAACTTAAGGATCAAAGAGGGGAACGAACAAGCACTCAGAATCCCAGCGGGAACCCATGCCATGATCGGAAGCAATAAAACGAAAAATTCAACGCTAACCGCCGCACAAATATGCGAAGTGTACCCGGAGGTTCATGCCGAATGTCTATCCCGTGATGGATCACGAATAGCTGAGATTCCTCAGCGTTTGATTTGGCAGCAAGGTTGTGAGCTAGTATCGCGCTGTCGGTTGTGTCATAGTCTGAAAAATCGCTGCACTGATGCCACGGAGAGACACCAAAAAATCACAGGTCACACGTGGCTACTGTAAAAAAGCAGCACTTTGCAGCATTTGCCGAGATTTCGTCACGTCTAAAACCTGCATCAGTTCACAATGGAACTGCCAATATAATAAAATATTCATCAGAGTGTCAAATGTCCAGGCAGTGGGGAACTGACTCTTTGGGGAATTGGGAATTGAATCTTCCAAAGCACATACGACGCTTTAGTTCAAAACGATTTATGCACAATTTTTAGAAGTAATCTTAATGGCAACAGGTTAATACATCGTTTTATGAACAGCCATTGCTTGCTTGATATGTGATCACCTTCGCATGGAACAAAAATACATAGCAAAACACAAACCACTCCGGAAACTTGTCAGATCTGGCAATTACCGGACATCGCCAAAAAGACAACCAGTAGCTGACAAGAATGAAGGCGGACAGCTGCGGGTTACAAATGTCAGAAGCACGACTGATGAGAGTGCAAAACAAACGAGAAGAAAAAAGAATCGCGAGAAGAAAAGGGAAACAAAAATACGTCCACGTTCACTGCCAATATCCCGCGAAAACCCTTTTTCAGCTTGATCTACAATTAAACTGGTCGGAGTTAAGTTCACTGGATTTCACGAGCAGTGTGCCTGAAATGAGAGTTCTCTCTTCAGAAATACGCTGCCCCACGTGGAAGGTTTGTCAACTTTATGACACAGCAGACACAAAAAGTGAAGACAAAGGCATAAAAACATGGGTTTCCGTAGAAAGTATCTAACAAGCCCCCGAAATAAAGAATATTCAGACAGCAAACAAATTGATAAGAAAAAGTAGTGTTCTGGGATATATACCCGGCTACCGATGTCAGAGTGCATGGGCATCAACCAGCAGACGCAACAGGGCCCGGCAGGTACTGTCTGCTAGCGACAAACAGCTCCACTCTGGCGTGGGGAGCATTCACTTCCACGCCGCAGACACGGGTTCAAATCCCCGAGCGGGTATTCCGCATTAGTCTTTCCGATCCCCGTAGTACCCTTCCAACATGGTGAGAGTTGGCGACACCCTATGACTCAGCAGTTGGTGTGTCGCAAAGACCCAAAAGTTCACATGGGTTTACCACATCCTGCACCGCTGCATCAAAGAAAGATCAAACGCAAGAGCCCGTGATGCTTTATCCCGGATACTACTGTTATCGCTCACGGAGTATGTACACGACTTCTGGACCTGGAGATGTCAAGCTACAGCAATAGCTTTCTCCGAGACCCAGCCAGCTTGTAGCCGCTAAATTCAACCGGGTTGTGAACGTTTTTGAAGAGTGACAATCTTCCGACAGAATTCCAAGCAGCTGATTTTTGGATAGGTTAGATTCCCAAGACATCGTATAAGTACTCTAAAAATAAATAACGTCAAATATGTAGTACTGCTCAGATTGGCATCTGGCGGAGCAGAGGCCAGGTTTCTCTGCAGTCAGAAACAGTGGCGGATCCAGGAATCTGGCACGGTGGGGTTGAAGCCCCAGGGGACAGTCTATACCACCTCCGGGTCGCCTTTTGAGCATTTTCACGGCCAGACTCCTGGCGATGTTTTCGTCGTTCTTTCGCGAGTTGGGATTTTTTCATTTCTACTGGAAAGTAGCGAGGCACATTAGGTTAGCCGCTGTCTACATAGGGGTGGCCAAACAGTCGAACGGAGACACGTGGCTGCCTGCACACGGGCAGAAAGCCATGAAAGACGCCAGAAAGTAGTTGTTTTGTTTGCCAAAGTCACCTCCTAAAGCCGATTCTTAGGCACCTGTAACCACATGCTTCTCACATTTAAAAGGCCTTTTTAACGCCTTCGCCTTCGGTGCCAGACAGGGGTGCCCAGCGCCCACAAGGAAGCATCTCCACGGACCTAAGAAAAGGCGACCCCCTTCCGCCCCCCTGGGTCCGTCCCTGACCAGAAGACTTCCACCGATAGCAGCGGCCGGCATCTTCTCCGCTATCTGTACACTGAGCACAAGAGCGACAGGAATCCCGCTGATCCTGGCTACAGATAAGCGTTAGCTGGCAGTGGGGGGGGGGTATATCCGCGTTTGCAAGGTCGTAGACGACGCACTCACTAGAGGCACCTAGTCATAAACCCTATCTCCAGGACCGCAGTTCCGGTGGACTTTGGAGCAAAAGATCAATCGCGTTTTCATTTTAAGACATTCAATGGGATTTCCATTTTCCGTCTAGGTATGTATATAAGCGTCGGAAAAGGGTGGGGACAGGGGGCCTGTCCCCTCCCCCTCTCCCCACTCTTGGCCAAGTTTTCTGACCTCAGTCAAAATGAGATAAAGTCAAACATTTTCATCACCAGTCACTGCGAAAGGCAACGAGGAGCCCAAATTCGAACAGTTTTTGGTCCTAACGTGGAAACTTTGTTGTCAGCATCAGTTTGAAGTTTGGCTGGCCCCTAACTTTTCTGCCGGTGGCGACGCTTATGGGTAAGTAGTATATTGCAGAAAGAGATTTTCATTGCGTGTTCCGTCGAGAAACACTCGGGTAATGATTTGCGGCCTGCTGCATGTGCCCTTCGGCCGTGTGGACTGTATTAGATGACGGCTTTCCCGACGTTCAGCTAGCTATTCTAACTCTTATTTGGCAGCGTGCCCTGAGTCCGACACTTTTCATTGTTCTTTCAGGCATTTTAGGTCACTGACCTGACCGTACATTAAACAGCTGCCTTCACACTGAGAGATGACTCCGGGGTTTAAAGGGGTTTATGCCCTTTGTATTTTAGCAGCGTGTTTGTGTACATTTAACTTAGTTAGGATCATGTATCGTGAACATAATTACTCCATGCATTGTATCATCAACATGTTTTATATCATTTGACTTGATCTTTCATTTGGAGTGTTGCTCATAAGGCCTAAATAAACAATAAACAAAGAGTAAAAAATAAAGTCTGCAATCAAACACATGGTCCAAGTCGGTCGTTCAATTTCACAGAGGTGTATCGCATTGTTGTTCCCTATACACCGAATACGAAAGAATAACGATTTCCGACAAAACGCTAATGTAGAAACTGGATAATTGGGGATACATCCACAGATTTCACAAATTTCACAGATTTCACGCGCTTTTTCACAAAACCTTAGACACAGAACAACTTGAGAGACTGACATGCTACCAGTTTTCATCATCTCGCCCGAAATTTCCCCAGTGGCGGATCCAGGAATTCATTTTGGGGGGCGGGGCTATGGGGCTTGAGTCTACCTGGCATTGCCATGAGCAAAATGTTCATGGACAGTGTCCCCGAACTGTTTTTTTGCCTGGGTTGAATTTAAAATTAATATTGGAACATGTGATCAGCGATTGGAAAGTTCAAAACCTACAATATTTTTAGAACCAAATAAACCCTTATTAAAAACCCTTGCTTGAAAATAGGAAGCAATTGTTCTTACCAATTTTCGTTACTAACATTCTTTTGACGACTTCATATACACCAGAATTATTGAACTGTACTAAAAAAATTCCAGTTGAAAAGTCAGTGGAAAATTGATTACAAATGACACAGAAGACGACAATTACGCGTCCCAGGGTGTCGCCCTCAACCCAGCACCCGGGATTTGGAACCCCAGGTTTGCATCACAAATACAGAGAAGTTTGCATCACTATCCGCAGGCGCCCGCTCGGCTGGTTTGGTCGGATGTTTATTCCTGTTGCCTGGACGTCAGTATTGACGTGGCGGGCACGAGTTGGCGGCCACGGCGCAAAACTGGCATTTGCACCCGGATTTCCGGAATTTCCCCTTCAGTAAGTATTGCTACATCAATCCAATACGCGTCAGCGTTCCCGATTTATTGAAACGGATACTCATTCAAGAGCTTAGAGTGAGCGGTTAAGACTTGAGCACTAAGTACTAGCGTAGGAATGGAAGGGAATATACACTGGCTATCTTGGCATCACTAGTGGTCATTCTGCAAGTCTACCTCACTAGGTCCAGTTGGACCTTCAACGTGCCCGCGGCGCCTCTTAAAGGGAATGTGGCACCTTGGTCGAATCCTGGAATTTAGTGCAATTAGGCGTACTTTTAGCCAAAAAAAAATGAAACCACTCATGATTTTTCTGAAAAATGCACAATAAGCTCAATATTTTTATTTGTAAAATAGTCATCTAAAAAAATAAATATCAGCCTGTGGATGATGTCACGATCTGGCAACCACCACCAAACTTGCAAAGCTTCAAGGGCTTCGATTGGCTGATGCTCATCTTGACGTCAGCATATGTCGTCATACCAGCAGCTCACAACAATGGCCGCCCGGCGGGGGCTGATGAGGGGGCTGGTGCCAGGTAGGTTTTAGCTTTTTTCTACGGAAATATCGAGTTTGAAGACAAATGATATATGGAGTACCGGGTTTTCCTACTTGCTTTACAACTTGGCTATCTCAGTTAAAATCACGTTATGAAGGTGCCACATTCCTCTTAATGGTGAACAGGGAATACTCCCCTGGCGCGTGTATTCATTTATCTGACAACGATGACTACCTAACGTTGCACGCAACTTTACGTTGGTATCATTTCTTAACAAATGCTTGGGTACTTGGGTTGGTATACAAAGCATGATCTAACATTTTCTTTACAATAGAATAAAGCGTTGTATTTTAATTAAAACTGCACCAACCCAAAGTACCGAACAAAATTCAAAAGCGCATGAGAACGAGTTAAAATCTTGGAAAAATATCAAAGTCGCAGCATTGGCGGACGCAGCGGATGGCCCATTCCTCCTCAAAGTGCTGGAAGGGAGGCAAAACTATATTTTGCTCACCCAAAGGCCGGATAAATTTTTGAAACAAGGTGTTTACACTGGGTCTGTCGAGCCATTAAATATTCGCTGCCTCCGCCCCTTAGGCCGAGTGTGTTCCGTTACTCCTCGATAAGACATGAATAGGCCCACCCATAAAAATCGCACAGGGAGAGCATCCTCTGGTAATACATATTTACCGTTACCAAACCTTTGCCCGAACCCCTCTTCAGGGATGGATCCAGCGGGGGTGGGGCAAAAAGGCATTTACACCCTAACAGAGGCAGATCCAAGCAAAACGTTGGGAGGGGGGCAACCAGGGAAAATTCGTTAAAAACAGTTTTTAGAAAATCGGCGTAAATCGGCTAAAAGTAGGTAAAATGTAACCTTTCTGAGCAGGACCACGACCTGATTGAACCCCGCCCCCTCCCCACTTTTATCCGCCCCTATCCCGAAGCCCCGATTTTGTCCGCTATATTTGGAAACACGCGCCATTTTCCGCAGTGTCCCCCCAACCCACCAGCCTAGGTCCGCCCCTGATAGGTGCAGTTGAACAACCAGCGCCACCGCTTCCGCTCCCTGGCCAGCAGCGTGGCGTATTTGTCCCCGACACAGATCCGCACTCCTAAAATAAAAGTGGTGACCCCATACCGACCAGCAGCCAATGGCAGCTTCAGACAGCGTCGCCATGGCAACCACTCACTGTTCCGCCCACGTCCGCGCTCGAATGGGGGCCGCAACATTTCCATCTCGGAGTTTGAGAACTGATTCACGGCCGTCAGTCGGTGTAGAAATGCCAAGCGGTCGCCATGTCTGGCCACAACACAAGTCAAGATTACATGTCTCAGATGTAGAGTATACCATCTCAGGATTTTAGAGGATTCTTGAGGCGAGGAGAATTCCGTATTACTCAGCGACGGGCTTTGAATACCATCTAACGACGTTAAAATGGGGCCTGACGCACGAGTATCTCGTCTGTCAGCGATTCGGGCAAATGAGAAACCCTTGCTGACTGTTTCACCAGCCAAAGCCGGTGCCTGCCAGTTTGCCTCTAGCAGTCGAGAAATTCTCCAAACACCAGAATTCAATCGTAATATTTTTCTCACAAATTTGGCTGTTTTGTCCCACCCATGCACCGGCTGGAGTCGCCATTGAGAGGATCCTGGACAATCCAGCTGGAGTCGCCATTGAGAGGATCCTGGACGATCCAACTGGAGTCGCCACTAAGAGAATCCTGCTGGAGTCGCCACGAAAATGGCTCTGGTTCACGTCGTTCAGGTTTGACAATTCAGCTCGCAGACGTTCATTCAGTTACAGAGGATTGCGTCGCTGGTTTGGCGAATTTCTTTGGGAGTGCAGTCGCAGATCAACGGGTCAGTGAGCACAAATTTCCATCATGGAATCCATAGGTGGGTCAAATATTTCCGATGGGTACAAACAAGTTTGGGTGACGGCACATGCTCATCCGTCCAAGGCTGTATCAAGGGTGTATTAATACTATCCAGAATTACTGGCAGATCCAGGAGCAACTTTTGGAGGGGATAAAACCAACGTTTGGGGGGCTAAATTGAAAACAAATTGCAGAAACCTAGTATTCAAAAAAAGCTAAAATTTCGTCCTTTTGGGGCGCCAAAAGATACCATTTTAAGCTTTGGAGGGGGCCATGGCCCCTTCAAGTTCATGCCAATGTGACGTCACACCAAGGACTGGCCCTTGCTTTTGGAGGGACTGGGCTAAATCAGCGCTAGTTGCAAGCTTGTTTGCTGATCAATGTATGAGCTGGATTTTGGCAGACCTGTGCACTGTTTTATGGTGTAACGAGCCGACTGAAGTGTTGTTGAATTCCCTCGTTTTTTTTTAAGCAGAGGTCCCAAAAACACCGTCATATCAAACATTTACACAGTTTCATTAACACCACACGACGAACATAAATGATCCCAACATAATATATAATAAAAAACGGACAGATAGGTAAGATTTCGGAATTAATTCGACAATTTTTCCACCATCAGCTAACCCGACTTTTAGCGGGCGCGCGTGACCCGCCAGCGCGCCACCTGGGCTGGATTGGCGCCAAATTCGCCGCCAACAATACACACGGCTGGGCAGAGCCCTGCACCTCCCCGCCGACTCCGCGCGGGGGCGGGGTTGCGTGGGTGACCTTTGAGCGCGAGCTCGGCAGACGCACTCAGCGCCAAAACGAAACAGTACCCGCAGCATGCGTTTGCTGAGGTTCAGACCGCTCTCGAACAAGAGGGAGAGAGCACGGAGGTGGCTGGCAGGCCTCCGTATTTCCTTCATTTCTATATGTATGATTTTTTTGTTCATCCGTGTTCAGTCTCTGACATTTTTCGAGAAAAATCGTGGCATTCGTGGGAAAACTGCCCAGGAAAATTGTGAAATGAAATAAAAGTAGTGTGGTTTTCGAGCGGATTTATGTAAGCGTTTGAAGTGAAAAGATGACTTGAAGAGACATTCTTCAAGTCTCAACCCGGCCACTGTGCCACCCAGACCACTCCACAAAAACGGGAGCGTGCACTCAACACCTCTTCAGGTTATGAACGTGCAGAGGCGAATCCGGGGGCCAAATCCTGTCATGATCCGCCCACAAGGAGATAGAAGGGGGGCAAAGGACAATTGTCCATCTAAAATATTCTATATTCGCTACTTCTTCAAAGTACTATATCATTCACGTTTTACCTTGCTCCCCCGTCACTGATCTAGATCCGCCATTGGGTCCGTCCCCAAATCGGTCAAATGTGTCAATTTTTAAGCTGATACGGGCCAATGTAGTTCACATGCTCAGTTAAGCACACACACAATACCTACGTTTTCACAATTCTACCCGGGTGTCCCTCCCCCTCCAAACGTGTAGACAAGATCCGCCCCTGCGGGTGTGAGAGCAACTATCCGCAGTTTGGCGCGGAAGCGAACGGAGCTCAGCTGGCGCGAGTCGTCAGCTGGCGTCGGCCTGGAACGGGTCCAGACAGGCCACGAGACTCCAGCGCGCTGCGTTTGGGCATGTTGGGAACGCCGGAGTCGGACCACACACATGGACGGAGCCGGCGGTAACCGCGCGGAAAATGGAGCAAGTCGTGGCAAATAACAATCATATCAATTTGGGTCATTTCTGAAATTCCCCCGACAAATTCATGCTAATATGTTTACACATTATGACGATTAATCGAAATCCAATCCATATCCGAATAAACCATTAAAATGGCTAAATTCAAATCCCAATTTCACCAAGATCCGAAAATATTCGCATTTTTGGCCTAATCACTCAAAAAACTTATATCAAATCGGATGGAATTTTTCCACGCTTCTTCGTGGAAGTGAATTCTTCGCGATTTGAGGAGTGCAGTGCTCTGGCCGGGGGAGGGGGATAGGGGGGGTAATGACGTGTATGTGGGAGTGCTGGATGAGGTCACGATTCAAAGTGTCTTGATACTCGAGCTTACTTGTGTCACTGTGTATTCGATTTTCTGGTCGTTATTTGCATGTTTTTATGTCAATATACCCCCGGCGGAGGCCGTGGCGAAGCTAAACCCAATGGATGACTTACTCTCTCTCTCTCTCTTGAGAAGTGGTTAGGTTAGGCTAGGCTCCTTAGGCAGGTCAGGCTCGGACCAAAAAGGTAGAACCCGCTCCTCCTACTCACGTAAAATGTATTCCATTGCAACTCCGAAGGGGTTTCTACGGTCCACACTCCACATGAAACTAGGTACCTCGCCACCAAAAAACATTTTGACAAAAAATATAGAGGACAAAAGTAAAAATGTTTAGTCTTATACTGCTTCCAGCTGTTTTGGAGACTACACCAGACTGACACATGAGGCAATGCGATGTAATTGTTGGGCTGGTAGCTCAATACCAAAATATTAGTATTTTGTTTAGAAACATTTTAACGATACCGCCATTGATGGCCCACCTAAGCTGGACAGTTTGAGGGTTACGAGCTTTCCAGCTCACATTGGGGCTGGTCCAGGACCTGTTTCGAAAAACCGAAAGCTTTTGGAGCCAGACTATCGTCAGAAAATACCGAGGTCTTCACAAAAACACCCAAGATAAATGACGGGTAGATATGTAACAAATACGCTATTGTGGTCTAGCCACCGATTTTGACAACTATGGCTCACTTGTTACATTGTTTTGCGTCAATTATCTTGGGTATTTTTCGACAAAACACTTGGCATCAAAATCTGCCGGTTTTCAAGTGAGAGTCTGGACCAATCCATCGTCTCCCCAACTCCCGTATGCCAAAGCTTGCAGGACCCGGAGAGCCCTCAGTACTCCACCCCCGAACCGCCCTTAGCGAGTGGCAGCACGGAACCACTAAACGCATTGGTTCCCCCAGCTTCGGCGCCAATTTTACTGAAACCAAGTCAGTTTTGTTAGCGTTGCCAAAGCTGGCCGCGACTCACCAAACTATACGTCGCGACGCCCCCAGCTAGACTGGGGAGCTAGTTATAGCATACACAGCGGGCGTCCCGCGACAGGGATTGTATTGTTTCCCAGACAGGTTTACAAGCCGCCACCATCAATCACGGAGACACAGGGGGGCGGAGTGACCATAGGCGGATCCAGGGAGCAAGGAAAGGGGCAGTTATCTCAAACGACTCACTCCGCACCCCGGCGCCCCCTGGAACGTCGTCCCCCAACTTTACCCCAAGATGCAAGCTTTGACACCCCCATTATACACTCTCGCGCCCTCTGCTAGATCACACCGCAAGAAATGGCGCTCCTTTCCGATCAAATGACGCCCTCCTAACCAAAGTGTCCCATCCTACCAGAAACCTGGCTCCGCCTATGAAAGCGACATCGTCGGCGCCAAAAGATTTCTTTTGTTTTTACGTGGCTCTGGCTCGAGCAGTCATTATCGGCGCCGCCGCAGCACTAACTGGAGCTAATGAACTCGTGGGATTTGCATCACTCGCGTCAAAAGGCATTAGCACCTGTCCCTCGTCAGTTGTAATTTCTAATGGCCATTACCGATGGCACGCCAACAATCTGAATGTCCATCATGAGCTGGTCAGAGTTTGTTTTTGTTAGCTTGATTGGTTTATTGTTATTTTTCCCTCACGCTGCGCACGTTGCGAAAAAAACCTTGTATATTTCGAGGGCTATTGATTCGACCTGTTCGCTTACAATTTTTCTCAGGGGTTATTCGGTATGTTGTGATTATGATTTTAGTGTACGGAAGAACAAAACCAGCATATCAGTCACACAATGTTTTTGCCCTTACTCGATTATATTTTGACAAACTTTCCGCGGAACAGATGACAATGAAAAACTGTCTGATTTACTGCATACAATGTACAATACAATATAATACAATAAACAATGACAGTGGTATTGTAAAGAGGTATCCACTTGAAGAGTGCTTGACTGCAAATCCTTAAAGGGAATGTGGCACCTTCATAACGTGATTTTAACTGAGATAGCCAAGTTGTAAAGCAAGTCGGAAAACCCAGTACTAAATATATCATTTGTCTTGGAACTCGATATTTCCGTAGAAAAAAAGCTAAAACCTTCCTGACACCAGCCCCCTCATCAGCCCCTCGCCGGGCGGCCATTGTTGTGAGCTACTGGTGTGACGACATATGCTGACGCCACGATGAGCATCAGCCAATCGAAGCCCTTAAAGCGTTTCAAGTATGATAGTGGTTGCCAGATCATGACATCATCCATATCTATTTCTTTTCCTAGAGGAGCATTTTAAAAATCAAAGTATTGAACTTGTTGTATATTTTTCAGTGAAATCAGAGTGGTTCCATTATTTTCGGCTAAAAGTACGCCTAATTGCACTAAATTCCAGGATTCGACCAAGGTGCCACATTCCCTTTAAAGCTAGAACTTCTGACGGGTTAACATTCATCCTCAGGCGATATTGCAACATCCCGGTTGCAACCGATAGCTGTATAAACAACTCTAATCTCGATTCTACACGGAGGTTCATGCAAATAAATCACCAGATACCGGCCACTGTCCCCTCGGCATTTGTCGTTCCTTGTTAACGATAAAGGTTTTACCAACGCTCTGCAGACGGTCTATAAATTCACCCTTCTTTTGTGGCTAACGCAAGCTTCAAGCAAAGATAGTTACACGGAGCAGTTTTGTAGAATATCACACTGCTTTAGCATTATACTAACCCAAATGCTGTATGTGTTTTCCATGCTGTATAAAATGCATTGAGACTGCGACACAACAATTTCTGAAGTCATATGGTGCCGCTGACTCCCGCGCCGTTGAAAGGGTATATAAGGGATCGGGAAATCCTTATTCAGTTACTTTAGAGGCGGGCAAAGGTGCCTTGCACAGAACGCCTTATAAAAAGCCCTTAACTAACTAACTAACCTTATTCAGCATTCCCCGGGATTTGAACCCGGGTCGGAGGCGGCGAAGCCAAACGCCCCACCACTGCACCACTGCGTCCCCGGCAGTACCTAAAGCTATCCGCCAGTGCCTTTTGGTTCGGTGAAAATAAAAATATGTATTCGGCAGGATCGAAGAAATACACAGCACGTCAACAGCAGTGTGTGTGTGTGTTGGAGTTTTAGGGCGCTTCGACTGCCAGGGCCATATAGCGAGTAAGTAGTATCTACAAAATGGTGATTGTTTCTATTAGTCGAAACTCCTATCACCCCCATACCATCTGGTACATACAATAAGTACATGGGCACCAGGATTACTGAACTGCGCTAAAAAAAGCTTTGCCTGAAAAGCGAGTGGGAAATTCGGTAAATATATATCAAAACTGAGTGGAAAATGTCAGCTTCCCCGGGTGTTGCTCTCCAACCAGCACCCTCCGATTTGGAGCACTGCCCCCCCCCCACATCAGAAATTCTGGGTCCGCCTATGACCAAAGCCCGACACCGGTCGCAATTCGTTTTTCTATCTCATCCGAGTTACCAAGGCGCTGGATCCAAAATACCTCACCTCCCATCTATCGACAGGCCTGGAACCAGACTTCTATACTTGGCACCGACTTATTGATTCTTCAAAGGCATACCGCCACTGGAGAGTCGTCCCAACACGCGCTCGGAGCGGCGCTGAACATATTTCTTGGTCAGCAGCTGAAATGACTTCTGCAAGCCAAAGCAAGAATACTGTATGCTCCAATATCACGAAATTAGATCCATATATTATGACAAAACTAATTTTAGAGTTAGAAAAGCGATCAAATATCGTTTGCCAGTGGAAAATCAAAAAGATACAACATTTTGAGTCGATTAAAACCAGTTCAAGAAGAAATTTTGATAACAATTGCATAACAACGATACTTTTTATGAGTTCTTAAACATCACAACTATCGAATTGTGTTGTAAAAGCTCTACTTGAAAAGTGAGTGAAAATTCAGTAAAGATATCATACAACTGAATGGAAAATTGTGCCTGCCTAGATGTCGTTCCCCACCAAGGACCCGAGATTCGAAACACTGGTGTGTATTATCTGGTCCCTTTAAAAAATTGCCGACAGAAAAAGTGGGCGAATATATCCCCTCACTGAATTATTTTAGTCGCGAACGATTTGCTATGCATTTCTTTTCATCTTAGCATAAAGCAACGTACCCATGTAGCAACTCATCTCTATCCTGGCTTCATCTCAACATCCACGCAGCAAAGCAACAAAACCAAATCTTCGTCGAAAAACCATGTTTCATTCATTCATTCATTGATCCACCTGCTGTTGTGGATTTTCGGTTGCCGCTGTTTTCTGTGGATCTGTCGAGCTCCCGCAGTAGCTTCAGTGACAGAGATGGCTTCAGCTTCAGTGGGAGAGATGACTCCAGCGATTAAGCTGGTCGGAGGCCGCAGGCGACGGAGAAGTTGTTGATGCTGACGGAAACCTCATCAATCAGTCCCACGATCCTAGAACTGGTTTTGTTTGCAGTTGTGAAGCGTGAGCTACCGACGCTGCCAATGAGCTGCAGAAGTCTTGTCCATGGCTGGACAGAAGTACTGTCCATGGTTGGATATCTAGTAGGCATCTAGGAGACCTCGGAGGGGATCATAACCTCCTGGATTTCGGGTCTCTCATAGGGTTTGTATTAGCGTGTCAGTGTTAACCCGTCTAGGACCCCCTCCCCTCGATCGATAGAGATCTCCAGACCTGGTCTAATCCGTCGCTATTGAGTTAGTGAGAGCCGGAGTATTGGATTATCGTATACTATTAGATTATTCGCTGGTCCCTGGTGAAAATTCGCAAAAAATATGCTACTTGTCCAGGAAAAATACCACGTAATTTTTACTGGAGGACGGAGCCCGGATTGGCGGTGACTGGGAGGCGAGTTTCGATTATATGGCTGTCTTTGAAAGTGCTAACGACGATGCAATTCAACGCCGATCATCACGCAGGCATATGTGTGCTGTGTTGGTTCACGCGGGTAAAAGAGATTATATTAAAAAAACCTTGGTCGAATCCCATAATTTTTGGGGATACGTCCTCCCTCCGTCCCCCCGCTTTCGACACCCATGTACCAGGCCCATACCACCTAACGCTTAAGAAGACTTCAATTCAACAAAAATGGCAAGTACGCCGGTCGTTTGGGCGGGAGTCAATGAGGTCAGACTGTAAAAAATTACAAATTGGTTTTATAAAATGGAGGCCGGGGGGTAAGAGGCCCGTACAACTTTATCGAAATTATCGAAAGCGATTATTTAGGGACAAAATAGGGTTGCCAATCAGGAAGTCAAATTTTGCTTCCACTTTCAACCAACCAAAACAAAATATTGCCTCTTTTCTTACTGGCCGGGACTGATCCAATCATCACGTGTATTGACGATGCTCAACTGAGCTGGTCGCTTGGGGCATGCAACGTTGCAAAAGCCATGTAATTTGTTACCATTTACCACGTGAAATGCATTGTCAGATGGAAAGTGATTCCTTCATGGTTTCAAATTGGGATTAAGCACCCTTTATTTTGAACTTTAAATTGTGCGGAAATCTAAAACAGAGACCTTTGCAAGAAGCAAAATGCGTCAGTAGTGGTTTCACGAAGCACACTATACAAAACTGCAATCTCAGATCAAACCCCATTAAAAAAATGGGACACACCCTTTAAGGATCCCAAATTTAATTTATCCCCCCCGCTAGTGTTAGAGGGTGGAGTGTAGAACCATGAGGCGGTTGACATCACCTTTAAGAATTACTGGAAGCATGGCGTCGGCCACACCTACCAACGCCACAGCGCAGATACCAAGGCGTCAGGAAATATGACTGCGAGTCATATTTCCACTTTAACTTCTGCCTCGTAGCAACACCCTGAGATAGAGGCCTGCGACATATTTCCCAGGGGACACCTCCATATTCGGTACTTCAAGCCCCACACACCGATGGGGATGCTAACGAATGCCGAATCCATCGCTACATTTACATTTACGAGCTTGTAAAAAAGCAGACGAAAAAGTAGTTTTGGATCATTTCAAAAGTAGCAATGCCGTCGATCAAAATTGCTGAGAATTCCCACGCACTGAACGCGTGGCCGGAAATTCTGGGTTCTGCGTGTTAATATGTACACCAAAAGCAGACAAGTTGCAGCATCCTGAACAAGAACTTTGACATTTCAAGTTTTACACTGTCAGCTGAAAGAGAAAACTAGCTTGTAACAAATACATGGTTTTAAGGATAATTCCTCTTATATTTTAGAATTTTACATGAACATGGATTTTGTTTACAATGGAATTTATTTTGAATTTTCTGCCAATGATCTGACGGCGATTTCAGTACGGATGAAATCATTTTAGCAATAATTTGTTTTAAAAAAACTGGTGGTACCCGAATAGTCCCGTTCTGCTAGCAAATTTCGGACTCTTTTCCCTTGAATGTTAGAATGACGTAATGTGAAAAACACTAGACCTCTGAAAGCCCTTTTAGATTTGAACAACACTGAGGGAAAATGTTAAAGATATACAAGCAACATGAACGGAAAGCAGGTATCATCAAACAAGCCATATACGGAGAGTTTTAAGTTCTACAAAAGATTACGTCAATTCCAAGGGCATTCAGATCCACTCCTGCGGCGCAAAATGGCCTTATAAGTCCACGCGCCCAAAAACACCAACAACGATTATAATCCCGTTCTTCCAGGGTCTTCCGAGATATTCCCAGCCAAACCAGGCTAATATATTCAGGAACCACAATTATCGACCCCGATCCCATCCATTAGCGAAGCCTCCAAAAAATAAAGAATCATCCATCTTTCACCGACACAAGACCAGCCCCTTTAGGCAAAAATATGATTCGGGCTCTTTCTCATCATCTGCATCGGTTGGTTACAACATTTTTAAATGGGTTCTCTCTAATATGTCAGAAATCCGGAGTTTTGTTCTTTTAAAGTTGGCATCTGAATCTCTGCCCCTCCCCTCATTCTGAACCCGCTGAAAATTCAACAGATCAAAATAGGGTTGCTGGGATTGTTTAAATATCTAAAAAAGTTTCACATTATAATGCCGCTATGCACAATCATAGATGTGCCATTTTCCCACCTGGAACACTCGCATACGAATTTGTTTTAATACTAATCTTCCTCTATGTTAAATAAACCCCACGTCTGCTTGAAAATATCCAGGAGAATCCTGGTGTAGCTTCAGGTACCATCCTGTGAAAAACAAGACGGGATGGCGAAAAATTCCCCGCTGGATCCAATATTACCACCAACCCCACACCCCCCCCATTTACGGCCAATCCGATTCAATACGACGGCTCAAGGATGAATTTGAAAATCCAATCCACAGGAGTGGGAACGTCCAGACAATTAGGGAGGGAGCGGCCAATGTGCATTTTTGGCCATTTCTTTCCAGCGAACGCCATAGGGTTAATGATTAAGATTCGTCAATATTGGAGGTCATAGTCCCTCTCTCCCCCTCCCTGTTCTTAAGCCTAATCCAATCGATGATATATTGCATGGGCCTGTTTAAGTGCCTGCTAGCTTCCTCCCATCTCCTTCAAAACCCGTAGCATCTAGTTGAACTTGATTAGATAGCAGATAAAGTTTTCACCTCTGAGAGGAGCTTGGAGGCGGTGGGGGAGACGCTGGCATGGTCCATGTCTTAGAATGGACAATTTATTATTCGTAGTAGCTTCAAGATTTTTCCAGTGTCATATGACAATAGACATCGACGGGCCTCAAAACCCCAGCAGTGAAGAAATGCAGTCACCATCCCCCTAATTGTAATGTTGGCAGTGATGTGGAAACAGAGTTTTTGAAAGCCAGACGAACCTGTCTGGGACATACGCGGATCCAGGATTGCCGATCGGGATGGGCACCTTTTCGGGGGGCGGGGGGGCGCCAGCCGAACCAGGGGGCGCCACTTTTGACTGGCATAACCTGCCACTTTTGACTGGCATAAACTATCAGGTGGGCGCCAAATCCTATCGGTATGCGCCGATTTTCGCATCCTAGGGGGGGTGGGAAGCGACATTTCAGGGGGCGTCATCGACCTTCGGGGGGGCGCCGTGACCATTTCAGGGGCGCCGAGGGTCGATCGGGGGGCACGTGCCCCCTTGCCCTCCCCCCTGGATCCGCCTATGGCCTGGGAATATATTTGCAGAAAATTATGCAACTCTCGGTTTCTTCACAGCAAAATGACCGTAGCAGTCGACGCGCCCTAGAGTCATTTCGGTCGCTCCCCTGCAGCCGACGTCCGTACCCCTTTTCCAGTAATCCACAATCCCCTCACGCATAGCCAGTTTACTTTGAAACGGCAGCAAGCGGTGTGCGAGGATTCACGCCATCACAATTTGACCTACTTTTAACGATACGCTCCGCGGTAGGCAGGCGTTGGTTGTTGGTAGTCATGTCCGGTCCAACCTCTCGCCCTCTCTCGAGCTCTCACACTCTCTTCAGCCACCACAGCGCACCTGCACGTCCGGCACTGTCTCACACCATGAACACTTCTTGCACGAATATTGCACTTCGATTGCACAGATATTTCCCCTAGAACGACACGCCCCCCGCTCACGAAACTGCTCCACCCCCGCTTTCAGGCAGGTGACGGCAAGTAACGATCGACGCCACTGCTGCTCCGGCGACTGTGCGCAGAGCGTCACCGCGCAGCACAGATGGCGCTGGAGTGGCGGAACAACACGATTCGATGAACAGCTGTTCCGTGCTATGGCTTTGGTAGAGGACACTAGCGATGGCAAAAATAGAGAAGTTGGTGGCTCACACCACTGCTTCTGTTTAAACTTTGCAGTACTGGTTTTGACTAGAGGTGGACCAGAATCCCGCTATGGCCCAGACCCCGTTCAAGTTGTTTGGCAGTATTACGTCATCAGGGCTGGACAGGCACAACACTTACTATGCAGGGCATTGGAGAAATTACACTTTTTCGAAGCTTTAAATAACCTATTTTAGAACTTTATCAACAAAACTTATATGGTTGAACAGAAGGCTGAAAGATTTTTATTTGTGAAACTATCAGACGTTTTGCGAAAACTCCAGCGAAGAAAATTATTTTCACAAATTTTCTAGAGCGTGTCAAAATAATGGCTGCTTCAGTACTAGACAGCTGTTTGCAGTAAGACTAATCTCGATTTTGATTGGCTGTTGATTGCTGCCCTTTGATTGGCTGTTGGTGGCACCTGCAGCAGAAGACAATAAACACGGGTGATCTTTTGAGCGAAGGTAGGTAAACTTATTTCTCTCGGCTATTGATAAAAGCGGATGGATTATTGGCCTCGGTCATCGAAAGTGTTGGCACCTGGCGGATTTTTTTGAAAACGCCAGTAGAGGGACTGACGTCTGGCGCGGCTGCCTCATATCCGGCGCATTGTTGAACGCGATATAGATTTTGAACGTTTATTTTCAGTCGTGGTGAACTCGTTGCTGTGAAAAAGTGTAGTTCATGTTGGGTGGACGTGAATATTGAACACTGGCGTTATTTTCTTGTTTGTTATAATCTTGGAAAGTTCAAAGAAAATGGAGGTGAGACGGATAACCATTACATCCAATCAGAACTGCTGCGTTCCTCAGTGTGTATCCTTCCGAAGAAAGTGTCCAAGTCTCAGCTTTCACAAGTTTCCTCAGGATAAGGTGCTGTCCAAGCAGTGGAAGTTGAAACTGAGAATTGGGAAGAAGATGGGCTCAAATGCTGCTGTCTGTTGCAGACATTTTCAGCCATCTGACTTCCATTCACATCCACCTGGTAAGCGGCTGTGAGGCCAGTGTGCAAAGTATGACATTTTCGACGAGATCTCGTCCGTGCGAGTTCCCTTGGAGACAGGACCGAGTGGTGCGAACTTTATCAACCTGGTGCGAATTTGCGAGGTTAGTGACATTTAAACTAAACAAATAATGGCTGAATGGCCATTAAGACACAGGAGGTGCCTTATTAAAAATCCTTAACTGACTAATGATTGAGGTAGCATTGCATTGTAGGGGTAGGAATGGGTGCATTTTTTCCCTGGTATGTGGCAGATTGGTGCGATTTTTTGGAGGCTGGTGGTGCGAGAATTTTAGATGGCTGGTGCGGCTCGTCTGGCCTGCTGCCACACTTTGCAGACTGGCTGTGAGGCAATCTCCAGTTCCCCTTATGCCTCCTTCCACTCCCTTGAGCCCATAGGCGGATCCAGGGGGGGCAAGGGGGGCACGTGCCCCCCGATCGACCCTCGGCGCCCCCCTGAAATGTCGCTTCCCACCCCTCCCCCGGATACGAAAGTCGGCGCCCACCGATAGGATTTGGCGCCCACCTGATAATTTTTGCCGGTCATAAGTGGCGCCCCCTGGTCCGGGTGGCGCCTGCCGGGAAGGTGCCCCCTCCGATCGGCAATCCTGGATCCGCCTATGCTTGAGCCTGCTTCTAGCAGGAGTAAGCCTTAATTCTTGGGCCGTCATCATAGGCGGATCCAGGATTGCCGATCAGGGGGCACCTTCCCGGGGGGGGCGGCGCACCATTCTTGACCGTGAAACCCTATCGGATGGGAGCAAAACCCTATGGTGGGAGCCGACTTTCGTATCCTGGGAGGGGGTGGTGGTGGGAAGCGAAATTTCAAGGGGCGTGACCATTTCAGGGGGCGCCGAGGGTCGATGGTGGAGGGCACATACTCCCTTTGCCCCCTGGATCTGCCTATGGGGCATGTGCCAACTTTGCCGTCCCCCTGGATCCGCCTGTGGCTGCATTCCTTTTTAGCCCGGAAAACTGACATCTTGAAATAATTCTGTAGATATACGCCTTTATTTGTTTCAAGCTGTCTGAAATTCCAGTTTGAATGTACGATGGAAAATGCGTTTCCAAACACAAGCGTCGCCACCGGCAAAGAAGTGGGGGGGCAGCAAACTTCAACCTGATGCTGACTACAAGCTTTGCTCCTTGGGACCAAAAACTCTTCGAATTTGGATTCTTCTCTGCCTTCCGCAGTGGCTGGTTATAAGCCGCTGCCACATACCAAACATAAAACACGTATAATTCACCGCTTACCATGCTATTCCCGGGGCCCACTAACGTTGTTTACCTTTCGGAGTCCCTCTTTCGCGGCCATCTTGGAGGGCACACTAGCGCCTCTGTTGAGCGTGACCGGGGTCAATAACGAGTTTGCAGGCAATATTTAGACGTTAGTGTTATGGTACTTCTCTGAATCCATGCAGATGGGCATGATTAGACATTTCAGCGGGTTTTCGTAACATCAAGCTTCAGGTATTCGACTCCATTGGTCGCGTGTGCTACATGGCTTCACCCTTCTCGACGCTTCTGCATTTCTTTTCTAAGCAGTCATATGATAAGCGTGTGGGTGCTGATAATTTGAATTTACGTGATGAAGGGTATCCAAATTAGCGATTGAGAAGCTAGAAATTGCTGATAGGTATTTGCATGTTTGTTGCAGATTTATCTGTGTCTGTATATTTTTCAAAATCACTGTTCGTGGCTGCGTAAATTCAAGTAGGCCTGAGTTGATCAAATAAATGCATGCCCTTTCAACAAATTCTTTGAAGTGTTATGATTTTTTCATTAGATTTACGTAACATACGCCGCTCGCCGTTGAGATCAAGGTCAATGTTAAATGGGTGAAGCAAGTTGATTTCGATTTATACTAGGTTGCTACCAAATACGCCCAAACTTGGTATATTCCAGCTGATCCTTCCAAAAACTTAGTAGAATCTCCTAGAACTTAGTAGGAAAGGGCGGTGACGTCATCAAGGGAGGACTATATTTAGTAGGAAACTTGGTTGTACCCGTAGTTAAAGTACCCTGCTATGGCCCACAGTGACTATATGCGGCAGGCAGTGGCGGATCCAGGGGGGGCAAAAAGGTATTTGCCCCCCAAACGGAAAATTTCGAGGCAAAACTATGTTTTGCTCCTCCCCCTAAAGCGATCGACCTCCTTTTTCCCTACTGCTTTTTAGTTTTTAAGCAAGATTTTGGTGCTTCAACTCTCAACTTTTAACAGAACCAGTTAAATTCAGTCTAACTATTGGGCCTTGGAGAGGAAAAAAGTATTTTGAGCCCACATTTTTAACCCTGCGACGTTTTTCTTTGCTTTTTGCCTGAAATGGCCAAAATTTTCCCGGAAAGTAATATTGTATAGTGCATGTTTTCACTGCGTGACGTTTTTTTGCTTTTCGACTTTGGCTTGCCCCTCCCAAACCGACCAGCTAGATCCGCCCCTGGCGGCAGCCCCTCTAAAGTTGTCTACCATAATTATACTAATGGGCGTACAAATTGATCGCCATCAATTACTTTGCATGTAAAACTGACCAGTTTTGGCGGGCTCTCTTTGCTAAATCAAAAAGGCTCCCTCACAAAAATGGTATCAGAGGAACACTCACTCTGTCCCATTTCCATCTCTGGGGTCCGATAAGCGGAGCCTGTGAAAATTTTGTGAGAAAAGGGCAAAAACTGGAGCCATGTTCGCCAGTCTCCGCCGAAGCTTGGGTTCGAACCCAGGCTCCATCCAAAGTTTTTCACCGAGCGCGATCTGCAAATTCGCCGAGATCATTCCTGGCCCTCGTTTTTCTTCTGAACTGGATGTGCTAGACTAGAAAAATGATAATGGTACAAATTATATACCTAAAATGTCCTTCTAAGCTCTGCACATGACTGAAAGCCACATGTTCTCGTTATCGTTAAACGGCCGCCTTCCCCGCAATGATACCGTATAAATACTACAACAGAAATAATAGCAGTAATGCTCAATAACTATGTCGAGGTCGAGAGGGGTGGCAATATTGCTGATTTTGTATTTGTCTCTCAGAGCCTGCTCAGGTACCAGTGCAATGCTCAGGGTGGCCCCTTCCTATCCCACTGTCCCCTTCTCCTTGGGCGCCCAAATTGTGCAGCCGCAAGGTGATATTATAAAAGAACAAATGGAAAAGACCCCAAATAACTAGTTATATTGGCGTTTCATGAGCCAGGGGACCACGTCCTGACTGGATTATCCCCAATTGACTGAACTATTATTTGGCGTGAGCGATGCCGAACGTGTGTATTTCCTTTCCATCCATTGCTATTGAATAAGGTGTAATACACAAATATGTAAAATAGATCGATATCATGAAGGTTTCATGAACAGGAATGTCGATTTTGATATCATACGATGCTTAATTGATTAGCAAAATTTATCAAGCGAACTCATATATGAACTTCGTCACTCCAATTAACTAATTGCCGACAGAAATTTAAATCGATATCTAGTTTACTTTGGGAGAGCAAAGAAGGGTTGGGTCCCCTCTATCTCTCTTAGGGGCTACGGCCGGACTGTCTTTCCGTGGATCTACCCATGGTGGAATAGAAATAGAGAACGGACGCCACCTGTGTTAGAAGTGGTGCACGTGCCATAGAGCTGATCAAAAGGTGACCGCGATAAACAGCTTTATTCTACAGAAATATCGTCCGAAGTGACACATTATCAGCTGTGCATTACAACAGTGGCGGATCTAGCCGGTCGGTTGGGGGAGGGGGAAGCCAGAGGTGAGGCTAGACACCTCTGTGGTCAGCAGGGCCATCTGTAACCAGCTGGGTTCTCTGTGCCCAGGTGAACTCCTTGTAATCTGTCCCCCCTGCTTACAAGCCTCGGCCGTCTTTTGAGTTCATATGGCGACACATGTCTAACTGCCTCTGAATGAGCCCGACAGTAACACTGTACCACAGCAAGCCTCGACGTATATATATATATATATATATATATATATATATATATATATATACATATATATATATATATATATATATATATATATATATATATACAGGGGTAGACCCGAACCCGAGCTTTTGTGGGAGGGGGCAAACCCATGTCTGCCTCTCCTCCTGGGGGGGGACGTTGGACTTGGGTACCCGACAGACCTAGTATAACCTACCTATCCGTGTACATGATCGCTCTCCGGGGGTGGGGGTGAGGATTTAATTGCTCGACATACCTAGTGTAAACTCTTTTTGAAAAATAAATATCGCCTTTGGGGGATTAATTCGCCAGCGTGCCAAAAGATAGTTTGGCCCCCTTCCAGCGCTTTGGAGGGGGCATGTTCGGAATGCCTTCCTCTGCGTCCGCCAATGGATATAGTTAGTTATCTAGTTAAGGTTTTTTATAAGGCGTTCTGTGCAAGGCACCTTTGCCCGCCTCTAAAGTTGCCAATGGAAATATATAAATATATATATATATATATATATATATGAATAAAGGGACAGAGATGAAACGAATAATTTAAGAAAATAAACATATACGAATCATGTATTTTCCTTTATAAATGCGTTTTGAAAACGTATTTATCAGTATGTAGAACAATGCAAAGTACGAAGCACAGACACATACATTGTATTTGAGCTTAGATTTTCGGAGTGGTGAGCTGAGGAGTATGGTGATAAGTTGATATGATATTTAATGGCCTGCCTCTTCTAATCTTGGATGCAAAATGGACAAATACACTGTGATTATATGTTCAGGCACAGTCCTTCATTAGAATCATCATCATACAATACTTGAAAACATAATATATTGTTCATTGTGGGAGCTAAGACCTCGCATCGAACAATGGGACGCCTTAGCTTGCACTATGACCAAGAAGTTATGTTTTCATTTATTGTAATGTGTATATACATAATATATTTCCAGAAGAGTTTCAGAGTTTCAGAATATTTCATGCCGTTTGAACACTGTTTGTATGCGGTGCATGTTTATATAAATGTTTTTTTTTCAGGAAGGGAGAGCAAATTTTTGGAAACAATTATTTTATTTTTTACTTGATGACTTTGTCAGAAGCTCAGTAAAATGCATTTTAGATATTATACTGGTTCATAGTAATAAGCATATGGTTCAGTCTGTGTTTATATTCGCAGCGTGGCTTTATAGTTGAAATAAAAATATTCTTGCAAGTTCCATCAATATATTGGTGTGTAGGACCAAACTAATTAGAGGCATACCATCAGCCCAAAATACTATTATACTTTGTGTGAGTAGCCATCATGTTTCTGGATATTGCTATTTTTCAGTAAAAAAAACAACGCCACAGTGTTCAATGAGTTCTTTTTATGTTATTGATCAATCATTTCCCAAACACAAATTTTATTATTAGCGTTCCATAACAATACCCAAGTTTTTAAAAGTCTGTTTTGACAATATTTGAAAACTGATTCAACCTCTATATTGCCCAGCCTGACCTATTTTTTCGTAGGTTTCACGGTTTTGAGTTCTGAACCTCCTCTCCGGAGCATTTTGTGTGGTGGGGCTCAATGTCTCAGTGATGAGGCCCGATCTCTCCCAAAAACATGGAAAGCTGTGTCCCACCCCTCCCAGAGAAAACCGGAAAATATACCACTGGATGAAGATTTCATATCCCCTACCGTCTAACCGCGCCTAAAACAACTCAGGCTTCATCCCGTCTCCATCTCCCCCCACCAAAGTCCTTCGCCATTACAGATCCATCGGTTCCTCTCTGACATATAAAACCAAGGGTAAGCCCGAGACCGTTCAAACACTTCAGTGCCTTCAAAGTAGAAGAAGCGGCATCCAAGACGAGGCATACCGGGTCCCTTTCATTCGGCGTCTCATCCGGAGTCATCTTCATGGCATCTCCGTTTGAGAGGATCCAGACTCCATCAGATCCGGTGTCATCATACTCGCCGTCTACCCAGAACAACGTTTGTGGGCTCCGCGTATCTACAGCAGCGGAGACCTCCCGAGCGATGTTCACCATATTTTCCAGATCAGATGGGTCTTTTACAATAGCAAGTTCAGTGCCACCCAAATTGTCCTGACAAACGCGTTTGACCAGTGGTTGTGGGAGATCTGATGTTGCTTCTATCAGCAAGCAGCGGTCTGCAGCGGCGATCCAGGGCTGCACACACAGGATCTCAGGTTCCACTGACGTCATCGGACGCGTTGGAGGCGTCGCAGGTGCTGACGTTGCATCAGACAGAACAGCTGAAGAAGATTCATCCTCTTCTGTACCGTCACTTGTGGTGTGAGACGTCTCGGATCTCACTCGCTGATACTCGGACCACTCAGACCTTCCATTCGAATCATCTTCGGTTTTCGGGTTAGAACTATCGTACAGCCAGCAGTACACATCCTGCCAGCTGAAAGATTTAAAGTCCTTCCGCTCGCAAAGACTCGCGCAGAGAAGACGACGAGGGACGCCTTCCAAAATCAATGCTGGGTATTTCAGGATCGTCTTGTTTTCTCTCCTGTACACGTCACCCACGCAAGAGAAGGGAAGAAGAAGCAATGCCAGCTTGATGATGAGAAGCATTTTACAGATTGAGTCTTTCGATACTCAACTTCTCTAATGCTGAGATAAAAACAGGTTCCGTTGGCACGGGGGAGGGCCTGATTGTTCGCAGCTCACACTTTGCCCGTTGTATGCTCTTATAAGAAACAACTCTCAACTCAGATGTTGATGCGATGAGTCAGGCAATCAGTGGGTTATTCTTGTTGGCGATGTTGCTACTGCAGTCGGTACTGGTCTGCAGGCGATGCAGATGCTCCCTAGAGTGGTCTCTGAATGTTTCTTTCACGTATCTTTTATATGTATCTGGTTAGCGGAAATGGTTCTGGTGACTTAATATAAGTCATAGCCTATCGTCAAAGAGCCGGCGCCCTGAATGCTCGTTCTTGCTGCCAAAGTACACTTTAGTCACGATTTGACAAAACAGTCATAAATAAAGTGAATCAGGCAGCCTTTGAGTGTACAATAGAGGTGGGACTTTCTAGGCCCGGGGCCGGGGCAAAAGCCCGGCCCAGGCCCGCGGGCTTGACCGGGCCTGAAGGCCTGATTTAAGCCAATGTCGGGCTGATAACGGGCTTCACCCAGGCTCATTCCGGGCTTCAACTAAACTGGGACTTCAAGTCAATTTTATGTAAGTTAAATAAGCCTTTTTCAGTACAGACCTAGTTTTCCACTGAAACATAATCTTATTCATGCACCAGCAGCTTTTGAAAATGCATATACAATTAATTTTGAGACTTTTAGACATACATCAGGAATGTAAAAGCATGAAGCTCTAGCTTTCTATCTGTTACTCATGCCAGGGTCAAAAGCAAGTTACTTAAACCTGAATTAATATTTAAAATCAAATATTGAATAATGCCTACAGTTGCACACATCCATGCCGTACTGTCATCTTATGAATATCCTAATTACTTTAAAATTTTCAAGTCATATATGGGTGAACAAAATATAAATTGTGATAGCATATTTGTTACTTCCATATTGTCAGTATACCATTTCAAAGGAAGTCATTTAACCAATTTGCTGCTAACATATTGATATTAACACCTAGCTCTAGCTAGAAAATTCTTTCAAGAAGCTTTCTGCTCCAGGTAAAAGAAAATGTTATCTATGGAGCCATTCCCATGTCCTCTACGAAAAATGGTGAAGTAAATATGTCAAGTACAAACTATCTAGTGGGAGCCCATAATTGTCAAATTGGCCTGGCAACTCTAGCTGCAAGAACAAATGTTGGTAAGTTTGACCCTTCCACAGCTTCATCTTGCTCTTTCATTGCCCAAAAGATGCAAAATCCACTCAGAAAGGGCTAGTATAAGCAAGGAAATAGCCACAAAGAAAACATGTTTTTGATCGAAGTACTTCAAAACATATAAATTAGTCAGTTGTGGGGAGATACTGGGGAGAGCAGTCAGCCTTAAAAGGAACCTTTGAAATTACACCAAAACATGAATATACTTGACAGTATGTGTTGCATTTTCCTTGTGGAGATACTTCCCTGGCCTCTATGAAATACAACTTCTATTATAAGCTTTGAACTTGAACATAACAGCACTTCCCTCCCACCACACTAAAGGTATTATCGCAGTAGGTGGATCACATCTCGCGGTGCAAAAGGATTACATCAGAAGGTCCACTGATCAAAGGGTCTAATGTTCATAGGTTCTACCCTGTGAAAGTTAGACCTTTTGAATAAGAAGTCCACAAACAAGTGCACAAAAAGTGGCCTATTCTCAGGAACAAAAGAAATGCACCACACACTTTGTGCTTATTTTTAAATCTGTGAAATTTTAAAATATATTTTCAAAAGTCTTGACATATTTTCGCTGAAATAAACTTACTATTCTGGTAAATTTTGGTGAAAAATGTTTTCATAAATGATTACTCTAATGTAGACAAGCACGGCGCTTCAGATACCTACTAAGCGCAAGCCCGTCAAATACAACAAAGCAAACAGAAATAGTGTTCAAGCCCAAATGGTGATGTGGATGGGATTGAGTTTTTTGTCAGATTTACTTTTTGGTGGAGATTGGTGCAATATTTTTATTCAATGTTTGGTGCGAACCTGTGGAAAACTAGTGGTTCCTTATCAAGATAGTTCTTTATGGCTGGTGGTTTGATAATTGTATATGGCTGATGGGCCTTGTTCATGTTCGCCTGTTGGCTTACCTACTTTCCAGACCGGGCTGACCCAAGCAGAACATTCTTTTAACTATCTTCCAAGCTGTTTAGTGACTAAACTAAAAGAAAATGTTCACATGTATCAATTGAGGGACAATGTGAAGGAGTTTTGGTTCCTTCACAGCCATTCCGCCATGATATTCTGAAAAGTTTTAGCTGAAAACTTGTCACTGCTCTCCCCTCTATTTATTAACATTATTGGAACTCAATTGTGAGGCTCGTGCCAGCATATAATGATTTATAAAAGTGCAAAGATGGAGGAAATGTCTGACATGAGTGGACTAATTTCATCCCGATTCTTATAGCTGCCATGTGCATACCTCTATCTAGAATACCCTTTGTTTTTATAAGGTGATGCTGGTCATTACCTGAAGTAAGCTTGCATCATAAGCAAGCCATGTTTCATACTGTGTTTTTCAGTATCATTTTCTGCTGAATTATTAAGATAGCTGAGGCTACTGATGCTACATGCACCTTTTTGATATGGTTTTGGGAGAAACCAAAACTTTTACAAGATAAATTGGCTTAAAACATATATTTGAAACAGCTTTAAAGTAAATAAATTTTGTATATAGTCGTTAATGGTTTTCCATGATACCGGGCCTTCCCAGGCTTGATAATCCATTTCTTCCACAAACCGGGCTTGTGACGGGCTTCTAAAATCAGCAGCCGGCCGGGCCCGGGCCCGGGCCTGCAAAATTGCCTGAAACTCCCACCTCTAGTGTACAACTGCCTGAAAGCTATTTTTCCAGACCATTCAAAAGTAAGGCACAAAGGTATGCAGGTAATGAGGCCTAGCAGAATTGTGGCTTGACTAAACATTAACTGAAAGGATGCAGCAGAATACATGCACGGGACTAACAAGTGTTTGCTTCGGTATGGCTCTGAAGCGCTTGATATAATGGGAAGCTTATGATATTGCGAGGAATGCATGCAACTATGGGGTGTATTGATTCGGAAATGGTAATTTAATTAGTAGGTACTGAAGCCCTATTTTTGCAAGGTTTTTTTCTAATTTGACAGTTTCGACTTTTAAAACCATATAGTGGTGTTATTTGTACGATTAGGTTTCGGTACGATTATGCTTTACGAACCAAACTTCCAGGGGAAATAGATTCATGAGCAAACCGAGGTATTTTTGAGAAAGCAAAGTAATATAGCATTATCAAGTTCTGAGAGAAACACCAACCATTAACGTCCTAAAGCCCAGACAACTAATTAATAAATAATCAGCACAAAGTTGCGCCACCTATCTGGGTGACGGATATTGATGTAACACACCATCAGGGGCAGACACAGGAGTGCTGTTTGGGGGGCTACTGGGGTAAAATTCGTAAGAAATAGTTTTTTTGAAGAACATCGGTCAAATTTTGACATTTTGGGGGAGGAGCATGAGCACTTCCCCCCTCTCTGTGTTCGCCAGTGTCATTGATGGCGGTCTGAGCCACCTTCGCATGGACGCTGAATACCCACCCTCCCCACTAAAAACTAGAAAACCACGCTAGTTAGCGAAAATAGTCAACGCCGTCAGGCAGCGTGACCTAAACTCTAACCAAAGTTTTTTATAGAAATTTTCAGGTCAAATTCACAATCACGAGAGGTGGATCACTATAAGGATTTAAAAGGGTGTCATGGAAATAAAGGTGATCCACTCATTGCGTCTGACGTATAAAAACTATAACACAATTATATAGACTTTTGGAATCCTCTCAGTAAGCCGCATCGAACGATTTATACTATTACCTTGCTAGGTCAAATCCGATATTTGACCTGGCCTAGGGTCATTTCAAGATTCATATGTGACAAAATGCTCAGCACTAGAAATGTAGGGTTGATACATACTCAATGACGTTAATACAAACGTTGCAGCTCTATTCCCGACGAAGCAAGTGAGCCTAAACCATCTTACTCCTGTGTTTCCAATGGAGAGGTCATGGCTTATACCTGACCTCAGGTCATCGGTATAAAATCCCGGAAAAATATCGTTTAACCGTTGGTCTTATTACGTAATATGTATTTCAGATAGATTAAAAGCGTTCTTGCTTATGCCACCTTAAATTTTTTATAAAGGCTAATTAACCTGCACTGGTGACCTGATCTGAAATGACCTGGGCCCAAAATTTTTACACAGCTAAAACAATATTATAGAAAAGGGATACCAAATACGGCGAAGATGCACCGCGAGGTTTTTCAGACCATCGGTGAAAAAAACCCAAGAGGGTGGGGCTGCTACCCGCTCACCTGCCAATGGGAGTGTGAGACGTAAGAATGGAGTTGCAGAAGACTGGAATTAGGGGACGGAATGGAATGGGGACGAAATGGGATGAATGATTATCATGGTTTCATTTGGAACGCGATGGAATTGGATGATTTCTTCCAAAAATGTGTCAAGAAAATGAGACCAAACCACTGTTTAGATATATTTTCTGGGACAGGACGAAATGGGATGGACTGTAATGGGACATTTAGCCTGGTTAACTACCAATAAATCCCCAAAAGAAATTAAACATATTTTGCAAATGCAATCATAAAACTCCTAATGAGCTTATCCTGGGCTCAGTTTTAAAAGGAACATGGTCAGTGCCATTATAAGCAGCGTTAGTCCAGCGCTACATAACGTATATACATCACGTCATATATTTGTCACAGGCTCAAAGGCGCCAAATCACCTTTACCGCCGGTGTGCTATAACGCAAACAATGGTGACTTTTATCATACAGACTCCGAAAGAAACTGTCACAATGCCATGACATTCGTGGTCTTCTGTAGAAGGTCATAATTGAAGTCATTGTGTGCATGGACAGATCCAGGCTTTCCAACGGGAGGGGACGCTTGGGTCACGAAGCAGGGGTAGTCGCAGGAGAGCCGTTGGGGGAGGGGGTGAAACTTGGGGAAAATCGTACAAACATAGTATGTTTTAAAATAAAATCGATCAAAATTTCGCCAATTTGGGGGCCATGGCCCCTTGCCTCCTCTCCCCTCTGCGTCCGCCACTGACAGATCCAAATGAAGCATCATTTGGACCTGAAGAGGGCGCCGTTTGGGCCAGGGACATCGCTCCTTACAGAGTGACCTAGCAGGGGGCCGCCAAACGTATTGTGGGGTGAGGGGCTTCAAGACTTGTGTCCTGAAGGGGGTGAAGGTGACGTTTCAAGGGCGCGATAGGGTGGTTTCAGGGGGACGTTAGGGTACAGTGTGGGGGTACCGGGTGCGTCGATGGCGAGGGCGCCCTCCCTTCACCCTCCTGGACTCGCTTATAATCCTTTGGGCTTATGGGGAACCAAGCAGTGGTTCCTGTTTATGGTCATGTTGCACGTGTTCCACGTGGCGAATGAAACAAAGAAAGCGAAAGAAGCAACCGGTGGCGGATCCGAGGGGGGGGTAAGGGCTCAAGCCCCTTCCCCCAAATGTATGAGCCATCATTGTTAGTACATGGGCGAGGGGCTGCCCGAGGTACTGGCGGGTGAGGCTCGAGCTCCCTAGCCCTCCCTAGCCCCCTCAGCCCTCCCTAGCCCCCCTAAATGAATTCCTGGATACGTCACTGGAAACAGCTATCAGTTCAACAGATTTGCCTAAAATGGAGCCCAGAGTCTTTTCAGCTTTCACATGTCTTGGTGAAACCAGAGATCCGTTGTCATTTGTCAGGCATTGTCACGCTGTGTTATCATTTGTCAAGCATGAGCAACGTTATCATCATGGTTGGAGTTTTAGGGCAGACCAACATCAGAGCTCCCACTGAGTAAAAGAAACGGCTGGGTCATTGTGATGGGCTCTTTCTGACAAACAAGGCACATTGTCTGCAAATGGGTACTTTGTTCTTTATCTGCATTTCGTTTGTGTGAAACATTGTTGGAACAGTCTTCCAAAGGGGTACATTCTTTAATTCTGTCGCGGAGTCCTAATCTTGTTTGCTTTGCTTAAAATTGATGTTGATATATTGTACAGTGAAGGATCTTGAAACATTATGACAGCCATAGGACGATTGGCTTAGTGGTAGGACGTCGCCACGGCTTTTTACGGGATATGGGGTAGGAGCGGATTCAGCAGGTCAGCTGGATAATGGGGCAAGCTCAAGTCGATGAGTAAAAAGAATATTTATGTTTCAATGGCAATATCATATTTTTAAATATAAAAAGCAAGTCGGTGGATTGTGGAAACGGTTTGGGGCAGTATATGAAGGTACAAGGCAACAAGGATATGTAGGTAGGTAAGTAAGCCGGTAAGGACAAGGTACTCACGAGAGCTTCCCATTTCAAGGACAGCTTCGACACTTCATTTTTATGACGTCCAATTTCTCGCTGTGCGATCAATTTGTGAACGGAATTTTTTAAAGTTCATCCGCCAGATTGTGTGTCATGACTCACGTTTTTCTAAGGGTTTCACAAATTAGAGATCTTGATAATAATTGCCAAACAACTGTCCCGCACATCCGCGAATACAAGAATATCGATAAACGAATCCGCTGTAATCAAGGTCCTAAGATGCGGCATCGCACGTGCTAGCTCCTAAGGCATGCCTGGTTTGCTGATTTAACCAGCCAGTACTCGCATCCAAATGAATGAGGTGCTAAAGATGTCATTCAAAAAGCACACGTTAGGTTTGCCACGGGGTTGGGCAGATTCAGCGAAATCGCGAAGTGCCTAATATCCCATTTGGTGACGGTAAGAGCCACAAACGTGGATTCTCAGAGATGCAAATCGTCGGGTCTTTGACCCAGTGATCCAAAAAGGAATATTATCTGCACCTTGAACATCGAGTCAAATTAGATTCATTTCACATAAAATATATACCTACTTCGACATTTAAAAGTGGCTAGGCAGTGCCTAATGTGCCTCTATGGCAGCGCCGCCACTGATATTGTAGATAATTTTGCTTGTGTGGATGTTGAATTGCAGATGATGAACTTCAGAGAGATCCTCAATATATTTTTTATTGGAGGCCTTTCCCTCTGGTTTCTACGTATCAACCATTATAAGCAAGTTGAAGGCTAAAATCATGCGGCGTCTTCGTTCGATAAGCTTCACGGACGTGTTTGTATACCAATGCCTTGGAACACGGTCCAAAAATACATCCTAAAGGGCTTAAAATTCGGTGAATTTTAGGCCCAGGTGGCCCAATAAGTATTCTCCACATTTGGTGTAAATAAGAATATGTTTATATTTCCTTAGAATAGTTGTAAGTATAATCGCATTCTAAGAATGCGGGCTGCGAATAAATGGAAAATTCTTTTCATAGTCATTTCTGGTGTTGTTGTAGCTCTTCATCAACCCGATTAGTCCTACTGAGTATGGCCTAAGGCGGGTTCTAGAACCACTGGCGGTGGAACGTTTTTGTCGTCCAAGGGAAGGGGGAACCTTGAATGAGGTCCATCTTATCAGGAGGAAATGGGCTTAAGGGTCGTTTAACGGAAAATTTACACAAATCAGTGCTACTGCAGAGCACGGTCGTTAACGGAAAAATTTTCGAAAATCATCCCCTTTAGCTTTGATAAATTAGCACACATTTAGCATCCAGAGACGAATTCTTACTAGCCGATTGTTAGTTATAGGCAAGGCCTAGGAAAAAATGCATGACAGAATGCAGATTCGTATATTTTTGGCTTCTTTTGTGTTCGGAGTTAGGAGCAAAAGACACCTCGTGTGCGGATAGAACTTTCATTTAATAGGCATGTCAACATAAAAAACAGAAGACTTCTCAGGCAAATTTCGGTTCGGCGAATATAGAGCGGCCCAGAATGAATCCATCTGTGTATTTTTGTACCCATGGAGTGAAATCCGCACATAAACCTATCATGCATGAACAGAACTGAGAAAAAGGTATTGGAAACCTGATGATTCACGCATTAAAACAGAAATAGGCCCGAACACATCTACTGAACACCACGACCCTGTCACTCGCTCAGACCCACCAGTCATCTTTATAATCATCTCTTACCAGGTGCCTCATCATAATCGCTGGGGTGCAACGACGCACCAACTGCCAAGGTTGTACGGCGTCGCAAACTCTCACCTTGTTGGGAGGGATTTGGGATATCAGATCGACTTATTCAGAGGCTCTGCTGGGATATGAATCCGTGACCGTTGGCTTAGGGGATTTTGATGCTATCCACTAAGCCACCCATCCCCCTTACTGGGTACCTCAATTGTACCAATTTCCATAAATAGCAGAAGTGCTTCGGTCCCGAGGGTTAGCGGTTTAGCGTAAAATGACTGGGACAATGAAGTCACGAATCAGAGCCAAGTCGACGCAGAGTTCGAAAAGGGAAAATTGCAACGCATTCTCGACATTCTGACTGATTATCAGAGTAGGGTCTATGATCAGCTATTGGTTATATGGTTCTTCAGAAGTAGCGTTTCTTAGAAAAGAGTAACAAGGGACCAAAGGAACCGTTAAGTTCTTATTATTCAAGGAAGCACTGCTAGAATGTGACATTACACATAACTGCTACAAATTTCCATGAAAAAATTTTTGGCTACGCTACGAACGGTGCAAGGACCTAAAAAATCAACATGCCGATCCCAAACGAAAACTTGGCATCATGCAGTCCAGGACCCGTCGCGAGTCAGCACGGTCCCCACCACAATCACAGTATCCCAAGATTTATCCCGGCAAGAGCAGGCAATAAACTAAGACAGGGTTATGCAGGCTAAATCAGAATGCCACAAAAAAAAAAAAACAACACAACGCCCATCTTTTCTCCCACCCGCACGGCGGCAAGTCTATCTTACATGGCTTTTACAACGGCAAAAAATAAAAAACAAAGATCAATAGTGTCGCAGGCCACCCACAAGACATGTTTGCGATGAGCCACGTCAGCAATTCCACATATATACACCGACTGCAACAACAACGGTAGACCCCAGAATTTATTTAAACACGATTCCGCAAACCCGACAGCAAGACACAACCGAAGACTCGCAATGCCCGACATCTCCCCCCCCAAACCGTACCCTTTGTTTGATCATTTGTCCCAGCAACCACCAGACCGGAACAAGCACCAGAGACAACGCGCCATTCCCACAGCCGAAATTCAAAAGGCTAGAAAACCAACCAGTGCCAGCATTCTTCCGTACGGCCCAAGACCGAAACATATGCATACAAAACTAAGACTAGGCGTCTCCGATTTAAATCACACGCATTGCCATCCAAAAATAGATCACCGATTGCGCTGCAACGCTAAACGTAAAACATATATCACCCACAACTTCATAGAACCAAACAAAAAACCCACCATCCAGAACTTCCCAAACAATTCCCAGCCCAATAAAAACAAGAGGATACTACGACAAAAACAGACGGAGTGAGCCGACGTTGCCTGGCGTTCCAGCAATTATTATCATTCAAAGCGTTTCAAAAACAATAGTATACCTGAGGGTCGTCTGGGGACTGCGGGCGGCTTGCGGCAGTGCCGATGACTAATTCTGTAGCTTGGTGGCCGGTGGGCGGGGTGTATTGATGCGGGCGGCTGTCGTCATGAAGCTTTACCTGAGTTGTTGTATTTTGTTGCGAAAGGTGCCTCGTTATATGCCGTCCAGACATTTGCACCAATCGCTCGTTATGTTGTCTGGTTTACGTGTGTATTCACGAAATACAAATTCCTCTCTCTCTCTCTCTCTCTCTCTCTCTCATCATAACACGTGGGCACTATTTCAGGACATGACTAGCTGAAATATATGTAGGAGTGCGGGGAGTGGATATGTCCCAGTCGCAGTCTACAGAACGTGAGTTTGTGCCCTCTGCAGATCGCGCTGCTGGACGGCCACAATCCTAACCGCGACCTTGGCTCCCTGCGTTTCGTGCCCTTACAGTTTATGCGCCTCCCCATTTTTGCGTTTATGATAAAATACATCCTGGTCTATTAGCATATAACTGCTTGCGAGTCTGTGAAAAAGCATTTTAGTAGTTGATAATTTTTGACATATTAAAAAATATTTAACAAAATATTATAGGTAATTTTATGACTTTACCGGGTCTCATGTCTTTTGCACACTTGTCTATAGACAGAAAAAGAGAACAGTAACAGCACGTCGAATCTGCCTTGAAATTACCTCACTTTGTACTCAAACTACTAGGTAGAGTACTACAGCACAGTGCACTACTATGTCCGAAGCGTGGACGTTTTTGGAGTCGAGTCTCCGCCCTTAGAATGACCCGGTACTAGGAAATTTTAGAGGAGAATCCAAAGCAACCACACGATCCACACGGGAGAAGAGGGAAAAAGAAATGAATCGAAATATAATAGGTACTGATTCATCAATAAAATTGAAAAAATGAACTGCCAGGATGATAATTCCGTCAAAGAACAAGGAAAGCGTTCCACACCTAGAATCAAGCACCACTAGAATCTACGTGATAAGAGCAAACAGGACGATATGATATACAAACAGTTTACGAAAATTATTGACGGCATGGCGAATATTCAGGCGGGTTCGTGCACCCCTGAAAATACAAAATTATATAACACGCCAGCAGAGCCAGATCCGGGGCAAGGGGGAATACAATCACCTAACACACCTGGGTCTAGCGCTTCCCGGTCTCATTTGACAATGTTCCGGATTTGGCCAAATTGAGAACGATGAGGAAAATGTGTGTAAGCAATAGGATGGAATGAGCAGAAGGTAACAAAGCTTTAAATACGAATAACTTTTCTTGCTCTAGGTGGGGAATCTTCTTGGCAGCTGAAGGGCGAAGATCTACAAGCCCGCTCACTTTTTGCCGATAGCAGCGGTCATGTCACCACCCACCTCTTATCCCAATGGCAAACAAGTACAAACCATCGGGTACAACACCGCCAATGCTGCCCAGCTCTATTCACTCCAGCCGTCCAAAGCCGTAGCCGCTCGCCAGCACTAACGCCGGTCCGCCGTGCGGTCCGCTCTCGAGAACCGCGATTCGATGATTTTATCCGTTCGCCGCGCCAGGTATCGTTGCAAGAAGATTGCACGCAGGGGTGGACGCTACAAACACGCCTGAGGCAAAATAACCCGCCGCTCTGCTTACACGTGGACGAATAGCGATAAAATTGCACGAAGCGAAAAAATGGCAGCAGGATAAGAAATTCGTTTTTGACTAAAAACCTACCACCAAGAACTAGATCCCGCCATAGGTGTGCAACTTAAAATCGTTGACTGTCGTGTTGGCGCTTACCATCCACCATCTCCCTCCTCGCATAACTGATGTCATTCTAAGGATGAAATTTCACGAGCCTACCGCCACCCCCAACAGGTACGAGGCTAGTCCAGACCCTTCCTTGAAAAACCGAAAGCTGTTGAGCTCCAGCCGAGCTTTTGAGCCGAGAGCTTTTATACCTCCTCCTCTATGCAGTATAATAGGCTCAAGCAACGGATTGTCGGATTAGAGAGTGGAGGGGGAGGGCAGGAGGGGTGGAGGGGAAGCCTACTCGTTATCCAAAAATGGTCAGATTTCAGCCAAACTAAGAAGTCGGTAATTTGTTTATAAGTGGTCATTGCAGAAGGTAACAATAAAACCAAATTTGATGAGCTGCTAAGATGTTCCCTGGCCTCTCCCCTCGAATCCGGAAATGTAAAAAACACTGAAGATTATATATTCGGGCACAGCCCTTCATCAGAATCGTGGAGTAAATATCAATAATTCTCAGTCCTAGTATGGCCAGACCTCGAATTCGAATTCGAGGTCTGGCTATTTACTAGGACTGAGAATTGTTGATATTTACTCCACGATTCTGATGAAGGGCTGTGCCCGAATATATAATCTTCAGTGTTTTTTGCATTTCCGGATTCGAGGGAGAGGCCAGGGAACATCTTAGCAACTCATCATCATGCTCCTCGCCGCAGCACTTCAAAACTTATCAACAAATTTGATGAGCGTTTGCCTCTAGAGGGGAAATTTTCTAGTCAGCAGCAGGTTGAATCTCGACTGCCTCCTCATTACTGTGGTTTGTAATACCCAGGAAATTCAGCTTTAATCACATCCGCAAACGAAGCATCAGACAGTGGCGGATCCAAGGGGCGGGGAAAAAACGTATTTGCCCCCCAAACCGAAAAGCTCGGGCACAACTATGTTTTTGCGACCCCCAAGTGATCGATCTCCTTTTTTCCCCGACTGCTTTTTAGTTTATAAACAATATTTTGGTACTCCAACTCTCAACTTCAAACAGAACCAGTTAAGGTCAGTGTAAATATCGGGCCTCGGACCGGAAAAAGTATCTCAAGCCCATATTTTTCAACCCGTTACGTGTTTCTTTTTGCTTTTCGCCTCAAATACCCAAAATGGTACCGGGAAGTGATATTGTAGCGCAGCTTTCACGGCGTGACGTTTTTTTCGCTTACCACTGCTCCCCCGAAGGAGTATCGGCGAACCCACGATGGGATTTGGCACCCACCTGATGAGTTTTGTTGAGCAAAAGTGGCGCCATTTTAGTCTGGATAGCACCCCCGACCATGTGCCTCCCATCGGAAATCCTTCAATCCTGGATCCGCCTATGCAAAGCATAGTTTAGTTTAGTTTATTTGATTCATCACCGACGGGCCAATAGAGCCCATTTACGGATGACGTCAATTGATAAAACACTGCAACATACAAGGGAGCGCAATAAGATAAGTGCCAACAAGCAAAGTCATTCAGTAAAAGCACTAAAACACAATAACAGCACTCACTTCTATACACCCACAGAATACGTTATAATTCGCTTCCTAAAATCTCTGAAATTAGTATTCCATACGTCCATGTCTCTGTTGACATTTAAAAACAATTTGCATACACAAGGGATTCTTACAAATAATGCCGATCTTACTGTAATAGATCGGGATTATTATCATAGTTCGTGGAACGTTTTCTTCTAAGGGAGGCACCCTCGATGGGAGGGTTACCATAGGTAGATGCAAGGGCAAGAGGGTTAACTCCCCTCCTCGATCGACTTATTCGGCACCCCCACTCCCCCAACCCCGCCGTCTGCTGAAACGATGCTTCATGCCCCCGACGATCCCGGGACGGAAATATTGGTAACCTTACTATCCAATTTGGTCACCTATAGGCCACGTCTGAAGAACTGGTAGCCCTGGCCCAAATTGCTCCCCCCATGACTGGAGTACTTCTCACCACCGCTCTCCCATCCAAAATATTGGATCCACCTATGCATTGCGACATATAATAATATACCTCACTCTTGTTCAACAAGAGCTAAGCCCAATACGAGGCTTTGGGTGGGTACAATACCCTTTATGGATCCATTGCGGCCCTGCAAAAATGCTATTGCAATTGGAACAGTCATAGAATGCGGGACACTTTAGACAAGGATAATGCCATGTATGTATGGTTATGAAAAGGCACACCTCTAGTATCTGAAAATATCAAACCGGATTGTTTTATGCATCTTACTCCACAACACATTCACGAGCCGAAAATTTGTCTCAATGAACTTAATGAATCCAGCACCTTGACTGGCTCTAAATATGGGCTACAACGTGACTTAACTTAATAACGTGAATTTACTTAAACGTGAATTTACTTAATTTAGCACCACATTTACGAGTGCATTAACATAGAGTTCCCCACTATATTACAGCGGTGCCCCCCCGAACCCAACTATATTAAGGTGGAGGCCACGGAGGTCGATCAAGGTCACGCCAGGTCACTAAAGTAACTAGGTGATGACCTCATATCATATCTGAACATTGGAGTACCCCTAGAGCCCCCAAACCCCCAGGCTTGAATAAATTCCCTTCTTTTGAGAAAATCCTGGATCCGTTCCTATTAAGTTGGCATTTAAACGCTGGGTTGACAGTCTTAATAACTGAATGTCACGCGGGGCCGAGGAGCTTAATAGTGAAAACGCTCGGCTAGAAACCAATTTTCAGCCTATAAACCGTACAATTTGATGATCACGTTTGTTCTATAATGACGAAAAACAGTTCGAGATTTGAGCCAGCGAAGCGTCCGCCCTGATGTATTCACAAGCTAGACTCACTTGTTACGTCGTTCTTTTCCACTGCCAACAACACTGCACAAAGCACAAACACCTCTCCCATATGTCTACCCATATCTATACAGATTGTCTCGTTCCCCTACCTCTTCCCCTCAGTTAAACAGCACCCAATTCAACCACCAGCAGCCTCCCCACCACGCATAAGTTTTATAACCCGCCTCACTACCCCTCCCCACCAACGCTTGGACCCGGCTCTGGCGCTGTCCAAACCATGACCTATCTCACCTCCGTGCCTCGAGGGCATGCGGCACCGAGTGAACGCGGCCGCTGATTGGTGGAGACGCGTTCACATGCTTTGCAAGAGATTCGGTGGAAACTTATCGATGAAAATGGCAGTGTCGTAAAAAGGGTACGTCGATATTTATCAAGAATACCATTTCCAGGCATTTGCTCTTATAATTTGTCCTCTATCAGCTTGACTTTCTTCTTCACTTCACGTGTACAAGGATGCTTGTTGGCACAGGCGAGAGCACTGTGGCGTTCACTGAAGTCAGATCATCGATGCAGGCTTCCACTCAGCTGCTTGGAGATGGAAGGAGCTCGACCCTGTGACCCTGTGACCCTGTGAAGGAGCCCCCTCCCTCCCCTACGAAGGGGAGGGGGCTGAGTATTTGCGACATACAACTATGTGATAGCTGTCCTTATAGAGAACGCTACCGAGCGAAGTACTATTAGAATTATCCAATAAACGGGAGATCCTGATGAGTTGTTTCATCTTCAGGAAAAAACCAAGCAATTCAATCATTCAGTCCAAGGTTTGCATTCCCAAAACTGCCAACATGGGAAGACAATAGTATCAGGGAGTAAAATATCTAATCATCAGGTACCATCTAAGTAAGTCACTGCAAATGCAAATTCGGCACTGTTAGCCAGAGCTATAAGCCTCCGTATTACCCGCCGTTTGCCTTCCATAGTAAAAGGAGACGATCTCTGGAGTAAATAAATAGACAAAATATGGGTAACAAAATATTTTTCTATTTATCCATGGGCCCTATAACTAAAGTAAAAAATAGCAGCCATATTGCAACTATATGCTGTCTCTTCTCCCATGAATCATTCTGGATGAGATGGAGCTAAACGCAGCCGTCGACTCTTTCTACAGCATGCTCGAGACTGCAATAACCGACTACATACCAGCGACGACACTCCGACGCAAATATCCGCCGTGGTTCAGTGCAGCCGCACGCCACGCACTACGTGAGAAAGAGCAGGCTTTCCGTAGGTTTCGCCGAAATTCCGATCCGGAAAACAGACGCTTATTTGAAGAAAAAGGAAAGCCCTCAAGGACATCTGTCGGCAGTCTTATGCTGACTATTTGTTCAAACTGGTCGAGTCCTTCAAAACTAACCCTAAGAGGTACTGGTCATTTTTAAAATGTTTTAATGGTAGGGGTAGCGTACCTCCTGTTTTATCTAGTGTTAACGGGCTAGTGTCTAGTGATGCTCAGAGGGCATCATTATTGAATGAAGCGTTCTCTTCCAAATTTTTTCATGATCGTGTTGGCCTGTATCCCAACGCACCTGACTTCCACACGCCTGTGCTGAGCGAGATAGATATAGGTCAGGGCGAGGTCCATGCACAGCTAGTTTCGATAAATGCCGCCAAAGCGTGTGGTCTAGACAACATAAGCGCTCGCATTGTCCGTGAATGTGCTGCTGAGCTGAGTATACCTCTTACTAAACTTTTTCAGAGGTCCCTGCGGGAGGGAGTTTTCCCAGAAAAATGGAAAAAGGCAAACATTGTTCCCATTTACAAAAAGGGGGACAAGAAAGACCCCCGAAACTATCGCTCTGTTTCACTTCTACCGATCTTTGGGAAAGTTTTGGAAGCCATGGTATTAAAAAATGTGTACGCTCATGTTTCTTCTGTCCTCTCCGACTCACAACACGGATTTTTACCGCGTCGATCGTGTGTTTCGAACCTGGCGACATACCTCCATGATGCTTGGAGTGCTATATCGGACGGTTGCCAGACAGATGACATTTACATGGACTTTTCGGCCGCATTTCAGAGCGTGAATCATGAATTATTGTTACACAAGCTACATAACTCGTACCACTTGAACGGAAAAATTATCGATTGGTTCGTTTCGTATCTATCCGGCAGGGTACAGAGAGTCATTGTGAATGAGCAAACCTCAGACTGGAGAAATGTGACGTCGGGAGTACCGGAAGGTGCGCTTTTAGCGCCCTTAATGTTCGCAATGTACAGTAACGATCTACCTGGAGTAGTTTCATCCCGTTGTGTCATGTTCGCTGACGACGTCAAATTGTACCGTAGAATTACATGTGAGGTTGACTGTGAGGAACTTCAGAAGGATGTCAATTACCTGTGTACGTGGTCGAATACCTGGAGGCTGAATCTCAACCCAGCCAAGTGTGTTGCATTCACCATGAGTCTCAAAACTCGACCTATCCAGCATGCATATACTTTTGACCAAACATACTTGGAGAGTGTTTCTGAAGTATGTGATCTAGGCATATTATTGGACTCAAAATTGAACTTTTCTTCGCACATAAATAAGGTTGTCTGTAAAGCTAGCAGAGCTCTAGGCCTAATGATTCGTTCATTTAAAAAAAAACATTTCCGGACGGAAATTCAACCATAAAACATTACTTGCTACGTACTTCGCAAACGTACGGTCTATAATGGAATATGGCAGCGTGGTCTGGAATGTCGCTGCCAAAACCCACATAGACCGTATTGAACGGGTTCAGCATAAATTTTTGATTTGGCTTGCGTCGAAATCGGTCTCTATTACCACAGAACAATCCCTCTCGTATCCAAATATTCTTGAAAAATATAAGCTACAATGCATGCGGGATAGGTATAACCAACACGACATCATGTTCCTAAAAAAATCTGTATAATGGTCGAATTGACTCTTCGTTTTTACTGGCATGTTTTCCTCTACGTGTTCCAAATCGCGCCACTCGGCAAAGGACGCTGTTTTATGAAGAGTTTGCTCGCGTTGAAACCGTGAGGAACGGAATTTTTAGAAGAGTTGTTCGCCGAGTGAATGACTTGATCACCAGGAAACCAGGTGTTGACTTCTTAAACTCACCAGCATCATCTATTAAAGCCATCTTATTGAGACATGACTAGCATTTGCGCAACCGAGTGGAGAATCATGTTAGCGAACTCCATTTTCATCATTTGTATGCCATTTTGTCATGATTGTACCTGCAGCTAGTCATTTTGTTTGATTTCTAATGCTTGTGTCTTCTTAGTGGTATAATTATTTATGCTCGCTCATTGTAAATAACCATGTGTTTTAGCTGCTTGACTTCACCTGTCAGTGGGTTTCACCTGTTGGTGATATATATATATATATATATATATATATATATATATATATATATATATATATAATAGATAAATAAATATAGGTGATCGTCCCAGTGGCGGCGATTGAACAATATGACAGCCTAGGCACGATTGGCTTAGAGGTGAGGACGTCGCGCAGGCTTTTTACCTGATATTGGACAGAGGTGGATCAAGCAGGCCGGCTGGAGAATGGTGTAAGTTCAAGTCGATGAGCAAAAATAATATTTCCGTTTAAATGGTAATATCATAAAAATGAAAAAAATATCAAACCCATGTCGGTGAACTGTAGAAACGGTTATGAGGCAGTAATATGAAAGTACAAGGCTAAACCCAAAAAAGGAGGTAGTAAGCCGGGAGTAGGTAAGTCGGGAAGGGCAAGGTACTCACGACAGCTTCCCATTTCAAGGACAGCTTCGGCACTTCATTTTTTATGACGTCCAATTTCTCGCTGTACGATCGATTTGTGAACGGATTTTTTTAATTATTGATAAATGTATTGGTAAACGCGAGTGATAAATGTACCTACTTTTTAATAACTGACTCTCAACGCCTCTCCTCCCCTTTCCCCAGCGAGTACAACGGCTGGCATCGGCCGTTCGTTGGTAAATGTGCCCGGCGCCTGATCGCTGGCAGTGGCGGATCCAGGACTTCATTTGGGGGAAGCTAGGGGGCTCGAGATTCCCTGTCATTGTCCCAGATCAGCCTCCGCCTATGTGTTAACTATAGGCATGCAGAATTTCGGGAGGGGGGGGTGAGCTCGCCTACCCCTGTATTCGCCCCTGGGTGGTGGGAATAGAATGGGATCTTACACCATGCTATTTCTCCGTAATGGGTGAGTTACGGGACAAATGAAAATTAAGACATGGTGTTTCCGATATAATCTACGTTTTTATTACACCAGACTTATACTGGAGAGTAATCAAAGTTTTACAAAAACGGGAAAATAGCGTATCCACGATGGTGCAAAATTGTGTTCCAGCACATTTTATATCATTCTCTAACATTTGTAGGCTGAGAACTCAGGAACGGCGGTGGTATTTATCGGTGCCCGCTATCTTGATCTTCTATGACGCTCTAGTAAAATTCAGTGTTTGCGTGAAGAACATAATTTTTGACACCCAAAATTACAGCCTCATAGCCAAGAGAAGACCTTAAATTCAAAATCAGTGCTATCAAATTAATCGGATACTTGTAGGGGCCAGAAATTGTATATATTTGGGGTTACCCAGGTATCCCCGATAGAAGGTAAAGCTACTGGTAAAAGAGTGTTATGATTTTTGGTATTTTATAGGCTCCAAATTAGCTTTATCTGGCCCAGAAAGCATGTGGTAGTGTTAATCATCGTTTCAACGTGACTGCTTAAACTCTGGGCACCCCAATGGTTTCCTAAAATCCATGTCCCTCGGTGATAGGTGGATCCCAGGAAGCAAGTGGGGGCACTTGCTCCCCTTCATCGACCCTCATCGTCCCTGAAATGGTTACAGCGCCCCCCGAAAGGTCGGTCCCCCCTCCCTGAAACCTCGCCTCCCATCCACCACCCATTATACGGACATTGGCGCCCCTGCTATACAATTTGGCGTCCACCTGATAGTACCCGTTGGTGCGGGTGACACCTCCAGCCATGTGCCCCCCTCCCCGATCGGGAATCTTGTATCCACCGATGCCCCCCGTAATTGTATTCAGATACCCGACTCAATTCGGCAGAACGTCGGTTCTGTGGCGGATCCACAGCAACTTTTGGAGGTTGCCAAACTGACGTTTTGGGGGAACTAAATCGAGAAAGAAATAGCAAAAGATAACATTTTTAAAGCAATAACGACCAAAATTTGGTGCTTTCGGGGGAGAGACGGCGAGGGATACTATTTTAGGCTTTGTTGGGGCCACGACCACTTTCCTCCTCCTCCCCCTCCCCTTGGACCCGGCAATGCGTCAGTACATTGGACGCCGGACAAAAGTAATTTCTTACAGCGCTACCTTTTACCTGCCCTTTCATAGTGAGGGCGCCACCAAACATAAATGATAGGTGGCAGCACAGTATGTGACTCACACGTCTGATGAGCTCAAGCATCCACTCAAAGTGTCACGGAAGTGTTGCAGGCAGGGCGCCGCCACGGAATTTTTACAGGGGGGCGGATCCGAGCTGGTGCTGACCAGGGAAGGCGAATTTTGGGCATATTCGGTACCTGACAGCATTAATGACGATGGACCCAAAAATTTTTCGGGGGGGGGACGTCCCCTGGTTGGCCAACAGGGGGACGCGTCTCCAGTTCCGCCCCGCTTTCGGCGCCCATGGTTGCAGGCCTTAAATAATGTCGTCTCAAAGTGGTTATGTTGTCAAAACAGGCCCATTTTCTTACGTCTCAGTGTAGTGGACGTCATCCACGTCCGCCGATTGGATCCCTAGCATCTGTATTTTCTCATCGGGAGGGGACACAGGGCGGGACATCGAACCCTTGCTTGGCGTATTCAGATAGTGCAGATCATGCCATTCAAGTAATTGGTTTGGTGGAAGACCTCGTGGTAACGTTATGGCATCTTGTTCTTAAACTTTCACGTAGCTCACCAAATAAATAATCATTCCAAAGCTTTGTAATCATATAAATAAAACAGGTGTGAGAGTTCCTCGTATGTAGTTAGTGAAGCAATTTACGTTTGAATTGTTTCGAAAAAAACTGGAATCACCCCAGTAGACCCTAATAAAATACGTTGAATGGCTATTGAATCTGTTCTTGCTAAAACAGAATATATTGGAGATTAAAATCATGTTTGTCGACAGGCACATTCTTTTGATGTGGTATGGCGAATGCCATATTCTGAAAACGTTGTTTCACAGAAATGTGTCACAAAAATTGCCAAAGAATATCACAGAAATATGTCCGCCCACTAGGGAAACATTTCCAATGCGCGCAGTCCCTTCAATACTTTGCATTATTTCGCCTAGACAACACGGTATCTGGACAAATATTTGAAAGCGCTAATGTTCGCATCGCCTATATTCATAAGCAGATGTTCGTGTTCAAACGTTTTCCTGCGCTAAAGTTGGTAACTTCTAATCTTCCAACATTAGCACTAACGAATTGATTTACGCATGCACACAACTGCATAAGAAAATTAGGCACACGAACATCTACGTTTACGAACACTTGCCCTGCGAGAAACTCACATTAAAACTGGGGTAAAACAACAGTGCTTACGCTTCGCAAATCCACCATGCCTCTATATGGAAACGGCTAGAAAACTGTCTGTTTTCTGCGACTGGCCACCTGACTCATGCGCTGTGTACACCATAGCACAGCTGCTGCTGCTTCGCGTAAACAGGATCAGGATCATTGGAACGTCTGATTGGGCCCGACAACCACATCCTGCTGCTGTCTCAGCTGACTCAGACCTGAGCTGGCGACACTTCTCTACTTTTTGGCGGCGAAAAATGACCGGTCTTCTTCAGTCGTAGTCTTCTGATGGCTTCTTCTTGGGTCATAAGATTAAGAGGAGATGGAGAAATGATTTGGCTTATTATTTGTTTTTGGACGCTAGTTCCTTTACTTAGCGCTACTTTGACTTCTGTGTGACATCTTTGAATATACATCATTTGAACAGTCCATCTCCTTGATTGCATTAATTTTGAGCCGCTGCCGAAATATGTTTCCCTGAGAAACGTAGGAGCCTGGAGAGATTGTTCCCCCTAAACTCACCGCTGAGTGTACTTCTGCACGGCGGAAGTGTGGGCAGGCAGCAGAGCACGAGCCAAAACAGACATTTGTCATAATGACCGGGGCAGACCTTCCTGGCAGTTAAACCATAGGCGGGTCCAGGGGTGCAAAAGGGGCAGGTGCCCACCCAACCGACCTACCCGGCGCCCCAACATTTTTCTTGAATCCGTCTCGCGCCCCTCCCTGAAATGTCACCTTCACCCCTCCCCAGGATTCGAGTATCGACAGCCCTCTAATAGGACAAACATTACGAATTGGCACCCCTGGGCTAAACGGCACCCCCTGGCGAAAGCACCTGCTCTCATCAAAATTCCTGGATCCGCCTATGGTTGGTCAACAGGGCCAAATAAACGGTGTCGTCAGAACCTGTCATCTGTCATCAGAATTACGGAGTGTCCCGACGACTTTATTTATTAAGCTGCAGGACTTTTGGCGGCTGCCTCTGCAGGCTTGCATTGCCTCACAGTTCTCCTGATGATAAGGTAGGAGGGGGACGTGGCGATGAGTCTGCCGCCCCTGGCCGCAACAAATTACTCAATCACAGGGGTGGACATTTGCGAGGAAAAATAATTTCATGTTCTGAAAATGAAAGGTGAATAAAAATCAAACGCGTCACATTCCCTTCAAAGGGAACGTGGCACCTTGGTCAAATCCCAGAGTTTAGTATATTCAGGGGTATTTTTAGCCGAAAATCATGAAAACTTTCATGATTACTATGAAAAAATGAACAAGAAGTTCAATATCATTATTTCTGTAATGCTCCTCTACGGTAAGAAATAAACATCTGCCTATAGATGACGCCATGATCTGACAACTACTACTATGCTCAATAGGCTTTAAGGGTTTCAATTGGCTGCTTACTCACCTTTACGTCAGCACTGTCGTCACGCCAACAGCTGAAAACTGTGGCCGGCTGGTTTGTTACATTTTGGGGTACATTTCAGGTAGGTTTTCAGCTTTTCTCTACGGAAATGTTTAGTTTCAAGAAAATTGATATATTGCCGTTTCTCCACCTTGACTATCTGTGTTAAAATCACGTTATAAAGGTTTTTTCTTGTTATTTCTTGTCTTGGAACTCGATATTTCCGTAGAAAAAAGCTTAAACCTACCTTCAATGTACCCCTCATGTACCCTTAGCAGCAGGGCACAGTTGTCATGGCTGTTGGTGTGACGACATATGCTGACGTCACAGTGAGCATCAGCCAATCGAAGCCCTTGAAGCGTTTCGAGTATGGTAGTGGTTGCCAGATCATGACATCATCCAGACAGATATTTATTTCCTTCCCTTGAGGAGTATTTTAAAAATCAAAATATTTAGCTTATTGCACATTTTTCAGAGAAATCATGAGTAGTTTCATTATTTTCGGCTAAAAGTAGGGTAAGGGCGGGTAAGAGTACGCAGGAGATAAGAGTACGCAGCAGCTGTTTTGGTTACTTAGCAACCACTGAGATGGTGGATACCCTGGTATAAAAAAGCAAGGTCAGTGCCTAGGCTGCACACCAAAATTCAACGTACTCCTGTTCTTTCCGCGGGAGTACCGAGCAAAATAAGTTTCTGGGCACCCTTGAAGTAATATTTCTTAACTGGGTAAACTTGTAGACCATGCTTCTATTATCAAAACAAATTGTATTACGGTCTGTCATCAGTAAGAAAGCTGAGCTAGGAGTGTGCTCCAGGACCGGAGCTCACGCTACAACGCCTGTCAGCATGTTTATGAAGACTTTCTTCACAGGGGAGCATGTCCGGCAAGAGTACGCAGTAGACCATTGGGCAAGAGTGCGCATGCTTAAGAGATAGGAAAATTTAATTTTCACTCGGGACAGAGTCCGTAACTCATATTTGGAAAACCAAACGTTGCAACATAGTTCCTGTATATTCAGAACGATATAACATCATACAATCACCTAGTTTGGCGAAAAAATACTTCACGGCATGGCCTATGCACCTAAAGCACAGCGGGGCATCAGTGCGTACTCCATCCTCCTCTCTTGCGTACTCTTGTCGACCCTCTCCGGCAAGAGTGCGCACGTGACTTTTTATTTTTGATGGGCTCGTGGCGAGTTACTTTCAGAGACATCGAGTTGAAACATGGACCATACATAGACAATTCTTCAGGCTAAATAACCACATAAAAACTTTAGCTGTTGAACTTATAGGAGAAAAGTGAAAGCCTTTAGAAAGTTAGGTGCGTACTCTTGCACGGACTTCCCCTACTCTCCACTAAATTCCAGGATTCCACCAAGGTGACATTCTCTCTATTTCCACCGCCACTGGTGGACCCAGAGGGGGTAAGGAATTTTCCTCAAACCCTCCCCATTTTTGCCGATTGTCCTCAGATTTTTGTATATTTTGGGTTGCTCCGAAGCATTGGCCTGCATTCAGCACTGTCAGTCACTGATAGATACTTCTCAATACCAAACGGGCGAACAACGCTGTTCTGCCACTAACCGTGAACAGGTAGAGATGAGTTCCCCCATGAACATTCAGTTTACAAAGTAAAAAAAACAGGAAAGGGATAGGGGAGAGTGGTGCAAGACGCCCACCCTTAACCCTTGCCCCGGTGGCGGGTACGAGCCACCTTCGCCCTGGTGGGGGGGGCTAAAAAGACCCCCACGATCTCAAAAACTAAGAGAGCTAGAAAAAAACGCAAAACGGCAATCGAAAGCTCTTCGAAAATGATATCGAAAAATACTACGGTCATTTTTCTTGTCAGGTCAATATCAAGGTCACCAGAGGTCAAAATAGGTCAAAATCGCTAATATGAGGTGTACTAAGAAAACCTCCTATATCTCAGAAACTATGATAGCTAGAAACATTTTTCTAACACCATTCGAAAGCTCTTGAGATGTGCTTTCATTACAGTGGCATTCATTTTCGTGTCAGGTCAAAGCCTAGGGAGTTACAGGTCACTAGATATTGGGCATATTCTTGAGAATGTCCATAGCCACCCATGCATAAGGGCGTTTACTTTTTCGTCAATAGCTTCCAAACCAAACAAGATACAGCCATAGTTTATGCACCATTGCAATCATCTCGTCAATACGAATCGAATGATATATGATATTGCTATGCCAGGTCAAATTTAAGAATTTGACCTGACCCAGGTCAACGGTCCGACCCAACTTGACCTGGTATAGTCATGATGTATAGCATTTGACTTCCAGTGACTATACAAACCTTTTGGTGACAAAATAAAGGCTCTATCTCAGTTTATTCAAAATTTATAGAGAAAAAACACCAAAAATGCTTATTTGACCTAAGGTGACCTTTTAAAGGTCACAAGTCAAAAATTTTAGCATCAGCTTCAGAAATGGGGTAAGCGTTTTTTGGTCACTTCGTAAAACCCGAGGGGGGTCTAAAAAGACCCCCCACCCGGGCGAAGGTTAAGGTTAAAGAGGGATTTTTACTAAACAGCTTTCAGTGTTGTTCAAATTTACCATTGAATGCCTTGGTCAATCATTTTTCTTCAAAATTGAAGAGTATCATCTCTTGCAATGCGGTAGGTAAGATAACTTTAAAAGTTTTGTAAGTCATTGCAAAAAGGCGTCTTACACACTGGGGTGGATAGGACGCCCACCCCATGGGCGTTTTACAAACTAATAATAAAATCAATGGGGAAAACTGTAGCGAGCTATTTGGTTAAAAAAAAATAAATCCAATGTTTGAAAGGTGCGGATGACGCTCGGCAAAGCAGCGGAACATTTCACTGTTGTGAACGAACAATACTTTGTTTGCTGACAAGAGTCGAATTGAGGAAAACCAGTAGGAAATCGTAACAAAGTATATTGCCCGGAGTACTGTAACGATTCCTGAGAGCATGTACGGAAAAGTCTGAGGTAGCCCATTTCAGAGCTTAAACAAAGTGCCTACAGACACCATGTGTTCGAACTGAAAAGGTAGTATAAGACAGATGCGCATGCTTGAAGTTCATTCATACTGATATTTAACATACAGGCACTGTGTTTGAGCTTTGAAATAAGCTGCCGTCACTGTGCTGCGTGAAACTGATCTACCGACATCACTGGTGTTCGGGCTCTGAAACAAGCTCTCCAGAACTTTGCTCACATGTGACCTGTGTCCTACCGTCCCTACCGACACAGGTCACACGTGTATGCCACCTGTGTTTTATCGGCGTCAGTGCACGGCATGCATGCCCATCTGTCACATTTTACACATCATCACATCATTACATTACATCACATCACATCACATTACACATCATTTTCACATCATTACATTTTATCCATTCTTCGCAGGACACACGGTAGCACATTCCACAGACGAAGCATCGAGCGTCCGCGTTCTGATCGCATCTGGTCACTGCATTCTTGGAAGCGCAGGACTTGCTCGCTGCAGACCCTTTTTACCTTTCTTGATCTTTGCACCCTTGCCCTTTTCTTTTGGATCCATCCTTTGCCTCTTCGCTCTAAGCTCAGCCTTCACGGGGGACGAGGTAAGTACCGCGGCATGTTCGGCCTTTCTGCCGCGAGACCTTTTTGCGCCTTGGGTGACGCGCATAGTTCTTCGAGTAGGTCTCTTGAACTCATTCCTGAAGTTGATGGCTGATCCAGTCGAGCGTTGTCACCTTCCTTGTTCGGATCTGACTCTTGGTGGGCGGAAGAGGTCACCTCTTTGTCATCCAGCACACCAACGAATGTCAGCTGAGAGCTATGGCCAGCAATGGCGATAGGGCTCTGACCTGGATGGACAGAAATTTCGTCAGCAACAGTGTCACACATCCCACAGGGACTTATACAATTCAAATGTAGATCCAGGGTCGGGGAGGGTTAATGCGGAAACATGCACACCCGATCGACCCTTGGCGCCCCTGAAAGGTCGACGGAGCCGTCCTAAAATGTTGCTTCCCACCTCCCCTCCCCAAACTAGGAAATTAATGTTGGCTCTCCAGCGATAGGTTTCAGCACCCCCTCCCACCATCGATTTTGGGGCCATGTGAGAGGCTTATACGCCCAAAATTCGCGCCCCGGTTTTGGATTGCGCCCCCTGATCATTTGCACCACCCATAGGCGATATTGGATCCGCGTATGCTATAACCGTGGAAGATTTATGAATAATCATGTTTAATGACGCAGCACCTGCCAATGTTATATAACCTCTGCAACTCTGCAACCCTAACCCTGCTGGAAAAAATAATGTAACCCTGCTGGAAAGGATTTCGGGAGATCAGATCATATTATTCAAAGTATTTGTCCCAACTGAGACCGATGACATACCTATGTGGCTGGGACTATCCGCCAAGGCCCCCACCCCATCACCTCCATCGTCAAAATTGTTCAGAGATTTAGGATGATCCGTTAGGAATTAGACGCTATAGGACAAGGGGGCGCGGTAGTGGAGTGGTCAGCGTAGCTGGCTACCACGCTGCCGACCCGGGTTCAAGGCCCGGCGACTTCCTTGAGCAAGGAGCAAGCTGGTTCCCGAGAAACCCTTCCAAAAGGGAAAGGGCTGGCGACGCCATATGACCCTGGCAGTTGGTGCGTCGATAAGCCCCAATAATTATTATTTATTATTCAGCTCTAAAACGTCCGAGTTTAATCCTTCCCGGCTCTTTTACCTCACCACGATGGTGCCGTCTGAGGGTCCGAGCTGCAATGTTAAACTTCCTACTCACACTACGTGTGGATGCGCCTTTTTCAGCTCAGCAAGTGCTTCCTTCAATGAGTCTACCCCATAACTGCACCGCTGGCTTGTTCGTGGACGCGGCATTTCTGAAAGATAGACACTGGATTAATTTGTGAGAATATCTTTCAATTGTCAATGTTTCTTGAAACTCTGGCGGATAGAGGGGGAGAGTGGGGACAAAAAGGCATTTCCCCCAAACCCTCCGTTGGCACCCCTTTTCAAAACAATATGTTTTTTTCACAACTTTAGGCTCCGTTGCCCCCCCAAAATTCCGGCTGGATCAGACCCTGTCCTGAAATGTGTCTAAAAATGGTCAAATGATTGTACAACTGTCCGTGAAACATTCCAAAATTAATCGACGTGTATATAGTGTAAGACGCTTCTCCTGTAGTGTAAAACACCGCCCCTGGGCGTCTTAGCAGCCATCTGCATGGGGGCGTCTTACCGCCTTCTCATGGTGAAAATAAATGGCGCACTATTTATCAGAGACAATTCCGGCGCATCCAATCAAACTCTATTCTGACGCCAAAAATATCATATTGGTAGGCAGTGGACCTACAGGTGACGGTCTGACGCATGTCTAGTAGCATTTTGAACACTTCAACACAATATCTTATGATAAGAGACACAAAAATAAGGAATTACTCACCGAAACCAGGCGAAACACCCAACCGCGCTCTCGCCTCGTCCCAAAAAAGGACAAGCCCTCTGCTATTCCTCAAGAACATTAAAAATAGCCTGCTGTGCATAGTTTTCAAGCAAAACTGAAAAGGCTTCTTACCGACCCTGGGCGTCTTAGACCACTCTCCCCTACGTACAAAAGATGGCAAATAATATTGGGCATACCACTCCGCGGTGTCTTTTTTATTTCTGTGCATTTTAATACTTTTGCACGAAGGCCATCCTACTATAGAGAATAGAACAGAATGCCTCCAGTATGGGGGAGAGGAGCCGGATTGCACTGCCATTTACACAAGGACCGAAACAAGGGCACATACTTTTCTTAATACTAGTTTGCTGATGAAATACAGGGGCGGACGCAGACCCGTGTTTTTGGGGGACCAAGCCAATGCTGCCTCTCCTTCTGGGGGGAGGGGGTGGGAGCGAATATGTTTTTGCCCTAAAGACCTAGTGTAAACACCTTTTTCAGTGCTCGACAGACCTAGTATAAGCTGCCTCTCCAAGTGCATGATCGCTCTCGGGGAGGGAGGGGGGGGTTGGAGCAAAGTTTTTTGCTCTACAGACCTAGTGTAAACACCTTTTTTCAAAAAATTCTCCGGCGTTTGGGGAGGGCAAAATATAGTTTGGCCCCCTCCAGTGCTATGGAGGAATGCCCCCTCCCCCTGCGTCCGCCAATGATGAAATACAGTATATGGAAGACAGAGACAAACATTTTTGTATGATGAATGCTCTGTTTTCACAATTATTTCCGGTAAAATTGACTCCACCCCTTGCGTGGAGCCTCCTCCTCACATCAGCAACGAGCCTGGGCTATGTCAGAGCAATTCCTTTATGTTCCGGTGGCACGCGTGAAAATGATTAGGACTGGTTTGCTTTCACGGGCGGTACCTTATCTTAACACGCGCATTGACGGGGGTAAGTACCCCTCCTCAGGTTTTTCGGAGATAGAAAAAGAAACGGCGGCGCGTAGTGCCGCCGTACTTGGCATGCCTTTTCCCTCATAATTTTTACAACTTCTGTGAAAATTTTAAGGTTAGGTCATCTCATGTCAGGTCACCAGTACAGGTCAAGCGACCTGACCTCAAAAAAGTTTAAGATAGCATAAGTCGGAGCAGGGTGAACTTATTCAGTTGAAAGCATATCACATAATGGGCCAACCGAGTTCTCTAAGCTAAGTTCTGGTACTTTTGATATCGATGACCTAAGGTCAGGTACAAGCTATGACCTCTTCATTGGAAATACACATGGGAAAAATGGTTTTAACTGAATAACTTAGTAATGAATAGAGATAAAGCGTTTATTTTAGCTGCATTAGATGTGCCTCGTCATTGCGGTTCTAATGATATGCATTTAATATAATTTGACCCTGACCTGACCTGAGGTCAGGTCAAATCCTTGATTTGACCTAGCAAGATCAAATTATATATCATTCGATTCGGATTGCTGAGAGGATTCATACAGTTTAATTCGTTTTGCTCTATCTTTACTTGTTCAGATGTAATGACCGAAAAACTGAATTAACATGTTTTCGCCAGGACGGCATGTTTTGACCTCTCGTGACCTTAAATGTGACTTGACAAAAAATAACTCAAATATTTTCGGTGGAGAGGTGGATGGGCTACCCAACACCGCTTACCGTTTTTCGCTACCTACCGTGGTTCTCGAGATCCTAGGGGAGGGGGCAGGTACCCGCTCCCCCGTCAAAGCGAAGGTGGCTCAGACCCCCGTCAATGCGGGTGTTAACAGCCCTATTACCCTATATCCCGAAGCCGACCCTGTTAACTCAACATTGGTAGGTTTTAAATAGAGTGCCGGGAAACATATACGAAGCCATTCCTTTCGAATGATTAAGTGGCCGTACATTTTATTGTTTCCGTGAGATGAAGTGCCAAGTGTTTTTACGGCTCATTTTGGGATTTTTGTCTTTTACAATTTTATAATCTTATTCTGTCCCTTTTTAACAATCATTCATCTAAATAGCCCTGCAGTCATTTGGCGTAGATGTATTGATGAATGCCAATGATCCGGCGGATGATGCAGGCGAATGAGGAGTACGCGGCTCGACGGTGGGCCCGCGGGTACAAGGCCGATTGTAGCTGGTGGGCAGGGTGGTGCGGCGGCTGTTCGAGCGGCTGAGAGAAGTTTACTTCTGGCATCACAGGACAGTGGCAGTCCTGGCGATGCGGCCAGTGGAGGAAGTGTAGGGCGAGGCATGAACGGAATGTATTTCCGTAGGTGGCGCCGGTTGCGGAGAGTTACGCGACCCGAGCCGTCGACGCGTAGACATACTGGTCGAATTGGCGCACCTCGATAACGATGCCCGTCTTGTCCCACTGGTGGGATGCGGTCCCACCAGGTTCTGAAGGCGGACGCAGTCACCGGTAGCGAGAGGAGGCAGTACCTGGGTGTGCTCTGAGAGTCTACGTTTGCAGCGCATACCGAGATGGTGGATCATAAATAGACCTGCAGTCATTTGGCGTAGATGTATTGATGAATGCCAATGATCACACCATCTGAAAGACAGGCAAAAGGTGAGTAAACATGTGAGACAAATTAGGATGCAGGTAATGTGAGAGCTCTGGATTACTCACATCGTCTTGATATTTTATCGTGCGCATGTTATTGAGTGCCTGTTATTGTGAAAAAAGGTTGAAAATCACGCGCATTTTCAGACTCAAACAACTGAATTGACTCGAAGTGAATACCTTTGCTCCGAAACATCTAAATTAACATGCATAGGCTTTTCTACCATTCTGATGATTGTCCTTATATAGGTATATGAAGAGGGTAAATGTCAAATAGACACTGACAAAAGACCGCAGGATAAAGACAAGATTAATAAGGCTAGCCCACTAGAGTAGTCTCGCCGCCAAGTGAACGTCACACTGCAATATGTCAGAGATATGGCTGCAACAAGTAAGGCAGGACCTTTATGGAGTTTGCAGGGTTAACTTAAGACGCTCATATCTTTAGTTAATTGGAAAGAAAGGTATCCTGTTGGGAATGTGTACACTGGGAAAAGCATTGAACGTAAGATCATGATTAAAAACTTGAGTCCTTCTAAGGCATACTGTACCTGAGAAATACGTTGGAATTTGATCGATTCTAATATGGAACCTAATACGCATAGTATAATTTTAATACCAGCGGGACGTCACAGTAAAGACATCTTCTGATTGGTGGTTGGGGGCTGAGATAAAGACAAGAATGGAATAGTTGAAGGGGAGATAACAAGGTTCTGCTTGGCAAGAGACATCGCAGGAGTCGCATCCAAACCAATGCGGGAGGGATTGGGGTATAAATAAAGGGAAGCTGGTACACCCGCAAAAATATATGATATGAAGACAAAACAGTAAGAAGATAGCATAAGCGTCGCCACCGGCAAAAAAGTGGGGGCCAACCAAACTTCAACCCGATGCTGACAAAAAACTTTCAACATCAGGACAAAAAACTGTTCAAATTTGGGCTCCTCGTTGCCTTCCGCAGCGGCTGGATACAAGAATGTCCGGTTTTCTCTCATTTTGACTGAGATCAGGAAATTTTTGGCCAAAAAGTGGGGGGGCTAGGCCCCCTGGCCCCCCTTTTCCGACGCGTATGGAAGATAGTAAAAAACGCTCAAAGCATGACGTCAAACTTACCTCGCTTAAAACCAAACATTGAAAAATTAACGTTGGCAATTCACCATTTTCAATCTTGGGCCTGAATTGTGACATCGCTTAGGCACTGCTTCATTTTCACTAAATCAAGTGCCGGTAAGACGTTTGATGGCCTGCATCCTCGAAACCTGGATGCAAAATGGAGCAAAAACACCGTGACTTTATATTCGGACACAACTATTCATCCTAATTCAAAGTCTTGGCTCACACTATGACCAAGATATTACATTTTCACCTGATATATTATGATGATTATGATGAAGGGCTGTGCCCGAATGAAAAGTCACAATACATTTGCTACATTTTGAGTCTAGGATTCCAGGCGAAAGGACATCACCTCTTATCAACCTAAAATCATGCCCCCAGGCTCAGAACTGCAAAATCTATAAATTGGGTGTCATTCTGAAGCATATTGTTCGATATATTGATTGCCTAACGGAAACATGACTACCAATAACTAATTATCCACAGGGCACCACCTGGATCCACTGATAAATAACGAAAAACTGCAGACCGCCAACCGATTTTTCAGCCGGGAAAATTGACAGATTTGCAAATCTCAAGCATGGATATTGATGTAAAACGCACTTTGCACTCAACAGCTGTGACAGCAGATTTATCAGCCAAGCACGTTTCCATACCGAACGTATTTAATGAACTTATGTTTGTCTACTGCTATCAACACCACAACGGAACAAAGACTCACCCATATTTCCATCCGAGTAATTGGTCTTGTAAGCATTTCCACCTCCCTCAGTCCAACAGCACAAACTTGTAAACCACCATCAACATCTTCACCAATACACAAGCAGGTTTCATAATCCGCCTCGCGACCCCTCCCCACCGCGAGTCGGCGGTGCTCAGCGTGACCTCTCACCTCCGTGCCCCCAGGCATACGGTTCCCGGCGAATGACGGCCGCCGATTGGTGGAGGCGCGTTCACTTGCATTGCGAGAACAGCAGAGGGCGTTTCTCAATGAAACTGACAGTGTCTTAAAATATGTGCCAGGAAATATGTTTAGAGTGTCATTTTCAGACATTCTTAGGAACATTAGCCTCTGTTGGCTTGATTATCTGCTCTATTATCCAATACTACTTTTCGGTACGGGCGAGACGGCAGCGTTGACGACAAGTACTAGACAGTGGCTGAGTTTGCAGAGCTCATCACCATGAAAACGGGTCTCTGTTGAGTGGACAGGAACGGGGCCCAGCCTGAAGGCAACCGAGGAAGGGATGGGGATGTTTAGCACACAACACAAATGACCACCTGACGAATTATAGAGAGCGATAACAAAATACTAACGGAACCCGCATCCTCATAGTGCCCATTCTCTTATGGCTCCCTGTAAACATTTGAGAAAAACGCTGCTGACTATGGCTGGAAATATTTTCTCGATCCAGGGGGGTTCCTGGGTGGGTTAACGCTGGCACGGCAAAACAAGCCCTATACAAAGCCTATGGGAGACCCAAAATCCAGGAGGGGGGGTCCTAAACACCAACCCCCCGGGATTCCCACCCATGCTGCTGACCATGGCTGATGATTTGTATTAGGACCGTGGTGGTGCGTGGGGTGTAGTGTTTAGTGAGTTCTCCCGGCCGTTCCACGTTCAAAAGAGAGAGAGAGAGAGAGATCATGGCCTCCACCCAATCCCCTGTATATAGTTTATCGATATTATCGATATCGATATCATAATCACGAACAATGGTACCTACATAACATAAAACGCTGCGTTTCAAATTTGGAGCGTCACACTAGGCACTTTATTCAGCGCTCTGAATTTCGTGTTACCGATTCCCGCGGGTGTGTCATTAGGGTGTCCCAAAATACCACTTTTTCGTCTGTGCAAGCTTGCCGGTTGACACCGCATTCTCCTTTGAGTTAATAATGAGCATGCAAAATTTGGATTCGATCCTTTGAGGTTTGGTCCCCCCGCCCCCAAAACTGGTGAAAATCGAAAATCGTTGAATCGGCTCGAAAATGAGTTCATTCGAAAGCTTATGACAGAGGAAAACATATTTCCCTCATACAAATTGATGTAAAACCACTTCTTCAACGTTTTAGAGAGGTAAGAGTTCCGAATTGTGGTATCACTGGCCAGAGGCGGATATAATAAACTTTTTTGGGGGTAACATGAACAAAATAGGAAAACAGTGTCTTGTTTTCAAGAAAATAGACCTCAATTGGCCAAAGCGAGTAGAGTTTATCACTTTTAAGGGGATGGCTGGATTGGTTTTCCTTGCATCCGCCACTGGTAAGGACATGACAAATTATATATTGTACTTCGCCTGATTTCGGGAAACAAAGTCATTTGCTGCATCACTACGGATATAAGTGCATGGTACCATTGCGACCGTTAGAATGAATATTCCATGCTTTCGTTCCTTTACAGAGTTGTCGTGTCATGACTAATTTGCATTTAATGTTAAAGCAGTCTACCTGAAGCAAATTGTACGATGCCTTCAGCATACTCGAAGAAAGATCCAATGATGAAGATGGGAGAAGTCAGCGACGGAAAAAAACATGCGGACTGACCTCTGAAGTAGTCCAGGCATCAATTGAAACGATGAGATGACTTTGTTGGTAAATTCCTTCAGCTGCCTGCCAATCAGCTACCGACCAAGCGTAAAATCCTCCAAAGGTACCGAGCCCTCCGCATACAAGAGCCTAGTGCAACGAAGCACTAACTAGCTGGATAGATCGCTTTAGAGGTCCAGGCGATATAAGTCACCGTTCGAGTGCCCTGCAATACTGTTTACAGCAGCTGTAAAAATGTGTCATGCATACGCTAGGCGTGTGGTTAAAGTAATACTGAAATCTGAATCGAGAAACACTTTCATTTCAGCGCCAGCTCTATTCATTTCATCGCCAGCTCATGGCAGTCGGTTATTATTTTCGTGGTAACAGTGACAAGTTCTTAAGGAACCTGCAAATGATCATGAGGTCTAACAACAATCCTTCTTCGCAAGAGGACTTCAGTTTCTTCATGAATCAACACCAGGTGCCTAATCCTAGAATTAGATAAAATATTTTCTGCTCACGCTGTTCTTTGTTGTTGTTTTTCTGGCGATACTCTTCGACAAGCTCTCCATGGCCCCCGCCGAGCACCTTCAAGTCAAGCAGATTGCAGAGCTAATCGCCCTCTTTCATGACCCATACTTCTTGCAGGCCCTACTGACTGCGGGAACTCCACGGCTTGACCTCAGGCTATTCCAGGACATGAAGACCTATTCAGGGCAGCTACCAAGTGCTGCGAAAGCCACACAGTGCTCTATCATGCGTCAACCCTGGCATCTCACGGGGAAAACGCCGTCCTCTGGTTGTTTGGTGAGGGTGTGTCAACAGATGAAAATGCGAGGTAGCAGCTGCACTCCCTGACAGTCACATAGCCAGGAACATTGGCACAGGAAAGCCGATGTTGTCAGGAGCATATAAGCTGAGGCTCTGTGACTTCGTCCGACCGCACTCCTGGCTGGCATTCAGGTGGATGAACGTCAGCAACCAGTGATTACCACCCAGGAATCGGCGAGTGATACAGACTTCATCTGTATGAACGCTTTCATGGAAAATCTAGTAGTCACAAGCGACAGCGCGGACGATCGGTGAAATACATCATGGACTACACCGACGTTGCCCGTGAAGGTGACATGAGGGCTCGGAACTGACAGTAGCCTGCGCACACCGTCTCCAAGCGCCGAATCTCGAAAAAGAGCTGGATGGCGTGCACGTGTAAAAATATTAATATAGAACTAGAAGGAGCAGTCTAACAACATTTTGTCTGAGAACAAGTTTCCTTTCCCATTCATGGGCTTCCGAATAAACACATTAAAGCCATTGGCTTGATGATATGGTGTGTCGTTCTGACTGCACCAATCGGTTGCGAAAAAAATGAAACAATCATATTTGTGCAATGAACGCCCACTTTCCATGCCATTCACAGTCCCAGGGAAAAGAAATCTAGCTATGCCCTTGAAAGCGGTTAAATTGTACAGACTGTGATGAATCTGGTCCATTTTCTTGAAAAAAACAATAATTTTCCCCACATTTCCCGCGATACCCCCAAAAAGTTTATAAGATCCGCCTCTGGCCAGTGATCTCGCAATTCGAAACTTCTTAGCTCCATAAAAGCATCAAGAAGTGGTGCTTACATCAATTTGAATGAGGAAATAGGTTTTCTGTCATAAGCTTTCATATAAACCAATTTTCAAGCCAATACAACGGTTTTCCATTTTCATCAGTTAAAGGGGGGCGGGGAGACCAAACCTCAAAGCATCGATTCAAAATTTTGCATGCTCATTATTAACTCAAAGGAGAATGCGGTGTCAACTGGCAAGCCTGCACAGACGAAAAAGTGGTATTTTGGGACACCTTAATTACTCCTGACACGACAATTCTGTAAAGGAACAAAAACATGGTATATTTCTTCTAACGGTCACAACGGTGTAAAGGAGTACTTCAGAGGTCGGCCTGCATGTTTTCCCGTTGCTGACTTGTCTCTTCTTCATCATTGTATCTTTTCTTCGAGTATGCTGAAGGCATCGTACAATTTGCTTCAGGAAGACCGCTTCAACATTAAATGCAAATTACTCATGACACAACTCTGTAAAGGAACGAACACATGGAATATTCATTCCAACGGTCACAATGGTACCATGCACTTATATCCATAGTGATGCCGCAAATGGCTTTGTTTCCCGAAATCAGGCGAAGTACAATTTATAATTTGTCATGTCCATACCAGTAGCGGATGCAAGGAAAACCAATCCAGTCATCCCCTTAAAAGTGATAAAACTCTACTCGCTTTGGCCAATTGAGGTCTATTTTCTTGAAAAAAGACACTGTTTTCCCATTTTGCTCATGTTACCCCCCAAAAAAGTTTATTAGATCCGCCTCTGGCCAGTGATAACCACAATTCGGAACTTCTTAGCTCTCTAAAACGATGAAGAAGTGGTTTTACATCAATTTGTATAAGGGAAATATGTTTTCCTCTGTCATAAGCTTTCGAATCAACCCATTTTCGAGCCAATTCAACGATTTTCGATTTTCACCAGTTTTGGGGGCGGGGGGGGACCAAACCTCAAAGGATCGAATCCAAATTTTGCATGCTCATTATTAACTCAAAGGAGAATGCGGTGTCAACCGGCAAGCTTGCACAGACGAAAAAGTGGTATTTTGGGACACCCTGGTGTGTCATGCCATGGCATCTTCTTACGAGGGTGGTGATCGGTATGTGAACTTTGCCACCGCCCTCGCTCGTTGAAATGTTTCCACGTGGTTTCGTCATCCCCGGGAGGCGGCTGCGTCACTCTCTTCCACCTAAAGGAAATTCAATGCAACAATGATCGGATTGAATCAGCTGGATTGATTCTATTGCAGCTGTGAATGAGAAGCCGGAGACCAGAAGAAACATTATTCACGACGCTTAGTGAAACTGCAGAGTCACCGTACCGGTGCATATTTCCATTTCAAACAGGCCGCTTCTTGGAAGTTTGTTGACTGAAACGCGGATGTTACGATTCACCTGGCGAAGCAGTACAGTTGGGTGTACTGCAGTACAGTAGGGTGTATCCTGCTCCTGGTGTTGGCTTATATTGGCGGATATTGGCTTATATTGGCATTCCAGCCATGCCCCCTAAAGCGCTGGAGGGGGCCAAACTATCTTTGCCCCCCCAAACGCCGGAGAAAATTTTGAAAAAAGGTGTGCACACTAGGTCTGTAGAGCAAAAAATATTCGCTCCCCCCATGGAGAGCGATCATGTACTTGGACAGGTAGCTTATACTAGGTCTGTCGAGCACTAAAAGAAGTTGTTCACACTAGGTCTGTAGAGCAAAAAAAATATTCGCTCCCACCCCCCTCCCCCCCAGGAGGAGAGGCAGACTTAGGTTTGCCCCCCCCCAAAAAAAAAAAAACTCGGGTCTGCGTCCGCCCCTGTTGGCTTATATTGCATACAACTGTTGCATTGGTCGTACGTATATCCGAACAGACTCCATAGAAATCAGAAATAAAGCTGGCTTGTCAAATGGGTATGGAATACGTGCTTTCCTTTTTTTGGATGACAATGTGCCAGATATGTTCAGTTTCGTAGCATGTTTATCTCAAATTAACGCCCCCAGTTAGTAGATTGCTGACTCCAGCCAGCTGCTAAAAACAGTTCAGTTGCAGCGCATGGGGAAAGCTTGGGATTGGTTCCACTGAGGCGATCTGGAGCTTAATATTTACCCGACGTAGGTCGGCTGGCAACTGACTAGTGAGAGGGTGACCTGAGTGGGACGGCCGTCCCTGTGCTTTGTGGGACAATAAATCTGCGCTTTATGGCAACTGCATAGCTGGAGGTTCGAGGTAATGGCAGGGAGGGCTTGAGCCTCTAGCACCCCTCCCCGTCCACCCGAAATGAGGTCCTGGATCCACCACTGCTAGAAGGGAATCGTGTATAGACATTCCGCACATTTGATCAGAGTCCTAGTCAGGAGCTTCACAAGCGAACTAGAACAGAGGCGGGTCCGGAGAAACGGTTAGAGGGAGGGAAATCCAGGCGTTATCCTGAAAAAGAAATTTAGAAGCGAAGTGGGAAAATTCACCTCAAAATGGATCAACTCTGGTTGCTTTGCGGGGTAGCCATTATTCCTTGGGTAGAAATTATTCCCTGAATCCGTCCCTGAACTAGAGCAGTACCATCCCTGGTCGGGAATTCCATCCTTGACCACCAGACTCAACAACACAACCACTTATGCATGCGGTTTGGCATGCACAGTGGCGGATCCACACCGCTTGTTTAGGGGAGGGGCTGGCACTGGGGTCCAAAATCAAGAGAAACATATTATTTTTGTAAAGAAATAGGCCAAAATAGGGGCATTTGGGGTGGGCAAGTGTTTTTCCTTGCATCCGCCCCTGCGGCGTGCATCGTAAAGTGGCGTAAGTTTGCGTAACGTGTACGGAAGAGCTGGGATGGGACGTTCCGATTGTGCAAACGCACCCCGTGGTCACTCTCCGCTGACACCTTGCCACGCGTCAATGTGGTCCTGCCGTCGCCACGGCTGCAGTGGCGTAGCCAGGGGGGGTAATGTTCAGTGCCCAGCAGTGGTAATGAAGGGGCTGGGTTTGAAATGCACTGATTTAATCTAAAGCTGCGATTTTCCACTACACAGACATGTCGAAAATATGTGATGGGAAACAGAGGTGGATATGGGCGAAACATTTGAAGGGGAGCCCTGAGTAAAATGTTGAAAAAAGTATTTTTCTAAGAAAATCGGGCAATGCTGGACAAGTGAGAAAACAGGGCCGCCTTGTGTGCGGGGGTGGGGGATTTGGTGGATTATTCACCCTGTCGCTCGGATTCGCTCCTCGTAGAACGAACATTGAATGGTGTGTTTCAGACGTAGCTGTGGGTGATTGATGGTTTTAGACTTCAATTCGGGACCCAAAATCACGTTTGTCAAGGACTTTACCATGCCCCCTAAAATCCGTGTATTCGTAAAAAGCTAGCTTTGGTCTCCGCGAGCCCTCCCACCAAGTGAATTTCGGCCTACACCACCATAGGCGCAGGAACGGGGGAAGGGCAGGGGGGGGACGGTTGCCTCCCAACTTTCGGACTGGAGGGTCAGTGCCCCTCCCCAAATTTGAGCCAATTCCAGACCCTTTCCGCTAACAAATCAAGTGAAAGGCCGAATCTGATTTGGCCCCACCAGCCGTGACAAGTTTTACCCCACCCCTCTTCCCACTTGGAACAAGTTGCTACACCACCGAGCAGGACCGTTGCCGCCGCTACGTTTTGACAGGTTCTTTATCATTAAAAAAAACACGATCCTGCCTCTGTTTTTTTATTTCTCTGTCGCGACCCCACGACTATATTTTTTCTATCACGGCTATTCTACATGCGTGCAACAAATTTTTGACGCACATTTTATATTTGCTGAAATTATCCTGTTATTGCTGTAATTCCATTTCCAACGCTCTAATGTTCTTACCATTTCCTCCGGACCTGGATATTTCTTGATAATGGTTATAATCTTGTCGTCGATTGTCATATCCATCGAAGGCAATTTTTTCTTTGGTTGGTATCCATGCTATGCTCAAATTAATTGGATCTAGATTATATTAACCACGATGCACTCTTGTTTCTGGTGGACATGAATACACCCTTAATTTAACCATTTAACATTGAACTATTTCCTCTCAAGAGTTTCCGGTCATACAGCAGATTTCAATATTCCAGATTCAATATCAACCCTGATGGGCAGGGAACGAAAACCTTTTCTAATTTATCACAGTGTCCGCGTTGTTTTCGGGAAGTGTTCAGAAATCAGAATACGTTCTTACGATCTCCATTATACATGTATACTCCAACTGTCTGGAAGCCATAGGCGGATCCCGAATTGCCGATCGCGGGGAGGAAGGGGGTGCATGGTCGGGGGGGGCATCTGGACCAGAAGGTGTCATTTTGGAACGGAAAAACCAATCAGGTGGGCGCCAATTTTCTTGGAAAGTTATTTCAGGGTGGCGGCATCGACCTTTCAAGGAGCTCCGAGATCATTTCAGGGGGCGCCAAGTATCGGTCGGGGAGGGGCAAGTGCCCCCTGGATCCGCCTATGCCAGCAGCTGCTGTGACCACATGATCGCCTGACTACACCTCGTAAAAACCCAAACCACGAGTGTGGCGAACCGTCACGGGGGGCGTTACGCCTCATTCATGCAGTGCACATGTCTTCCCATGTCACCCCACCTCATTCAAAACAGTGTTATTGACTGTGAGGAAACGTTTAGGCAGCGGCACAATCCTTATGTTTCAACAGTGACGTCATAATCATGTTCCGGTGACGTCATGGCCGGAAGTGGGCCGGCCCGGGCGCAGGGGGCCTCTGCCAGCAGCGAGGGGTTTATCAGAGCTGACAGCGACACCCTTGCCGTCAGACTTCTGTGGTCCGTTGACGGTTGCAGAGCCCGTTGCACAGTTGCAGTGACGCTGTAAAACGAGCAGCCAGGCAGGACTTCGTAGCTTACAACGAGTAAGTCCAAGCTGGTATTGAGAGACACATACATCCGTTAAAAGCATCAAGGCAGTTTTGCTCAGACATCCAGCAATCGTAGTAATCATGAAGCTTCTGATCGTGCTAGTTCTTCTTTCTGCCGCTGTGGCGCTAGTGTCTGCCGCTCCGGCACCCGACGGCGACGACTGGGAAGAGTACTACGACGACTACGATTACGACGACGAGGACTACGAAGATGACGACTCGGCGGAACAGAATCGTCTTCCGTACTCGATCTTCGACGACGTTCGCCCTCGGGCTCCACAGCGGGGCGTTATCCTGCCTTCGACCTGCTCCTGGGCTGTGGTGCAGTGCTGTGGCATCCCCAGCAGAATGGTGAGTTCAAATTTATATTCATCTGTTTATGCCAGTGGCGGATACAGGTCACCAGTTTTGGGGGTAGCAGTACCCAAAATCGTAAGATCTAGTTTTTTGTAATAAAAGACGTAGAAAATCGGAGGGTTTGCGGGGCATACGACTTTTTCTCCCCATAAAATCGCCACTGCCTTGCGCTGAATGTGTCCTAGCTAAATAAGAACAAGAAAGAAAATTAATGTAAAAACTGAGGCAGAGTGATCATTAACATGCCAGAAGCCTTGAGAAGCTAATGATCACACTTTTTACATCAGTTACGCTGCCACAACAAGTCTAAATATTCAAGAACAATCATCGTCTATCGAAAACCAAACTGTGGACTGGTCGAATGCTATAATTTGGAGGAGGACTCCCACTGGTTCACAATTTGAGGGACGATTCCACCTGTCTCTGGCGCTCTCGGCACTAACACCCCGTGCAATTCCCGGCTCAGAAGTGCTGATTGCTCTCTCTTGTGTTTGCAGGGAAGCCGAGCGCACTGCTTCGAGAGGCTGGGATGCTCCGGCGCCTGGTTCACCGACATCTGCACTCACCAGATCAAATACACTGTCCTCCAATCGGTGCTGAACTCGGCTCGGAGGCACTCGTGATTGAAACGCAGCTGATGCTGTGCAAAGCCGAGTCGGGCGCTGCGGCCAAGTTCTTGATTACGGCGGGTGGTAATCTAATTGGAGCCTTGCCCCAGGGGATGCCAATGTAGCGGTCAAGTTCCTCGGGTGCTTCTTGATTTGTGATCACAGATATTTCATTGTTGGTTCAAAGGCCATTGTTGTTTTGTTGATTTTATTGTAGTATTTTGTGGCATTTATGCACGTCTTGTCTGCCGTTTGATCTGTGTCAACTTGTATGTGTTTGAAAATAATACGAACCAAAGTAATATATCATGGCTTCTAGAAGCTGTATGGTAGAAAACTAACCAGATTATTTACTCTGCTCTTCATGAGCTGCGTCATTTGGAAAGTGCAGCCGTTAAAAAGGATCATTTTGTTTTTGTCCTGCTTTTGAATGAAAAAAGGTATTCATACACATAATCATACTTTCCAGAGCCCAAACTTGGTCCGCTAAAATATTTACGGGGCCAACTCACCTAATCCTGTACAAATATATTTTGTTAGAATGTTAAACCAAAACGTGCAGGCCATGTGAGCGAATACATGTGTTGGTCAGTATGTTACTTGCTACATTGTACATTCTGTTATTTGGAGTGCTTGTATGTATTGTGCAGTGTACGTTTTGCATTGGTACGTGAGTTCTATTAAGCATGCATGTGAACGCCTAAATTTGTCTGCTTGATCGAGTTTTCAGCTAGTGTGTGAGTGCTGAAAATAAAAGGCTGAACGTATTCAACGTCGTTTTACAGCGGAATTATATAAAATTGTGCGTGATTGCTTGAAGGCCGGTATCGAGAGCACTATCCATTTTTATTTACATATAACTACTTGTGATTACAGAGAAAATGCGCCACACCCGAGGAAATTATTCCTTTAAGTAGATGTCTCGACCCAAGCCGTCACGCTAATACGAGAAAATATTCGTGTAAATACATGTCGTACCGGAATTAAACCAGCATTTCTATAAATCCTGTATTTGAAAAATTCTTAAGAACAATGTATGTCTCAAAACCAGAAAGTCACATTTTTACCCCTCCAATCGCTGAAAACAGAACTGTCGTCTCTTTTCTTACTATACTGAATTGAACTTAGCATCACATGTAATTCCAAAGCTCAGCTGATCTGATTAATTGCAGCATGTAACGTTGCAAAAGCCTGTCATTTGTGAACATTTATCATTTGACATGCATTGACAGATGAAACGGGCATGGTTGAAACTTGGAACCTCGAGCTCTTTCAGTTTCTGCTTTAAAGTGTACTCAATTTTGGTCCCGGAGCTTTAGTTAAAATTAAATACGGCATTATGACATTGGTTTCTCGGTGCGCTCTACAAAGCTGTTATCTTAGTTCAAACCCCATGAAGAAAGTGGGACACTCGTTAAAAAGCGCAGTGGAGAGTGGTCTGGCGTCCATGCCCAGTGGAGGGGAGGTCCAGGGGAGGTCCCCTGATATATAACAAAAAACAAAAGGATTATATAAATTTCACTTAGAGGGTGTGCGGGTGTGATGGTGATCTGCATTATAGTCAAGCTTCACTAAGCTAGGTAAATTATTTCATTCAAGCTAGGTAAATATCTTAAGGCCAGACGAGGTCGTAAAGGAGAAAACTGGGCCGCACTGGGGACTTATTGAGAATTGCCGTGATTATGCGCAAAAGGCCGGGAATACACTGAGAGTCGACCAAGGTCATAGGGGGAAGGTCCAACACGATATTCTCTGAAAGTTTGAGGTTAAGGTCAGTCAGGTTCACTGACCTATGACGTAACGATATGACATATCCCCAATAATTCATAATATAACTGGTTCCCTCGCAGCCTTTGTGTAGGAAATGATGGATTGACCTTGAGAAAAGGCCTTTGACCTTGACCTTGATAATGCATAGCTTTAACTATGAAGTCACAGCATAGATCATCTCGCGCCCCACCGGGGGTCCGGCGCCACCTTCGCCCCACCGAGGGGCCATCGATGGCCCCCCTCTAACTCCGAGAATATGGGCGTTAGCGCAAATCTGCGAAGTGCAATAGAAAGCTCGCGTGAATTCAGTAAGAAATTACTTCAATTACATGTTTTAGTGCTCAGGTCAATGGTTTGACCTCCAGAGGTCAAATTAGGTCAAGATCGGCTATTTTCACTCAAATATGCAATGATTAAGCAAACCGGGCATAACTCTTATGTCATTAGAGCTGTTGAGGCCTAGTAAAGTACATTTGATAGCAAATTGCCAGTACTTTTCCACTATGTGGAACGTAAAGACCTCCCGCCAGTGGTTTGACCGCCAGAGGTCACCTCGTGACCTAATATGACCTGAGGTCACAAAAGGTCAAAAAGTGACCTTGCCGTATATCAAATGAAAGCCAGTGACAAGACAAACACGATGGTGTTTGTTTCATTGCTCTAGCTCAATTAGGTCAAAAGTTATTGTCAAAATACTGTTTTTGACCTCTGGTGACCTTGGATGACCTTGGAAAAGTCAAAGGGCAAATATGACCCCTGGGATCCGTGAAAGGGTGTCAAAAAACGTTGTTCTGAGCAGTCTGAGTATTTGCAATCATTTTTGTGGCTTTTATATCATGAAATAGCTTTTCCCCATGCTTTTCCAATGGGAGAGGTCGCCCCGTGACCTGACCTCAGGGCACGAAATCGAAAAATCCCGGATATACACCTTGTAGACCCTGGAGGGGTCATGAAGTGTAGGAAGTTTCAAATCGATCGACTTTGAAATGTAGCTCTTACAGAGCTCTAAAGTGAAGTGAGGTGACCTTGGTTGACCTCGTCTGGTGACCTGACCTTGGGTGACCCGGGGTAAAAATTTCAGGGATGATGGGAAAATGATGCCGTGAGAGGTAGAGCCCTCAACCGCGGTGCTGCGCTTCGTCATTTTCTGCTATCCCGGAAAAACCTTAGGGGGGCCATCGATGGCCCCCCCCGGTGGGGACGAGGGTCATACTGAATGCCACCTGACCGGAACATTGGGGTCAATGACCTTGATATTTCACTTTTGACATCGGCCACGAATTTTCTCAAATGTAGCCAAGTAGCGTTTTCCGGCTGCGAAAGATTCTCCGGGCAACTCGAAAAAAGGTGGGGAGGGCACTTCAAGACCACCTCCACTGCGCTGTTGATCACAAATGATGCGTGTTCCCAGGCATCGTCTATATGTACATCCCAGGCAACATCCAAACCCCTGACTTATGTTCCGATTAGAGTTCCTGCCCCGTGATTTAGCAGTGTCGGACTAACTGAACTTGCCCCCCTTTGAAAATATTTTTACAAACTAACTTAATCTAAAACGTCCCATGTTCGTCCAGTATGATAACTTTTTATTTTTAGTGATGTATCACGCGGAAGCCCCAAAGCGGCGCTCCTTAAAAAGCCCCACATGGAGCTTACGGCCGGAAGCCCTCAGTCAGTTTGTGATACAGCTCTGCTCGCGTAAGCTACAGCTCGGAGCAGCTGCTCAAAACGGACGTTCTTATGATAGCGGTGCAGCCCTGCGCAGCGGCGTAGCCAAGGGGGTCTTTGGGGTTCACAGAACTCCCTAAGGCCGACCTTAAGCGCTATAAAGGGTTCTCTGATCAGAGGGCATCAGAGAGTCAGTCTCAGGGGTCCAAGATTTAGTCTACGAGGTGCCGCGGAGTTTTGGTCTATGGGCCCATTCCCTGATAGATAAAAATGTCAAACTTTGAATAAAAACAAAACAAACAGTTAAATACGAACTGCAGAATTTAGCTTGTAGAAATGTAGGACCGAAAGACGATGCAAAAGAAAAGTACAGATGAAGGACCCCTGTCCCCAAGTGGCCCCCCGGCCTCAGGGTCTCCCCGATGCCCGTCAAACCCTCCCTTGGCCGGATCCTGACTGCGCCAACCATCCTGCGGATAATTTAATGTCAACAACTTCATATTGCTGCAGAACGACAGTGTTTAGAAACTTGATACCGAAGTACAGCCCACGGCCATAGAATACCGTACAGCCCTCATCAGGGCATTCGCCAGACAACCGTCATCCTGGCGCTAGGGTCAAGATGTGCAAACAGCTCGAGTCGCACTCTGGTAAAACGTAAATACCCCTAAAAGGAGAGGAGCGGGGAAGTGGTCAAAGAGTACTCTAGCCGAGAGTAGACATCACCAGTTGCATCCTGCACACTGTTAGTTTCTGAGAATGGAGGAGAGCTCAGGGGACCGGTGACCTTTCGTTGATGGTCTTGGAGACCACACTGACCTAATAACTCATTTGAACGTTGTGACGGGGGCGGGGAGGAGGGGGCGGCGTTTCATTGTTACCCGTCTTGGTCACACCCTTGCAGTCTTCTGTGATAGATGATGCAAATTTTGAAACCGAAACGATGCACCTCATTGTTTGCCACTAAGGATATCTTAATTTTTCGGCTGTATTGCTTTTTCAGTGGATGCAAGTGCGAGCTTGTCTCTGAGGGAATCTGGTGTTTCAATGCAATTTCCTACCATGAATAAGTGATCAAAATGGGGGAGGGGTAGAGAAAATAAATGGACCCTTTAGATGCGGAGGAAAACTTCGCAGTCGCATTTCTAACGGCACGGCGCCCTGCTCAAAATTTAAATGCTGCAGAAGAACAGTGAGCACCAGAATGCTGGCATCACTAGCCAGAGGCGCCGCCACAGAATTTTCGCAGGGGGGACGGACCCGGGCAGGTGCTGACCGGGGAAGGCGAATTTTGAGCACATTCGGTACCTGACAGCATTAATGAAGATTGACCCAAAAATTTTGGGGGTGGGGGGACGTCCCCCCTGGTTGGCCAACAGGGGAGACGCGTACCCCCGTCCCCCCGCTTTCGGCGCCCATGTCACTAGTAGTGGAGAAGCCGGAGGCGCCTATCAGCTAGGCGCGTCCTGCGTAAAGAATAGCTTGCATCTGAGGCTGAGGGAGGGTAAGTGGTAAGTGGTAGCTGTGCCGTGGTTTAGCTGTACGGTGAAAATTTCATTAATTTATTATTGTTTTATTTAGGGCCACTCCCAAAAGGCACACTTGCCCAATTACAGGGATTATTGGCGTGGGTGTTAAAAAAATTGTGTTAAAATAGTGTTAATCGGGCGTGCCTGGGTGTTAAAAAAACAAGTGAGGATAAACGAATCTGTCTTGCATCGATTATAATCATAATAGCCCCACAGCCATCATACCAAATTGCGTTAACTAGGAGAATAACATGTAAAAACTGCATCTAAATAATGACAGCTTCATTTTATTCAAGAAAGGTATATTAAGAGCTAAAATTTATAATCACAAACGCATGGAAGTACTGAAAATTTCCTTCTTTTCAACATTTGAAATTGACAGAGGCTCAAGCTGGAAAACGGTTGGGCACACAGACAGGCAGACGTGTAGGCACCTCCTTTCGTGCTAAGACGTTCGACACATGACTCATGGTTGACGATTAGTGCAAAAGCACGGATGCCTAGGATTACAAGGCGCCTCTTCGCACGGTTGGCTCGTGATACTGCACCAAGATACCTTTACTTAAGGTTCAACACGGATTTCTTCATGCCTGAGTGACGTCACACAGGCGTGAAAGATTTTCTACCTCTGGATCTGAGTGAAAATATTCCACATTGTGTGGCCCTTGCTTGAAAATGCCAGACAACACGAGGAATTTAATTGTGTTCAAAACGTAGAAATAAATCGTTCTATTTTTAAAATGGTTGTCTTTTTGGAATATTCTGGATAGTATCGATACACCCTTGATACAGCCTGGATGGGTGCGCATGTGACGTCACACCACGGACCGGCTCTTGGCTTGGAGGGGGACTAACACTGGACCCTGCCTCCGTTCAAGTCGCCTGGCAACATAAAATGATGACGTCACCGCTCCAACACCGGAGGCGTTTTACAGCTCAAGCCTTATAAGGGAGTTGGATGTTTTTGGGTGGGTCCGGAGAGAAAAGTGCCCGATCGGTATCGCTAAGTGTGAGTGCCTAAAATCACACCTTAGTGTGAGAAGACCAAACGCAAGAAATACGGACGAGCGGGATTCTAGAACTTTGCGCTGATTTTTTGCAACGAGTCTTTTAAAACTCAGTCGTGACCATGCATTGTATGCAAATCCGTCGACTAACTCTTTGCTTTTAAAACTCATTCAAAATGATATATCATTGGCAAATAATGATCCTTTTTACCCCCTTTACAATTATAATGACCTCACTGCCACACCTTCTCCGGCACTATAACACTTCACCTCAAAAGGCTCAAAATATCCTGAAATTAGATATAAAAACTAGCATTAACTTCATGACGTAAAATGCACACAAAAAAATCTAGCACTTGAGCCATTGGTGGATCCAGGATTTCATTTCGGGGGGAGGGGGCGCTATTGGTCTCGAGCCACCCCCTTGTTTTGCCTCGAAGCTGCTTCCGCCTAAAAATTCATGAACAATAATAAAAATATCCTACGCACTTGTTCTCATAAATTTGTTCAGACAAAATTGGCAGGTTCATTGATTTTCTCAGCCCTGACAGACCGGAATTTTCTTCTAAACTCCCAACACGACAATGCTGTGTATTGTCGAATGTCCACACTCCTTATTTTCAGCACGACTTCGTCAATTTGAAGATGTGACGCATTAAAACTGAATCTCTTCCGACGTAAACCAGACCTAAGAGGACTGCATTTATTCCAAGGACATGCTCTGACGCGACAATGTATTCCATCAGAGTATTTCCGGGATGCCTCAAACACACAAACCATTTACCACACACACACTACGCGTGCTGTCTTAAGTTCGATGAATATTTACATATGAGTGAGAGTGAACAGTCGTAAGCAATACATGTGGGATTATTCATACACTTAGGCGCTGTTTTCTAGAATAAACCCGTAAAATATACACACCTGTTCAAGCCCTGTAAGGCGACCCTTCGGGTGGTGAATCATTCAATTACTCAATCATGGTATAGACACTGTTTTGTACCAGGTTTGAATCTGATACATTTTCATTTTTTGATAGCTCCCAGATATAAAATTTCAGGCATTTAGTGGTGTTGCCACCGGTCAAGAGACACAAGTCCTCACCACAAAATCACTTCCTGAAGGAGAGCTGGAACGACTTCAGAACCATCTTGAGCACCAGTCTCTTGGTGTCGGGAGTACAGAAGTCCGTGAACCAGGTTCCGGGGCAGCCCACGTGAGAGAAACATTCAACTCGTCCTCCCTGTCAGCAGAATCAACCTCATTAGAAAAACAGCAAAAGTTAAAGCTCACCTCATCAGAAAAATAGACACACCGGTGGATTCAGGATTGAGGGTAGGGGTGGGGACTGGGGTATTGAAGGTGTTTACCGCACCAGCCCTTTGCCTTTCTGAAATTTTCAATAAGTTTTTTTTCTCTCGACTTTTAGCTCTTTGCCCCCCCCTAATCCAAAGCTTGCTCATCTATGTCTGCCACTGGGTCAACAGCGGCAGTGATGAACCTCATCAGTAAAGTTAACAATAAAGTATAATTTCGCTAAAAAAATGCCAGCAATGATGAATGGATCTTGCAGAGATGGCATTTAATGAGACTTTCGAACAGTCAGCGAAAGCGTCCACTTCAACAAACCTCGGTGTGTTTGTTTTCTTCTCCGCAGGATTTTCCGATCAACAAAACGTGATGTCAAAATGAAACTGCAGAATTACGTCAATCTGACAGACACCGGAAGTTTTGTTTGCGACAGTAGACATTCTCCAATGGCGAAAGAACCTTCCATTCAATTTGCAAAACTAAATCCCATTTCTAGGTAAGTACTTGTTATAGCGTAGATTAAAATTTGTATCGACCAGCACACTCCATAAAGTGCGTTTCGTTTCAAATATGAGTTGCCAGAATGGGGATGTGCTCCGAACTATCATGTTTCATACACATGGAGCAATATGTTCTCTTTTACGCTATAGTTTCCGGCTATATTAGTATAGAACCATTTTAGCGAGGGATAACATCTACTATTTTGACCTGGTCCTGATGACCCACAACATTTGGATCTGGCGTATGGAAAGTAGGTGGCCTGAGAAACATTTGCACTAGTTTCTTTTTTCTCCGAAAGCGTACATTCTTGTTACCATCAGCTGGGGGGGGTAGTCAGGATTTCACTCGGGGAGGGGGGGCGGCGCCCCGAAAAGGGCCCGTGCGATAGCACCAAATGGCCCCTGATGGGTAAAAGGGCCCCGCTTGTTACAGAATAGTGCTGAAGAGGGCCCTGTCTGGCATACAATTTCAAATTTGGCCACAGAGCAAAGTGCGGGCGAGCCGCGCGGCTCGTGTCCTCAGGGGCCCTTCGGGCCCTCAGGGGGATGGGGGGCGGGCGGCTGTCCCTGCCGCCCCCCCTTGGCTACGCCCCTGACCATCAGTAGAAAAGAAGGGCTGAGTTCATGGCAAATTTTCTTTTTTTAGGTCATAGGATGACAAATATTTATACCTACAGGAATAAATAAATGAAATACAGAGTAAAAGGAGTAATTTTCACTTTACCGCCTAATGCTCAGGCTAGTAACTGCTCAGCTTCCTAGTCTGGAGGCTATAGCGTCGAAAATGAGAGCTAGGGACAACGCAGGGATTGTTCCCAGCTCCACTTTTCCTCCCAACACGTTTCAGTTTCTTTCTTGCAAGAGCAATGGAATCCTGTAGGGAACACAAATGGAATGTACCAACGCTTAATATGCACAAGGTGGAAGGTACCATAACAATATAATATGAATGCAATGCATAATGAAATATATTTCACTGAAAACTAAGTGAGACCGATAAACAAAAATATAAGACGTATTCTCCGTTTTTCCCAGCCCTACGTGTCAAAGTGAACCAGATGACTTACCAGGGACTCCGGGTTGTTGCAGCACTGGATAACACCCCACGTGCACGCAGAAGGGAGCACGGCGTTCGAGGAGGGCGGACGCGCAACGGTGTCATCAAAAATAGTGAAGGGTAGAGATGGGCGCGGAGGCTCTACTTGGTAGTCGTCGTAATCCGGGTACTCATAATCGTAGTCGTCAGGTGCTGGTGCTGTTGTTGTTGTTGTCGTTTTTGATGGTGCTGGAGATGTTGTTGATGGAGATGTTGTTGATGAAGATGTTGATGGTGGAGGTGTTGTTGATGATGCCGTCATTGTTGTGTGCGATTCTGGTATACTAGTAGGTGGGTCGGAAGTGGCCTTTGCAGGCAGATTCGTGGACATAGTCTTGACAGTCTCGGAGTGCCCGAGAACCTGTTGAAGTGTTTGGACGGGCGCAAGGATCAAGTTTTCTGCTGCAACGCCTCCATCGGTATTAATAAGCGACGTAATATTGATTTGTGCGTCTTCTGCTTGCGCTGTGTCTTTGATCCCGTCAAGTCCACCAGACCCTTGTGGGCTAATTTCATCGCTGTTGGATGTACCACCGTTGATCTCCGGTGATGATGCCTGCCCTTGGCACTATCCCCTCCAACCGAGAACTGGAATTCAGTTCGATATCATCCTCGGGGAATATTGCTAAATCATTAAGAAGGCTGCCTAAAAACTCCGTGTCTTCAAACGTGAGGTCAGAGGTATCACCAGCGCTTAAATCTAGGCCTTCTCCAGTCTCAGTGCCGGTCGGGTCATCACTTTGCGCTTGAATTCCATTTTCATGTGCAGGAAGCACAAGTCCTGACGGTGCTGAAGCATCAAGGGGAAGATGCAAATAAACCTGAGGGTTCCGAGCCCGTAGGTGCTGAAGACACGATGTACGCCAGGGTGAAGGTGAGAGAGATGATGTTGCCGAAACGCATCCTCAGCTGTATCCACAAGGAAGTATCATTAGATAGTTTTGCCTTTTTCAGGGTGATGAAATTTCAAGGTGGTGAAGCCCAAATAGTTGTTTATCGCTGCACATCAGAATTTGTAGACTGCATCAATGGAATCTAAAACCAGAATATTATATCGGGAAAACAGTGTAAAAAGGAAACTAAAACCACGTGTCCTGATACGAAAAGAACCAATGCAGAAATTTTCCATTCCTTTTAAAATTTGAGCATGAATAAACTTGAAAGCAAATGCTTTGTTTTCTTACCTTGTGCCGGGAAAACGGTCGTTGTTGTTCTTGTTGACCGCTCTAGGAACCGAACTACGGTTTAAGCCCTCTCAAAAATGCACGCAGTAATCTGATCACAGATATCTTTCTTGGAAAATCAAATGAAAGGCCTTTTAACCGATCAATTCCTCCAGCCCTCTCTACTGCGCCCGGAAGAGGTCCCAATGACTTTCGGGAAACACGATGTATCAATCCTCACAAACGGAACGCTCTGAAACAAAGCGACACTAGCTTCGCATCTGGGGACTCAGTCTTCTCTCCATATGTTTCTCGTGCGACCTTCAGTGTGGGATACACGATGCCGACGAGTATATAGTGGACGTTTTGGGTCACACTAACAATAATCCCGTCACACAGATCGCATGTAGAGATGCCATGTGAAACGAAGCCTGTAATAATTTCACACTAGTTTTGAAATCAACACGGAGACAAAAAGTAGTTCCGCCGCCATTCTGTACTTTAGATGTTCTACGTATCGATTCTAAAAAACGTCTCCAATATCTACAACATCCGAAGTCTACCCCAAAACGCTCCAATTCGGAAAAATCCACGGCGTACTCTTCGCTTGGTGAGTAGTGCTGACCTCGCGTGTTTATTCGGCAGATGCGTGTGCCGGCTCAGTGTAGCCACTTCTGGACCAAAACGCGACATATGTCGTTCCAATTCGTGACGGGAGCGGGGACAAAAGTGATGACAAGGACACCAATGTCGAAGGTCAGATGCGGGCTTTTGGCTATGCGACCAAAACGCCAACGGACCATTCATTTTTCTGTGTCTTCGAATTGAAGCAGATGACAACGCAGTCGCCCGGTGTCTTCCAGTGGGTCTGTTGCGTTTTTGCATGTTTTCATCACGTCCGGACCCCCCTCACGCAGTGGGAGGGGAGGGAGGGTGGTCTAGATTGAAAAACGGTTAGCTGAGCCCTACACTGCCATAGTAGCCACTCCCTGGGCCCGATAATATTTGGTATATATTTGGAGGACAACGAATCAGGAACGAGTAGTTCTATCTTTTTCGCAGTGCCCCGACAACCACCAACGCTGACTTGGGCACAGGGGACTGGATTTTCGAAAATCATGGGGATGCTCAAATTTGAAAAAAGTAAATAATAACCACATAAAGGGAAATAACATAATATTATCTTTGTTTTAGCCATCAAACATCCTTTTGAATACTGAACATGATGAAAAATACACTTTAAAGGGCATTTCAACGCTAACTCGTTATTTCATTACGAATGCCCCGGCATCCCCAAAAATATGAAGTTCACACACATAGTACAACTCATAACGGTTCGAGTAAAAACAAATCGCTATTCGGGACCGTCCAGCTACCGTTTCCACTAAAATTTGCAGTGCTATAACAATTTTTACAATGCAATCTTAAACACTTTGAACATACTAAAAACCTAGCCGTTCAAAAACTGTCGCCCCTCGAATTTTCGCATGTGTCATGAGCGTTCTCTCCCCCCTCGTACCAAAATTTCCGTACGCTGAATTTCTCAGTTATTACAGAAAATTTGAACTTACAAATAAACATCTACCAAAAACATATTTGTTGGGATTCACTATTTTCAATATTTGACACGATTTGTGAGATACTTCATTGCCCCTGTTCCACCAAATTAGGTATAATTCGAAAGCTGAGTGCTGAACGCCTTGATCTCAAAACGGCACACGAATGTTGATAAACAATGATGATAATAAACAAAAACTAACTAGATACCCGACGTCACCCAAGAGCTTAACCTCGCCCACCGGGGGCCATCGATGGCCCCCAAGGTTTTCCGGGATAGCAAAAAACGACGAGGCGCAGCACCGCAGTTGAGGGCTCTACCTCTCACTGCATCATTTTCCCATCATCCCTGAAATTTTTACCCCGGGTCACCCAAGGTCAGGTCACCAGACGAGGTCAACCAAGGTCACCTCACTTCACTTTTGATCTTTGTAAGAGCTACATTTCAAAGTCGATCGATTTGAAACTTCCTACACTTCATAACCCCTCCAGGGTCTACAAGGTGTATATCCGGGATTTTTCGATTTCGTGCCCTGAGGTCAGGTCACGAGGCGACCTCTCCCATTGGAAAAGCATAGGAAAAGTTGTTTCATGATATAAAAGACACAAAAATGATTGCAAATACTCAGACTGCTCAGAACAACGTTTTGGACACCCATTCACGGATCCCAGGGGTCATATTTGCCCTTTGACTTTTCCAAAGTCATCCAAGGTCACCAGAGGTCAAAAACAGTATTTTGGCAATAACTTTTGACCTAATTAAGCTAGAGCGGTGAAACAAACACCATCGTGTTTGTCTTGTCACTGGCTTTCATTTGATATACGGCAAGCTCACTTTGTGACCTTTAGTGACCTCAGGTCATATTAGGTCACGAGGTGACCTCTGGAGGTCAAACCACTGGCGGAAGGTCTTTACGTTCCACATAGCGGAAAAAGTACTGGCAATTTGCTATCAAATGTACTTTACCAGGCCTCAATAGCTCTAATGACATAAGAGTTATGCCCAGTTTGCCCAATCATTGCATATTTGAGTGAAAATAGCCGATCTTGACCTAATTTGACCTCTGGAGGTCAAACCATTGACCTGAGCACTAAAACATGCGAAGTAATTTCTACTGAATTCACGCAAGCTTTCTATTGCACTTTGCAGATTTGCGCTAACGCCCATATTTTCGGAGTTAGAGGGGGCCATCGATGGCCCCCGGTGGGGAAGGTGGCGCGGACCCCGGTGGGGCGCGGGTTAATAGTTTAGTATTGCAACATGCAAACCATTTTTAGGCCTACAAAAAGAAAATCAGACAATCACGGTCAGACGGCCGTGCAGAGTGGTTTCTGACTCCCTGGAGACCGGAGCTGCGGCATGAATATGAATGACAGGGGAGTGGTCCATGCTAAAGGAATACAGTTATGTCCATGCCATTACAATATAAAAACCTACTCAGTTAATTGCCTCGCGCATTCTGTGATTTCTCTTGGACCTAACAGTTTACACAGTCAGAACTACTTATCCCTCCGCCTAAACTAATAAATATTGTAGCATCTTAAACTTCCAGGGTTGCATGGGTATGGAATGCTAGCTTGGCGTGTATGTCACACGTACCATGTGTATTGTATTGAAAATAAGGGTATCAATTAAAAAACTTAAAAGCCTCATCGTTTACTCTGATACCGAAAAACACTAAGGACTCGAAATCGGTGCCTGCAATTTTCCCGCCCAGCATGTTCACATATCGAACTCATTTAATGAACTCATACTCATGTTTTTACAGTGTTATCGACACCGCACACTGTACAAACTCCTAACCTATATATCCACCCACGTGCAGAGAATGTCCCCAACGCTTGTCCCATTCCTTCAGTCTAACAGCAGGCACAGCCCCCACCATTCTCAACACCACGCATGTAGGTTTTATAATCCACCACGCGACCCCTCTCCACCGAGGCTTTAACTCTGCGTCAGCGATGCTCAGCGTGACCTCTGTAACCTCTGTGCCCGCAGGCAAGCGGCCGCCAGCGGATGACGGCCGCTGATTGGTTGAGGCGTGTTCAATTGTACTGCGAAAAATTCAGAGGAAATTTCTCCATGAAAATGGTACAGCTCTAAACCATAAACCAGGAGATGGATTAACATAACATTTTTCAAACGTTCCTAGATATACCTTACCCTCAAATGGCTTGATTATCTGCTCAACCATTCGAGGCTGCTCTTCGATACAGGTGAGACGACGCGGCAGTCAGCACAGGCTAGCCGGCAGCCGAGTTCGCTGAAGTCAGAAGTGTCAGGAGAAGGGTTTCAGCTGAGCGGAGAGGGGTGGGGCCCGGCCCGAAGGTAACAGAGAGGGAGAGGTGGGGTTCGGCCCGAAAGTAACAGAGAGGAGAGAGGTGGGACCCGGCCCGAAGGTAACAGAGCGGAGAGGGGTGGGGCCCGGCCCGAAGGTAACAGAGAGGAGGGTGGGGCCCGGCCCGAAGGTAACAGAGAGGGAGGGGTGGGGTCCGGCCCGAAGGTAACAGAGCGGAGAGGGGTGGGGTCCGGCCCGAAGGTAACAGAGAGGAGAGGGGTGGGGCCCGGCCCGAAGGTAACAGAGCGGGAGAGGGGTGGGACCGGCCCGAAGGTAACAGAGAGGGAGGGGTGGGACCCGGCCCGAAGGTAACAGAGCGGAGAGGGGTGGGGACCGGCCCGAAGGTAACAGAGAGGAGGGTGGGGCCCGGCCCGAAGGTAACAGAGAGGAGGGGGTGGGGCCCGGCCCGAAGGTAACAGAGCGGAGAGGGGTGGGACCCGGCCCGAAGGTAACAGAGGAGGGGTGGGGCCCGGCCCGAAGGTAACAGAGCGGAGAGGGGTGGGGACCCGGCCCGAAGGTAACAGAGCGGGAGGGGGTGGGACCCGGCCCGAAGGTAACAGAGCGGGAGGGGGTGGGACCCGGCCCGAAGGTAACAGAGCGGAGAGGGTGGGACCCGGCCCGAAGGTAACAGAGAGGAGGGGTGGGACCCGGCCCGAAGGTAACAGAGCGGGAGGGGTGGGACCCGGCCCGAAGGTAACAGAGCGGAGAGGGTGGGACCCGGCCCGAAGGTAACAGAGCGGAGAGGGGTGGGACCCGGCCCGAAGGTAACAGAGAGGGAGGGGTGGGGACCGGCCCGAAGGTAACAGAGCGGAGAGGGGTGGGACCCGGCCCGAAGGTAACAGAGCGGAGAGGGGTGGGGACCGGCCCGAAGGTAACAGAGCGGGAGAGGGGTGGGACCCGGCCCGAAGGTAACAGAGAGGAGGGGTGGGACCCGGCCCGAAGGTAACAGAGAGGGAGAGGGGTGGGGACCGGCCCGAAGGTAACAGAGCGGAGAGGGGTGGGGCCCGGCCCGAAGGTAACAGAGAGGAGGGGGTGGGACCCGGCCCGAAGGTAACAGAGAGGAGAGGGGTGGGGACCGGCCCGAAGGTAACAGAGAGGAGTGGGGCCCGGCCCGAAGGTAACAGAGAGGAGAGGGGTGGGGCCCGGCCCGAAGGTAACAGAGCGGGAGAGGGGTGGGGACCCGGCCCGAAGGTAACAGAGCGGAGGGGGTGGGACCCGGCCCGAAGGTAACAGAGAGGGAGGGGTGGGGCCCGGCCCGAAGGTAACAGAGCGGAGAGGGGTGGGACCCGGCCCGAAGGTAACAGAGAGGGAGGGGGTGGGGACCGGCCCGAAGGTAACAGAGCGGAGAGGAGTGGGGCCCGGCCCGAAGGTAACAGAGCGGAGGGGGTGGGACCCGGCCCGAAGGTAACAGAGAGGAGAGGGGTGGGGACCCGGCCCGAAGGTAACAGAGAGGGAGGGGTGGGACCCGGCCCGAAGGTAACAGAGCGGGAGAGGTGGGGCCCGGCCCGAAGGTAACAGAGGAGGAGGAGGGTGAGGACCCGGCCCGAAGGTAACAGAGAGGAGAGGGGTGGGACCCGGCCCGAAAGGTAACAGAGAGAGAGGGGTGGGACCCGGCCCGAAGGTAACAGAGAGGGAGGGGTGGGACCCGGCCCGAAGGTAACAGAGAGAGGGAGGGGTGGGACCCGGCCCGAAGGTAACAGAGAGGGAGGGTGGGGCCCGGCCCGAAGGTAACAGAGAGGAGGGGTGGGACCCGGCCCGAAGGTAACAGAGAGAGAGGGGTGGGGCCCGGCCCGAAGGTAACAGAGAGGGAGGGGTGGGACCCGGCCCGAAGGTAACAGAGAGGAGAGGGGTGGGGACCGGCCCGAAGGTAACAGAGAGGGAGGGGTGGGACCCGGCCCGAAGGTAACAGAGAGGGAGGGGTGGGGACCGGCCCGAAGGTAACAGAGAAGAGAGGGTGGGGACCCGGCCCGAAGGTAACAGAGAGGGAGGGGGTGGGGCCCGGCCCGAAGGTAACAGAGCGGAGAGGGGTGGGGCCCGGCCCGAAGGTAACAGAGGAGAGGGGTGGGGCCCGGCCCGAAGGTAACCAGGAAGGGGGACAAGAGAGGCGTATTTCAAACTATAACTTAACCGTCGGACGAGTTATGGGGAGTGAGGACTAATAGAGAGCGCTGCCGAAGTACAGCAAGATAATATACTAGGTGAGGGTAGGACAGGCTGCTTTGCTCCGCGCTCGATGGTGAAAAGGCACGAAACCTAATTCGGAACTCAGAACCTTGTCGATGTTTCAGCACATTTCAGCTCTTTGACGTCATACTTTGAGAACTAAAACTTTATGGCGAGACGCAAAAGCCATAGGTGACAAAATATGTTTTATCTAAAGACAAACATATCTTAATGGACCCAGCATACTAACGTGGATGTTCAAACCCATTCGCGGCGCCCAGATCCGAAAACTGTTAGTTACGACAGCGTTAAGAGAAACATTGCATTATAAAAACTGTACAGTACAGCAGTACAGCCCCCTTCAACACATGACACCAAACTGGACTGACTAACATGAATTAAAAATACCAGGTGACTGCGCGCCCCATATCCAGAAATAGAAGTCTACTCCAGCCTGTACGTAATTTCATAGCCTCATTTGGTTGGCCACTGAGCATATACCTAGGAAGCATATTCCTAAAACATAAAATATTGTGTAAAAGATGTAGAAAAAAGCCAGTGGTGGAACGATATACCCACCCGTCAGCAAGACCTTCCGACCAGGGAGAAGACTCGTCTGACAGTATGGGCGCCAATAACCAAAGAAACTGCGGCAAAACTATCATTATTATGATGATGGTTATTTTCCATTTTCGATCGAATCGAATCGAAGATCGAATTTTTGTTAACAATGGAATTTCATTGAAAAAGCTAGTGGGCGATGAATGAAGACTTTGCGACAAACGGTGTTCTCAAAGTCTATCTTGTATATTGTTTGAGTAAGAAGAACGGCGTTTTCACTTGTTGATAGTTTTCACAAAACTATCAACAATTGAAGACACCCTTTTGTTTGGTGCGATGTGTCTAAAAGAAGACTCGTTGGTGGCATATTAAAACCAAAATAATAGCCGCAACAGGCATATGACCACTAATACCAAAAATCGCATCCACGTGTAAAACGCCGTCCCCCAAAAAATCAGTGATTAATTCACTAGAAAAAAAGACAGCGCGTTCAGTTTTGAACTGTATTTCGCCAAAACAACAAGGGAGAAATTGCACCGTTCGTCTCGCATCGTAGCCTCTGGTCTCACACCTTAGCCACAGGGGGCCTGTAATGGCACATTTGTAATTAACGATAACGAAGCCAGCGCCGCCATGCGGCCAAAACCGGCACCACGACAACGACATCTGCTATTACAAACAACCTGTCACTCTGCCGTACGTCCCGCTTCCAGGACAGAGGGGAGAGAGGGGAGAGGCTTGGGAGGAACAGCCGTGTGACTTGGCCCCTTCAGTTCAACATTGTTCGAGCGCCTTAAACCAAAGAATGTCCCTGACTATTTTACCTATCAACTGACCTGCCGTAGTTTCAGCGCCCTCTCGCTAAACTGGTCGAATCTCAACGAATATCAGCCGGTTGGGGGCCGGTTGGGGGGGAGGAAGGGGTATCTACCAATCCGCGACCGTCGAAGTTCCGGTTGAGGAGGCTGGAAGAAAAAAACAGCTGGTTTCTTATGGAGTGCGTTTACACAGGGGTGCAACTGGATCAGTAGTGAATAGGTGGTGTAAGAATGTTTCTTTTCTATCGTACATAAAATTTTAACAAGCACGGAATACTAATCACTTCTCATTTTTCAAACTTTAACAGGGAAACCACAGTTTATTTCGCTAATCTAAACAAGCCTTCTTCCAATCTTAACATTTGATATGCGCACACAATTCCGATGGGAACATGGGATGGGATTTAAGATACACATATGTTCCGATGGGAAGTGCCTAGCTCCGGCCTGTCCCCCGCTGACAAATTTCCATGCATTCAGAGTACAGGTTCAGAAGCTTTATTGGGCCGCAGGCGACGTCACAGGAATGCGGGAGAGGGGAGGGAGGGCAAGGAGACATTTCCGTGTATCGGTGTACATATCAGTTCCGTGTACATATCAGCTATCTATCTTTAGACAGTGTTACAAATTCTAGACTTGGGGTGGAAAATGAAGTTTTCGTGCAAACTCCTCAAACAAACCATCTGAAGTGTTTACCCCCACCCCTTCCTGAAGAAAAAACGGCACTGACATAAATCTGGTGGTGCACTGAAAATCCACTTTAAAGTGTGTTTTTCCTCCTGCTTACAACACACTCGGATTTTTCTGCTATTGAAAGCCAATTTATACTGGAAATTATATTCTTTTTTTGTCCCAGCAACGGTGTTTAGCTCCCGAATAGAGTATATCTATCCCTCAACACCTAGTGCGAATATAATTTCACTACACTGTGCTTATATGTCTACCTGAATCTTACTGCGAACAAATACCCAGTCAAGGCATTAGAAAGGTCCAGTTCACCAAAACAATGATAAATGTCCGTACGTGAGGGGTACGCCAGCACACCCTCCCCATTCCCGCTTCCCCAGGTTAAAAGGCGACGGCCACCCACAGCTGATAACCTGCGGATTGGGAAAAGTACCTGAGGAGCTGAATTCAAGTAAATTGGCAACAGAGAGGAACTGGTCGGTTTGGAGATGTTCCCAGGGCACGGGTAGTGCTCTAACCAGAGCTTTCTGAATCCAGGATCCACTCAACATGAAGAGTCGCACTTTCACGGCTCAAAAGAGCGCATCAACATCGAGTATTTGGAGAAGAGAAGTGCCCAGAGGCAGAAGACACGTTCATCGGGAGACATCTTCAGCGAGATTAGCCTTGCAACAACATCCACACCCTTGGGTTGTTTAACTGGCAACGACAATGATAACAATAACACAGAACTACATAAACAAAAGCAGTTTCATCAACGTCAGCGATGAAGGATCAACTGGAATACAGCGCACTCAGCTGCCGCCTTAGCCTCATCGCGGTCATGGAGATAATACGCAAGTACAGGGACAGCCTCGTCCCTTACTTCTCTTAGGATATAGCCTAGTCTAGCTTAGATATAGGTCAACAGTTACAAAATTAGAGAGCTTTAACCCTGAAATATGTCCCGCTAACACTAAGATTGGTTGATTCATGCATATAACATTTTCAGTTTAAAATGTGTAGCCAACAACAAAACCAAATTGCGAAACATCAAATCGATCGCGTTACGATCCTCTTAAGTACAGCACATGACGATTTATAAGACCTAAAGCTTAATTATTGCACAATGATCGGAGCAAACTTCAGTCAAAATGATCAATATGGCAAACATATGAAATAATTGCACACATATACCCTTTTGCCACAAGGCACCTATGCGTAATATCTAAGGACAAATTAACTACAGTTTCGTTACCATGACAGCATCTTAAAAAAGAAAACTAAGATTATTACGCGAAACGTCAAGACGATATCGTTTCAACAATTCATCCCAGCTATACAAGTAGCAGCCATGCGAAAGAAGACGAGACTAAATCGGTGGTATTACATGAAAAGCTGATTCTACTTCCGGCTCCAGCCTTTGAACACATTTTCCCGCTTAGTCATTAACAATTAATCCTGTAACGCGTCACCCTTTCTAGCCACTGTTCACACTCACTCAAAATAGCCCAGGCTTTCCTCGATATTCCCACAGCCTTCAGATGTGCACCGTTGAAATACCTCCATGCTTTCAGTGGAGCGGGTGGAGCAGGGGGCGGTGGGGGGGGGCAGGGGTGAACATATCACAGTTCGTGGACTGGAGATGGTAGGTCGAGATCGGCTGCTGATCTCAATATGTTCACAACCCCTCGCGAAGAGAGCATGCCAGTGGTTCTCGACTGAATCGACCCCCACAACCAGAGCCTCTCAAACTCAGATGAGAGCGTCCACACGGGGGATTAGATTGACACGCTCTTTGGAGAGGTGCGGACGGTGCCTTCGCCGAGTTTTACCAGAACTTTGAGGAAAGCTGGTCGGCTCAGACACCACAAGAACTTCACCAGGCAGCCTGGAACACAAACTTCAGCTACGCCAGACACTTTTCCCTTGTAAGAAATGGGTTAGACTGTTGTTGAGCACTGAACTACAACGATTACTCGCTCGACTTGCATAAGCCTTACAACTCCCGAGAAACCTTCTTTGCTGAGTGGTCCCAGGCCCTCACTTTAACATCAACCCGAACAGTATTACTTCTCAGCGAGAAGCAAACCGATTTCAGCGCAGTCAAGCTTTAGATCAATTTCTCATTTCAGGACCATGAAAGAACGTAAACTATTAATTACGAGTGACGTAATTCGAGCCCACTTTCGCCACGGACCTGACCTGCCAGCGTGTAACTCAACCATGTTTGGAAGTTGGCATTCGAAACATAACAATTTTGGGAGATGCCAGAAGATATACTTGTCCCCACAGTCGTTCATCCTAAGGCTTATACCTCTTGGTTACCCTTCAACTACGCGTTGACGACAATAATTTCGATTCCTACGCATATAAATTTGTAGGTGCCGTCGTCTGCAGATAAGGCAAATAAGATTATCAGTCATACTTCATTCATTCAGAAATCGGGTCCTTGTATCATCATACGACGGTATTATGCTGCATCCAATCAGTGAAAATCAGTCACGAATGTAAAGAGAGACGGCCATTTTATATTAGAGCCGATTATTTACCAGACAGTAACGAACTCGATGTTTTAAGTCCGACGTGGATCGAATGAAATTAAGCGAGAAACTAAATCACGTAAGATGAAACCAAGACATTTCTCGATTTCTGAGCGAATTTCGTCAGACAGGCGGCTTAACACAGTGTACTTGGGTGCTATTTTAATAGGGAGGCGATCCATAACTCCCTGGCGTTTCTCAGGCGGAAGTCAGTTTATACTCAAATACGGAAACAAGGCGCTACTCACTTCAGTTTAAAACACCGCAGGTGTCAGAGGTCACTTTGGTCAACTGGAGATGCCAAATTTGAATGTCACCGTTGAGCTTAAGTGGAAGAACGGCGAAGCTTCGTACACAACCTGAAACTACTGGCCAATCTCTGAATTTCACGACAGTTCTCTACCTGAAATGGTGTTGGCAGGTGTCCCCACTCGTCAAATGTAACTTTTGTCACAGTCTTAAGAAAGATGTGAATTCCTCGAACCATTTCGGGACCTGATGCGAATACCGCCTGCTGCTGCGGAAATGGGCGATATGTTCCTGCTACTCGTGACTTTGCTTACGAGCCACGTTTGATGGGGTCTGGGAATCAAAAGCCAATGTCTTCATCTGACTCCAATAAGAGAATCACGGCTGCTACAGATACTGCACTGTCTACTTTTCCTGCTACAATCATGCCCTTTCGTAAGCATTCCCCTTCTCTATCAGCAGGGTAGGTGCAACACAGCAGAATCCAGAACTCGAACTGACGTACCCGTTGCAGCATTGCTGGACTTGGTCCACTTCTAGTCCCATTATTTCTACCGTTTCTGTAGCCATACCAGCTGCCAATCTTACCCGAAGCATGTCAGCGACCACACTCCCCCACAGAACGCGTTTGATTCCGCAGCTCACGCTCTTAGCTTCTAAGCTCCCAAGCTTCTCGCACTGATAGCCTAACTATGCGGCTTTACAGCCTTTTCTTTTATAAGTTACTGAGAGACTAACCACTCCCTACCACCATCGAAATCTCACTCGAGGCCTGCCCAAGGCACTGCCTTTCACGGGGCCAAACAGTCAAAATGGTGACAGAAATTATGCTTTGGGGATAATTTGAGACACATGGGGTGATTTGACGAGCCTTTGGGGAGGGTATGAACCCCATCACCCCTCTCCTAGATCCGCCCGTGATCTGACGCTCAACACCACCCCTGCCCCTCCAGCCCAGGGCTCTCGAATCAGGCGGGCTCTCCGTTGGCCTTCTTCTCGTCCTCGGGGCCCACTTGGGCGACCCCGGGCGCGTCACCAGTGCCCCGGGTTAGCAAACGGGGGGCCGACAGCATGATGGCGGCAGCGCCGATGGGAGCCGTGATGAGGATCACCAGGACAGCAATCGCCACCACCTGCGGGAAGAGAGAGAGAGAGAGAGAGAGAGAGAGAGAGAGAGAGAGAGAGAGAGAGAGAGAGAGAGAGAGAGAGAGAGAGAGAGAGTGAGTGAGTGAGTGAGTGAGTGAGTGAGTGGTGAGTGAGTGAGTGAGTGAGTGAGTGAGTGAGTGAGTGAGTGAGTGGTGAGTGAGTGAGTGGTGAGTGAGTGAGTGAGTGAGTGAGTGAGTGAGTGAGTGAGTGAGTGAGTTGAGTGTGAGTGAGTTGAGTGTGAGTGTGAGTGAGTTGAGTGTGAGTGAGTTGAGTGTGAGTGAGTTGAGTGTGAGTGAGTTGAGTGTGAGTGAGTTGAGTGTGAGTGAGTTGAGTGTGAGTGAGTTGAGTGTGAGTGAGTTGAGTGTGAGTGAGTGAGTGGAGTGTGAGTGAGAATGTCAGTGCGTGAGTGAGAAGGCTACGAATGAACTACGAAGCGACATAGTATTAATCGGCCGCGGCAGGTTTTCCTAGTATTGGGATTTTTACATTTTCGCCATGGGGAGAGCAAGTGGTAAATTTATTTCAGGAGCACCAATCACTGACCTGTTCTCCGAGGTCGATGTTTTCGGGAGTAGGTGCGTACAGGCGAGCGTAGTCTAACGCTACTGACCCAATGGCCGCCTGTGAGCGAGAGGTCAGGTCAGGTCACCGGAACGGGGTCGGACTCAACTCCGTCTCCCTCAGTTAGGAGTCAGAGTCACAAGGAAAGAAAACGCCCTTCCCACAATGAGCACGTGAAACGGGGCGAAGAGCAATGCAAAAAACTAGCGATCTCATTAAACTACTGCGTCTTCCACCGGCTAATGATGAGCTCACATGTTAAATAAGAAGCCCTTCAGGTCAAGCAAACTTTGAGCCGTGTTCGGTTGGACACACAAGTCCTGATGTTCAGGGCAAACACGGGGGGCTAAATCATACCGTGATCAGGATATCGGCAAGGACACGTCCACAGCACAGCATCACTGAAGGGAGCAGGAACCGGACAGGGTAGGGTGGAGGTTTGTAAATTCCCTTTTCAACATTGGAAACCAACCGGAACATTTCCCTGTAAATCACAATGTTTCACTCCGTCTTTTGCTTTTGTCTTTTGCCTCAGAAAGTTTATCAAGTGTCACCTGAGTGTACCCCGACAACACAACCGCCGGGCTTCAAACCCACCTGCACTGTGGCTTTCGGCACCCAGGCGATGGCCACGAAGAGCCGCTCCTTGGAGCTCAGACCAGCACCGAGCACCACGAAGAAGGTGACGATGACACGCACGGTCAGACCTGACGAGGCGGCGCGTCGGTCAATTTCAGCCAGACAGCCTCTAGAGAGCACGGGAGTGCACCAGGTCACCCTGCACAGGTACCCTGATATCTGCACGGGAGTGTACCGGGTCAGCGTGCAGGCGGCGACAGGTACCCTAGATACATGAGCAGCCTCGGTACCCAGGCCCTTGGTACGTACCATTAGGTACCGACGAAATGTGGCGCGGCTCAGACGAATGTGGCGACGCGGAACGTACTGTTGTGAGGAGCAAATTCAAATCATTTAAATGAAACATTCACGTAAGCTCACTTCTGTCATTTATAAACAATCAATCTATAGCCAAATTACCATCTCCAATGTGTGTTTGGGGTTTAGGGCGCCTCAGCGACTAGGCTATGTCGCGCCCATCGTTATAGTGACTTCTCAGATGCTAACAATCAGTTCAGTGTTTTAAGATCGCAAATACAACCGTCTAGGGTTTACACACCACTATTTTGTCTAACTCTTCTTGGGTTATAGATGACGTCAAACCCTACCTCGGTCAAATATGCTAAAACGCGTTTGAAATCGACTGCTGCCCTGTCGCCAAGAATATCTGGAATAGATAGTCCACGGATAAATCGATTTCTGATTACACGCAGCCCTGCACAGACTTCCGAATCCGACAGGACATGCCTAACGCTTAGTTGTTCACCACATTGGGGGCATATGCTTGGGTCGGAGCGAGATAAATAGTGTCCATGAGTAATATAGGTGTGGCCAATGCGTAGCCGCGTCAGACACACTTCCTCCCTTCTATTTTGCCGGCTGCTGGACTCCCATCTGCCTATTGTTGGTCGGAGGCACTTTAACGTACATTCAGGTTCAGCCTCCCATCTTGTCTGCCACTCAGAATGTAAAGAGTCGTTGATGAGGACCTTGATATCCCCAGGTGGAACCCTGAACCGCCGTGGGGAGCCAGCGACGATGCTGACTTAGCAGCCTCGTCCGCTGACTCGTTCCCAGGGTACACCCACATGGCTTGGCACCCATAGAAATTTAATCTCTACACCTTTGCCAGAAACAGTTGTCAACAGTTTTAGAATGGCGAATACGAGCCATGATGAGTGATTATGGCCAGAGCTAAGCGCTCCGAGTGAGCTGGCTGAGTCAGTGATGATAAGATAGCGTCTTTCAGGACGATGGTTGATGTAGCGTAGAACTTGTAAAATGGCGTAGAGTTCGGTGGTAAATACAGAGACTACACTCGGGAGACCAAAACATCGACGGACTGCGTCACCAGTAAAAGCGCACCCGGCCCCAGCGGCTCCTTTTGAGCCATCGGTGTAGAGTTTGCAATAGTTTGAGTAGGAGCTGATCTTTTCAGCGGCTAGTTGGGCGAGTTCCGATGGCAGTGTCGCCGACTTTCTGTACTGCATCAATTCTAGGTCGTGTTTAGCAGAGACCTGTCGCCACGGTTCCAGGGTATGCGGTCGTGACTTGGCAATTGCCTCAAAATCGATACCGGATGCCTCCAACCAGCGTGCAACCCGGGAGCACAGTGCCGCAGCAGAACTTTGCCTACCAGATGAAAGGAGCTCAACCAGTTCATGGTCAAATATCCATTTGTATGTGGGGTGAGTCGGGTGCTGTCGGATCTTACAGGCGTATGTGAGAGACAGCCGCTTTCGCCTTAGGTCAAGCGGGGGCTCGTCAGCGTCTACCAGCAGGCTCGCTCTCCGAGACGTGCGAAAAGCACCGGTGGCCGTTCTAATACATGCGTGATGAATTGCATCCAGGGGCTGTTTGGTACTAGTTAGTGCGCCGTCATAGACAACCGATCCGTAATCTATGACTGATCTTATTAATGCGCGATAAAGACGAAGAAGGGTAGTTCTGTCACCCCCGTAAGATGTACGTGAGGTCATTTTTAAAACGTTTGAACGTTTCATGCACTTTTCTCTGGTTAATGACACATGTGGGCGGTAGGTAAGTCGCTTGTCAAGAGTCACCCCGAGAAATTTCGTCTGGTCTACAACTGGGATTGTTTTCCCGTACATTCGCAGGTTGATATCCGGGCAATAGCGATTCCTTCGGCAGAAGTGTACGCACACCGTTTTCTCCGTTGAGAACTTAAAACCGTTTGTGAGGCTCCACTCAGTAAGCCGGTCAATTCCAAGCTGCAGCTGTCTCTGCGCTGAGACAGATGTCGATGAGCTAATCCACATTGCAAAATCATCAACAAACAGCGATTTGTCAACAGGAGCATGTATGACGTCACAGATGTCGTTGATTAAAACACCGAAAAGAGTCACACTTAGCACGCTACCCTGGGGGACACCGCCTTCCTGTTGGAACCTCCGCGAAAGCACACCACCTACTCTCACGCGAAAAAACCTCTTCCGGACAAAGTTCGCAAGAAAGTGGCCCATGTGGCCTCTTATACCCGCGTCAAAGAGTTTTCGAAGTATGGCGTGCCGCCATGCCGTGTCATACGCTTTTTCAATGTCGAAAAATACAGAAATGGTATGTTGCTTCAGGAAAAAGAGCGGCGAACAGCTGTATCAATGGAAACTAAATGGTCAATAGTGGATCGACCCTTGCGAAAACCACTCTGGGCATTAGCCATGAAACCGGTGCTCTCAAGGTACCACATAAGACGACGATTTATCATACGCTCAAAAAGCTTGCATGTACTCGAGGTAAGTGATATGGGGCGGTAGTGTAGGGGGTCACTTCCCTCTTTGCCCGGTTTCAATATAGGGATGATCGTGGCCTCACGCCAGGCATCCGGAAAATCGTGTTCTGTCCAAATGTGATTGTAAAACGATAGTAGCGCCCTCCTCGAACGTTCATTAAGGTTTTTAAGCATATCATAGTGTATGTTATCCGGGCCAGCGGCTGTGTTTCTGGTATGTGAAAGAGCTAGATTCAATTCGTCAAATGTAAAACAGTCATTAAAAGACAGAGATTCACCCGAATTAAAATCGACTGGTGTCCGTTCACTTATGGTCTTATGGCGGGTGAAACGATGATCAGTTGTTCCTATACGCCATCGGTCCGACCAGACCATTCCAAACGCATTTGCCACTTCCGCGGGATCAGTGATAGTGGTATTATTGTACTGCAGAACAGGTAGTGTTGTAGGTACACTCCGGCCCGAAATGTTATTTATACGTTTCCAGATTTCGCTGAGAGGGGTCAACCTATTAATGGCGTTGATGTATGAACACCATGATGTTCTTTTAGCCTCCTTAACAGTGCGCCTAGCTAGCGCTTTTGCCCTCCGGAATGATATCAAATTATCGGTCGTGGGGCGCCTCCAGAATATTCTGAACCATCGTCGCCGTTCTCTGATGGCTCGTCTACAACCATCTGTCCACCAGGGAACGGGAATACGGCGGGGCAGCGGACTAGTCTTTGGGATAAACTTCCCGGCAGATGAGTTTATGTAGGAGCATATCTCTTCATAGTAGGTCGTTGCACTTTTCCCCGGCTCTGGATGAAAATCAAAGATACAATCAGTAGTGAAAGCGTCCCAGTTGGCCCTGTGGAAGTTCCAGCGCGGAACCCGTATTCCAGGGTGAGGGGTGTCCGACCACAACCAAACTGGGTAATGATCGCTGCCGCAGGGGTTACTGTGGGTACGCCATTGGAAGCGGTTGACAAGCGAGGAAGAACACAGTGATAAGTCAATTGCTGATGTCGCCCCTGACGGTAAGGCAATGTGTGTATGTTGGCCAGTATTTAATAGGCATATGTCATTTCGCGTAATTATTTCCTCTAAGCGCCTTCCCCGCGTGTTTGTGCGGGAACAGCCCCATATGGTACTGTATGTGTTAAAGTCTCCTAATATAATATTGTTTGCGGGTAGTTGCTGTATTAGATTTTGGAACTCCCCTTCCGGGAATGTTTCTCCAGGGGGTAAATATACAGATACTATAGTTAACTTAACGTCTCTTAGATCTAGAGTTGCAGCTACCGCTTGAAGGCCTGTGCGGAGAGGGAACGAAAAAGATGGTACGCTATAATGTATCATAACTGCGACACCTCCATGGGCGACTGTTGTGTTTGCTATGTCATATCTGTACGTTTTATAATGATGTAACTGACAACTTTGCTCTGGTCTCAGCTTAGTTTCTTGCAGCGCAACTGCAATAGGTGTTTTCGATGCAACTAATGCCTGTAGGTCGGTGAGGTTGGGCCGAAAACCTCGCATATTCCATTGTAGAATATTACGCTGTGTTGTCATGAAGGTAAGGAAGGAGAGAAGAACAACTAGCCTTGGCGCAAGTATCGTACTCTTCATGATTTATTATTATGCATATCATAAATCACTCCACTTGCCAGAGTACCTGAGTGGTGGGCGGTGAATCTGTTCCAGCTTTGGCCAGGACGGTCTCTCGATAGAGGTCTTCTGCGGTCATATGGCTCTCGCGATTGGGAGCGGTGGCGTTCGTTACGGTCAGCAGAGTGTGAGTGAGATCGCGGCCGGTCACGCGGATATCGCTTGCCACCGTTCTGCTGGAACTGCTCTGGGTTCACGTGTAACTCAGTCCGGAAAACCTCGTCTGGTTGGTGATCCTGTAACTGTGTTGGAGACCGGAGCAGTTCTTTGGATGTGCTACATGATTTCTGTGTTAGAACTGGGGGTGGGGGCGGGGGTGGCATAGCAGACTCAGTACTAGTCTCTGGGGCCAGTGGCGCGGTTGGTGTTGTCATGGAGGAAACTGTTGTTTCTGAGGTTGGGTGTTCACGAGGGGTTTCGTCACTGCCACTAGCAATGTCACCGGCTTTCAATCGAGGTAGGACGACCCGTGCCCGCTTATTACTGGCCAGCAGTGACTCGTCGAAAGTGGGGGTACTGGGGTCGGTCACCGCAGTTGCTGCAGGGAGGGGCGGAGAGTCCTCCCTTGCTCTCTTCCCACAGGAGTCACCTATTCCTGTATCTGCAGCTTCTCTATTGGGGTCCGCAGTGGGAGCCTCGGCCTCCAGTTGAGGGACTGAAACGCAGGGAGGAACATGGCAGATGTCCGGGGCAGTCTGAGTTGCCTTTTCCACGGTCAGGGTGCGAGTGGAGGTGGTAGTGTCGGTCATCGAGACACAGCGCGGCAGCAGTCCAGCGATTAGGAGGAGAAATTCACGGACTGATAGTCCCATACAGTCCTCAACCCTACTGTCCTGACTCAGGGCTCGGCGAGTCTGCGCAGAGGGCCCAGCACAAGGCGTAGGAGCCTCAGTGGGACCCTTCAGGAGCGCGTTCCTGTATGGCGAAGGAGATGTGGTGGTTTGGGTTGCCGGTGGTTTGAGGGCTGCTTGCTCTGGTTTACCCCTAATCTTTTGTTTTAGGGATTCTTTGGCTCGGATCACGCGGGGGCAGGTTCGATCCCAAGCCTCGTGGTGTCCTCCACATCCTGCGCATTTCGGTTCTGCAGCAGTACATGATGTGGATTTGTGTTCGGTGTTTCCCGCACCTCCCGCATCGCTCCTTGTTCTTACAGGATGTGGCTATGTGTCCTAGTTGCTGGCATTTGTAGCAGCGGATGGGGTTCGGGACAAAATCCCGTACTCGGAACGACTGCCAGCCCACATGCACTCTGTCTGGTAAAGACGTATCAGAGAAGGTAAGTAGAAGTGTACCAGTGTTGCTCACCTTTTCCTCTCCTTTCCGGGTCAACTTTTTTACCCCTACGACTCCCTGGCCCTTCAAGCCCTCGAGGATTTCGTCTTCGGGTGTGTCACAGAGGTCGCGACAGCTTATGACACCCTTGCTGTAGTTTTTCGTCAGATGGGGTGTAACTGACACCGGGACCGAAACTGACCGATTCGCAAGCTTTACAGAGATGGACTGGACTTTGAGGAGTTTGGTGGCGGATTGGTCGTCTCCAAGGTGCACCTCTACATTCCCATTTGCATGACGGAATACTTCCACGGGGTTGAATCCACTAAGAGAGTGGTGGAGTTGGAATGGATTCACCTTTACGGTTCGATCTTGCATCTTTATAATGAGGATCCGCGGTACACATTCCTTTCGGGTTTGGTTCCGGATGCCTGAGGGGTCGCGATTCGAAGTCTCTGGCGAGTGTTCAGTCGATGGAGTGGCCGTGTAGTCTACCATATCAACAGTATCAAGGGTCGAGCTCAAGGTGGTCTGATTCGCGGCAGAGGCCTGGGTCCGTGCGATCTGTTCAGTGGATGTGGGTGTTTGTAGAGATGCCATGACAAAAGAGTTTACCTTCGGCCCCCCGGGTTGCCAGCTGTCAATAGCTGGGCCCGGGGGCTGGTACAGTGCCTACGGGGGCAGGTGCGCCCGTCTCAGAGGGGCGAGAGGTACTCACACAACCCCTCCGATCAGAACGCACCCACCCCCTTGACGCCATCAGCCCAGTGTGCCGGCAGGGCCATGAGTCGGGACGAAGCAAAACGCGGCAGCCCTCACGCAGCGGAGACTGCGGTCTACCAGGCGCGCGCAACAAGCCGGAGTCTCGCAAATCGACGGTTTCCGAAACCCCGGCCCGCGTCGCGCCCGGCACGAGCTATCACAGTCCCCACCGCGCAGGGCGCCGCGCCGCACGCCCGAAACATAATCCCCCCTGCCCAGCTGGACCGAGCGACAGTGCCCGTAGACACTGCCGCGTAGCTAGGCCGCCCGCGGCAGCCTACGGACGGCTTACCCCCGGTTGGATCGAGATATCTGGGCCAAAGGGGGCGTGTTGGAGCCCTCGGGACTGACCCGCCCGAGGGGGACCTCAACCCCCCAGGATCCCGTCAACCTCGTCGCCGGGGCTCGAGATAGGCCTCGAGTGGGCGCCTTACACCCATAAAATGCCGAAGAAGACAAATAACTGTGGGACCAATAACTGAAGTATAAAAAGAGGAAAGGAACTAAAAATTATCAACAAAATAAGAAAACAAAAACAAACAAGAGCTACATACTGGGAGGTGCAGGACAGATCTGACCCGATCCAATACGGTTACCGACCAGGTAACAAAGGGCCCGTAAGGCAATCATCAGCATCGCCGCGGACCTCATCACCAGAGCCACCGACGACAGACGCCGACTCTAACCGAGGGAAGTCGGAAGAGGCGGCGGCCGTCGGAGGGCTAGAAAAGATGTATCCGCGGCGATGCGACAAAGTGCCTCCCAAGGCTGACTGGGGCCCCGGGCGCGTCACACCCCGTTGCTCCAATCTTTACTTGCCGGACGAATCCGGCAAATGAAGATCGGTCCCCTGAGGGGTTACCATCTCCAATGAAAATATTGTATTTTCAATTAAAACATTGTCCAATGGCACGGAACCACCCTTATGCTCCTGCTTCTAGAGAAGGACCAAAACCTGATAGCATAACGGTACCAGACACCAGCATACACGAGTCGATTGGTCCGATTCCGTGGTCGGTACCGTCCTGAGGCGGCTCATGTATCCGGGGTAAGTTACAGCCCCTGGCCGGCCACAAACGGTACAACGTCCGAAAATCACCGATATGAGAACAGCGGACAACTTCAAAAGTCTAGCACAATAAGGGTTCAATGAGCTTCTACGGAACTGGCAGCCAAGACCCAGTTTTTGGGGGTGAATTTCTGAGCAAACCGGTCTAATTTGTTCACAAGATCTCAACAAGAGTTTAATTGGAGCATACACGATACGGGCCCATATAAATCCGTTTTTGGGCGGAATTAATGGTTTAGGTTTTTAAAAGCCCATATACCAGAATGACCTTCAATACCATCCCTCCAGCTATGATTTCTGTAACCCATTAGACTGCCGCGAAGACTCCATCCCATCTGAGTCAGCAGTGTGAGGCAGACGCGTGAGTCACTAGCTCGGGTTGGATACCTGAGTCCCCGGTACCCTGACTCAGACTCCTGAGTCACTAGTCCGGACCAGACACCTGAGTCAATTGAGTCATACATATCCGGTGCTAGTCGCATGAAATGCTTAAAATGGTAATTCAAATCAGATCATGCTCACCACGAGATCGACCTCGATTTCTCAGTGGCGCGGCAGTGGAGTGGTCAGTGTAGCTGACTTCCACACGCCTTATCAGGGTTCAAGGCCCAGCGGCTTCCCTGAACAAGGAGCAAGCTGGCTCCCGAGAAACCCTTCCAACAGGGAAATACTTAGCAACGCTGTATGATCATGACAGTTGGTACGTCGATAAGCTCCAAAAATATTATTACTATCACCTTGACTTCTCAAATCCATCCTAGCTCGTGACTCCGGAGTCAACCCTTAGTCTCACCTATAGCCAGCGTGAGGACGCCGTATCCAACGGTGTCCGCCCGCAGCGCGTTGATTTTAATCTCTGTGCCAATCAGTCCGAAGAGAATCGGCTGGAAGACGAACCACAGCACTGCGTAGGCGTCGCTCACTGGGTTCTGAAACCACAGAACACAGACAGAGGTTCACTTTGTTATAAATCACCGAAAATCAAATGGTTAACCGTGTTCCAAACTTCACTGCGGTTTACTGGGCCCTGAAACCACAGAAAATACAGAGGTTCATTGCCCTTTAAACCACTGAAAACTAATGATTACCCATGTTCTAGACTACACAACAATTGCGGTTCACTGGCCTCTGGAACCATCGAAAAAAGTGGTTCACCGCGTTCTAAACCACTAAAAAAGTGGTTGTGGTAACCGAATCCCACAACAACAAAAACACTAGTTCACTGAGTTCTGAAACCACACCGAAAACAAAACGTTGGGCGGGCTGTGAAATCACACAGAAACAAGCGGTTCAATTTATTCTTAAACCACAGAAAACATAGGTTCACTGTGTTCCAAAATCACAGAAAACATGTTAAAAAAAAAAATACTAACCACAAAAATAACAAAAAACTGTTCCAAACCACAAAAAATTTCACGTCCAAAACCACAAATAGGTCTTAAACCCAAATAAACACAAAAGCTAAACAAAAACATAGTTCACTTGTTCCAAAACCACAAAAACATCAAAACACATAAAACATCCCATGTTCTAAAGCCACAAAACATTGTACTGTTCTAAAACCACAAAAAATTGTTGTCCCGTTCCAAAACCACAGAAGAGCAATACTGACCGAGTTTCCGGGCCAGCCGCGCTGTCTCCATCCGTGTCCAGCCACGAAGGACAGCGTCAGCGAGCCCAGGGCCCCGGCTCCAGCGTACCCGATCTGTGGGGGAAAAGGTTAGTTAACAGAGACCAGCTCCGGCGTACCCGATCTGTGGGGGAAGAGGTCAGCCAATGTCATCAGTCAGTGCCAAGAGAGACCGGCGCCCTAGCGTACACGTCTGTGGAGGAAGAGGTTAGTTAACAGAGAGACCAGCTCCAATGTACCCGGTCTGTGGGGGAAGAGGTTAGTTAACAGAGAGACCAGACCCAGCGTACCCGGTCTGTGAAGGAAGCGGTTAGTAAACAGAGAGACCAGATCCAATGTACCCGATCTGTGGACGAAGAGGTTAGTCAGCAGCAAGCCCGGCGCCCCGACGTAACCAAAGTGGGGAGACTGGGGGGGAGGAGAGGGGAAGGAGAGGGGAGGTCAGTCAATGTCAAAGGTTTTCGTCAGCGAGCCCAGCGTCTCCACTAACCAACCAGGCCACCCACACCGCAACGAAAGACATAAAAGCCCAACACACGAGAGTTGACCACTGCATCGCATTAACACTTCGTTAAACTCCAGCACTACCTTACTAGCCGCACATAACCCATCCGCCAGGGACTGACCTTCTGGCTGCCGAACAGAGCCAGCAGGCCCAGACAGGTGATCAGCAGCATCCTCAGCAGCGCCACCCGCGGATTGGTCCTCTCCGGAACGAACCAGAGCAGCACACCGGTCGCAATGCCGTAACTAAGTCCGATGATCACCTCCAGTGGGCCAGACAGCAGCTTCTCGGCCAGCGCCCTAGCGGCAGCAGGTGGAACTTGTGGTGATGAAGGTCTCCGCTAGATGAGGTAGTGGTCAAGGGATTAAAAACATGAGCTTTTCGGGACGGAGAAGCGCACATATTGGAACACTGATACAAAGTTGATGCGATTCACATAGGACTGCCTGAAAATAGTGGAATAATTGCACAACGCATACGACAAAAACATTCCAAAACGCAGAATCACTGAAAATGATGGTGCCTATTCACTGGCTGGCTAGGGCAGTGGTTAACTTACACACTACATGTTGATTTCTACGCTGACTATACCTTCTAACAAGGGAGGAATCAACGTTTTCTCAGGGAAAGAAATCGAGCAGGATCGCAATGTGTCAAAACCGGGAAAACACTCCTACATTGCTTCTTTTCGGGTGTTTAGAGTGCTATTTTTCCCACAAAAACTCATTCCACGTTTTACAGAAGCCTCATTCCCTGATACTAATCCCTTTTTGGCCATTTGGTCACTGAAATGTGCGCTGTGTTTCCCAAACCACTCATGCGCCTGCTTTGGCTTGTGGAGCATCGTTAGTACTTCACCTGGAGGGCAGTGGTGAAAATCTTACTTCTCCGGGGAAGGAAAAGCCGACCTACTCTCGGCACACCCCCGGAATTCGCCCCTTGTCTGCTGCTGCTCACGTTCTTCCCCAAAGGTGGAGATCCCAGGGTGGGGGGAGGGGAGTTGATGGATCCCTCCTTGGATTTTGGGTCTCCCATGGTGTTTTTATAGGGCCTGTATAACCGTGCCGGCGTTAACATCCAGGACCCCCCTGGATCAAGAAGAGATCTCCAGCCTTGTTCCTCCCTTACACCCAGTGTAACCGCTAACCACACGCTGCAGAGCCGCTGAGCTATTTGTATTTATTGGACATTTCCCCTTAATCACACTGCCTCTTCCAATGCCGTCGCTATGAGCTGGAAGCTCTACCTTGAGAGAAGCAGATGCCGAGGAGGACTCCGAAGCCGGAGATGGCGAGCACGTCGTCACAGCTGGAGGCGGCGATGACCAGGGTGGGGATGCCCTTGGCGCAGCCCCACCCCTGATCCTGCAGCTGCAGCAGGCAGGGCACCACCACCGCGGGAGAGACGGCGGCGAGCACAAAGCTGAGGCCGTGTTAGGACTGTGTCAAAGGTGTGTCAGAGCAGTGGTACAGCTGTGTTAGAATATCGCTAGAACAGCGATAGGACAGTGTTCTAGCTGTGTTAGAACAGTGTTAGAAGCGTGTTACAGCTTATTTATTTATTCAAGATAGTCGCCAGCAGATATAATCCACTCACAGGCCAAGTCAGAGCATTAAAAAAGACTATCTACATCACAAGAATCGAGAGAGTACTTCCTACGAACCGTACAAGTTAAAATATATAAATATAAAAAAACACAGAAACCTAAAAAAGAGATAAGAGCTAAAAGTGCAGTTCCTACCGAGCATTTACATATCTCACCACTATAGTATTGAAAGTATTAAAATCATCACAAAAGAAGTCGGCCCCGGAAGCTGCTAAGAATGTATTCATGCCTCTCGGCACACTACAGAAAAGCCCCCCGCTGACAGTGCTGACACGGCCGCGGCGCTCAGCGAAGAGTCGCAAGGAGCGAGTGAGCCGGGATGGGATATGCAAGGGGAAACAATTTTACAGGTCGATAGAGTTAATCTTGTCTGAAAATATACTTTTTAGGAAAATTAGTTCGAACTGAAGCCTGCGTGCAGCAAGTGATAGGATGCCGAAATGGTTCAAAAGCGAGTCATAAGATATAGCGTCACATTGTTGAGTAGTGATTATTTTACCAAATAAGAAATTTATGTTGCACTCCGTGGAATTTGGCTACTCCCGCCCAGACAAGACCTCCATACTCAAGTATAGATCTTACATTGGCGAAATAAGCAACCAGGAGGGATTTTTTATCGAATTTAGCTCCCCTCGAAGCCGTTTGAAATGAGCGCAGAAGAAGGCTAGTGTTAGTACAATAATAGGGCAGCGTTATAGCTTTCAACAGTGGTACAACAGTGTTATAGCTGTGTTAGAACAGTGCTGAACTGAGCAGGGTAAAACTGTGTTACACCTGTGCTCCATGCTACCTGTTTTAGAACAGTATTATACCTGTGCCATGGATCGTGGGTTGGACGACCGAGTGGGTCGAATGAAAATCCAATAGATCATGTCAACCAGATAAATCAGGTAGCCTGGAAATATCCATGGATTTGGACTTCCATTTTTGTAGAGCCGGCAACATTTTCCGGGTGTGCATTGGACCTGAATAAACAATCATGGCATGTGTAAATATTCGTCTGGCTTTGTCCACAAAAATTCGCATTTGATCCGTATTCAACCCCATCTTCCTGGCAGCGCCACTCTCTGCCACTGACCCAAGCATGAAGGACCAAATCCAGGGGAAGCCGAGCAGCAGGTGCGCAGCGATGCCGATGGTCAGGGTCTCGCAGAGACACGGCGAGAAGGCCAGCCGCACCACCACCAGACTGAGACGGCGCAGTGCGGCCGCGTCCAGACCGAGCCCGGCACGGGTCAGGATCACCATCAGCGCCATGTTCCTGTGGTGGGAGTCACTGTCAGAGTCATGTTCTTGAGGTTGAAGTCACTGTCAGAGTCATGTTCCTGTGGTAGGAGTCACTGTCAGAGTCACGTTCCTGTGGTAGGAGTCACTGTTAGTCACGTTCCTGTAGTAGGAGTCACTGTCAGAGTCAAGTTCCTGTAGTAGGAGTCACTGTCAGAGTCACGTTCCTGTGGTAGGAGTCACTGTCAGTCACGTTCCTGTAGTAGGAGTCACTGTCAGAGTCAAGTTCCTGTGGTAGGAGTCACTGTCAGAGTCACATTCCTGTGGTGGGAGCCACTGTCAGAGTCACGTTCCTGTGGTAGTAGTCACTGTCAGAGTCACGTTCCTGTAATAGGAGTCACTGTCAGAGTCACGTTCATGTGGTAGGAGTCACTGTCAGAGTCACGTTCCTGTATTAGGAGTCACTGCCAGAGTCACATTCCTGTGGTAGGAGTCACTTTCAGAGTCATGTTCCAGTGGTAGGAGTCACTGCCAGTCACGTTCCTGTGGTAGGAGTCACTGCCAGAGTCACGTTCCTGTGGTAGGAGTCACTGTTAGTCACGTTGTTGTGGTAGGAGCCAGTATCAGAGTCACGTTCCTGCGGTACATAGAACTCTATGTCAGAGCCACGTTCCTGTAGTAGGAGTCACTGTCAGAGTCATGTTCCTGTGGTGTGAGTCACTGTCAGAGCCACGTTCCTGTGGTGGGAGTCACTGTCAGAGTCACGTTCCTGTGGTAGGAGTCACTGCCAGAGTCACGCTCCTGTGGTGGGAGTCACTGTCAGAGTCACGTTCCTGTGGTAGGAGTCACTGTCAGAGTCACGTTCCTGCAGTACATAAAACTCTATGTCAGAGCCACGTTCCTGTGGTAGGAGTCACCTGTCAGAGTCACGTTCCTGATCCGCCTATGGTCACAATATCACACAGCCTAAATGGGTGACGTCGGTCTCCGTCAGACTTCTGGATAACTGGACCCTTCCTTCTCCGCACCGCTCACCTGAGCAGGGAGGAGGTTTTCTCGTGGATGGAGGTGCCGATCACCTTGATGCCAGGGATGTTGGCGACGCCGATGCCGACGATGAGCATACCCAGCAGCGGAGGGAGTCGCAGCTGGTCCACCAGCCACCCGCCGGCCAGGCACAGCACCACTATACACAGCAGTCTGCCGGACACACAGCAGTCTGTCAGAGCACAGCACCACTACACACAGCAGTCTGTGGGACACACAGCAGCCCGTCAGAACACAGCACCACTACACACAGCAGCCTGTCAGCACAGCACCACTACACACAGCAGTCTGTCGGACACACAGCAGTCTGTCGGACACACAGCACCACTACACACAGCAGCCTGTCAGAACACAGCAGCCGGCCAGGCACAGCACCACTACACACAGCAGTCTTGACACAAGCAGCCTGTCAGAACACAACACCACTACACACAACAGTCTGCCGGGCACATAGCAGACTTTCAGAACACAGCACCACTACACAAGCAGCCTGTCAGACACAGCACCACTAAACACAACAGCCTGTCGGACACACAGCAGCCTGTCAGAACACAGCACCACTAAACACAACAGCCTGTCGGACACACAGCAGCCTGTCAGAACACAGCACCACTGACACAGTCTCGCATTCAACAGCCTGTCAGAACACAGCACCACACACACAAAGCCTGTCAGACACAGCACCACTAAACACACAGCCTACACACAGCAGCCTGTCACACACAGCACCACTGTACACGGCAGTCTGCAGGGCATTCAACAGCCTGTCAGAACACAGCACCACTACACACAACAGCCTGTCGGACACACAGCAGCCTGTCAGACACAGCACCACTAAACACAACAGCCTGTCGGACACACAGCAGCCTGTCAGACACAGCACCACTACACACAACAGCCTGTCGGACACACAGCAGCCTGTCAGAACACAGCACCACTGTACACGGCAGTCTGCAGGGCATTCAACAGCCTGTCAAAACACAGCACCACTATACAAAGACAATACAGCACCAGTAAACACAGCAGCCCGTGACAACACAGCAAGGGTACACATCAGTCTGTGGGGCACACAGGAGTCTGTCAGAACAGGGCACCATTATACACAGCAGTCTTTCAGAACACAGCAACAGTATACACAAGTGTCTGATCGTTCTCCCAGGGTGGTCACGTGGAATGAGGTCACCATTCGTTACCATGGCAACGTGACGTTATGTTCGCGCGCCGTTAAACGGGCCGGTCTTTTTTACCTTGACCTCCTTAGAACCTCTGTGCCGTGACTTTTGGTACTGGCAATGATAAATGCGCATAACTTGTTTCAATAACGAGTTTCATACGTGCAGTATGTTTCAATATATCTAGAAAAAAGCAAGTGTCACTTCGGGTGCTATTAAAAGTCTTTTTCGCTAAAAGGGACACTTCTTCATCTATGACGCTAGCTCTAACATGGTTTATTGTGTAATGACAGCATGGAACATTACCAGATCATGACGTCACGCTAATGTGGAGACTATTTTTAGATATAGCAAAGGAACATGAGATACAAATATTGGACAATTCACCACTATTCCAGCAGAAATAAATCCAAGCTCATTATTTCCAAAACAAAATGTTCCTTAAACCACCCAAGTCTGGAATATTACCACGCCACCTCATTCCCAAAACAATGCATTTCCCTTAAAATCATCCCAAACATAAAACGTAAAACCCCAATCATCCGTTCGTACCCGAAAATCTGTCCGCCCGGCATCGCGTCTTTCCCAGTTAGGGCGACGCAGAGCCCCCAGACGGCCAGGGTGAGCAGGAGGCCGCACATGAGGCGCTCCAGGCCGCCCCAGGGCGGGCAGCTGCAGGAGTACACCAGCCGCTGGCAGAGCGGCGCGTCACCGCCCACGTTATAGGTGGAGCGCAGCAGAGGCCGGCAGCAGCGCTGACATCTACCGGCCGGCGCCGGAGACTGAAGTTCCAGCGGCTCCGCACGGAACACGTCTGCATCGCCTGAGGCGGGAGAAAGGCCATATTATCGAGACATCGCACAAATGATGTTGATCTCTCTTCACTCTTTCTGGCTTAGGTCTCTTATGGACCTATGACCTTTCTTTGGGCTCAGATCACCACAATTTCTCAATGCACGTCATCTGACAGCAATAACGTTCCCAAACCACGGAGTTTTGCTACACCTCAGTCATCGTCATCGTTCGTCGGCGTGTGTCGTCGTCGTCGTGTCGTCGTCGTGTCGTGTTCGTTCGTCGTCGTCGTCGTCGTCGTCGTGCGTCGCGCGTCGTCGTCGTCGTCGTCGCCGTCGTCGTCGTCGTCGTCGTCGTCGTCTCGTCGTCGTCGTCGTCGTCGTCGTCGTCGTCGTCGTCGTCGTCGTCGTCGTCGTCGTCGTCGTCGTCGTCGTCGTCGTCGTCGTCGTCGTCGTCGTCGTCGTCGTCGTCGTCGTCGTCGTCGTCGTCGTCGTCGTCGTCGTCGTCGTCGTCGTCGTCGTCGTCGTCGTCGTCGTCGTCGTCGTCGTCGTCGTCGTCGTCGTCGTCGTCGTCGTCATCATCATCATCATCATCATCATCATCATCATCATCACCATCATCATCATCATCATCATCATCATCATCATCATCATCATCATCATCATCATCATCATCATCATCATCATCATCATCATCATCATCATCATCATCACATCATCATCATCACATCATCATCATCATCATCATCATCATCATCATCATCATCACATCATCATCATCATCATCATCATCATCACATCATCATCATCATCATCATCATCATCATCATCATCATCATCATCATCATCATCATCATCATCATCATCATCATCATCATCATCATCATCATCATCACCACCATCATCATCATCATCATCACCATCATCATCATCATCCCGAACATACCGGTCTCGTCGCTGATGGTAGCGGGCTTGCTGCTGCTTCCGCGCGTGGCCAGGTCAGTCCCGTCCAAACTCTCATGCCCGCTCGACCTCGACTGCTTTTCACCTGTCGAACCCTTTTCACCTGTTGAACCAATAACCCCGAGCTGTTTAGGCCGCAAAAATCCCGGTGAGTCGGCTCAATTCCGACTCATGGTTTTAAGTCTGAATCTGATTTAGCTTAGCTGGTGTGATGGCTCGAATTGGTCACCCATTTGCGGGAGAATATACTCGATTCAATCTCAAGTGACCGGTTGGAAGTATAAAGGCCCACACGGAGGCAAAGCAGCTTGGGATACAAATATAATGATACGACACAATCACACAATATAAAGTGCTCCCTTTTCCATATTTCAAGCTAAAAGCGTAATCGCAATGCTTTGGATAAGACTCAATGCCTATACATGCAACAAGCATTTACAAAGTTGCATAGCCTTGGATTCCAATGAATGAATTATCCAGTTGACTTTATGCACGTTACCCCTCACTCTACATTCTTCAACTACTAACGTAAGATAAAACGAGTAATTTATTTAGCCCAAAAAGAATCATTAAGACTCGAAGGTTGCCGAGGCCGCAAATTAGTGAGCTGTTATATGTTATCACCATGGATGTCCTGAAGTAAGCTACGTGAACTTATATACCACGAAACTTAACTTAGGTACCTTCTTTTACGATGAGAACCAGAAATTTCACGTCACAAGATCGGCGGTTAAGCACGATCGGGGCAGCCAGAACTAGCAGACTTAATCCCTCACTCAATGAATGCGCAAACACAGTGGGGTATACAAGGAGGGGGCTAAGGAGCTCAGCCCCCCCTGGAATGTCAGAATGCCCAAAGTAGCTGCATAGCCGAAGGCTGTTCCGAGGCAATGGCGGGGGAGACCCGAACGCCCCTCCCCACGAAATGATGTCCTGGATCCGCCAATACGCACATCAAATTTGAAACATAAAGGTTAGGCAACTTTAGCGGTTATTCCGCGGCTCAATTACTCCGACAGAGTGAAATCCCCAGTTCACAATCACAGCATTGCAGAGCTATCTCTCACATTCGGTATATCTATCTCAAGTACCGTGACAATCAGTCTAGAGCCCAGTTTTACCTGCTGAGTCGGTAGAGACCTCGGAGGCACGGCGTCCCGCGCCGCCATCACTGGCAGAAGCAGGCCCTGTGTCGATGACCGGGAACACATAGTTGGCAGTTGGATCTGCCATTGCAGCAGATTAGTAGGACTTGATTTTAAGACTGCTTTTACATCTGGTGGATAGAAGAGGAGCTGTTAGACCATGGAATAGAGATATTCCATTGCTAGAATACAGACAAGCCTTTATTTCAATATGATGCCCTTGGGAGAGCAAAGACAATGACTTCTAATACAATAGTTCCGGTCTCGTAGTTGTCCGTCTGAGATTTGGTCTCGTAGTTGTCTGATAATTGGTACCAGCAGAATCCCAAAATATTGTTTGCACCTGGGTGTGAAAGAAAAATCAATGGAAAAATGTCAAGTGAATAGATGGAAAATCCCTGCTCATGGATAGTAGTTGGGGAGAAAAATTGACAATTTGTGCCCTGTGAAACAATTCACATTTCACTTCTTGGATCCTCGAAAAAAAAAACAATTCAAAATATCTTCAGAGCCTTGACATACTTTTTGCGCCTGACTTGAACATCACCCTGGGAATGGGGGAGGGGGGTAGGTGTTAAACACTTCCCTCGGATTTTTCTCCAACGGTGGAAAAGAAGCAGCAGCGCTAAGAGCCACCATACTTGACCTATATTATCCTTCATCATAGAGCAACTTTTCAAAAATTTAAGCTTGGGTCGTCTCCGGTCCTGGCACGGCTCTGTCAGCCACACATACAGTTTAGTGACCCCCCGTTGGTGGATAGGGGTCTGGTGCCGACACACAGTAGATGGTGGGGTCCTTAAGTGCCCCCCCCCGAGATCTCGGAGGGTTAGAAATACGTCTGTCGGGGCTATGACGAGCTATATCATAGCCAGCATTCATTGACCTAGGTTACTATCTTGAAGGTACAATAACCTATAACGTAAAGCCGCCCCCGGTAGCTCAGTTGGTAGAGCGATGGGCCCCGGACCGCTCAGAAAACCGTACACTGGCGGCGCACCAGTGAAAGCTTGGGATAAATTTCCATGGAAAAGCTTCAGCGCTCAATATTTACCCGACGTAGGTCGGCTGGCAACTGACTGGTGAGAGGGTGACCTGAGCGGAGCGGCCGTCTCTGTGCTCTGTGACACATTAAACTTTGGCTCCTAAATTTAAGTGTCGTGCTGATGCAATAAGCGTGTATGGTACCAAATTATCCCGTAATTGTTCGTTCCGAAGGTGGCGCCCGAGTTTCCGTGACAAGTCCATTGATGACTTTAGCGAGGCTTCGATCGCAGGCGCCAACCCTGAAATAGCTTTGAAAAAATCCACAAAATCAACCAAATGAAAACATAACATTTGAATCAGGAGCACAACATGAACCATGTTTCTATCTGGGAAAGCTGAGGCTTCTGCACTAGTTATGCCTACACAGTTTGCGTCCTATTTTGATAGAATTATTATATTACTGCATGCAATGCTCACTATCCTGATACTGTAATAAAATGCTGGAAAACATATACATATGCTGTGTGCAGTAAGTGAAAATCAGTAGCAAATTAATAATCAGGATCAGGATTTAATCATCAGGATTCTCATCATTCAGGATCATCAGGATCAGGATTATTAATAATAATAATCTTCATTTATTTGTAAAAAAGGTAAAATATGACTCATGCTTTATGTTAAGTATTTCTCAATGTTCAATATTTGATTGATTCATTGATTGATTGAGTATTGGGGCTTAAGGGCGTACCAACCTTAGTGGTTATATAGCGCCCAATGTTTCAATATTTGTGTTCCCATACACTATATAGTTCATTTTCGAAATAAAGCAATTATAATTCCTGTCACTATTTTTGATGCACAAGTAATAACAATGTCTTAGAAATTTTCCGCAACCTTCGTCGGGAGAGCATGACCGTGAATGTGATGAGTTTTAGGAATTCCCATAACTTTTTTCAAGTATTCTACATAAGTGTATCTAACATTCAAAATAGTTAGTCAAAGAAATAGTCAAAGAAATATGTTAGCATGCTCTAGAATACCACTGTTTCAAAGCACACATTTTTAAACTATATGTTTATCTCTTCTACCACACATATACTATGCACACACAGACACTATTAAGTGGGGGGGGGCAAAGCATGACAGAAACTTATGAGAAAACATTAAGGAGGGCAAAGAAGTTAATCAGTGTCTATTTCTAGCCTATGCACATTGAAATATAGTGAATTTGACTCCTGAGGAGAGAGAAACAAAACTGTGCCTGCCATGACCCTGAAATTGTTCTTGCGCTAAGTGGAGAGGGAGGCCTAAATCCCAAAAGGCGAGAAAACCAGCCTCTATTATTAAATGCTCAAAATTCGTTATGCTTCATGCCCAATTTCAACAAGGCATATACACTACAGTTTTTCAGGACCTGTCCACTCCTGTTTATCAAATAAAAAGAGCACTCTACTCCTCGATTCAATTTTCCACAGAGTCAGGAATGGCCCCCTGGTGAGGCCAAAACAAAGCTGAAAAAGTTACGCTTCCACTTAAAATTTCGAATTTCGTGACACTGGTAGCTCCGCGACGGGGCGCCCTCGAGTGCGTGGCCTGTGTGTTCTTTCCTGGTGCTCTTTTGTAAATCTTACGCTGTGTAAATTTTCTAGTATGGCAAACGGCGGAAAATTGATCATTGTCTGAAAGCCCACTGCTTAAGACTTTGTGCCTTGCTCAAGTATTATATTCCCCTGCATCCAGGTTCCCTCCATGTTCTCAAAAGCCTTTCTGACAATCCTAGCCAAGCAGCTATGCTGATAGGTTAAAAACACTCAAGCTGTAGTCTGTACAAGGTAGGCTTCTGCGTGCGGACATGATCCAGTGCTGGAAATTTTTCAATGAAAGATCCTGTATTTCGCCTATGGACTTCTTCAAATCTGCACTTATTCTCCCACTAGGGGCATTCCTACAAAATAGCTGTTCCAGTTACTAACTCGGATGTTAGGAAGCCTACTTTTTCTGTCCCTGCGTTCAACCTTGGAAATCTTTACCTTGAGCAGCAATGTGTACCCCTGATTTATGTAGCTTTAACCCTCGCCCCACCGGGGGGCCATCGATGGCCCCCTAAGGTTTTTCCGGGATAGCAGAAAAACGACGAGGCGCAGCACCGCAGTTGAGGGCTCTACCTCTCACTGCATCATTTTCCCATCATCCCTGAAATTTTTTATCCCGGGTCACCCAAGGTCAGGTCACCAGACGAGGTCAACCAAGGTCACCTCACTTCACTTTAGAGCTCTGTAAGAGCTACATTTCAAAGTCGATCGATTTGAAACTTCCTACACTTCATAACCCCTCCAGGGTCTACAAGGTGTATATCCGAGATTTTTCGATTTCGTGCCCTGAGGTCAGGTCACGAGGCGACCTCTCCCATTGGAAAAGCATAGGGAAAATATGTTCCATGATATAAAAGCCACAAAAATGATTGCAAATACTCAGACTGCTCAGAACAACGTTTTTGGACACCCTTTCACGGATCCCAGGGGTCATATTTGCCGTTTGAGTTTTCCAAGGTCATCCAAGGTCACCAGAGGTCAAAAACAGTATTTTGGCAATAACTTTTGACCTAATTTAAGCTAGAGCAGTGAAACAAACACCATCGTGTTTGTCTTGTCACTGGCTTTCATTTGATATACGGCAAGGTCACTTTGTGACCTTTCGTGACCTCAGGTCATATTAGGTCACGAGGTGACCTCTGGCGGTCAAACCACTGGCGGGAGGTCTTTACGTTCCACATAGCGGAAAAAGTACGGGCAATTTGCTATCAAATGTACTTTACCAGGCCTCAATAGCTCTAATGACATAAGAGTTATGCCCAGTTTGCTTAATCATTGCATATTTGAGTGAAAATAGCCGATCTTGACCTAATTTGACCTCTGGAGGTCAAACCATTGACCTGAGCACTAAAACATGCGAAGTAATTTCTTACTGAATTCACGCAAGCTTTCTATTGCACTTTGCAGATTTGCGCTAACGCCCATATTTTCGGAGTTAGAGGGGGGCCATCGATGGCCTCCCCCGGTGGGGCGAAGGTGGCGCCGGACCCCCGGTGGGGCGCGGGTTAAGGGTATTTTTGATAAATGTATGCATGAGACTTTATGCCTTTTCGTAGGACAGAGTATGGATGTAATTCATGTGGTTTTCATGTTCTTGGACCAATACTCTTAGAATATTTGTGATGTCAATTCTGTGCAGGATCGCACCCGGTAGCTCTCAAAGAAGACATCTAATTCATGTCACTCAATTGAAGTACTTTTACTCCAGCTTGCAGCAGGACTGGCGCGTCTGTAAGTCTGGTTTCTTTTTCCAACTCATATCTTCCTCAACATATCTTTCTCTGTGTCAAAGGAATCTAACCAGGTAAGAATACCAGGCCAGTCTGCAGAACGCTGGAGGTTTAGACGAGATCTCGCTGGGGCAGCCTCAGAGCGCAGACCTACCGATTGGGGGTAGCTTTTGGTCGAGCTTGGGGCAGAGGGGGGCTTTTGGGGCAGGTTCTAGTACTTGGGGCAGCAGTCAGTCTGGGTAATCAGTGATTACTAATATGTCCATACACATATATTTGCAGAATAAAACACAATCAAATAAAATCAGATTAAAACAGTACATAAGAAGTAAGGGGAAGATCCCGGGAGGAAGAGAGAGGAAGAAAACATACTCAACAAAGGGAAACATAGTCACAAAGGGAAAGAAAAAAATATGTAAATGAAATAACAATCATTAGCTCAACTTGGGTTGGAAAGGCTAATTTGTCCCAAAAGTGTCATATTTGTCATCAAGCAAAATATAGTTTAAAAGATACCAAATAAAGCAAATTTCTAATTCACATAAAGTTTCTGGATGTGAATAGGAAAATCAGGATATGGGCGCCTTTCAAGATAAATTTACAATTATTTTTGGAGTTGGAGACTCACACTTTGGAAAGGGATCTGGGAATCCTCATCGACCCAGAGTTAAGATTTCGCGAGCAGGCCTCTAGTGCGGCAGCGAAAGGAAATCAGAGCCTAGCCATAATCAGTCGCTCTTTTCAAACTATCAACAGAACCATCCTGCCCGTACTTTTCAAGGCCTTGGTTCGCCCCCATCTCGAGTATGGGAACTTGATCTGGAGGCCGTTTAACAGAGGAGACCAGTGGAAGTTAGAACAGGTCCAGCGCCGTGCTACTCGGCTGGTCTCCGAACTGCGACACCTATCATACACTGAACGACTGAGAGAACTAGAGCTCCCTTCGTTGTATTATCGTAGGAGAAGGGGCGACATGATTAGGGTCTACCAGATCTTACGGGGCTCCATGGACCTAGATGCCGCAGTGTTCTTCAACCAGGACAACTGTTCAAGAACAAGGGGTCATGCATGCAAATTGGCAAAACCCCGTGCAGTTTCCCGAGTGCGACGAAATGCTTTTACAGTTAGAGTGATAAACGATTGGAATGCTTTGCCTGAATACATGGTTCAAGCCCCCTCTTCAAGCACATTTAAATCCAGGCTCGACATGCATTGGGCCAGCCTGATGTACACGATTCCAGCTACTGATTAAAACAGGAGCTAGTACAGTGGAAATGGTAGCATTGGGACACAGCAGGGACCAAGCGGCAGATCTATTGGTTGCCCCTGCTCTTCACAGCGAGACACCCAGCTGGTTTACAGGTGTGAGGTTTCTGATTTTGATTACGAGTGTGCCCTTTGGAGAGTGGGAAATGGGCTGTTTATGTGAGTGTGTGTGCGTGTGTGTGTCTGTCTGGCTGTATGGTGTTTTTCCCAGACATCCTTTCAGGTTCTTGTAGGCAACATAGGTCCTTTCACGTCCTATGTTCTGAGACTGTCTAGATTAGACTCAACAGGCTATGCCTCCTAACGTCTGTCTCCGCAACTAACTAACTAACTAACTAACTAACTAACTAACTAACTAACATTTTCTCACCTTGTACCTACCATTCTAAATTTGTAATCTGTAAATCTGGTAGGTAATTAAAACCTAATTTTAGTTACATACCCAAAGTCTCAAAGTACTCAAACTAAAATTCCCCTCAATGTAGTTTTTTGCATTTCCTCCGCTATGTTTTGATCGCCAAAGGCCGGCAAATCATGCCAGCCACCTCCCAGTAACAGATCCCGGTCCATGGTGTAATGTCACACGGAAGTAAGAAAATCTTTCTTGTTGGATCTTTTGAAAATATTCACCTTCACCCTCACCTTGAGATTGTCGGAATATGGAGGCCGACTACGGCCTGCGGGTTCCGTTCTTGGCAAGCTCGTGATCTTCGTGCGTGTCTCAGTCTTGGTCAGGTACAGTGTACCTGATATCGGCCCAGTGCGTGTCTAATCTACTCTTGAATTCTGACAGGGATTGTGCACCAACAACTGAAGCAGGGAGCCCGTTCCAATCATTAACAGCTCGACAACCAAGAGCACTGCGTCGAACCCTCGAAACAGCGTCGGGTTTAACGAGCTTCCAAGCATAACCCCGAGTACGTGTGTTTGGGTCGAGGCGAAAAAAACTGGACCGGATCCTGGTCTACACCACCGTGCAGTAGTTGAAATATTTTCAACATGTCTCCGCGACGACGCCTGTAGTACAGGGACGGTAGTTTCAGATTGCACAATCTATCCGTATACTGGGTCTGCCGTAGAGTGGGAATCATTCGTGTAGCACGCCTCTGAACGCGCTCAATCAACTTCTGATCCGCTCTGTTGAATGGGCCCCACACGACATTCCCGTACTCGACGAGAGGACGAACCAGTGCCTTGTATAGTCGAGGGAGAGTCGTCTGGTCCAGGTTGGAAAAGGACCTCCTAATGATTGCCAGCCATCGAGTAGCCTTGGAAACGGCGTTTGCTGCCTGCTGACGGAACTTCAGATCCGAGTCTATCACAATACCAAGGTCCTTTTCCTCGTGAGTGCTTGACAGGGGGGCACCACCCAGCGTATATACATGTCTGCTGTTGTTGCTGCCAATGTGTAACATGGATCATTTTTCCACATTAAACGGCAGCTGCCACATGACAGGCCAATGGAGAAGCGAGTCAATGTCCCCCTGCAATGGTTCTCGTGCCTTCGGGTTGTTCGCCTGGGTGTAGAGCTTGGTATCGTCAGCGAAGATCTTAACAGTCGATTTCACGTGGTCCGGAAGGTCGTTAATGTACACTAAGAATAGAACGGGCCCCAGAACCGACCCCTGCGGAACGCCACTTCGAACCGGGAGCCAGTCTGACACCGAAGCACCAACCACAACTCGCTGTAATCTGCCAGTCAGAAAAGCTCGGATACAGTTGAGAACTTTTCCCCGCACCCCATACTCATGTAGTTTGTGGAGAAGACGGGCGTGAGGCACCGAGTCGAAGGCCTTTCGAAAATCCATGTAGACTGTGTCGATTGAGTGTCTAGCCTCCATCAATCTGCTCCAATCATCCAATACCTCCAGTAGTTGCGTATCACATGAGCGCTTGGGTCTGAAACCATGTTGTTCACGCGAGAGTAAATTGTGCATGGTAAGGTGCCCGAGGAGCTCATCTCGTATGATGGATTCCATAACCTTACACGGGATGGCAGTCAGGCTAACTGGGCGGTAGTTCCCAGGACTGTGTTTGTCCCCCTTTTTGTAAATCGGGACAATTGATCCCAGCTTCCAGTCCTTCGGAAGTTCACCACTGTCAAGAGAGCTCCTGAAGAGCTTGGTCAATGGGAGGGCCAACGTGACTCTGGATTCGTATAGAATCCGTGCGTGCATGAGATCAGGCCCAGGTGAGGAATTCTTTTTCAGGTTCGTGAGCTTGAGTGCTACCACCTGAGGCAGAATCTCTAGATCGTCCAGGAATGGTCCATTGCATCAAATACCGAAAGGAGGGATCCAGCTGGTGTCCTCTACTGTAAGCCCACTAGTGAAGCAATGATTCAAAATCCTAGCTTTCTCCTCATCGGAGGCCTCTAGATCACCGTTTGGGTTACGCAAGTCTTCGACTTTCCCTTTCGTTTTCAGGCGGCTGTTGACATACCTCCAAAAGGCTTTGGGATTTGTTTTGGCGTTCTGTGCAAGTTGATACTCATGAATTCTCTGGAGCTGGCGGGTAAGCTTATGAAGCTTTGCCGCACACAACGCAAAACGTCCATGATCAATGATGTCCCCTGTGCGTCAATAAATTCTCCACAGCTGGTTTTTCCTGTCCTTGAGCCTGAGAGCTGCACTGGTCATATATAAATTCTTTCTATTAGTACTAAGCCTTACTTCCGGGACGCATACTGCGATGATGCCTTTGAGAGTGTTCATGAAGAATTGGTATAAACTATCTGTATTGAGCTCCGGCGAGCCCCAGTCTGCTTCCGAAATCATCTGATTTAGGTAGGAGAGTCAGCGCGGCCAAAATTTAACCTCTGCCCACAACTCTCTCTGACAGATAAGTAACACCGAAGGCGGAATCTAATTGAAACGTGGTCGCTCCTACCTAAGCCTGAGCGAAGCTCCAGGTTTGTCAGCATCCCCTCTTCGTTGGTAAATACAAGGTCTAAAATTCCAATTTCCAAATTCCAAATTTGATGATACTTTCAGGCAAATGTACGAAAAAAGGGTAAAAACATTTTAGCTGCGGAAAAATTTATTCAATTGGAATATAGTTGTCAAATGATATATTTTTTAAGTATTAATTGATACTGCTTGAAAGAAGTGCTAATGACATCACTAAGGCAAATAGATCACTCTTAACTATGACTTTGAATAAAGGCATACTTGCAATTGTGCATCATGAATGCAAGATAGCTGCTGTACTAAGTAGGGGCAAGTAGTTTTGCTTTGAGTACGCAGAGGGTAGTAAGTTGTTGTCATTGGGTCAAATGCAGTTTTATTTTCTTTCTGGACGTCTCATTTAAAATGGAGTAAATAAAACTTGAATCGGTAAAAAATTACCCCCCTATTGGAGGAGTCTGCTCCAGCAACCAAATTTCTGCCCCCAATTGGGGGTTGGCTCTAGAAACTGGAGAAAATTCGTGACATAGGTGTGAGGTCATCACCTGTTATGATGTCAAACAAGCGAAGAAGAAAACTATTTTAATAATACTTAATAATATTTTATAAATCCGTCGCCCACCCACTTACTTATTCCTTCTTGACGGCAGGAAAACAACTAACAACAGTAATCATCAGTGATGCATAATGGAAAATGCGCCAAGAAAGCACTCGTCCGTAAATACAAATCCAACGCGGGGAAACTTGGATCTATGATCAAGCAATACCAGGAGCTGTATGCCCATTCTCTGATTAGTACAATTTCAATCATTCTGCATTTTACACTAATCAACAGGTAAGATTTTACTACTAGTAGTAAATTCTAGCTAATATGAACTAATTTGGGAAGGCGAAAATAAATGACGCGTTGAAGACAATTGCAGGACCCTAAGGAAGTACCACGTGATAAAAACAGTAAAAAGAAAAGTAAGTTTAAAAGAATATTAAATTTACTTCTAAAAGTTTCGAATTTTCAGTCTCTTTGTACCCTCAGGTTGTCTAATTTTAGGCTGCAACAGCATTGATGAATATTTTCTTCGTTTGTTTACTGCTGCCGCTTCTTGCGCGCTTCTTGTGAGTGAGTGGTGGGTGAATGAATGAGAGGAGAACGTAACACTCAATAACCAAGGCCCCTCAATAACAATACGAAGCGGAAGTGGCCGGTGAGTGAGAAGATACCTATTTATAAGATAGAAATGTTATAGAGATAGGTGGTTTGTGAAATATTTGGCATATATTTTTCAGTCAGCTCCAAGGCTAGAATTTCTGTAACCATTACCAGGGATAGGATCGTGTTTATTTTGCGTGTATAGGTGGCATTGGTACCTAGGCCAATAGGCAAAACGTAGTAGCCTTCTCATTTATTCTCATTTATCCAGTGTGCAAAGTATGGCATTTTCGATGAGATCTCGTCGGTGCGAGTGCCCTTGGAAACAGAAGCGAGTGGTGCAAATTTTATCAACCTGGTGCGAATTTAAGAGACTGGTGCGAGAAAGCTGACACTGAAAAACAAACAAATAATGGGTAAATGGCCATAAAGACACAGAAGGGGGCCTTATAAAAAGTCCTCAACTAACTAACTAATAAGAGAGGTAGCATTGCAGCATGTGGGTAGGGATGGGTGCGTGTTTTTCCTGGTATATGGCAGATTGGTGCGAATTTTTGGTGGCTGGCGGTGCGGGAATCTTAGATGGCTGGTGCGACTCATCTGACCTGCTGCCATACTTTGCAAACTGGTGATTTATTAGACTAAGAATAATTTAATCATGCACTCATCTGATGCACTCACCTGATGGGGTTCCCTGCCTGGCCAGGTTTTTGGGAAGGTATCATATACCAGGACGAGGAGGAAACATGCATAGCACAATAAGCATGAATACCTGCATGAATGAATAAGCAATCACTGTTGTTTAATCTTTGCCTTACAATTCAGGCTTTTCTGACAAGAGGCTTACAAGGCTGCAGAAATTACTATTCTTAGGAAATCACATACTTCAACATGACCCATGAGTATATTAATGTCATGGTAAAACATTTGATATTCTTGTGATTAAGCTAAGCTATTGGAGCTTGAAGCAATTTCTGAAAGTTTTCACACTTTTCTGCTCTTGTAATCAAGTTGGCAGTGTGTTCCGCATATGTGGAGACCTGTGTGGAAACGTTCTGCGTACTGTCTCCAAGTGAAGCAAAGAAAGGTGTTTGAGGCTGTCCTGCCCTGTTCAGTTGTCAGTACAGAAATTTGGGCGCTGGGATAGACTATTATTTGTACTAGATATAAGTTTTGTTTTGTTCCTCTGGTAGGTCACTTAAAAAAGTTAAATTGGTTGTTATTATTCTCTTATTTTTCTTCTTCTTGGTGCCTATGTCTCTGCCTCAGTGGGTCAGTGCTGTTCCTCTACCCTAAGGCTTCCTTACCTGCCCCAAAGAGGGGAAAAACTTCGCTAAACCAGTAGTTCGGCTGCAAGGATGCCCTAATGTGATCTGGTTTATTCCTGCCAAATTGTGCAGACTGGTGCTTGGTAGGTATGTCAATGTCTAAACTGTGACAGACAGGGTTTTATAATAAGCACTTTTAATCTGAGTGTGTTCTCACTCAATCCAAACTACACCTGCATAAAGAATCAGATGTTTCAAAGATGATTTCAAAGTGGCTGTCATCTTGTTACCCAACGTTGGTTTTGGTTATATAATTAGTTATTGTGTTTAATGGTTAAACAATGCAAGATAAATGATGAATACAGGTATGGTTTCCAAAGATGGGCAATTCTACAGCAGATTGTCCATGTAAAGAAAATATAGCCAGTGCAGATGGTAGATACAATATGCCATGCAACTTATTTATAAATTTTATGTCATGCAAGCCACATTCATTTTGCATGGTGATGAACTCAGAATCAAAAATACATTTTAATAATAATCTAATGTACAAAGGACCATACACAGACTCCCTCACAATGCTAACCATGTATATTTTCCATTCATTTTTATGTTTTATTCCGTTTTTAAAGAAAGCATATACAAGACAGGTATGAAGAGGATAGGGGTACAACAAGGAAGGCCCCAACAACACCCTACTCCCACCTTTATGTGTCCTGTCCCCCACCTTTATGTCCCTCACCTGATGTCCTCTCAATGCCAACCTGTGAGCTTTATGAGAAAATTGGCATGTGCTCTAATAAAAATGACAGAGTAGGCCAACACACTCTGTGCTGAGACACACATACACACTCACATACACACATATATTGATGCCTGACAGTTATAGACCAGTGCAGGACTTGTGAGGTATATGTATATGGCACTAAAAAATGTGCTATACATTTGTTTGGTACAATGTTAGGCTCATGTTCAGAATTGAAGGCTTTAGATTTATATGAGGAAAGTATGAATATATTTTGTTACTTCTGAACTTAAGCCACACTTTCCTCTTATGCCTACTCTCTACATCTACTTCCTACACATATCCTAAGCCTATTGTCTAAGTGCTAAATCAGTATGCTAGTAGAATTTGCTTCCCTATCCTGCAAAGCTTTAACATCAACACCAGCAGTGCTACCAATGTCTTATTCCAGAAAACTGAGGTTAAAGTGAGTCCCTGCCCTCTTCTTGCAAACTTTTTTGGGTGGTCATTTATTATACATCACGATATATATATATATATATATATATATATATATATATATATATATATATATATATATATATATATATATGAGAGCTTGCATGTCCACACAGAAGATGACAAGCCACCGACGCAATGCAGGCCGGGAACAATATGCTTAAAACGATACCGTACAAAAGTAAACACTAAAAAGGAGACACATTTTCCATGTGACACATTTTAATGTTGCAAGTTTTTCCCCGCTGCCATACTTCGAAGTCTGGTTCTTTTTGTTCGGTGTTTTAAATTGCTTCGATTTGTGGGGGATTTTATTGTGCTTTTGGAAGGGTATTAATGCACTTTTACATCAAACAATCCCCTGGATGCCCTCTATGTATAGTTATGTACAAGATAACGAACTTGTGTCTACACAAACCACCAACCCCGTTTTTCTTCGCTTTCAGGCGATGTATCGATCCCGAGCACTGCTAAATCTCCCGGTGGGCGGGCTATGGGGCGGCCTGGCTGGGAGGCAGGTGCCCTCCATCCAAGTCACCTCCGTCAGGGGCAAGAGCGCCCCTCCTCCCCCTGCCACCGCTGCCGCCGCCGCCAGAACAGCCGCCGCTGAACCGTTCTTAAACGCTACCAGCTCAAGCTATGTGGAGCAAATGTACGTGCAATGGCTTCGAGACCCGGCTTCGGTGCACTCGGTGAGTTCCTGTGCTGGTTTTGGTCTTGTTTTGCGTGATTTCGTTCGTTTGTCTAGACGAACGAAGAGTGGAGAATGGTTTCATAATTGTGTGGGATGTTTGTACTGGGATTTCTTACACTTACACCGATATGGTAGCCTTATGCTCAGACTGTTCAAGATCCCAGAGAGCTAGGTGGGTGTGACACCCAGGCAAGCATAATTTTCCACACACTTCTGTCATATTCCTACTGAATTTTCCACTCACTATTCCAGTGGAGCCTTTTAAGCGCAATTCAATAATCCATGGGTATGTAAACACATCAAAAGTGCAGGAGTATGGGCATTTTGATGGCAATGTCCTCCTAAACGTTGAATAAGGATTCAAATAAGGATAGAATAGGGTAGATACGAATTTCATTTTACTCAAAATTGTAACCTTTGCATTTTATCGCACGACTGTTTATTCCGATATGAATTTTACGCTCTGCACCTTGTCCCGGAACCAGTGTTGGGACATTGCTCAGCAGGCCCGTGGGCTCGAACCATTCCAGAAACAAACTGGTGCGTGACCGGCCTGGGCTGCGTAGCTTTTCTCCATTGTCCATGACCTCAGCCCGTTGTAATGGTGGTCTCGGAAATCACAACATGGAAGTTCCTTGTAAGGTATGCGCGATTATGGAATATTGTTTCTCACTGTGGTTGATAAAGTAATACGCATAGATGCCGGAGCGATGTGAGTCTCCAGTTTCTAGAGTTGATTTCAGGGGTGGATGGTACGGAATGGTGGATGGTATTTTAGTCCAAGAGTTTGAAACATTCACTCTATTAACCCAACCGATTTTGTGTTTGCTACACGACGGTGAGGGTCAAAAGGCATATTGGGCTCCGAAAAGCTGTTGGGAGAAACGGCTTGTCACCGGTATGTGTGTGGTTTCGCGGAGCCCGTCAAGTTCTGCGGGAACGTTGTGAAGATTTGGAGGGGTATATTTTTTTGTTGAATTATCTAAAAAGATAAAGTTCCGTTCACTTCAGATTATTTATCATTAATATGATGATACATTCCTTGGTGTTACGACCACACATTAATTTCACTATATGATTATGTGTGTCTTCACAATTTTACGTGAAAACGAACTTCATGATCAAGGCATGCAGAAATGGAACCATGGGGACGGTTACTCCCCTTAATATGCCCTCATCAAAGGAATTGGGCTGTTTTGGCCAAAAACTCGTGACAGGAATTTTTTTCCGCATTCAATTGATATCGTCTTCGCGAATTGTCTTAAATTTAGCTGTCCCTGGCCGTCTACTCGATGTAGATCTGGTGAAAATATACACAGCGTTCCTAAAAGTGGGTAATTTGCCCCACTCTTTGATGCTAGTTAGTTATTTTATCTGCATTCCTTCAATAATCGTGCTGGATATCTGGCGGGATAATTGGGGAGGGGGGGGCTATTGGCTGCAATAATTTGATTCGTGTTAATCATGAGCCCTTCCCACGTGTCTAATATAGATCACTAGCTAGTGAGCCTGCTGAAATTTTAAATTTACTGGTGTCATGTATCGTCCATCTCCAAAGAGATGCTGGAGATTTTCAGCATCAAAAGGACTCAAATTCTTTTCCATGTCAATTTTTTTCTGTTCTTTTGCCTTGTCAATCTTGTTTTCCTTTCTTTTTCCATATCAATCTTACCATTGAATGAACTAGTGATGCCGATCTTACCTATCACCACATCTCGTGCTACCCTTATTTTACCGTTATTTATAAAACCGTCTTATCCTCTCTTTAAAAAAGACTGCTTCGCTCCCACACCTCTAGTGGACCATGAATTAGACCGTCGCCTTTCAGATTGTGAAAGTAGGGCTCCGTACGACGATAACGGTCGGCTGATCAAGTCTGATCTATGTCTCAGGTTCTCGTTTACCTCTCTTATCTTCGGGGTCACGAAGTTAGAGGATTGAGGCCGACTGCTTATAATTGGTTTGCGGCCATCCTTCTGATAGCAGCAGTTTTGATAAAAGTCGGGAGCCATGGCCCGCGAAACCTGAAGAGGATTGAAGTGTGATGTTATGTATCATTTTGTCATTGCATGGAAACGAAACATTTACGTTACACCGCGAATCGATTTCAATGCTTCTTTAGGCACAGTGATAGCTCTATGACAAACTTGTATCTGAACTCAGATTTGTGGAATTTTCAGGTCAGTTTTAAGTCATCTGTAACTATGTATAGTTTTGAAACATCCTCAGTTGTAGTTTTCTTCATTACACCCGGATAAAAGGTTTTCAAATATTGTGCTGGCGTTTACCTGGGATAACCTCTGTTATTGGGGGGGGGGTTTGATGGGCGTCCAAAGTGCTAGGGAGGCGACAGAGAACGTATCTTCAGAAAATTTCTGGTTTCAGCTAAATGGCTAAGAAAAAGCTGGACGTTTTGTTCAGAGTATGGAAGACGCGTGACGGGATATAGACGCGGGGTGGTGTTGGTTTTAAATTAAGCAGTTTTCCCGAACTCTGAAGTCGACGTTTCACCAACAACTCCGGTCCCATCAAGTTTCGGTGGCTCCGCCCATTAAGCGTCAGCGCCGCCGCGATCAGTGTTGTCTGTCTATGGAAACAAATTTGCACCGGCAATTCTTCTGTGGTGTTGCCCTTTGTGTGCGCTGTGATTTTAGATCTGTTCCATCAATGTGTGGCTAGCTACCTTTGTCTTCGGCACATTTCTCCCCCGCTGTAAAGTGGCCCTCTCGGACCTGCCGGGGGCGTTTCGTACCTCCCCGTCGGCCTCTCCGCGAGCTGTGGTCGGTTGCCAGTACAAAAATACCGCCGTCTGGCGCCGGAACCGATCACGTGACCTCCGCCACTGTTTACACGCGGTGTCACGTGGTACGGGGCTTTTCGCGTCGTCGCTGCGTGACCACTCGTATGGTTTTTGTCCTATTGTTTGTAAATGTCGGGATTTGGAACGAACAGCCAGTTGAATACAGAAATAATGGAAAATAAACAGGACGGTGATTCAGTAAGCTTCTATCGAGCTAGCCCAGCGCTTATCAAAGATAAGGCCGCTGAGGAAGCATTCCAAGCCAAAAGCACGGGACTCACGCGCGGGATTATTCAAACTTTGCTGTTTTACGGCGTGGGATTGGCGTCACTCGCAACTTTTTTGTACTTGAGGTCACTGAACTTAACCAAGTGGCTGTGCCGAGCCTTGGCTTGTATTGAGATCAACACCTTAGTGAATGGTTAGGTAAATTCATACTTACGGCTTTAGTGGTCTTGAAAAGGCTAAGCGGCGATGTAGAATCTATCACGGCGTGATTCCTATCTTTTCCTTACTGCAGGATAAATTGACTTAGCTGACTAAGGGGATGAACGGCTTGGCGTGCCAATTTTTCCGGTTGTAGCGGCTAGCTAGCTGCGCTCTCTGGCACAAGCCTGAACCCTACCTGACAGCAGCTAGGGTCAGCGGATCACGGTTGCAAATCACCTTACCCGGCGGTCCAGGGCGTGATGTGGGTTTAAACACAGGGTTTTGTACTAGAATCGCTTGTTTTTGTGTATTCTTAAAAAAACGCACAGACTGGCGATACAATTAGTCAATAAGTACATTGCAGTTGGAAGAAGTTCTGTGCTGGGGTCCAGGCTGCCACGCAGTCGATTTCTTCCACCCAGTAAGTTCGCCCCCAGGCGGTAACGTTTGAGATATGTCACGTGCTTTGCGGCGATAGTTCCGGCCCGTTAAACCCGTTATTGTCACCTAAGAAACCGGTTTGTATAACGGTTACTACTGATGTAAGCAACGCTGTTCAGAAAAAGCGGTGACTTTTTATGGGCACTGCTGGTTTGCATATACGCTGAAGTAACAGTGTTGGTTCATTGGTGCCCACTGGGGCGCTGTCTTACTTGCATGAGATTGCGGTTTGGGTATCATGTTTGCGCCAAATCAGTATTAACGGTTTAATTCAGTGTATTAATCGTGTTTTATTTTGTCTTTTGTCCCCTATGAGCGTAAATGTAATCATGGCTATTCTTGTTTTTTTAGGGGTTTTGCTCCCTCCCATACCTTTTTCCTGCATGGGCGTAAAGTTAATCGTGACTGTTTTCGTGACTCTTCGTTTTTCCCGTTTTGGGGGATGCTTCTGGAGTACCGACACACCAGCGTCGGGGTTAGACGGCGCCGATAGCCTTAGCTGGGCGGCGGCCTGCATTGCCATTGGTTGGCGTCTCTGTGACCTCGTGTCTGTGTTTACGCTCGTGATTGTTGTTACTGGACGCCAGCGATCGGTATATTTGCACCGTCTAGTGTTTTGGAGTATTCTAATTTAGTGCTGATGACCCCTTTCGCTTTTGTGCCAGTTGCTCTCGGCTCATTGCATTGGCGGATCCAGGAGAAATTTTCGAAGGGGGACAAACCAAGGTTTTTGGGAGGGGCAAATCGAGATAGGGAGGGGCAAAACAGTATTTTCAAAGAAGCACAGCTAAAATTTGGTCCTTTGGGGGCCACGACCACTTTGCATCCCCCTTGGATCTGTCAGTGGCTGCTTTTGCTATAGTAGCGGTAGGGGGAGGGGACGCGGTGTCGTGGGGGAAGAACATTGGAATTCCACGCCGCTGACCCGGGTTCAAATCCCAGGGCCGATATCTGGAATAAGCCTTCCGATCCCCGTAATACCCTCCCAACAGGGTGAGAGTTGGCGACGCCATATGACCTCAGTAGTCGGTTTGTCTTAACACGCATTGACGGGGGGTACCCCCCCCGGTTTTCGGAGATAGCAAAAAAGGCGGCGCGTAGCGCCCGTACTATACCTTTCCCTCATCATTTTACAACTTCTGTGAAAATTTTAAGGTTAGGTCATCTCAGGTCAGGTCACCAGTACAGGTCAAGTGACCCGACCTCAAAAAAGTTTAAGATAGCATAAGTCGGAGCAGGGTGAGCTTATCCGATTGAAACTCATATCACATAATGGCCCCACCGAGTTCTCAAAACATGTTCCGGTATTTTTGATATCGATGACCTAAGGTCAGGTACGAGGCATGACCTCTCCATTGGAAATACATGGAAAATTGGTTTTACGGAATAACTCAGTAACGGATGGTGATAGAGCATTTATTTTAGCTGCATTAGACTCGCCTGGGCTTGCGGTTCTAATGATATCCATTTTATAAAATTGACCCTGACCTGACCCAGGTCAGGTCAAATTCTGTTTTGACCAGCAAGGTCAAATTATATATCATTCGATTCGGCTTGCTAAGAGGATTCATATAGTTCAAGTCGTTTTGCTCTATCTTTACTTGTTCAGATGTAATGCCGGAAAAACTGAATTTTACATGTTATCCCTATGACGGGCATGTTTTGACCTCCGTGACCTTAAATGTGACCTGACAAAAAATGGTTCAAATGTTTCGATGGAGAAGTGGATGGGCAGCCCAACGCCGTTTACCGTTTTTCGCTACCTACCGTGGTTCTCGAGATCTTAGGGGGCGGGTACCCGCCCCCGTCAATGCGAAGGTGGCTCAGACCCCGCCAATGCGCGTGTTAAAGCCCTAAAGTTGCTGTGACGGCGTGACCTTGATAAATGAAACTGACAACGTCATTATGGTGCCAATGAACTTGGATGTCAAGTCGTCGGACAGGGATTAGTTATGCTCCATAAATGAACTCACACTGTATGAACTTCGTTACAGTTTTGTGCATGTGTACTTTTCTCTTGCACGGCCTTTACATTTTCCGCTGATATCACCTTTAATAATCACGTTGTCTTTTCCGGTGCTATAAAATGATACCGAGGCAGGGTCGTCACTCCTGGTCTTGTGATGGTACTCGGTCAGCGGCAGCTCACGTGCCTGGGTTGGCTCCCGATCTTGGCTTCCGTCCAAGGCCGCCAGCCCCCCCCAACCCTCTCCCCTCCCTAGTCCTCGCGCCGATGATGCGACCCCTTGCGCATTGTAATGCCTTAGGAGCCATGAAACACAGCTGACTGTGGAAATTTGTTATCTGTGGGAAATGATCTATTATTGTCATATTTACTGCGACGTGGCCCATTGAGTTTGACACGAGTTTACAGAGCTGGTTTGTTTTGGTACAAAGGTTGTGTCCAGTGAAGCGTGGGGGCCTCGCGTGTTTACAAACGGGCCGATGTTTTTGTATACGCTAGCGTGACCGAATCGCTTATCAGTAGATTCCATAGATGTGACTGTTTAGTCGTGTATGGATGTGAAACTGAAATTCGAATAGCTGATTAAAAGAATAGATCAGGAGCGTGTTTTGTTGTTTTCCTTTCACCCTTTGCGCCCATTTTCGTTTTCCAGCATGCTTGATATGGGTATTCGATGGCATTCTTTACTTGATAAGCCTTGACATGATAAGCGATAGTCATAGAGGCCATAACCGTGATGCGTATACCATGACGACTGCATCGGGCCTGGCCATCAAGTAGCGTCTAAAAGAATGCCGGAGCGCTCATTTAGGCCCTTCTTACCCGGCAGCATTGATGGATATTTGGTTATCGACTTGGTCCAATGCACTGGCTAAGCAAAGTTAACCCCTGTAGGGGTCGAATATGCAGCCAACTGATGCGCATAGTTTCGCGTACGTATGGTAGCCTGGACTTGTAACCAGTCCTGAGACAATGCGATTCTGTTTTGTGACAGATTTAGGTCGGTAGTTTGGTGTCACAGCAAGGCAAAACAATGCGAAAAAATACAGTGTTTAGCAAGAATTTTGGCGAAATTCGGAAGGTTTGGAAGACGTTTACTGGGTTCCCCACCCGTGGATCCGCGAGTGATCCCGTGGAGTTTTCGAGAGCAGCATGATGCAGGTCGGCTGCCACTAGAGGGGGACCACCGGGGCGGCCGGCCCGTGCTGGGACGTGAACTTGGCTTCAAATCAACCCTTCATTGGGGAGTTGCTCATTCGGGTGGTGGGGTCGGGGTCTCCGTGACAAGTCCATCGATGACTTTAGTGAGACCGACTCCAACAGCCGAACTGGGATAACTGGACAAAATTAAAAAACAAATCTTGAAATATTACACACGGTAACCCAGAATCGACATCAAACAAAGATGGACAAGCACAAAATGAGAGGCGGGTTTTCACCGCCATCTCTGGCCGATACCGGTGTTGTATCCCTGCCGGTGCACTTCTGCGTGTCCTTCGGTGACCTCTGCATCATCGTGCTGTCACCGAGGCCGCCCCTCAACAGCCTCCCTCCAAGGTCCTGTGTCAAACATGCGGCGATCACCAGTGGAAAAATACCAACTTACACCGTAGCATCTTGTTTGCAAACGATATTGCGGAGTGTGGCCAATATCAAGCATTCGCCTGCAGAAGCGTTTTCAAACATGTTGGCGTTTTTATTTTGAATGAATAGGCTGGTGTTTCACAATATGTTCGAAGAGCTGATTGAATGATCATCAGAACTTTGTTATCATCTATTTCTCACTACTTATCGCTCTCGTATAAGCATCCATTGAATCGTCAGTTTAAAGATTTTGGCTCCAGAATTAGCTCAGACTATGCTCCACTGTCATGCCGAAGCAGCAATCACAACCAAGCAGAATAGAGCTGTTTGAATTCTGCATTGTTGCATTCTGCATTGTTGTTGATTGCATTCTGCACCCTTATCTCTCTGTTCGTAACTCGGAGCATTGCGCTCCCTGTGTAACATCCTGCTTCCTGCTAACGCTCTTTGGAGAGCGCACCTGTGTTGGAACATAAACGATCAAATGTACATTCGATATAAAAGCTGGATTCTTTTGAATGACGTCATATGTTGTGCCGTTCTCATGGTTGCATTGGTCGCAGAGCGATCTTGCGTTTTTATGTTTTATTACTTTATTTATTTTCGTGATTTCCCGTGTCCAGAATTAGTTTTTGCCTTTCGGATTCGTAAAACGTGCATGATTTGATGGATACTGATTAAATGTCAGGTGACGCATTATCCAAATTCATACGTGTGTCTTAGATGTGATATGCATTGTGAAATGAATTTACACCCCCTGCTTTTCAGTGGCGTAATTCCGTCTGCATTCGTTTAATTCCCAAGCTCAGATATTCTGAGTTTTTTTGGGGGCTAGAAAGTGAATATTTATAGTGGACTTTATAACCCCTAGAAATAGTGAGGTTGATTTGTGTTTCAGTGACATTTATCTTTGGGCGATATCTGTTTGATAAGTGGACACTGTGTAGAAAGCAAGCAATAATTTTTTAGGACGGCGTCTTCTGCCAGTCCAGTCTTCTAGCAATGACTTTTCCTAAAAAATGGTCCAAGAATACAGTGGCGGATCCAGGTTCGGGGTGGGGGGTGTGGGGGTTGGGTTCAGCCCTAACCCTCATCTACCCTTAATAACGTCTTACTATGCGATTACTATAGGCACCAATGAGTTTGGAGGAGATTTGATCCTCCCTTAAATCCGCCACTACACGAAAATCAAATGCGCGAGGCACATCCTACCACTGCTAGCTGCATACCATCTCCCCACACCAACGCTCAGCATCTTCCACACGCTCTCACCCTATCTCCCCGTCACCGGCAGTCGTGGGACGCCTACTTCAGCGCAGCGGCCGGGGGCGCCGGGCCCGGACAGGCCTACCAGGCCCCGCCCTCCCTGCAGCCCCCCTCCAGCGACTCGGTGCCCGTCTCGGCCCTGGTGCCCCAGATGAGACCCGCCGGCGCCCTGGGCATGGTAGCCGATGAGAAGAATATCTCTGATCATCTAAGTGTGGTCGGCGTAATTCGGAGTTACCAGGTAGGTGTTTTGATCTCTGCTGCGATCGAATCCCGGTGTTGTCTGTGATTTTACTTCTCCAGTATGTTAAAGGAATGTCTCAAACGTGATTTAACGAGATACCAAGTTGAAACAAGTGGAAACCGTTCGAATATAATTGTCTTGAACTGAGATTTCCGTAGAAAAGCTAAAACACCTGAAATTACCTCTTTACTACAGCAGGCTACAGTTGTCATTGCTGTTGGTGACGACATATCACGTCACGATGAACATCAGTCAATCGAAGCCCTAGCGTATTGAATAGTATGTTGCCAGATCATACACCATCCACTGGCAGATATTTCTTCTTCCGGAGGAGTATTTAAAAATCAAAATATTGCCTTAGAGACGCCATGATTTTCGGCTAAAAGTTTCCCAATTACACTAAGTTCCAGGATTCGACCTAGGTGCCACATCCCTAAAGTTGACGTTTGGTGCAGGCGCTGGGGACGTCCTGGAAATCTGAGGTCAAGTCAGGCTACAATTAACCGCCCTGGTGAAAATTTTTCGTGAGCATTGTCTTTGCTTTTATTTTAAACAGTTGCGGGCATTGGCTGTGTAATAAAGCAGTGTTAGCGCATATCATTGTCAGCAGTTTTTGCCATGGAACTCCCTGTGACCGTTTAGAAACGAGAGGGGATGTTGAGTGTAGAGTTTAACGGCTGGAACCGGTCTCCACGCGCAGATTCAGGGGGCACCTGGTGGCGCGGCTGGATCCTCTGGAAATCGAACGGAAGCCGGTGAAAGCAGCCTCAGAAATCGTCGTCAGAGGCTACTTAAAGAACTTCGGTGAGGTTATAAGACTGTTTTTGGCACAGGCGGGATGATTTGCGTTCTTGTTTTGGAGATGGATATGAGGAAAACTAGCTCTTTGTCGATTTTACGAAAAATCGTTTGACGCAAGGGGCTGTCCACTACCGAGGGGGGATGGGGTGTGCCATTTTCTGACTTGTTGACGAAGGGGGCGTGGGGTAGAGGGTATGGTTTTTCTGACGGTGGCTGTCAAAGGGGGAGGAGGTCCGAACACCTCCAAATTTGGCTGACCTCATATGTGAATAGCCCCTTATAAGCATGAACTATTTTCACTCGTTCATAAACTTTTACTATATTCATGATTTAACCATTGTCGTGTCTCTCATTCCTCTGTTTCTTCGAAGTGAAAAGCTGCTCCTATCTTCGAACGTAGAGCAGTCCTCCAGATTTCCAAAAGACCTGGATTATCTCTAAAATCCGCAGTTTGCCGCAGTGCCCTCCATGCGACAGCGCTAACAACTGGAAACAGTGGCGGATACAAGTGGGGAGGGGAGGGGGTCTATGGGGTCAAACCCCCTCCGAAATGTCTGAGTGCCTATAGTTAATACATAGGCGGAGACTGATCCGAGGAAATGGCGGGGAGACTCGAACCCCTTCGCCCCCTCCCCCTGAAATGAAGTTCTGGATCCGACTCTGGCCGGTGGTGCCGTTTGTGTCCGCCTTGGTCGATGGGAATGAGATCGTTCACCCCGCTCCATGGGGTCCACCTGAGTGTTGTTCGGTGCGGGGTCAGAGACAACTGGCTACTCGATTGCAGAATGCTCGTCCTCTCCTATTTAATATGTGTTCTTATAGTTATTCTTGAAATGAATTATATTTCTTAGTTCAGCTGTTATGATGTTTTCTTCAAATCAGAAATGTGTGGTATATGTTGTCTCATTCAGCTATAATAAGAGGGTAAAATTTTGGTTCTAAACATGCCCAAAGTTTTCCACTGGTTCTTTAATCAGTCTCACAGACTGCAGAGGAACATCAGCTTAACACGGCATTGACGGGGGCGGAACCGCCCCCGGGTTTTCGGAGATAGTAGAAAAACGGCGGTGCGTAGCGCCGCCGTACCATACCTTCCCTCATCATTTTTACAACATCTGTGAAAATTTTAAGGTTAGGTCATCTCAGGTCAGGTCACCAGTACAGGTCACGTGACCCGACCTCAAAAAAAGTTTAAGATAGCATAAGTCGGAGCAGGATGAACTTATCCGATTGAAACTCATATCACATAATGGCCCCACCGAGTTCTCAAAACATGTTCCGGTATTTTTGATATCGATGACCTAAGGTCAGGTACGAGGCATGACCTCTCCATTGGAAATACATGGGAAAAATGATTTTTACGGAATAACTCAGTAACGGATGGCGATAGAGCATTTATTTTAGCTGTATTAGACTCGCCTGGGCTTTGCGGTTCTAATGATATGCATTTTATATAATTTGACCCTGACCTGACCTCAGGTCAGGTCAAATCCCGATTTGACCTAGCAAGGTCAAATTATATATCATTCGATTCGGCTTGCTAAGAGGATTCATATAGTTCAAGTCGTTTTGCCTATCTTTACTTGTTCAGAAGTAATGGCCGAAAAACTGAATTTACATGTTATCCCTATGACGGGCATTTTTGACCTCTCGTGACCTTAAATGTGACCTGACAAAAAATGGTTCAAATTTTTTCGATGGAGAAGTAGATGGGCAGCCCAACGCCGTTTACTGTTTTTCGCTACCTACCGTGGTTCTCGAGATCTTAGGGGGCGGGTACCGCCACCCCCGTCAATGCGAAGTGGCCAGACCCCCGTCAATGCGCGTGTTTAACGGCATAGCTTCTTCGCCTCACCAATTCCTGAGACTGCAAGTTCAAAATATTCTGAAGCTCGTCAACTGACCATTTCGACATTTCGATTAGTTGGGAATCCGTTATCCCCGTTTGCCCAAATGTACCGGAATTGTGGTGGATATTTTCTGGAGAATACCCGATGCTATAACAGATACTTCTGAATACCTAGGCTAACCCCCTGCCTATAAATTACTCAGTTAAAACCCGGAACGTCCTAGCACTAGCATCGGTTTACACCAACGCAGTGGATGTACGCGTTTCTACAGTAGTCTTCGTCAGCATCTATAGGATGTGGAATTAAGAACACGTCACCAAGACATGAAACTGCAGTCATGTCTTGGTGACGTGTTCTTAATGCCTCATCCTATGCATGCTGACGAAGACTACTGTCGAAACGCGTACATCAGCTATGTTGGTGTAAATGTGAATATATGTCTATCACTGTTATACTGTAGACAAGCCTGTATATGTGACACGCTTGCTTAACAGGTGTTATACATAAGCGCCCGACAGGGGTACGTGCAGGGGACGGCGACCAACCGACCGCCCGGCAGGGGCGCTGACCTGAAACAGCCGCACGAGCCGACTATAATGCAATTAGCATCTGTCTATCCGCAGAGGAAGAAGACATGAACAAGGTGTTCCAGCTGCCGAGCTCCACGTTCATCGGCGGCGACCAGAAGGCTCTGCCCCTGAGGGAGATCGTGGACAGGCTGGAGGACGCCTACTGCCGGTACGCTGGATGGGAGTGGTGTAAACTAGCTCACGTGCATGTTGCCTGGAAACTTGAAACGCAGATGTTAGGTTTCAACACCTGAGGTGTTTTGCAGCTTGGGCTTATGAGGAGTAGGGTGCTTTTGAAGGGTGGTGGAAGGAAAGCTGTGTCATTGACTGTTTGAAGTGACTTTGCATAACAGGCCTGTAACTTTTTGTCCAAAACTTGCGACTATCCAGGCTCATTCTTCACTGGTCTCATGGAAAGCTTGCTGTATATTTACATTATCTGCTTATTTTTCACATTAGAGCAAATGTTCAATCGAGCACCTGTAAGGGCCTGATCTAACAACAAATGCATTTTCTGTGGCCTCACATGCTTGTGACTGCTTATATTAATTATACCTCTTGTTGTAATTGAGTCAGGTGTTTAACAAAATAAACTGACTATGGTCAACTTTTTCTAAAACTTTCAATGTTCTTCGGTTCAACTAGCGAACGCTCGTGTTGACAAGCTCAAGCCATCATCAAACACTTACTCCGCTGGTCCTCGCCTTCTCTGAATTCACCAGTAACCATCCCTTCCCCATCAGGAGCATAGGCGTCGAGTACATGTACATCAACGACCTAGAGCAGTGCAACTGGATCCGGCAGAAGATCGAGACGCCGAACGTGGCGCAGTGGTCGAAGGAGGACAAGAAGATGATCATGGCTCGGCTAGCCCGTGCCACTGGGTAAGATCGGCTTTCTTGTTTTATCTGATTAGCGCCACTACCATGGGTCACGCTTTCCCATTTACCAAGGGTATGGGGTGGCTAACATTTTCGAGGGATTCTTGATGGAGACAAATGCATTTCTGCGCCAGGGAAATGCATATTTTTCGATGACTTTTAGCACTTTTAAGAAACATGCTCTGAAATATCTCCTCATTGTTTAGCTTTTATCAACATCACTTTTCCCATCGGTTTTATCATCACCTGCATTTTATCGCTTACATTTTTATAATTTTTATCGCTTTTTACATGTATGCCACTTATCTGTGTATATAATTTTCCTTTTACTTACATTGACTTGGCCTGTTAGTGGAACATGTTCTGTCGGCGATTTCTTTTTAAATAAACAAAATCAATTCATAGGCATCATTGCCGTAGGTAGCCTGTCCCCCGGGCCAGTTGGGACGTGGAAGGAGATTTCTCGTCATGGGAATTCAATCCGAGTTTTCAATTTGTAGACAGTCAAGCCATCATGCTTCCTGTAGTTTCCAGTCCTTCATTATCCGCACGGAAACCCGTGAGAAATAATTTTCTTTCAAACAGCTGGCACTGGCAGTTGCATCATGTGGGCAATAGCTAAGGCAATATTTAAGACCAAGTCAGACCTTTTTGCTTCCGAAACCAGACTGTTGATGCTTTATTGTTGTTGTTGCGTTTTGCCCAGGCGTATGAAGTTGAAGCGTTGGAGGTTTGGAGTTTTCTCAAGGAGGTATAGAGTTGAAGCGTTTGAGTTTTTTCAAGGCGTATGAAGGCTACCGGTGCCCCATCTAGGTGCTGGTGCCGATGTATTGATCCTCCATTCCGGCGGTAATATCCTCGCCCTCTCCAGTCTTGTCTCCCTCCCTCTGAATCGTGTCCGATGTCTATACCTTTTTCTAGAAGGTAGCTTTAGCCTTCCTTGTAGACATGTTTCAAAGCCTGGAAACGTGCTTGATGCTGGCGCTCCACGTGAAGAAGGACGTGTGAATATGTTGAGAATGGAATCTGAATGCTTGTTCTGAAATCACTGTTCCCGTCGTATATTTGCCCCAAAATCACTGTTCCCGCCATATACTTGTTCTGACTTCTGAAATCACCGTTCGCGCCATTTTTCCGCAGTCTGGAGTCGTTTTTGGCGCGTAAGTTCAGCTCGGAGAAGCGGTTCGGTCTGGAGGGCGGCGAAGTGCTGATACCCGCCATGAAGCACATCATCGACGTCAGCTCCAGCATGGGCGTGGAGAGCTTTGTCATGGGTGAGGACGCGTCACTGATTTGTGAGATGGTTTTTTTCGGGAAGGATGTTTTGAGGAAGGAGATAAGAAGAAATTAGTTTGTGCATGTATGAGTTTTGTTCTCAGATGCTCTGAATGGGTTGAGCCAATATGCTTCCTGTCTTTTGCATTGCTTTATTATCCCCACGAAAACCACCGAGAAATACTTTTCTATGAAACATTTGAAACGACAAATGCATCAGATGGACAATACCTGGCAGTTGAATCATAAATGTGTGTGTTCAATCATTGAAGGTAATCGAACACAAGAATATAGGGAGGGAAAGCAAAATGTTTGCTGAAAGCTCTTGGTTTGACGGAAAGCTCAGCTTTTGGTAATTTCTTCGGAACGTTTTTTTCTTGCGCATGCGCAAAGCGTTGGAACTTCTGCAGGAGCCATAGTTGAACTTTCTCAGAACCACATCCGGACATTAGACTGAAGCGTAATGCGAACGAACGATATACAACTGTCCCATATGAAGGTCTCTTGCTCCTGGCGCTCACTGAGAACCGTCTGCCTCAGGAATGCCTCACCGCGGCCGGCTGAACGTGCTGGCAAACGTGTGCCGAAAGCCGCTGGAGCAGATCTTCGCCCAGTTCGCCGCCCTGGAGGTCGCCGATGAGGTTAGTTGTATTCCTCCCTGGAGGTCGCCGATGAGGTCAGTTGTATTCCTCCTTGGAGGTCGCCGATGAGGTTTGTTGTATTCCTCCCTGGAGGTCGCCGATGAGGTCAGTTGTATTCCTCCTTGGAGGTCGCCGACGAGGTTAGTTGTGTTCTTCCCCGGAGGTCGCCGATGAGTTCTGGGAGACCTCCGACTAGGTAACTCTGGCTGTGATGGACTCCTCTGAAGAGGTGCCCCCTCTTCCTTCCCCACATGGCGGGCTGCCGAGAGTCGGAGATATAGTCATTATCATCATCCATATGATAGTGATCATCATCAGGTCATTTTGGCGGACGTCGGTGTTTTAGAACATACTGGTTTACTCTTCCGAAGGCTTTGAAAGGGGACCCGTTTCCTCATGGTTACAGAGTCTGACGTTAATACCTACAATTTACCGCACAGGCGTATTGGTGAGCTCATGAGGACTCGCTCCTCTGTTGATGAACGCTGCTGGAGGTTAACCATTAACCATGCGCCTACTATTTGACCATTCTCATAGTTTGTTATTAAACATTTCTGAATAAATATGTGTATACTGTGAAGCGCGCGATCCGAAGGAGACGCATCACATCAGGGGCGTCATGAAATTAATTCTAGTGTTTATTGTCAAAATATATTATCATCAACAGTCCCAACGATCGAAACAAAACCGTCACCATCCACCAATGTCCTGTTCCTCCGCAGGGCTCCGGTGACGTCAAATATCACCTTGGCACCTACATAGAGCGCTTGAACCGGCTCACCAACAAGAACGTCCGCCTGGCCATCGTGGCCAACCCCAGCCACCTGGAGGCGGTGGATCCGGTGGTGCAGGGCAAGACGAAGGCGGAGCAGTTCTACAGGGGAGACAACGAGGGTAACAAGGTCGGTGGTGACAGTGTGAAGCTGGCGGCTTCCCCTGCTGGTGGTGTGGGTTTGAAATGACACGTGCATCAGGTGTGGTATGGAGCTAATACTAGTGTTGATTGACAAAATATATGGACGGCTATTAAATTATAGCTGGTAGAAGACCTGAATATTTTACGCCCGGATAATAACAAAATTAGACGTTATAAACAACGTATTTCTGCTCAGTTTTCATTTCCGCAGGATCCACCAAAAACTCAAATTGAAGCTGCCTGTGAAAAATATCGACGAAAAGGCTAAAAACACACTTTAGAGATGTATAAATTGGGTAATTACACCTCTATGTGCACCCCGACAGGTTTAGCTCATGTCTCTGGTGTGCTTCAGGCGATGTCGATCCTGCTGCACGGCGACGCGGCGTTCTCCGGACAGGGCGTGGTGTACGAGACGATCCACCTGTCCGACCTGCCGGCCTACACCACACACGGCACCATCCACATCGTGGTCAACAACCAGGTCAGCTGGATGGTGGTCTGTTCGTGTTGTCAGAAGGCTGACTCTCTTAAAGAACATTTGGCTGAGCGGTACTAGAACTTTAGGTAGCTAAACAGCTTTTCGACTCTCGCCCTCTCGCCCTCTTGCTCCCCCTCTCTCTCTCTCGCATCTCTCCGTTTTTCCCCGTCGTCCTCTCCTTTAATTGGTAAAGATGGAATTAAAGAGACATGCTAAGCGCAGTGCACAGTGAGGGGAAATACTGGCCACTTTTCTCTCACTTGGTTTAAGTAGTTCATGCAGATTTTAGTGCTCGGATTGTGGGCCGTACTAGGTGTACTTGTTGGTCGTAATTTGCGTTAAGGCATTATGCGGGGCCTTTAGGATGTTGTGCAAAACCAAGGATGAAAGTATTTTGGTGTTGGTGTGCCAGTAGCCTCGTAATTTTGAATGTCATCTTAAGCCTTACCTATAACGTTGGGTAATGAATACAATATTTGTGGTAGATTTATAGACGGATCTTGAACTCTCGCCGGAAGCCCTTATTTTTCACAGATATCATACGCATAAGGGGAATATTTTTATGACGAATCCTGTCATCTTGGATCCGTTTCGTGTGTTATAATACTATCTGTCCCTTTCTCCTCAGATCGGTTTCACCACTGACCCTCGTCTGACCCGCTCCTCGCCGTACTGCACGGACGTGGCGCGCGTGGTGAACGCACCCATCTTCCACGTGAACGGTGATGACCCCGAGGCGGTGATGCACGTCTGCAAGGTGGCCGCCGAGTGGAGGAACACCTTCCACAAGGACGTCGTCATTGATATCGTGAGTTGGTGCGCCGAGCAGGGCAGGGCCGGATCCAGATCGGCGGCTTAGGGGAACGGGGCCGAAATCGTGAAATAATGTTTATTTCGTAAGAAAGTCGGTAAAAATGGGGGCTTTGGAGCAATTGCTCGATTCCCCCGGGATCTGCCAGTGGAGGATAGTTGGGGTTTGACTGGGGTAGGAGGGGCTGGGACCAGACTCCAGGAGTGATATGGAAGAAAAGAAACCTTCCTCAAGGAGGCCGTCTTAATATCGGGGTTGATTTGCACTTGTGCCGTGCAAAGACAAACAGTGTATCTCCAATGCCTTATCAGTGAGAGATGGCCGTTTTTCTTTACACGGCATTGATGAGGTAAGGCTGGGGTCGATTGGGGTAAGATGACGTGCGATGGATTGTATCGTAGAGTGCTGCCAAATAGAGGCATTATTTGTACAAGAACTCACTCGTCGATATCGTTACCGATTTATGCACGGGGAAATAGAGTAGGTGATGAAAAATATTATGAATGGATGTGTTGAGGCACCGTCGTTATATGTGGGAGGACCCTGGATCAAAGCTGACCTCTGGCAGCCTTTTCCTCCACTGCCTCCTACCCAGGAGATGACTGGATAGTGCTTGCCTTGACTCGGGCTCTCTCCGACCCTCCAGCGCCCTTGTTATTGGGATCACGGGCCTAATCAGAATTTGAATAGATCCACCGGTCCCGTGGTACCGCCCGAGGGCACGGTTTCGCCTCGTGTCGCCGGAGCAGTCTTCTGTTCCGCCGGGCCCGAAAAATTGTAGCTCCATCAGGTAATATTCGGCGGGGCGTGCTGCGGGAGGGGGAGGGGTGTCGGAGGGTTCGAAAGGGGCACACACAGGCACGGGAATGCAAACCTCACACAAACTATGTGAGGGACTCAAAATCCTACGTCCTAATCTCTAATATCTCCTAATCCCCCCCAATGTTCATCCATGCCAACCGCATATCATGTGTCTCTTCCTCAATGGCTTACCTCTTAACGTCTTGATCTCGTGTGAATCAGTTGGACACGGTGGTGCTCTGTGTCACGCGTTTGTCTCCCAACACAGGTATCTTACCGTCGCAATGGCCACAACGAAATTGACGAGCCGATGTTCACCCACCCCTTCATGTACAGCAAGATCAGACGCATGCCGAACATCACCGAGAAATACGGCCAGAAACTCATCGACGAGGGCACCATCACAGCCGAGGAAGTCAAGGTAAGGCGGCCGGACGGACGGATGACGGACGAGAAAGTAGACTGTGGTCCTCTAGTTGTATGTCGTGCTCTGCACTATGGTAGATGTATGTTTACCATATAAATTAATTTTGATATATTTTTTGTTTGAAATATTAAATGCTTCTTAGTATTGGTTGACGAGGTACATTCCACCAACATTTTAAGGCTTAGTTTTTTCATTTTCTCCACTCTGCCAGCATGGGACCACGTAAATTGTGCCAGTTGTGGTGTTTGTGTGCTGTCTCAGTAATCCCCTCTAGTACGGCTCTTAATTTTCAACACATTTCTCCGGTTGTCGCTGGGTTAGAGCCCCTCCCCCTGTGGAAAACCTGTGGAGATAGCCCTGGCTGTTGCTACGTAAATGAGACCTTTGGTTGGCGGTTTCTATTAGTATTTATATTTCAATCAACACCAAGAGGAAACGTTCCAATGACAGGTACAGTCGTGTGCGTTGAACTAGTTTTACAGCAGGACTCATGTCATGTTTGTAGGGTCCTCGGCACCGATTTGCTCTCGATATCTAACTCTGGCAGTTGGTTAACCGTAGATGTATGACGTGGTGCTCCGATTGGCTGCAGGTCGTGGTGATTGGTGGTTGAGGATGTAGGACGTGTTGATTGGTTGTTGGCTTCTAGTTCTAGCAGCTGATTGGTCGCAGCAGTATGATCCCGCTCTCTGATTAGCCGCAGCTGTATGACTGTGCTCGCTGATTGGCGGAAGCTGTATGATCCTGTTCTCTGATTGGCCGCAGCTGTATGACGCCACTCTCTGATTGGCCGCAGCTTTATGACCACAATCTCTGATTGGCCGCAGCTGTATGACCCAGCTCTCTGATTGGCCGCAGCTGTATGACCCCGCTCTCAGATTGGTGGCAGCTGTATGACCCTGCTCTCTGATTGGCTGCAGTTGTATGGCCTCGTTCTCTGATTGGCCGCAGCTGTATGACCCTGCTCTCTGATTGGCAGCAGCTGTATGACCCGGCTCTCTGATGGGCCGCAGCTGTATGACCCTGCTGCCTGATTGGCCGCAGCTGTATGACCCCGCTCTCTGATTGGCCGCAGCTGTATGACCCTGCCCTCTGATTGGCTGCAGCTGTATGACCCTGCTGTCTGATTGGCCGCAGCTGCATGACCCCTCTCTGATTGGCCGCAGCTGTATGACCCTGCGCTCTGATTGACCACAGCTGTATGACCCCGCTCTCTGATTGGCCGCAGGACGTGGTGGATCGGTACGAGAAGATCTGTGAGCAGGCTCTGGACGAGAGCAGGAAGGAGACTCAGATCTACAACAAGCACTGGATCGACTCGCCCTGGTCTGGGTTCTTCGAGGTGGGTGCAACACCTCCTCCAACAGCCAGCAGGATCTCGATCAGTAATGTTTGGAGAAATGCCTGGCCTTTTTCTGTTTTTTTATTTCCGGAGTAGCATCTTTTTAGAACGGAAAATGAGGTCATGCGCTTTCGACAGTGCCGTAGATTAGGGGAAGCTAACATACCAGAGTACGAATAGAAATTGTGATATATTATGTGAGACTTTTGAGCTGAGTATCTGTCCTGCTGATCAAATTTTGTGCCCAGTATGTACTGTTTCTTATATTTTAGGGTTGCTTACACAAACCTTCGTGGTCATTTAAAGGGAATGTGAGACATGTACAATCAAATGTTTGGACTGAAACAGCCATGTGATAGAGCAAACCGAAAACACCTTCGGCGTGCTATTTCACTTGTCCCAGCACTCCCCGTTTGCAGTTCAGTATATAGTGTGTTCAGAGCGGGCAGAGGCCCCGCACTGTCACCGCCCGTCATTGGACCCATAGGGCGTCTAATGGCGGTCCATTTTCTTTTGTTCCTACCGCTGTGTCTTCCCTTTCCCGATAACACGCAGCTGAACATGCTGTGGCATCGCCGCGACAATCCCGACTTCCATCATCAAACCCCGCTCAGAAGGTCACCCTAACGATGACAGACAGACGCTGCCAGCGCTGTTACGCATTATTGGCTTCAAATACATGGCACTCAACTGCAATGGCTACAAAACCTTCTGCATGTAAGACACCAGCTGCAAGGCCCTTCTCCGGTTGGTGGCGGAGTCTGCGTGTACAGTCTCCGCGCGACAGGCTGATTCGACCTTCCTGGAAATGTTGCTGAGCTTGTGTCTCTGGGCGCGTGTCCTCAGTTCAAAGTCCGTGACCAGTGGCAAGTGGGAGGACCACACCTCCACTCCACTCTACTCCACTTCACTCCACTCTACTCTACTCTACTCCACTCTACTCTATCGACGCCACCTCGTGCATTAAGGAGTTCATCACTAACTTGTTGTCCTCTAGAAAATCCATACTCTTGTAATCAGAAAAACGTCACTCTTGTCTCCAGGGCAAGGACCCGCTGAAGATGTCGCCGACCGGCGTGGTGGAAGACACGCTCACCCACATCGGGAAGCGGGTGTCGTCCGCTCCTCCAAACGCAGTCGACTTCCAGATCCACCGCGGTCTTCAGGTGAGGTCCTCGCCCCTCTGAGTGGGGATACTCGCTGTCTGTGTTACGTATGGCGCAGTGGTTTGCTTCTTGTGGTTTTATGGTGAAATGTTGGAGAACCCGTTCTGCCGTCCCACGGAAGAAAAGAGTAAGTCACATGTTTTCGATTTTGAGATTTTGATATCATTCGATTCGGAAAGACAAGCTGCATCTACTTATTAAATGATTTGACAAAATTCCATCACAATTATAGTATTAACGTCTTTTCAAATCAATCCCAGGGCTCCGCTAATGTTAAGCAAAACGAGAAAAACCGCTCTCCTGTAAAGTACTCCAAATGTGGCATACGCTTTTCTTTCGTTTGACGGCAGACTTGGTTATAAACGCAGGTGTATGACTGGAATATTTTACATGTTTGGTTTAGTTAGGGCGAAGCGTGTGTGAACCTGCTAGCAGCTGTGCCGCCTGTTAACCGGTGACTTCTTTCTGTGACGTATATGTTCGTTCGGACTTACTCCACAAAGAGTTTTTGGGGTCGAGGGGGCTTTGGAGGTTAAAGTCCAGCCCCAAAATGTCAGAGCCGTCTATAGCAAAAGAGGATCCAGGTGCATGGGCAAAGGAGCCCTTGCCTTTCCACTAGATTTTCACTAGGAGCACTAGATTTTCAAGAATTCTTTCTGTGGTGTCTTCGTAATGAAAGGGATTATTGTGCGCAGCTGATTTGTCAATGCCCCCCCCCCTTCGGAGGTTTGAGGGCTCCTGTCAGCTCAGGAGAAAGCTGGTGGGTACACAAGGCATGCAAAAGCTTGACATCTTCCCTGCCAGTTAAGATCGTGAAGCAATTTGAGAGACAAATGGATATCACTGTTCTTCACTGGGATTATTTTATTGATTACGTATTTTAAAACTTGTCGATGTTTCAGTTATTTCGCCTTGATCACGGTTTCAAATATTTTTTATCAATTATGTGATTTATCTAGGATGTAACGCGTTATGTAGTGGTTAAGGGAGAACAGCTAAAAGCTCGACAAGTTTCAATCTATATAATTATTAATAAAGAATCCCGTTGGAAGACATTGATATCCAGCTCCTCCTCCCCTGAAGGACATGGTGCTTGGAAAGACACATAAAGACACGGAGACGCCAGTTGGAGACCGAGCATTGAGGGCCCTTGCGGACCTCTTTGCTTTTTCTGTTCCAGGATGGTTGTTTTACATGGTAGCCGGCCCGTGCATATATCCGTGGTATGTGTCAATCGTTGTCACGGAGTCGCTATTATCTCTCCACAGTGCGTGTTGAACGTTCTCATGGATCCGTCATTACCTCTCTGCTGCGCGAGTAGAACGTTCTCTCGTAGCCGGTAACGTTCTCACGGGTTATTTACTATCTCTCCTCAGCCCTTGTTGAACGTTCTCACAGAGTCGTTAACGTTCTCACGGGTCCTTTATTGTCTCGCTGCAGCGAGTGTTGAACCTTCTCACGGGTCCGTTATTATCTCCCAGCAGCGCCTGTTGAACGTTCTCACAGAGTCCTTTATTGTCTCGTCGCAGCGGGTGTTGAACGTTCTCATGGATCCGTCATTACCTCCCTGCTGCGCGAGTAGAACGTTCTCTCGTAGCCGGTAACGTTCTCACGGGTTATTTACTATCTCTCCTCAGCCCTTGTTGAACGTTCTCACAGAGTCGTTAACGTTCTCACGGGTCCTTTATTGTCTCGCTGCAGCGAGTGTTGAACCTTCTCACGGGTCCGTTATTATCTCCCAGCAGCGCCTGTTGAACGTTCTCACAGAGTCTATTATTGTCTCGTCGCAGCGGGTGTTGAACGTTCTCATGGATCCGTCATTACCTCCCTGCTGCGGAAGTAGAACGTTCTCTCGTAGCCGGCAACGTTCTCATGGGTTATTTACTATCTCTCCTCAGCGCGTGTTGAACGTTCTCACGGAGTCATTAACGTTCTCACGGGTTATTTACTATCTCTCATCAGCGCGTGTTGAACGTTCTCACGGAGTCATTACGTTCTCACAGGTTATTTACTATCTCTCCTCAGCGCGTGTTGAACGTTCTCACGGAGTCATTAACGTTCTCACGGGTTATTTACTATCTCTCATCAGCGCGTGTTGAACGTTCTCACGGAGTCATTAACGTTCTCACGGGTTATTTACTATCTCTCCTCCGCGCGTGTTGAACGTTCTCACGGAGTCGTTAACGTTCTTTCAGAATCCTTTTATTATCTCCCCGCTGCGCCTGTTGAATGTTCTCACGGGTCCTTGATCATCTCGCCGCACCGGATGTTGAACGTTCTCACGGGTCCTTTATTGCCTCGCCGCAGTGCATGTTGAACGTTCTCACGGATCCGTCATCATCTATCCGAAGTGCTTGTTGAACGCTTTTACGGAGTCGTTAACGTTCTCACAGAATCCTTTATCATCTCCCCGCAGCGGGTGTTGAACGTTCTCACGGGTTCTTTATCATCTCTCCGCAGCGGGTGCTGAACTCGCGTATGGAGATGGTGGAGAAGAGGACGGTGGACTGGGCGCTGGCGGAGTCGATGGCGTTCGGCTCCCTGCTGAAGGAGGGCTTCCACGTGCGGCTGTCTGGTCAGGATGTGGAGAGAGGCACCTTCAGGTGAGAGTCAGACTGTTGTATAGGCTGGAAGGTAGCAGCTCGGGGGTCTGACAGCGTTGAGAAGGATGACGCTTTGTACAAATCGTGGAAACGGTGGGACCTCTTATTTGGATGTTGTGGATGTCCTCGGTGGCTTTGGCAATGTGATCAGAAGATCGTTCCTCCCGGGCATAGCCGAGGACATCGGCTCAAATACATTTTATGAAAGTAGAGTGTTTCATTTGATAGTCCGGGGACGGCATCGTTTTGTGGCACGTGCCAAATGTGCGTTTACTGTTATGTGCTAAGCAATTGGCTAAAGAGCTGCCGTATTTTAATTTGCTTATTAGTGCTCCTCCCAACAGGCACACTTGCCCAATTACAGGTAGTATTGGCGTGGGTGTTTAAGGATCCTCTCCACCGGGTCAGGTCAGACACGGGAGGCGGTTTCCCGCCGTGGGGATTGAACCCATGTTAACCCATACTATCCGATCTGAAGACGGGCAGCGAAGCCACTAGTCCACCCGGCCCCGTATATACGACATATATATATGACGTCACCGTTTCCTCTGCAGCCACCGTCACCACGTGATGCACCACCAGAAGGTGGACATGTCGACGTACCGCCCGCTGTGCCACCTGTACCCGGACCAAGCCCAGTACACTGTCTGCAACAGTTCCCTCTCGGAGTTCGGAGTGCTCGGTGAGAAACCTCTGAAGTTGAAGGTGAAATACCTCTAGAGTGTGGTGAGGTTCCTCTGAAGTCTGGTGGGAACTCTCTGTAATTGAAGGTGAAATCCGTTCCTCTGAAGTCGGGAGAGAACTCTCTGTAATTGAAGGTGGAATCCCTCTAAAGTGTGGGAGATTCCTCTGAAGTCTGGTGAGAACTCTCTGTAATTGAAGGTGGAATCCCTCTAAAGTGTGAGAGATTCCTCTGAAGTCTGGTGAGAAACTTCTGTAATTGAAGGTGAGATCCCTCTAAAGTGTGGGAGATTCCTCTGAAGTCTGGTGAGAATTCTCTGTAATTGAAGGTGAAATCCCTCTAAAGTGTGGGAGATTCCTCTGAAGTCTGGTGAGAACTCTCTGTAATTGAAGGTGGAATCCCTCTAAAGTGTGAGAGATTCCTCTGAAGTCTGGTGAAAAACTTCTGTAATCGCGGGTGAAATCCCTCTAAAGTGTGGGAGGTTCCTCTGAAGTCTGGTGAGAACTCTCTGTAATTGAAGGTGAAATCCCTCTAAAGTGTGGGAGATTCCTCTGAAGTCTGGTGAGAAACTTCTGTAATCGCGGGTGAAATCCCTCTAAAGTGTGGTGAGGTTCCTCTGAAGTCTGGTGAGAAATCTCTGTAATTGAAGGTGAAATCCCTCTAAAGTGTGGGAGGTTCCTGTGAAGTCTGGTGAGAACTCTCTGTAATTGAAGGTGGAATCCCTCTAAAGTGTGAGAGATTCCTCTGAAGTCTGGTGAGAACTCTCTGAAATTGAAGGTAAAATCCCTCTAGAGTGGGGGAGGTTCCTCTGAAGTCTGATGAGAACTCTCTGTAATTGAAGGTGGAATCCCTTTAAAGTGTGGGAGGTTCCTGTGAAGTCTGGTGAGAACTCTCTGAAATTGAAGGTAAAATCCCTCTAGAGTGTGGGAGATTCCTCTGAAGTCTGGTGAGAATGCTCTGTAAGTGAGGAGTGATACCCGTGTAAAGTGTGACGGGATTCATCTAAAGTCGAGGGAGATCCCTCTGAAATCTGGTGAGATTATGCCTAAGAATCCCTCTGAATCCCGCTGTCATGGGAAAGTGAATCCCTCTGAAGTTTGGTGCGATCCCTGTTAAGTCTGGTAACAGCCCTCTGACGTTAAAGGCGAATTCTAGGGCTTTGAGACAATGCTTTGGATCTTATTGAATAGTAATATGTGTTTGCAAGGTTATCTGTCGTTATTGATAGCCAAGTTCGACTCTTGTAGGACTTGTATAGGGTGCTTTCAACATGAACCATCTTCAATGTAAATAGCCTCTTGTTCCTCAGTATGCCTCGTAGTCCCAGTTCCATAAGCATGACCTAACCCATCGCAGAAAATTAGCCAGTGCCGTCTCTTCGCCAGGTTTCGAGCTGGGTTTCAGTCTCACTAATCCCAACGCCTTGGTTTGCTGGGAGGCGCAGTTTGGAGACTTCTGCAACACCGCTCAGGTACGTCAGCTGACTAGTGATGCCAACTTTATCGGGTGCGATCCAACGCGTTACAGGCGGGGTAGTTGGTTGGTGATGTTAGTTTGAGTTGGTGAGATGCGTCAGGGTATTATTGGAGAATAGCTAGTGATGCTGGTTCAAAGTTTTTACTGATGAGATTTATTCGGGCACGTGTGGGGCAGTTGCTAGTAATGCAAACTTCAATTGTGTGAAATACAACGCTCCGGTTGGATTAGCTGGTAAGCCAAGGGAAGAGTAGACGTTGCATTAAAGGGAATGCGGTACCTTCATAACGTGATTTTAACTGAGATAGCCAAGTTGTAAAGCAAGTCGGAAAACCCCGTACTCAATATATCATTTGTCTTGGAACTCAAGATTTCCGCAGAAAAAAGCTAAAACCTACCTGCAATGTACCCCTCATGTACCCTTAGCAGCAGGCCACAGTTGTCATGGCTGTCGATGTGACGACATATGCTGACGTCACGGTGAGCATCAGCCAATCGAAGCCCTTGAAGCGTCTCAAGTATGGTGGTGGTTGCCAGATCATGACATCATACACAGGCAGATATTTATTTCTTTCCGTGGAAGAGTATTTCAAAAATCAAAATATTGAGCCTATTGTAATTTTTCAGAGAAATCATGAGTGGTTTCATTATTTTTGGCTAATAGTACGCCTAATTTCACTAAATTCCAGGATTCGACCAAAGTGCCTCATTTCCTTTAAGGACGCGTGCTAGGCAAGTTCGTCTGCTCACCTTGTTGGAGGATGTAAAGGCAATGCGGAGGCTTAGTGGATAGCATTCCTGTCTCTTAAGCCGCCCCGGTAGCTCAGTTGGTAGAGCGTTGGGCTCCGGCCCGCTGCTCAGAAGCATGCAGTGGCAGTGCATGTCCAGGCTTGGGATCGGTTCCCCTGAGACGCTCCGGCGCTCAATAGTTTACCCGACGTACAGGTCGGCTGGCAACTGACTGGTGAGAGGGTGACCTGAGCGGTGCGGCCGTCCCTGTGCTTTGTGGGACGTTAAACTTTGGCTTCTAAATTAACCCTTCATTGTGGGAGCTGCTTGTTCGGGTGGTGGGGTCGGGGTCTCCGTGAAAAGTCCCTTGATGACTTTAGTGAGACTCCGACTCCAGCAGCCGTACTGGGAACAATTTGGACACAATTTATAAAACAAAGTCACAGGTCCTGGGCTCAAGTCCCGGCGGAGCCTCTGAATAAGTTGATCTGATCCCCCAAATCCTCCCCCAAACAGGATGAGAGTGGGCAACGCCGTATAACCTTGGCAGTTGGTGTATCGTTAAACTCGTGCAATGATCGATTCACCTGGTTGAACTCTGATGTCCTGCTGTGTTTATTGCGTGAGAGTTGATTAAGGTTGGCTGGGATATATTCAGGCCGTCGCCATTGGTCTTGTCATGTGAGAAGGCGCTCTCCGATTTAGGGGTATAATAATAGTTGGAGTTTAACCACGCAAAAACTGCTGGGTTATACGGCGTCGCAAACTCTGGCTCTGTTGGGAGGGGGGAGTTAGGAGATCGGATCAACTTACTCGGAGGCTGTGTCGGAACTTGAACCCGGGACCTGTGGCTCAGAAGACAGGAACGCTTTCCACTGAGCCACACATTGCTGTGAGCGGAGGTATGCGAGTGGAGGGGGGTGAAAGATGAATTCTTTCTCGACCCCAGGTGATGGACTTTTCCCTCTCCGACCCCCGTGTGATGGACTGTTCTTTTTTTGAACCGTAGATGATGGACTGTTCCCTCTCTTGACTCGATGATGTGATGGACTGTTCCCTCTCTTGACTCGATGATGTGATGGACTGTTCTCTCTCTTGACTCGATGATGTGATGGACTGTTCTCTCTCTCTCTCGGCTCCAAAAGACTGCCCCCTCTTCACCGCAGGTGATTGACTGCCCCCCAATTGACAGTTCCCTCCCTCTACCCCCAATTGACTCTTCCCTCTCTTGACTCCTCATCCCCCATGTGATTGACTGTTTCTCTCTCTCTTTCTGTCTCTCTCTCTCTCTCTCACTCTCTCTCTCTCTCTCTCTCTCTCTCGACCCCCCCCCAGTGAGTGACTGTTCCCTCTCTGCCCCGCAGGTGATTATAGACCAGTTCATCTCGTCGGGCCAGTCCAAGTGGGTCCGCCAGTCCGGACTCACGCTGCTCCTGCCCCACGGCATGGAGGGGAATGGTACGTACACTGGCGGAGGTAGTACCCGCCCCCCGTCAGTGTGGTTGGACCGCAGCTGGGTTTTAGTGCTGCACAGCCTCTTCATGTGATGACCAAACTGATATTTGATTGAATACTTTCATTGTCTCGATTCTTGTAATGTAAATAGCCTTTTTTAATGCTCTGACTTCGCCTGTGAGTAGATTTGAACTGTTGGCGATTATTTTGAGTAAATAAAGAAATGGATAAATAAATACTCATCAATGTCTCGCTAGTTGATCTAGATACCTAGCTGGTCTACAATGTTACTGGGGAAGTTATTTTGTTTGTATTGGAATTCTTTTTTTGCGGGAGGGGGAGGAAAGCTAAAACTGTTCAGTATCCGGTCAGTGCGAAGCGTTGTCATTTTCTTCATTTTTTCATTTCATCTTCATCATTTTGTTTGGTGACCTCCGAAACTTCCCCAAGTTTACCTGCTGTTTCTGTGCTCTCTTTGATCTGTATCTGCGCCCAGCCTCTACCTAAAGTCCAACTCCACCATGTATCCTGTCGCCTGGAGTCGTGATGATGCCAGTCTGCTGTAGTATTTCGCTACCACGTGACGTGACCTGACCCGGACAGTATGGGGATGGTCCAGGCCCTGTTGCGAAAATCCGAGAGCTTTTGGTGCTAGACATTTTTTCAGGAAATACCTACTGGCCTTGAAAAATACCCAAGATACATGACGTAAAAAGAATGTAATGAATGTGCTATTATTGCCTTGTTCTTGCTAAGGACAATTATTACTCACATGTTTTAATCCTTGTCTTGGGTAATTTTTGACAAGCACCTGGCACCAAAAGCTCTCGGATTTTCGCAAGAGGGCCTGAACCATCCCCTAGCAGTTTGCCACCACGTGACCTGACCTGACCCGGGCAGGGCCCGGAGCACAGCTCGGCTCGTCTGGAGCGCTTCCTCCAGCTATGTGCGGACGAACCGGAGTATTACCCGCCGTTCGCGCCCGAGGAGTACGCTATTCGGCAACTGCAGGACTGCAACATGATTGTAAGCAACGCCGGATCTGTTGTCATGGCAACGTAAAGGCTGCATTTTTACTTGTGACGCTTACTGAAGTGAAGATTTTATGAAGATGCCCTCTATTTGTGATTGTGGTTTTTAGTTTGCTTTCTATTATCTTGTACATGCCCATGTCGTGTTTTATCAAACCATCGGAGCTATAAAAGGGGGTTTCCTTTTTTGGTCATCTGAATTGAATAAATGAAATTTAAATTCAATTTGGGGTTCTTCGGTTCATGGTTTGCCAATTTTCATAGATTTTATGGGGAAACAAAGAGGAGATGCTTGAAATCTATGAAAAATAAAAAAGAAACAATGGAAAGAAACGTAGATTTTAAGTGTATTCCCTTTCTTTTCCCATAGCATTTATGCTTTTCCCAGCAGGAGAATTAAATTGGGTTGACGGAAATAATCATGCTGACATAATGGTCTGAATCCGAAACTGCCCCAGTGAACGCACCATTATTTATAATTTCCATTCGCCCAAAAAAGATGCGGTGAGGCGCGGGTAACGATAACTTCACAAACATGAAAGATTAGTCTGTTCCGCTGATGTTTTTTTTAGACAAATAGGATGTCACGCTTAAGTAACGCTAACTACTACTTTTCTCTTTTCCCGGTAGGTGGCCAACTGCACCATGCCCAGCAACTACTTCCACATTCTGCGTCGTCAAGTGCACCTTCCATTCAGAAAGCCTTTGGTGGTGATGTCACCGAAGTCGCTACTGCGGCATCCGAGAGCACAGAGCAGCTTCGACAGTATGACTACCGGCACAGAGTTTCAACGGTGAGGAGAGAGAGAGAGAGAGAGAGAGAGAGAGAGAGAGAGAGAGAGAGAGAGAGAGAGAGAGAGAGAGAGAGAGAGAGAGAGAGAGAGAGAGAGAGAGAGAGAGAGAGAGAGAGAGAGAGAGAGAGAGAGAGAGAGAGAGAGAGAGAGAGAGAGAGAGAGAGAGAGAGAGAGAGAGAGAGAGAGAGAGAGAGAGAGAGAGAGAGAGAGAGAGAGAGAGAGAGAGAGAGAGAGAGAGAGAGAGAGAGAGAGAGAGAGAGAGAGAGAGAGAGAGAGAGAGAGAGAGAGAGAGAGAGAGAGAGAGAGAGAGAGAGAGAGAGAGAGAGAGAGAGAGAGAGAGAGAGAGAGAGAGAGAGAGAGAGAGAGAGAGAGAGAGAGAGAGAGAGAGAGAGAGAGAGAGAGAGAGAGAGAGAGAGAGAGAGAGAGAGAGAGAGAGAGAGAGAGAGAGAGAGAGAGAGAGAGAGAGAGAGAGAGAGAGAGAGAGAGAGAGAGAGAGAGAGAGAGAGAGAGAGAGAGAGAGAGAGAGAGAGAGAGAGAGAGAGAGAGAGAGAGGAGAGAGAGAGAGAGAGAGAGAGAGAGAGAGAGAGAGAGAGAGAGAGAGAGCGGGAGCGGGAGCGAGAGCGAGAGCGAGAGCGAGAGCGAGAGAGAAATAGCCATATTGGACTTGAACACCATAATGCCAGTGCTGGTGTTTGGCGCCAGATTTGTCAGTCAGGCGCGTGCCGCAGGGTGCTGGGAGACACTGGCGTGGCGGCAGAGAACCCCTCATCCGTGCGGCGAGTCATCTTCTGCAGCGGCAAAGTCTACTTTGACATTGAAAAAGCGCGCGAGGACGCGGGAATGCAGGAAAAGGTGGCCATCGTGCGCTTGGAACAGGTTAGTGGTGGAGAATGGCTTTCAGGGGAAGTGCGCCGGATCGAAACCCGACGTAACTCATTTTACTTGATGAATGCAGTCATGGTAGTACCACGGGAAAAGGAGAGGCTGTGTCAGTAGTTAATCCAGCGGGTCAATCATAAATATATGGGATACCGGCTGGCTTTATCGCGAGGTTAAAACACCCAGTGTGAACTTAAGCTTTCAGTTTCATACCCAGTATTGCCACCCATCGGAAGAAAAGCGTTTGCCACATTTGGAATATTTTACAGGGGAGCACCTTTTCCGTTCTGCTTGATAGCCGAAATGAGGAACGGATGTGTAAAAGGTTATATAACCCACTTTTTTAATTTTTGCAAATCATTTCATCAGTAGATACAGCTTGTCTTTCTGCATCGCATGATTTTACAATAATTGTGAAAGTGAAAAGTTCAAGCTACATTTTTTAAATCTAAAAACGTAACTTGAACTTTTCCTCCGCGGGGCGGCAGGGTAGGCGGGGTTACACCAGGATATGTCTCATTACCCCCTCACAAGTGTCCCGTTCTGACTCTCGCTTCACTTCACCTCCTCCCAAGCGTTCTGTTCTGACTCTCGGCCCTCTTCGCCTCAGCTCTCGCCCTTCCCGTTCGACGAGGTGAAGGCCCAGCTGAACCATTACCCGGAGGACGCGGACATCATCTGGACCCAGGAGGAGGCCAAGAACAACGGCGCCTGGGCCTATGTGGAGCCCCGGTTCGAAACCACCGCTGCCAAGCCCAAAGTCATCCGGTGAGTGGTTGCTGGGTGGGAGGTGTTGAGTGCGCGTTAGACAGGGTCTTGACCAGTAACCGAGAAAGTATGTAGCTGCGGGAGAAGATGTGACCCGAAGGCAGTGGCGGGTCCAGGACTTCATTTCGGGAGGGGACTAGGTGGCTTGAGCCTCCACCGTCATTGCCTCGGGTCAGCCTCCTCCTATGTATTAACCATAGACACTTTATCATTTGGGAGGGGGGGGCTTGGGACACCTAGCTCCCTTCATATCCGTCACTGCCCAAGGGGTGCGTTGGCGCGGTGGTAGCGCTTTGGGCTTCCATGCTGATGACCCGGGTTCAAATCCACGATAGGAATTCCGACTAAGGACTCCCTGATCCTCAATATACCCTTCCAACAGAGTGAGAATTGGCGACGTCATATGACCTCGGCAGTTGGTGCTTCGTAAAACCCCGAGGCTTCCTTCTTCTGAAGTGCCCTTAAAGACCTCGTGAGTCCTGAAGGGTGAAAGGGAGAAGAAGTAAATAACCGCGGGATCGAGCCTGACCAGATGGAAAATTAGGCGCCCTGCTCTTGTCGCAGTTCTAGCCCCGCGCAACAAAAGAAGAAAGCACAACAAAACAACACTTCGGGGATAGACAGAAAATGGCTACATAATCGACACGTTCTAATACACCAAACAAGCATGAAAGAGTATATCCAGAGGCGAAAACTAGTGCCCTTCTCGATGACTGGACGACTAAGGCTATTTTCATGCGCTGCAACCTAGATAAAAGAACGCTCCAACATAAAATAAAGAGTGTCACTCATTAACAGTCACCAGCTCTCTATTTAGATGTTCGGTATTGGGCAGTGTTTCACACATACCTGAGACATTGCAGGGTGGCTTTGTGTACAACTGCATCAGCTGAAGTGCTTAGAACCCTACACCAACGTCGTATGGAAAATATGGGGAGATAGAAAACCAGCCTCACACTAAGACAACTTTAGTTGTCAACGGGTCATGCTCGTCCTTTACCACTCGTCCTTTTTAAGGGTGCCCGAGCAAAAATGAATCTCCTGAAGAGAAATGCCCTTTTGAATGATTACTGTAAAGAAATAGAAAGTTTGAAAATGATGAATCCAACTATGAGAGTTGAGAGCTGCATGAATCATTAAAAATATATGGCTCTTCAGTGTTGAATTGTGTACTTGGGCACCCTTTACGATATTATTATTCATGAGGGGAACGAATTTCTCAATGACGCTATGAGCAACTGTCCCGGGTTCAAATCTAGGTGGGCGCTCACTTGCTGAAATTTTTAATGATATCACTTATATTTAGCCACAATCTCATGTACGTCTACGTCTACCATTTATTGGCCACAATCATGTTGCTGATTATTTTGCCAATTCGGGCGTCTTTAGCGTACAAATCACATTCCACGTTTTAGCAACAAATTTACAATTACACTTAACAATTTCACTTAACAATTACAATTACAACAATTACAATACAAATTTACGGTGAGCCTATGAAAGATTATCAGGTTTACACAACATATTAATAAACGAGTTTACCGACACTGCTTGGACAGTTTCTTCAGGCAGAGCATTCCAGTCGCTGATTGTTTTTGGAAGAAACGAGTTGAGGTGGTATTCGGTCCTGCATCGTGGTATCAAAAATTGTTGATCATGTCCTCGTCGCTGTCTTTCTGGTAGTGGCGTCAGTTTGACTTTTGATGTCTTCCACGGCTACCGTCTCATGTAGTATCTTGTAAAGCATGGTTAGCCGGGCTACTCTTCGTCTTTCCTCGAGAGATCTCCATTCGAGTCGCTTCATGATATCTGTTACACTTGATGTTCTTCGAAAGTCCCTCACAACGAAGCGCGCTGCCCTCCGTTGAACTGATTCAATCCTGTTGATGTGTTGTTGCTGGTGCGGATCCCAGATGGTACTTGCATATTCGAGGATAGGACGCACATAGGCTTTATATGCAGTATCCTTGATTTTCCATGACTTTATTTTCAGATTTCTCTTCAAGAACCCTAGAGCTCTGTTTGCTTTGGAACAAACGTTTTCAATGTGGTCGCTCCAGCCGATGTCTTTTTTATGGTGATGCCGAGGTACTTAGCACTCCTCACTGTATCCAATGTGTGGCTGTGTAGTACGTATTGATACGGCAAGGGTTCCCTGCATCTGGTTACTGGAAGTGAGACACACTTCTGCGGGTGAAATTGCATGTCCCACTTGCGTTCCCACGATGCCAGCGCGTTCAAGTCTTGTTGCAGTGCTAACTGGTCAGACATGCTATCCACTGCAGTGTAGATTGCAGTGTCGTCAGCAAATAGTCTTGATCGTGTCCTCAGGTTGTTCGGGAGATCATTAATATACACGAGGAATAGGCACGGGCCGAGGACACTTCCCTGTGGCACACCAGACTTGACATCAATGAACCCGGACTTGACACCATTGACAACCACTGCCTGTCTTCTGCTTGTCAGAAAGTCTAAAATCCATTGGTTGATTTTTCCAACGACGCCATACTGCCGAAGCTTGTGGATAAGCAGGCTATGATTGACCTTGTCGAAAGCCTTGGCGAAGTCCATGATGAGGATGTCAGTCTGTTGCCCTCGAGAAGTATTTTCAATGAGCTCATTTGTGAATCCTAGAAGTTGTGTTTCACAAGACCTCTTCTTACGGAATCCATGTTGTTGGCTGCTCATGATTTCGTTATTTTCCAAGTGGTTCATGATGGTGCTGGTAAGTATATGTTCCAGTGTCTTGCAGCACACACTGGTGAGTGACACTGGACGGTAGTTGGCTGGATCGTTTCGTTGGCCCTTTTTGAACACCGGCGTCACCAGTGCGGTCTTCCAGTCAGCAGGGACCATACCAGATTCCAGAGAAGATCTAAAAATCATGGTAAGAATCGGTGCCACCTCGTCAGAAAGTTCTTTCAGTACTCGAGTGCTCAGATTATCCGGACCAGAAGCTTTGTTTGGGTCTAGGTTGGTAAGCAGCTTCCGCACTCCCTGTACGGTGATGGTTATGTCTTCAAGGACTGGACTATTGTGAGGAGGCATAGCACATTTTTGTTGAACTCGTCTTGGTTGTAGCCTCTGCCTTCGCTGAAAACAGATTGAAATTGGCTATTTAGTATTTGAGCCTGTCTTTTGGGGTCGGATATCAGGTGACCGTTTTCTTTTAATGGTGCAACACCAACATTTGATGACTTAAGATGTTTGATGTATGTCCAAAATCGCTTATCTTTGGTTCTTTGTTCTGGGTCGATACCTTCGAAGATAGAGTTCAGGTAGTGCCAATAAGCACGCCTCAGTTGTCGTTGAACTTCTCCCCGCAATTGTACATACTCTGTTTTCGTGTCTTCATTTCCTGTTTTGCGCATCTTCTTAAAAAGACGGTTTTTACGGTTGATTAGGCGCCGAAGAGAAGGATTTATCCATGGTTTACTTTCCTTTGAACGAGCTACTTTGTGTGGAATGAATTTGGCGATGGCGTCCGATAATGAGTCTTTGAAAAAAGTCCACAGTTCTTCAGTAGTGGCCGCATGTCTCATAGAACGCATCCTGGGAATGATATCATTACATGCGCTTTTAAGACCGGTCCAATTTGCCTTCTTGTAAAGTGGGATTAGTCTTGGTGTTTGTTTGCGGTTTTTTGGATTGATGGAAAACTCGCAGTAAACAGCATCATGGTCAGATAATCCCGGAATGACCTCTACTCTTGAGATGAGTTGAGGGCAGTTTGTTATCATCAGGTCCAGGATGTTATTTCGTCTTGTTGGTGACAGGACAAGCTGCTCGAGTCCGTTATCGCTTAATATGTCCACAAAGTCATTGTGTAATCGCGGATGTACGGCATTGGGCTTCAGTGACATCGTTCTCCAGTCCCAACTGGGGAAGTTCATATCACCCCCAATCAGAACATGAGCATTTGAAATTGCAGTAGCTCGGCTGATTGAGTTAGAGAATAGCCTTAATGTAATGTAGGTAGCCACATTACATTCATAGGTACATTTCATCCAACTGGCTTAATATGTAATGGGAAAATTCACCCGTTGATTGACAATACAATTATTCGAAATCGCAACACACCTAGATTTCACCACGAGCGCATCGTGGCACATCTCTGGCGGCATAGCAAAGTAGGTAGGCTGATGCCGTCTTCACTTTTGCGACCGGCACTTCCATTACAGAAAGTCGCTGAAACAACTGTCCCGGGTTCAACTCTGAAAAGACGCCCTGAGTGAGGCGTGACTTCGCCTCCCGAAACTTTCTGTGAACAACACCGTGTGAAATTTTCTGTCATTAAAACTCACAGTGACATCTGTTTTATGGCCCACCTACATAGCCAAGTTCTGGAAAGCTGCGTGGTCACCTCCGATGTATAATGATATGTAATAATCGGGTCTTTTCCAGTGACTGCTCCAACTAGGCATGTTCCACTGACTCTTCTAACCTCCTCTAACCTCCTCCCAGAAGAGTAGAATGCCATGACCTCGCTTTTTATTGGACAGTACAGTTTCTTTAGGCTTGTACCTCTTTTGGAGGAGCTTGGAGGAAGTGCTGGAACTGGCCCATTGTCAGAGCATGCCTGACCATGTCATTTGTGCACATACTTTGTAAGTTTGGCTTTGTTTGCGTAATTTACCACCATCAGTGTTGGTCGTTAACTGCATTTCTTTGTTCGATCCCATTAATATCTGGTGTTTGTACTAATCATGGGAGGCAAAACGATTGTATTTGTTATTGGAAATATTTACTGGAAAAGTGTGGAATTGATTGAACATTTTCGTCAGTCTGGATTAAAGAACTTTCCACCAGGAAATAAGTGCACATATTCAGATTAAGTGCTGTCAAATACATGTACATGCAATATATACCCAAGCATGTTGGGTATATATTTCGTCTCCAGGTATATATCTTCCGGCTGCAGCCTGGTAAAATCAGTGTTTAGCTTTTGGCGCGAACATTTGTTACCGGCGAAAAAGTGGCGATCGCAGCTCGGGTCGCCAGGGAAACCAGTATTCCTCGCTGCGAGAATCCTATTCTCCTCGTGACCTAAAAGCTTCATACTTTAGCTCCTGGCTCCTTTCCGTTCATGCTCCTGATGAAATTAAGTTTTTTTAGACGAAAAGTAGAGGCTGAGCCCTCTACCCCCCCCCTAAAGGATTATGCGACGTCCGTGGCTGCTGATATAATCCTGTCACCTTCCGCCAGTAGTCCCAACAGCCAGACACTGAATTAATCGATGTATTATTTTCCCTATTTCACTATTTTAGTGTAGTAAAGGCTCTACCAAGGCTCGGTTTGATGAAATTCTGCTGAGGGCTAGAAGGAGCATCAGTGGTAGCGGTTGGGTAGGGACAGTAATAAAGAGACAAATGGTGTTGGCTCATTACCCTCCCCCCTTAGCTTTGTTCCCCTGGCAGTTATGGTGTGAAATACTTCCGCACCCTCGAGACACTATGGTCAGGATTTTGATAATGTTCAAAAATAGTTTCTCCGCTGATTTAAAAAAATATCAGGATAAAGTTGGATCTTGGTGTATGTTCCCTTGACCGGGACACAATTGGGCGTGTATTTCATTTGAGAATTGAGTGAATATGGGATCAATATTTTATATTTTTGTTCTATGGTATTAATTGTGAGCGGTGCCAATGCTGCCAGGCGCCTCATTCCGAGCATGACATTAGTGACCGTCGGTATATTAAAGCACGGAACGTACATGAGAATTAGCCGTTTTTCATGCATTGTTGTTGAAATTGATGATGCGCCGAATAGTTTTCAAGGGAATATATATTTATTGTCATGCGTATTATTTATTGGCGTGTTTTATTATAGTTTGTTACGCGGCGACTTGGTTTCGTCGGCAATCGTAGTAACTCTGCGTAAACTTTCAAATACTGTTTATCAGCCATCAAAAGTAGATGATAGAAATATACCTTGACGTAGCCAAATTATAAAGTGGCTATGTAGTCCAATAGCGACAAGCAAAGTGTGGTATCGATTCTTAATGTGCATGGCCATTTATAAAAACAAAATTTGTGTATTTGTCTTAAGCATGCCCGAACAACGCATTTCTATATTATGGTTCACCTAGTTGGGAAGCTGCTTGTCTTCTTGGATAAATGTAATATATTTCAGCTCACTATTTTATCGGTTTCCAAAATTCGACCACAAAATTGTATCAAAAAACCTATCATCGACAGGCGCGAGGAGGCGTATAGCCCAAGGGCAGTTGTTCATCCCGAAACCCCTTGGTATTGGCGGTTATTCGGACTGGGTGCCAAAGTCGAGCCAGCCGTTGAAGTCGCGAATTCGCACGTTCCTCCTCCCGCGAGACGAATTCGGTGAGAAGGGCTCAGGATTGTGTCCTGAGGGGTATTAGCGGGTTTGACTTAGCGCGGGAGGTGAAAGTCACGCTGGGGTTAGACGATGCTTGGGACACAAACACACTATCGGAACTATCTTCTACGGTGGAACTGAGGGCTGGGACAGCTTGAAACATCTTCTTACCCTGTCTTACCTCTCCCTGTGGGAAATATCGCTCTCCATGCATGTAAAGCTAGATGCTTGCGGATCTATTGCCCAGGAAGCTAGAGCTACTTCCAGTCCTCTATGGACTTTCGGCGTGATATTTCCTATCGAAACATTACTGCCTTCTTCTTTGTATCCAAGTATGTCCATGTCCAATTGCTACAAGGTTTGTTGCAATTTTTCTCCGTGAAAGCTATCGCGTCGCCCTTACGCGCTTTGCTAACTTCTACGTGCTTACACTGTCATACCTCAAGCATGCGAGCCGCTCATCGTGCGGATAAATTCCTCGTACACAGGATTTAACGAATTGTGAACGTCTCTTGAAAACACGGTGACATCTGCTCCCTCCTTGGCTTTGACATGTCTCGTAGCCTGTGAATGATCTTCATGCTATCCTAGAGCGTTCTCAGATGAGGCAGCCGGTGTCGACCTGTTTGCTAAGCTCTTCCACCACTTAGTATCCTTTTTATCCATCATTCCCAGGCTTGTGGGCTGCTGCAAGCGAACGATGTCTCCCTGGGGTCCGCAGGCTGCGCAGATGCGAGCGCAGAGCAGTGTTTCGCCAGTTTCTGGGTTGATTTCATAATCCTGGCTTATTTGTTAATCTTTTTTGTTTGCGGTTTTCCCGCGCGTGCCACCTACGGTGTAAACTATTTTGCCCGGTATCTCCTGTCAGTGGTGGATCCAGTGAGAGGGGCGGGGGTTGCAAAAAGACATTTGCCCCCCAAACGGAAAAGCTCAGGGCAAAACTATGTTTTTGCACCTCCCCCTAGCTGTCGAACTCATTTTTGCCCAGACTCCATTTTAGTGTATAAGCAAGGTTTTGGTGCTTAAACTCTCGACTTCAAACAGAACCAGTTATTTTCAGCGCAAACATGGGGACTTGGATAGCAAAGACAAGTATCTTGCGGTCACATTTTTTACTCTATAACGTTTTATGCCCCCTCCCCCATGTATCCGTAACTGACAGGAGATACCAGGCAAAATAGTTAACAACGCAGGTGGTAACGCGTGGGGATATCGCAAACTAAACGGATCAAGAAATAAGCCAGGATTACGCAATCAGCCAAGGAACTGGTCAAATGCTGCCCTACTTTTTATCGACTTCGCGTGCCTCCTCCCCAAAACCTACCGGCTAGATCCGCCACTGTCTCCCGTTATCACGACTAATCCTGAACCTCTTTCTCTGCAGGTACGTGGGGCGGAACTGTTCGGCCTCGCCTGCCACCGGTAGTAAAACGGCTCACATGAAGGAACTCAACAACCTCCTCACCGAGTCCTTCGCCGGTCTATAGTTGTGCTAGCGTGGAAGCAGTCTTGTGTTTGCAGGTGACGTCATGTACGCATGTGACGTCAGTGGGACGGGTTGGCGTGTGTTTAGGTCCATGGATGGTGACGTTGGTGACGTTGAACGCCGCAGAGTGTTTGCGGCAAGCATGAAGACTTAAAACGGATAACTACCGACTTGATTTATCCTGTTTGATTTTTGGTTCTAGCTGGAGAACAAATTGAATTGGCCAGCCTGATTTGTTAACGCTGGTTTGCCAAAAATGTTAGATTTGGTCTGTGCTTGTTTCGCGTGACGTCACTTGCATGAATGATGACGTCACCGTATCTTTTTAGCGAACTGGCAGCCCGCAAGGATGCGTCAATGAACAATAGTGTGATGCGTTTAGTTGTTGTCGAGCTTTGCGTAGTCTTTTCTGATTTTCTGGTGTCTTGTTTTTTGTTTGTTTTTGTTTCTGAACGTGTATGGATATGCTGAGAGCCTGCTAGACCCCTGCGGGAAGCAATATATTATGTGAGTGTTAGAAATTGCAATAATACCCAGCAGCTAGCAAAGAATTCAGTGATTTGCGTTGTAACCCCGTATGACCGTAGCCGTTGGTGCTTAATTAAACCCCAACAATTAGGAATTTAGGTGATTAAACTGTTCAAACCAGGAAATTAGCGGAAAATCTCGGACCCGTTTCACCTGTATAGCTGTATTTTAATGATATACCAGCGCCCATTAGAAACATGTCTTGAAGCGTAAACCGGAATCTCATGAGCTCTGATATGGTCGTTGTCAGGAATACTGCAACAGGGATTAATTCCACGTGCACGACGTTAATATAGAAAAACAAGTGCTAGTTCTGCATAAAGCAGAACAAGAAAACTTGTCAGATGGTAGCTCAATGTTACGGTATCAAACCTGTATCGGAGATGGGAGCAAAAACATATCTGCACCTGTCGTCCCAAATAGAGAAAATATGAATTCTGGTAGAGAAGGTCGCATACGCTCCCCACCGCTGGCTCGCCCTGGGCTCGCCTCTGCCGTGCTCATTGTTTTCGTAGTCATCCGTTAGTTCCTGCCAAGCCTGTGGTGGACATGATGTCCGACTATACATTTGTGTACCACGCTTCATTGTTCGCCCATGAATAAAGCTATTTATTGGTGGCCAATTTGTCACGGAAATGCAGTCGAAGCAGGTGCAGGATGGGAAAAGCCACAGGGTAGCGAAATAGGTACAGAGGGAATTGGAAGAGTTCCAGTGCCACACTGAGTCGTTTGAGCCCCTGTGTCTTTTCTACCTACATGTTGTAATTCGAATCCCAAGAGGTATATCTGTGCAGGTGATAGTGAATTTTCCGTTACAAAATGGCCGCTTGCTGGTTCGAGGTAGATGTATGACCTCGTATCCATGAATTTCTGTTACAAAGCGTTTTGAAGAGTATACTTGCTCCTCCAATAATGTTGATGCGTATTCTGGTTCAGACTGTTGATCTTGCCTCGGTATCATGACCTCGTATCCATGAATTTCTGTTACAAAGCGTTTTAACGATTATGCTTGCTCCTCCAATAATGTTGGTGCGGATTCTGGTTCAGACTGTTGATCTTGCCTCGGTATCGATACAGTATCGATTGCCTCATATCGATACGATCCCTGAACGAGTCGAATGGATATGGCTTGCGATTGACCTACCCTTGCCGTACTTGGAACCCCCAGAAACGCTGAGGTTCTCCCTAGCTGGGAGACGTTGTCCTTCAACCGTGATCGGAATAGCCGCTGAATTTACACGAGTGTTGTAAAGCCATGAATGAAATAAAGGATATTATGAAGATGCTTTTATTTTTGCTGGTCTTCTGAGTGTATGAGAGCAGGAATACGGAAATATGTCGATATAAGCCCTGTTCCACCTGTCAGCACAGTTTTGTCAGTAGGACCTCTAAACTCTCCTCTAGAAAAGAAACATCAGCGCCATAATCGCCTCTAGTTTGTGCTAAGCAAAGGGAACTTAAACCTTTATACCATTTTAAAATATTAGGCTGCAGCTTCGTGCACTTATGATTTTTCATCAGCACAAACAGCAGGCCGTCATCCCGTAAAACCTCTAGGACTACCCGGGGAGAGGCTACAATCCTGTGACGTAGGCGCAACGCGGCCCGCTGATTGGTGCTGACAAAACTGTGCTGACAGCTGGAACAGGGCTATATTTTCGACCTTAGGCGGATCCGGGGGAGGGGAAGCCCACCCCGTCGACCCTCGGTTACCCCCTGAAAAGCTCACGGCGCTCCCTGAAAGGCGATGACGCCACCCTGAAATATATCTCCTCGTCAGGAGATGAGTAGCGGCGCCCCCGCGAAAGGATTTGGCGCCCCTCCCTAGTCTGAATGGGGGCCCCTTCGGCCAGGTGCCTCCCTCTCAATGTAAAATCCAGCGTCTGCCGTATTTTTGACTATATGGTTTGACGTTACCTCTTTTCGTGCTCAGCTTGGCTCAGATTAAGGTATTAAGAGATTTCCCTTACACAGGGGTGTGGATTGATATCTGGGGGACACCCCCAATGAAACGTGGTATAGCATTACATAACACTATAACACTAGTGTTGAAAATCCCCTTATATATTTAATTGTTTATTATTTTCAGGACTTTAGATAGATTTTGTTTGCTTCAGCAGGCCTGAGTAAGAGCCAAAACAAAGATTCTTTCAGCTTTGGGCACCCCCAATGATTTTCTGAAATCCACGCCTTTGCCCTTACATCATTAAAAGCTGCCTTTTGACTCCTTAGGATGCAATTACTTCTCCTGACGCCAGTGAAAGCGGCGAAAAATGCGGATTCTCTTCGTTCATAACGCGCGTTTTTCATTCCTCGGCTGCATTCACCACGGCCTGGCAGTACGGGCGATCACGCGGTGCCGTAGCCTCCGGCTATTACCGGTCACGTGACCCCGGCGGCTCGGAGGAGGTTCAAGGTCATTAGCGCTAGTTCCGTTCAGAGGTGACTACGGCGGAATTGCGCGAGCAACACGGTCTAGATTTGTGATCAGTTATAATTCAAGTGTCGGACAGATGGGACAGTTGTCGTGTGCGTGGTGGTGTGGTGGATAGCGCGTCTGATTTCCACGCGGCGGACACGGGTTCAAGTCCCGACAGTCGGGAAATTTCGGTCAAGCAAGGAACGATTTGAACTCCCAGAACTCGCAACAGGAAGAGAGTCGGATACGAAACATGGTCCTGGCGGTTGAAGTGTGGATAAGCTCCTCGGATGCATATACGGTCCATCTTCCAGCAAGGTAAGTCCACCTACATTGTGTTGGTGTGGAATATGCCCAGCCTCCTGATTTACAAACTATTTTTGCCCGAGAGTCGTAATCTTACTTTTTCCGCATACCACACAGTGTGTCAGGGGTAGAGCAAGGGCTCAAACTCACCATACGCAAGATGCGGCTAAATACCTAGTAATAGCCAATTCTGGCCCATTTTCTGAATAGGACATGTTTTTTTCATTACTTTAGTTACCCCCATCCCATATGCTTGAGTTAACACGCGCAGTAGAGCGGGGAGAGGTCCTAAGGTGCCCCTTGAGCTCTCGGAAACCAAGATGGTTAGAATAACGCCTTTGGGGGGTGTTCGGGGGCGATGGTGATCTACCCTATGGCAAAGTTTCATTGACCTAGGTAAATATCTTGAATATCAGTCAAGGCTGTAAAGGTCATATCTGGGCCGTGCTGGAGACCTATTGGGAAATGCCGTGCTTATGCGGAAAAACCGTGAATACACTAAAAGTGGACCGAGTATAATAATTGCTAGAATTTAACGGCGCACCAACTGCCAGGGTCATACGGCGTCGCCAACTCACCCTTTTAGAAAGGATTTTGTGGATCAGATCGACTTATTCCGAGGCTCCGCCGGGACTTGAACCCGGGACCAGTGGTTTAGAAGACAAGGGTGCTATCCACCAAGTCAGCTCATCCCCAAAAAGTGGACTACGGTCATTTGAGGAAGGGCCCACACAATATTTTCTGAGATTTTGAAGTCGAGGTCATTCAAGGTCAATGACCTATGGCGTAACAATGTGATGTATTCCCAATAATGAACATACCATATAGCTGGCATTAAAACAGCCTTTGTGCAGGAAATGAGGGCTTCACCATAAAAGAACCACGTTTGGCATTGACCTGTAACCTTGACCATGACATTGAGTAGCCTTAACTATGAAGTCATAGCATAATATACGTCGTACTGAATAATGTCATCTGACCGGAACACTGAGGTCAATGACTTTGACCTCTGGCCTTTGGCATTGACCTTGACCTTTATGTGAGGTAACCTTGACATATTACTCCGATTATATTAGATTATTACGTTACAATTCGATCCACAGTGCAGGCGACCTGGTGCGACTGCGCGATTGCCACGGTATGAAAATAAAGGTCTGACTTTGAAATCCTACAAGTAAAAACATTATTGACCGGTTTTCTATATTATTTCACCTATCGACCCGCTCACAAACTCTCAAAGGTAGCCAAATAGCGTTTTCTGGCTGCGAATGGTTTTTTCGGCCACCTCGAAAAAATAGGTGGGGGAATTTCAGGACCCCTCTCCACTGCGCGTGTTAAGGTAATTAGAAAGGCTTTTTTATAATTCTTATCAGTGTCGCGTAAGTAGTGTGACCACCCCCAACCATGCTTGATTGTCAAGCAGCACATCTTTTGAAGGTAAGGCATTCTTAAGAGAATATACCATTGTGTCTAAATTCTAAAAAGGACAATTGATGGAAATAATTGGTCTGAAATCAGGATACGACATTTCGTTTCCATTTCTTTTTTAGAACAAAGATATCGGCTCTGTCTTACCACGCTGGGGTGACCCAAGCACCGCGTATAATCACGAATCTGGCAGCTTTCAATGGCTTGTGACATGTAAGGTTGCGTGACCATGCCATTTTTAAATATTTATAACGTGAAATATGCTGCTAAAGTGAAAGGGATTCTTCCATGGTTTGAAATAAGGTAACAACCCTCCCTCTACTTTTAACTGTAAAACTTCCAGACATTTTATACAGATAGCTCGGGGTGAAATTAGATATGCCAATAGTGTTTTCTTGGCACGCTCTACCCAACTGCAATATTAGTTCAAGGCCCATGATAAACATGGGGCACTCCCTTTAATTTTTTGCCCGTGCCTTGCTGGGCGGGTTGCTGGGTATTGGGGGATCCAACTGAAATGTACCGCAGCTACGGAAGATTATCATGAGAATGTCAAGTGGTTGTAACAATAGCTAGATGACCGGATGCATTCTCGATCCCAGCTTCCTTCATAAAGCATCTTTCCTTGTGCCTGAAACAAGACCGAACCAGGCAATGTGTTATCGTCTTTTTGTGTCCAGTTTGGGTCTGCTCGTGTGTGGAACAACCACATTGTTCACTAATATCTAGCGAAAATATGTCGCGGTTCCAAGCCATTTCATGATTGAATGCAATGATCATGTTTTCAGTGTATTGCAGTCACACCATATAAAATGCCATCATCAATGTTAAGCACACAATACAAACATGTAATTCATCAGGCAGTAGTAAATTCCAGTTCTTAGAGGAAAATCATTTGAATGCTTGAACATCGAGAAACACCCTAGTCGGTTGAAATGCTTTAGCTGAGTACCCGTAACTAAGTTAAACACGTCAGAACACAAAAAAGTAGAAAAGTACACATATATTAGTTGGTTTTCCGAAATAAGACTTGCAAACATGTAGTATACTCGTCGGATTCAAACAAGCATTGGTCTTTCATCGCAAATTACGGTTGCAGTGAACAATGCTCTGGTTTGAATGACCAGTTATTATAACGATGAGCACCGGGCCCCAAAATGGCGCATCTGACCAGCAGGTGCGCAACAAACGCCGCAGGTAACCGTAGTCGAACACACTGCCATCTATTGTCAAAAGGGACAACTACGCGCTTCACTTTGCAAGTTAAAACAGAGGCTATGTACAGACATGTAAAGTGTGAGTTGACATTACAGTTGTGAGAGGTTTATGGCTGAGTTCACTGCTTTGCCCTTCCAACGCGATATCGAGATGCTTCACACGAGGCGTCCTGCCTACGCAATAGATCCTGTTGCGTACTATGGCGCATTCACATGCAGTTGAAGGATTGGAATACTTGATGGTTTCGCATCGTGGTTAAGGCACGTTTTTAATGGCGGTGTCCGTCAAATTTGGACTGAGAACGACCAGGATTGACCCTGTACTTAAGTCATAACACCGGCTAAATACAACTCTATGACCAGCTTGCATCAAGCTGCTCAATTATTACGTTCCTGGGGACTACATGGAAACACTCTAAATCAACTATAACCATTAATGCAACACATTTTATCTTATCTTATATGAAATACACAAAATAGCGAACGTCTAGTGTGCACTTAAAATCACTCGCAAACATGGCACTCATAAAATTCGCCTACTGACCACGTGCTCAATTCTGTCAACAAGTCCATTTCTTCGCCTTCTTACACCTAGGCCTACCTCTAATCACCTCTCAAAAACCTCTATTCTGAGAACTCCTAGGACTATCACAAGATGGCAGAACCGGCATCACAAAGAAGGCGGGTACTCCCCGGGGTTTCGCTTGACTAGAACAAAGCTCGCTATGACAAATTCAGTTCACAATCACACCCTCCTCTTTGGTCTTGAGATCAGGAAGCGGAAGCTCCCGTTAGATGACGTCATCAGATGGGCGCAATGACGTCATCAGATGACATCATCGATAGTGTTATAAAGTGGCTGCATTGTGCATTGCATTGTGTCTACGTGCTTGTCATCTACATTGTATTGAGTGCGAACGGTCTCCTCTTTGGTGCTAAGTATTCGAAGGAAGACAGCGCATAGTGTTTTTGTGCATCCTTGAAGTGAACAAGTTTCTGGGATGCTACAACTTTGAGAACATTGAACCATGAAGTTTCAGTGCGAGGGCAGGTAAGTGTACTAGCTTTTTTTAATATCCCCTGTTTTTCACCACCAATTGTTTAGTATAAGCATAAGCGGGGACCTCACACTGTGCTGTTTTGAACTTAGGCGTAGGAAAGGGGGGCAAAGGAACATGTCTCTTATTGTTGAAATAATTAGCCTTTTATTCTGTGGCATTGCCGGGAAAGAAATAACCGAAAAATACCCTATGATCTCCCCGGTATTCTGAACGTTCCTGTGTCTATGATTATAAGTATGATCTTATGAGAGAGAATAATAACCTTTTTTTGTTTGTGTAAATTTCAGTCCATTTGGTAAACAATTTAGAATCATACACCTCCATGAGACCAAAAATCAACTTCATTTATCTCTTTCCTCCGCCTGCTAAGTACAAGGTTGTCCAAATAGGACCACGCTGCCATTTTCATTCTTTAATTTCTTTTTTAACTCGCGTGCAAATAGTCCCCAGCAGTGTTTTGCATGATCTGATGCAAACAGCTGGGTGGCCTGGCCTGATTTGGGCTTGTGTCGTGCATAATGCGACAGAAGGATTGAATCAGTGATGGCGCACTCCCGCCATAGTGAAAGCCAATGCAAATGATGAAATGGCATAGGCGGGTTGGGAGGTTTAAAATGTTGAGAAGGGGGTGATTTTAGGCAACCGCTTACTCCTCCAATGCTACAGATTGATTGTTATGTGTCTGCAATTTTAGGAAGGGAGAGGGAGTCATGGTCCCCCCCTGTTTCTACACCTAGGCAGAATGCTGTTGCTAATTTCAGACTCTACCAGGGGATAGTCCTGTGGGGCCACAAACCCTGATAGACATGATGACTGCAGCAGCTGTGTTAGCTCAGGTCAAGCTATAAACCATTTATCTGCCTCCAGGCCTGCGCTAAAGCTTAGGCAATGAAAATATATGTGCCAAAAGTGGTTGAATTTGGTAAAACATTTCCTGTCTTACGATCAATTTCTCGCCCTTAGCCCAATGTTTTCAAGCATGATTCCTGTCCTGAATGCACGTAAGGTTTGAAATAGAGGAATTTACCCTAAGCACTTGAAGATGTTGTGGAGGATGAACACGTGAGTGCAGTTTGATAAGCGGATATATGGTGTTTGACAATGGGGTGAAACTAAAAATATATCCTGTACTCACTTTCAGCGACATATTTTTACCCAGAAAGCGTAATTTATCTGCTAGAACTAAGCCAATCCACGAGTTCCATGCTCATGATTGTGATGATGTGTTTGCGTGCTGGTTTCAATCATTTTCCTTTCTGATGAGGCATCATCTTAAAATATTTTCCCGACTCGCTGCTTGACAGTGACGTCATTCTCCTTTCTGCCTTTTGTAGACCGTGGTCCAGTGACGTCACTTTCCTATGCCGTGACGTAAGCATTGTCGACTCTGGATCTTCTCGTTGCCGACGATCTGGTGCGGTCTGACCACGTGCGGAGTCGCCTATACCATGTTGCTGTTGATCCAGTCGACGTACTGGGATACCCGCGTGTAGACGCCAGGTTTGTTAGCTTCTGCGCAGGAATCGCCCCAGGAGACCACTCCCATGATCTGGAACTTTCCTGGAAAGACCGCAGGAGAGGTCAGTTAGTTGGTTGTTTGGGCTTTGGGCCGCAGCAAGTCGCTAGGTCATATAACGCCCATCAGATGAGAGAAAGAAAACATATTTAGAAAAAATCGAAGCCATACTTAATGAGTACATACTCAATGAGTGCAATGAGACATTTACCAAGTTTTTCAGAACAGTCGAAATTGGAAACCACGGCCGAGTCTAAAATCAGTCTCTTTGAAGAGCAGTCCACACCACAGGCTGCGGAACAATCCGAATCCTCAAAAACCACCAGGTGAGAGTCATCCGGCAGTTTTGCTGATTTACGCAGTTTTGCGGATTTAGACTGTTTTGCGGATGCAGGCTGTCAACAGCAGCTTGTGGAATCACGCCGTAGAAGCTTCAAAGAAGCTGATGTATTAGAAGACGTTATTGTTTTAATTAAATTTTTTCAGAAAACTTTGAGCCTTTTGCAGTTGATTTGTGTTAAAAAACATGATATTTTCTGCTCTACATTTTATACCATGATGTTGTTTTTAAAACTAAGAAATCATGAAAACTAGACATGATCCTGAAACGTAAAATTGTAAAGAACTTATTTCTACGGTAGCGTACAATATTTTCGAATAGCTAGGAGTTTCATTTTGACTGGAACCGCCTACCTCACGTTGTAAATCTACTTTATATCCCCACAATCGTTCGCCAAAAATTGTTCTCGTTAACTGTTGAAAGTTCTCAGCCAGATCAGGCTAAAATCCAAGCACACAGCTGGCTACTGTGAGAAAGACATCACCGTCTAACTGCCAGTTGTTCATGAGTAAATATTGTTGACTGGAAATCTGGTTTCTCACCGTTAATCTTACAGGCGAGTGGGCCACCACTGTCCCCCTTGCAGGCGTCAACACCTCCACGCAGGTACCCGGCACACATCATACCTGAAAGGGTGATGTGTGACGTCAGCTGATGTCGCGAAACCACGCAGAAATATTGCAAAAGTAAGGCAGAAAATGAGGCATGTTTTTGGGGGAATATATCCTTGCGCAGTGAAGACACGGGATGATAGTTTATGAACAGTGCTGACTGCTAAATGTGCCTGGGAGGTTCAACTAATCCGGAAGAGTAAGAGTAGATTGATCTGCCAGGTCTCAAAGACGATAAAGTCATCTTGAAGAGTGACACAGACACAGTAGGCAACCGCACCCAAATTTGATGCGGTACGTGTTAATTTTATTTTAAAATTTTATAGAGTAACGTTATGTCATCTAAAGAAATGGGACTGTCAAAACATACACTTAAAGAATAGTCAAAAAAATGTTAGAACTTGGCATTTAATTTTGAAGTTGAAATGTCTACCATAGCATATACAGCTAATCGCCGTTTTTAACACACATCCGCTGAGAGAGCCATCATTTCTCATGAGATCAAGAGACCACATTCCACGTTCTTAAACTCGGATGTATCTTACCATCAGCGTTGAAGTTCTTCTTGTTGCCGTAGACGCCATCAGAAGCGCAGTCTTCCACAGCAATGATGCCCACCATGGCGGCTCTAAGGGATGTCGCTAAACTGGCATCGTCGTTGGCTGCGAGAACAAGAAGATGATCTTTAGGAAAACTGTGTTGATGTGCTATTTAAAGGGAAATTACGTGGTGCGTAAAGATCAGTTTGGGCGCATTTTACAAGCTGGGAGATAGCTAACTGCTTGCTATCTAGCAGGTGTGTTTTTTTACGAATGGAAAGACCAATAAAAGCGTCCAGAATCGAGTACAAGTGGAAAAAGTGCAGTACATGGAATTACTCTCTGTGACTAAATACAGGATATGATGCAGAACCTTTATATTGCTCATTTGAACCATAAAAGGAAACATAACAATATAAAGCAATAGCATGTCCAACCAACGTCCCACAACAGCAAACAGCTCAGCTATTACAGCGTTACAAGTTAACTCCTCTACGCTAAAAACCAGTCATCCTCGTCTCCCACTTACGGTTCATGAGTCCCCAGCCGGTGACGACACACTCGGTGCCGGCCCTTGGCGAGACAGAGCTGGGCAGACAGACCGGTCTCGTCTTCTCGTTGTACGTCGTCTGCTTCCGCAGACTGGGGCGCAGCTTCAGAATAGCGATGTCGTGCTTCTTTGTGGCTGCAGAAGCGAATGGGGCTGTTAGAGATGAGGTAAAGAAAAAAGGAAAGGCGGCAATAAAGAAGGGAATTACGTACTATTTTGCTCTAGTCTTAGTCCGGATTCTGAGTGGTTGTCATGATCTATCTTTCAAGTAGTTTCGGTAGCGTTCCAATGTCGATCTGACACATGTCTGTAGATCTGACATGTGTCTCATCCAAACATATTTTCATATTTCTTTCTAAATATTGACGCTTGTTTTGTTTGTAAGTGGACACCTTTCTTAAGGGGATGACAACAAAGTGATTGCAAGACAATCTACTGTTGTTTCCATCAGCGCCTTTTTACACAGACTGGCGAGTTGTCGTCAAAGGGAACTGCGCAGTAGGATCGTACTACTGTCGAGTTTTGCGTGACATTAATACGCGGCTGGATCGCTTGTGACCCCCTTTCTAGTCGCATGCATAGTGGCGGGCCTTGGCCTAACCTATTTCTGCTGCGATGAGCAGGATTTGGAGGGATGCCAACTGACAGCGTACTAATAGATGAAAAAGAACAAAGGATAGTTCCACGTTACGATCGCTGGCTATTTATAAAATGATCCTTAAAACCTAAAGACTTACTCGGAGGATTGTCTCTTCAATAGTCAGTATCTATGCCTTCCTATATCTATCCTTTGACCTGTGATTCCACGGCATTCGCCTGTTGCAGGTTTGCAAGACTCTTTCGTCCATGAATCGGTTACTATGCACCATCTGCAACCGTGGTGGGGGTCATGGCCACATGCAGATTTGTCCGTGTAAGCACCATCTTTGATCGATGACTCTGAGTTTGTCAAGGCTGCATATAACACAGATTGGTTGTTAAGCATGCCTAAGGAAACATGAAATCTCGATATTTGAGGATTACCCGCAAATATGGACGTTATTATCCAAATAACTAATAAGGATAAGTAATGGAGTGATCTGTGAATCTTCGATTGCAGTGGAATCTAAATGATGTTGTTACCTAACCTTACTGCGAAATCTGCGATAGTAAATTAACCGGAGTCGTGATAGGACAAGTACAATCTGATTAAATTGGTAATTATGCTCTTTGCTCCAGCACTGCATAATTTATCAGCAATAAATATTGTTTGACAAATATGATTGAATAGTCTGAAGTGGTGTCCAGATTGAGCTAATTATCAAGAGTTGTATAATAACCGAGCTTTGCTCATATTAATGGAGAATCGTCGAAAAGGCTAGAATGGTTTACTGGTATTATAAAAGCGTGTCTTCATCACAAAAATGTTAATTGGGATTTGAAAAAAAACTTTTGATCAACAAATTTCCAGCTCTGTTTGTCGGCAAAGAGTCAAACACTCGTGGCAACATACTAATAAATATTGTAAATGCATATAGTCACACTGGTTGTGGTACGTAATATCAACAGTAGGATGAGAATAACTTACGTAATGAGTGAGGATGAGCTTCTACGTGAGGTGTGCGTGCAAGAGTGGAGTACAGGGGGTAGAAGGCGCCACGAGGAAGATTTTGTTGATTTGTGGTTGTCGATTTTTATCTCCACTGATAATAAGTCAATTCAACTTTCTGTGGCGTCATCACGGATATGACGATCTAATTATTTTGAAATGCTGACCATTCATGCTTGTAGTTGGATGTAATATTCTGTGTTCTCTCAATATTCCTTTTTCTCCTTTCTACTGGCATGTTCAAACCACTCCATATAAAACATGTTGTAATTTTTGGAGTCGTTTGTTGTCCTCCTTTGCAAAACATAGAGAAATGGTGGCATACGATCCCATAAGTTGTATTTATGGTATACAATATTGTTATTTGTGTCATTCATAATTTATGATATGCCATATGATATATGAAATTCATGTCGTATCAAAAATACAACATGTCAAAAGTAAAAAAAAGTGTCATACCAAATCATATTGAATCAGTTTTAAAATCTTATCTACGTTTTACATAGGAAAAAATTAGAAAACACATTATGGAGCACCTGGGAGATGCCAGAAAAAGAGGTGGGAAAGTATTGACGGGAACACACAATATTACACCCTACCACACCCATCAAAGGCCAATACTTAAAAATAAAAGTTTTGCATATTCGTCAGTACGCCGCAGAGTGTAGAATTAAGTACCTAATCAGTGGATATAAGAAAACGGAAATCACAAATCAGCAAAAAAATCATGGCATCTTCTACATCTTGCACCATACATACACTTCCCTTTAGACCACCAATGACAACTCGCCGTCACTCATCACGGTTTTTTTATTGTTTGTTATCATAAACCTACTTCCATACCAACAAGGCTGGGAGTCTCTTCTCGATCCAGGGGAGGTCCTGGATGGGTTAACGCTGGCATGGCAATACAAACCCTATACATAAAAGCCGATGGAGGACCCAAAAGCCAGGGGTCCTGCCCCTCAGCCCTCCGGGATGTCCACCCATATCTAAGAATGTGACTGTAAATTTTTGCAAGATATTTTTGAACCCGGTCACGTGTGCTTGACTGTTTTTTGGAAATCAAGTGGAGAGTAGAATGCATTTCGAACGATGATTTTCAATTTACGTGTTTTTTTCTTCTGATGAACGCACCGTCAAAATATCGGTAACCCATTTTGGCCTATATGAAATCTCCAATAATATTGAGTATAGAATGATTTTGCTCTACCCCTGGTTTAGCAGTTGTTACAATTTCCAAGAATGCAAAGCGAATAACATTCATGGTGAATAAAAAAATAGCCCAGGTAGGCTGAAACTAGGACCTCACCTTTATCATAGCCGGGATGGACGATTATCTTGTCAATGAAGAATGTAGACTCGAACGGATCCTGACGGTCTAGGTCGTGATCCCCCAAAATCACCATGTAGTCGTCCTTACTGAAAAAACAGCAGTTTGAGAGTGAGGCATATGCCCTTACACGGAGTGTCAGCTAACGATGTGAATATTCATGTATCCAGACAGGAGCGCCCCCTCTGGGCGGTCAGGGGTGGTTGCAAAGATGCTTAAATAGCCTGTGGATACATATTTCTTTCGCTATGGCTGACACTTAACTCAGATCTGTAGCGATTCCCCTGCGTTGAGACGCCATACCATTGTTCATATCGTAAGAAAAAATATGGAATATCTCACTTCATTTTTACTTGGTCGCTTCAGTTTTCTTTTTAGATTTAACAAAGGTATTGCACAAGTATTCTCATAGTTAAAACATGCCCTCGCTGTTGTCGTTAGGGCTGTTCCAAAGGCCTCAATAAAATAACCGTGGTGAGGATGCCCAACTTCTTGGTCAAAATAGGCCAAGTATTTGACTAGAAATATTTATTGTTCGTGCCATTGGCATTCAACACTCAGCTTAGCTCCATTGACTTTTTAAAGCCAGTTTGCCTTTTTAGTCTAACCATAACCGTCAGCCTTACATCCACCCATTTGTGGTGCAGTGCACGCGAACAGCCTCATGGTCTACAGCTAAAAAACATTGATTGCATCAAAATAAGCGTAATTGAGTCCGAACAGTGAAAAAGAAGTAAATAAACAAAATCACAAAATTTTGATAAGAATGCATTTCTACTTTCCTCTAAAACCATTCTCCCACAAATTTATAATGTTCTTGATGAGGCTCAGTTCTGCGTGGTGTCGGTGCAGCGGCCACTCACTTGTGTGAGACGACACAGTGGGCTGCTGTCAGAATGTGCCGCTGCGAGATCACCGCTCCGCCGCAGTGGTGGGTGCGGTAACCATCCTCCAGGACCTTGATCTCCGCCTGGGGGTCAGAACACCAGATCAGCACGTGCCATACCAGGTCAGGTCATGTTGGTGCGTTCTCAAACGATATTTGAAGCGTAGCTGGGTGTATGCCGGGCTATCTTTGCTCTTTTATTGTTACTGAAAACCGTTCTGATCTAATTTTTAGTTCTTGGGTTTATCAATTTGTATTTTTTTATTATCGAATAACATTACTTTTCTCCAGAATTAAACCATACTAGACGGATAGCGGCCAAAGGACAACTATTTTTATTTATATGTTGGAGTTAGGTCGTGGCAGGTAAAATAAAAATTTCGGTTTCATTAGCAGTTGTTTCAAGTTAATACCAAGGCTGGAGATCTCTTCTCGACCCAAGGGGGCCCTGGACGGGTTAATGCTGGCATGGCAATACAGGCTATATGAAACCCAAAATCCAGGTGTTTCCTACCCAACCCCCTGGGATTTCCACCCATGTTCAGTACCTATTCTTCTGCTTCTACCCTTTCTTGAAAACATCGAGCCTCACCAGAACAAACCCTCACCTGCCACGGAAAGGCGCCGTAGGGCACTTCACTTCCGCCCACTATCCTGGTGGTGGCCTGCAGCTTGGTGGGGGGCATGTAGAACACGGGCTGACCGCCGCAGGTCCGGGCACGGGTCTGAGCCAGGCCGGAACGGTCGGGAGCGCCTCGATGGGAGCCGGAGAACTTCATGTGGCCGGCCTGGCGTCTCTCCCTGAGGACAAGGGTGTGGTTTGTAGGGATGTTGTAGCACAGAATGGAAGAGAGAGAGAGAGAGAGAGAGAGAGAGAGAGAGAGAGAGAGAGAGAGAGAGAGAGAGAGAGAGAGAGAGAGAGAGAGAGAGAGACCGACTGATCGATTGACCAGACTGAGCATTCTAAGAGTCTGAAGGCTCCATTTCAGGCCCAGTTTCACTGCTGTTTACTTTCCCGTTTCAGGCAGTTGAGACAAAACACAAACTCAGGCGGGCAGACTTCAGTGAGTTTGAACGCTTACCAATTTTGTTTAGAAGTTTTTTTAAGACAACTAATTTTGCTCTTACCCAAATTCTATCAGTAAACCTGACTTCACTACAAGTTGACATCACTAAAACTCACCTGACCTGGACGACCTCCGGACTGACAGACGAAGTCTCGGCCAGATCAAAGAGGTACCGCGCCGCCCGCGAGGTCTCCGGTTCTGTGAATGAAAGAGCAGCAGATATCAGGATCTGGAGACTCACCGGAACGTGCAAACCTCCAATTACTGCTCGCCAGACCACGTGGGGTCTTATGCGTGGAGAACAGGTCACCCTGCTGAGGCGGTTCTAGCTGCGCGTGCGAGTTGAGGGCAGGTACCTGTGATGGTCCCTCGCCCGATTCAAACACTGTACAGCTAAAGAGAACTTCGAACGTGTTGCTGGCTCTTGTTGACTGGAAGATACCATACTATGAATATGTTTACTTTTGACATGAATATGTTGTCAATTTGTTTTCAGATTCATGATTTTACTCCTCTTCAAATTTTCTTCAAAATCGGTCCAACCAACATAAAGACAGAGCTCAAGAATGCTTTTAGCCTCTAGAATAGTTTGTTACGTAACTGTTACTGTCTGCTGCTGCATTTAAACCTCCCTGTTTAAAACGCTTGCCCTCCGTTTCTGATTATGCCCCAGGGAAATCGTTGGCCGGTTAGCATGAAAAGAGTATGAACGAACTTGCGTCAGCCGTCGAGCCCTCGCCAGCGCGCATTCTGATTGGCTGAGAGAAGGGTGCGCTGCTGGCCGTAATAACGAGTGTCTCTCGGAAGCCAGCTGGCCGGTTTAGTGAGTATAAACGGGCAGGCAAGCAAGGTTTTAGGTCAGGGTGGTGGAATAAAAAAGGCCAACATGAATGAGATTATCATCAGCTATGGCAGTAAAGCTATCATCTGTGGGATTGTTTCAGTGCTTGAAATAATGAAATAGTAAAAAGGTTAAACACACGCGTACTGCTAAGCAGGGACTCTTATTTCCCAAAGTGACGCGGCAAAGACGGTAAAGTGACCTCGGTACCGGATGACGGGAAAACGTTCAATATTGCGTGGAATGAAAAGGGAGTGGCAATTTCCATATGTTCCGCCGCTTTTCTACAGCCTTTATGAAATTGGGCCATGGAAACTAAAATCGAGACGGTTTTTGTAAAAAATTGACACGAACTTGCAGCCGTACTATGATTGGCACGCAAGTGCCACAGCCAGGATTCCAGGAATTAGAAGGCCTGCTGCTAAGAAAAAAGATTTTGACAGGAGGTCAAAACATGATTTCCTTTACTGCACCTTGCTATTCATCCGTTTGGTGTAAATCCTTGGTAACACATCCAAGTCGCAATCATAATGCATACCTGTGATGCAATAAAAGAGCGACCAAAGCAACTGATTTGTATGAGGGCCTGACGCAAAATCATAAAAATCTATACATAGCTAATGCAAGTTGATGCATCACTGCAAAACTGCACCCATATCCTCCTCATTATCAACGTCTCACTCTCTGGGGTACAGCTTGACCGTAATCCATCGTTTTCTGTTGCTAGGCGGCGTCGCTTAGGCGCGACAAAGTGTCCTTCGGCCAGCAAGGCAGGCACCCTTATTAGCCCGATATACCAGTGCAACTCGGGTACCGTTGCCAGTAGACGACCATAACACACCTTTGCAATGTTGCAAACCAAAGGCGCAGCCACCAATTAGCCAGAAAATGAACACAAGCTAGTTTATGAAGCCGAGCGTGTCAACGAAAGCTGCATTTTATAGGCTGCCATAGGGGTTATCTGGAGGGGATGGGAAGCTTTACCCATAGGTAACACCCCCTTTATACGCCACTGCTCTCAGCTGAGCAGTGTAGCCGTGCTCCGGCACACAGGGTCAGGGAGGGCGCCGCCAATACAAATGCACTAGGTTTGGGTTCTGCCGTCAAGTCGTGCGAAGAGGTTGTTCAAAGGTAATGTCAAGGAGGTCGCCAGGGCTGGGTGGATGCTTGCAGCTTGGTGGCAAAGGGGAGTGAGACCAAGCTAGGAAAATGGCTGTCCAGGGTAATGCAGTCTAGTCAGTTTACTTACAAATTGTTTGGGACTGCGTGTGTAAATCTACGTTGATAAGACGGGGAAACTGCTAAAATATTTCGTGCAGTGCTTGAGTTTTCGAGGACGTGCCTCTTAGTTCACTTGTTCTAACTTCAACCTGCAATTCTCAGCAAGAGTAATGATGAGTCTAGCCTTGACCGATGAAACCTTGCAACGCTCGTCAACTGCTAGATCTGCATCACATATTCCGAAAGTGCTATTCCCTGTTCATATCTGGCCAGGACGTGGTGGAAAAAGTACATAGAGTTTGTTTGCACGTGCTGATCTGAGTAAAATGACACAAATATGCCGCAGTCGACTCTAAAGACACCATTAATCTTGCTCAGAACCGGGGGAGTGGGTTTGTATGTCTTTGGGGGTGCCCGGGCACCCTCATAAAACGTCAAACTAGTGCCAAGATACCCCATAGGTTTTGTAGTTTTACATTTTACTGTCTTTAAATTCCATTTATGCGGTTCAACATGCCTGTCGGAAGTCAAAAAAACACTTTCTGTCATACTATAACCTTTTAAGATGGCTGTTACTGTCCTGTTTTGTTTTGAATGACAATACGATGCCTAGTCTTCACCACTACCTTTGAACCACCAGTACAAGGAAATTATACACATTATTTGTTTTGGTAGTACATGCCTAGTCTGCATTCTTACGAGATTTCGAATGACAAATAAAAATATCTAATTCTCCATCGCTAAGACAGTGTTAATGAGTCATTACTCCAACAGCAGAACAGAAAACTCCCCATAAAGCAATAAAGAGCCTGAATGTTGGTCTGAAACCATATTCCTCATCTACGTCCCAACATAAGCCAACCGGTTTTTCCACTTTATCGCGGCCAAATAGAGCTTTCATCCATGTCGAAATTACAAGTGTCATCGTCCACCACCGAGTCACAGGGTACATGCGAAGAAGGTAACCCCCAAACGCACGCGTATCCAAAACGTTATACCATTGTCAACTTCCTCGCATCGATGAGTATATATGTATGTTATGGATTCAGATTTGTTTTCATAAAACGACCATCACCTTTTCAATACAAGTCAAATTTTGCATATAATCACACTTGTCTAGCCATTCAGGCTTCCTCGCTTTCAAGTTCGCATTGTCTTAATGGATGACCCGCGGCATTCCTGAATAATTGGCTCAGTTTTATGTGTTCTGTTCAATTACCAGCTCTAATCAGACTTGTACCCAGATTCAAGCTAGTCTCCCGTGCACCCGGTGCAAACTTTTGCACCCGTTTTTTTGCCCGCGCATCGTTGCGAAACCCGTGCGCGAACCGCTGGGTTGGTAGTAGACAGACATAACTACGTTGGTTGCAGCGGCCTTGCAAGTAATCCTGCGTGCGTGCCATCGCGCCGCGAGGTCGTTGTGGTGGTTAGCAACACGCATTGCGGGCGGTAGAGGGGGAGGGGGAGGGAAGGGGAGGGGAGCGGCGCCCAGCCAAAAGGATGTTCCAGGAAGGCCAGAAGGGTAATGTGCGTGGGTGAAACGCGAAAAGGTTTGGGTGGGTGCAGCTTCAGTGGATAATAGTATGCTATTGAGACAGCGTTTAGCTTGGTTACGGTTCTAGAATAGTCGTCCACTAGTGATGTGAAATTTCGAGACTGCGCAAACAGGCCAGCGCAAAATAAGCAATTATGAAGCTTTTGGCGCGTATGCCACTCACCGGAAGGAGACGTTCTTTCATATGACGTCCACTTGGTACTAAGGGTTGCTTCGTCGCCTTTGTCGGTGTGAATTTGACACTTCTTGTACAGCTGGTGGTGACTGAACCCCCTACATCCGGGAGTGTTGTCGCACAGCTTTGCACACTGAAATGGGAGAGGGCTCATCAGTGACAGGTAGCCATTGAGCTTGTGTTAAAGGCGGATTCATTTTCCACGACAGAACAGTATTGGTGATTTTTTCCACGTTTCCTGTTCTTGAGAGAGATTATCGGCGGTCTCAGTAGCTCATCACGGTACGTAACAAGTGGGAGTGTCGCCACCAGGAGGGGGCACTCGAAAAGTGGGTGAGGGGAGGTACTGCGACTCTCTGCGTGTGGCCGAGAATAGTGTCAAAAATGTCTAATTTCATGACGAAAGTGTTTCTTTTTGCTTTTCATGTGACACTAATTCGCTGTTTAATGTGAAAGAAGCGTTACATTTTTACGTCTAGCCGACAAAAGGTAGGAATAGATGGACCTTTGTTTCCAGCACTGGGTCCTGGCTCGCTCGGCAATCCGTGACGGCGCCATTGGTAACGAGGCACGTGCTTTTATAGAAAGACACAAAAGAGTCAACTTACCCCGGCAACACTCATTGAGATCCAATATAATCGAGTAGTCTTCAAGGGCTTGTCCGTTTTTCTATAAGCTGGCAGCGCTTTATCTGAAACAAGGATAAGAAGGTTAACATAGGCAAGGTTCATGCTCTGGTGATATGAAGTAAAATTTCGATAACTCAATCCACGGATATTTTTCTATCAAAGTAGGGATGAAGTCCGATTAGTCGAAGCCATCGATTTGCACTTGAAGTCATTTCCCTTGAGGTACTCTCGTCGAGTAACTTGAACGTTATGTGAAACATGACTATTGCTAATGTATTTTGCATACGGATAACATCATCCACCAATACGTCGTTCGGGTTTCCACCCACAGGAAATTGCGTCAAGAGCTTGGCGAGTTTGCCAATTCAGAGAATATCACTTTTCCTCACTCTGCCCACAGTGCTTAAACTGATCTCCAGCATAATAAGCTAGAGTTCGCCTCCAGCCCGTTCTCTCCCTTCACCATAACAGAGTAGCATGCGTTAACGCAAAGGAAATATATTGAGTGAACTTTGATGGGTATAGACTCAGTGTTTTGTGAGATTATGTATGTATTCAACATATCTATGATTTCTCACCGCTGTTTTTCCAATCGTACACCATTTTCGGTATTGATTTTTAAAGGTCATGCTGGCAGCAGCATCCTTCCCGAACGAAGATATTTAGTTCTGAGATCGGTACCGTTCGACCGCAAGGCATTGGTGTAGTGCGGGCTAGCCTACCGGGAGTTCTTCAGGCGCGCGCTCATCGTGCCATCTAGCGTCGGAAAAGTGTTTCTTCTGCAGTATTCTCAGATACCATTGGCGGACGCAGGGGGGGCTTTCCGGCCATGCCCCCTCAAAGCGCTGGAGGGGGGGCAAACTATCTTTTGGCCCCCAAACGCCGGATAAATTTTTGAAAAAAGGTGTTTACACTAGGTCTGTAGAGCAAAAGATATTCGCTCCCACCCCCCCCCGAGAGCAATCATGTTCTTTGAGAGGTAGCTTATACTTGGTCTGTCGAGGTACTGAAAAAAGGTGCTTACACTAGGTCTGTAGAGCAAAAAAATCTCCGCTTCCACCCCCCCCCCCCAGGAGGAGAGGCAGACATGGATTTACCCCCCAAAACTCGGGTCTGCGTCCGCCCCTGTTAGATACCCAGCATCAAGCGGCATACACCGTGGTACAGATACCAGCACGTTAAGAAAACTTAAATCACGAATTCTGGCACTAATTTCGTCGGGCCCGGCCTTGCGTAACGAGTTCTTAAACAAAATTGCCCCAGCCCATCCAGCCTTCTTGAATGATTTTACCAAAACCTCCCAAAAAAATAGCAATGCAGTTTGTGATGTATGGCTTCACTAATTGATTCGGATGCCAGATAATATCGTAATCAGCGAGCAAGACAGGCTGTGTAATATTTGACCTGATGCTACCGCAGTGCACTCATTCATTTTAATAGTTGTTTACTTAGATTGCTAACTAAATTCACTGTGCTGTCCGAAAACTGCACGCCCTTGTGTAGGCAGGGGCGGATGCAAGGAGGGTAGTAGGGTGCAAAGGGCGGATGCAGGGGGCTCAAACCCTCCCCCGATATTTCTGAGTGCCCATAGTAAGAGATTATCCTATGTAAAGGTGGGTAGGGTTGACCCCTAGCTCCCCCCAAATAGAAGTCTGGATACGCCACTGTATGTAGGTATGTGTCAACAGTCGGCCGCGATAGCCTGGAGTGGCTTTGGTCGTCTGGGTAGGTCAGCTCTAGGGAAGGTTCCGGCCAGTATTGACATTTTTCATGGGTGGGAGAGTCCAGACGCGTTTTGAATCTTGAGCAGCACCCCATCCGGTACTGAGAGCGATGGAAAGAACCTGCGCGCGTGATCGGTGGGGCGACAGAATGAACAATAAAGTGTGTGAGCACGTGTTGCATTTCCGGGCAGCTGAGCGACGCGATATTGGGCAGGTAGGCCCACATGATTGTACCGAGCGCATTGGAGTGCTGTGGGAGGCTGCCGCTTAGCAGGCAGTAGATACATTACCAATGGCGAGTTGTAAGAGCTATGGCAAGATGGTATGACAAATAACGTTTAGGCCGGATGTTTACGGTGCAATCAATTAGTTTTCTTCCGCATGCAATAAAAGATCAGGAAGCATAAAATAGTGGAAAACAGTAACTAGAGTGGAACAGTAATGGAGATAAATATGCAACTAAACCAGAAGTAACAGCTTATGCATTTTGCTGCCATCAGCGCAGTGGCAGATCTACGCGAGTTTTTTAAGATGAGGAAGGAGGCACACATAATTAAACGGTGAGAATTGTGTTTATTATGAAAATCAGCTAAATTATGCGAAGTTAGAGGGTAAGGTGCCTTTTTACTCCCCTCCCTTATGGATCACTAGTGATCAAGCGGTAACAGCGTGAAATAAACTGCCAAAGAGTCGTGTTTGACTTAGTTTCACTAGTTATGGATATATACTTGTCAAGATATTAATCAAGGCGAGCAATCATTCAAGCCAAGGATGTTTTCACTTGTGCTGGGAAGTTTCCTTCTGTGTAATCCTTGCAGAAAGACAGGGGCGATGTCACGTTCACTCCTAAATGTATGTTCAGTCGGTTGTGTAAGTATCGTTTTCCTCAAGCATTGGTTCGTCCAGTCTTCTAGGTTTGAAAGCTCTACGCCCAATACTCGATATAATCATAATCATTGGGGTGTTTGCAAGTCCGAATGATAGTAATTAGGAGCGGGGCTCTAAGAATCCTCTATTCTGGAATGTTTATCACCATGTGGTTGGAAGGATACTTATGGAGTAGCATATATCCTGAAGCATTGCGCAAAATCGGGCTATTCTGCTTTGAGACTTTCAATTCTTATGTGTCAACTTTGCTTTGCTTGCTTTTTTCAACAGTTTTGAGATCAGACTCGTGCTTACATTAGGCAATTGCCTCCAAAGAAATGATTGCTGATGGCAAGTTTGCCCCTGTGAATAATCCAGGTGGTGTATATGTAATACATCCATGTTTAATATATGTCACTTATATTGTAGAAGGTATCATTTATTCTGTCCGTCACCAGTTGAACCTTTGGCTAGCCGTTCAGTGTGTTTTGTTCTGCAGGTGTTGCATCACGCCTGACTTTAGTTGTCATGGAGCTATTCGCGTATGATGAGATATGGAGAAAGTAAATAAGTAAGTGGTAACAGCGTCTAAAATTGATCAAGCTTTTCATAGGCCCTGATATGATAAAACTGCAGGGGTAGAAAAACCTGCCATTTTGTCACTACTAATGGTGACAGTCCAAGGTGGGAAAGGTGACAAAAATTAGCAGACATGTTTTCTCCAGACCAATATCGGAACAAATCGCTGAAATTGGCACCTGTACTTTGAACTCGCAATGCTTTTCAACAACTAGGATGGTCTAAGTGTGTGCATTGGTATCGGTGCCACACTTTGCAGCGTGTGCTGGTGCCACATTTATGGTTTGAACTTTTCAATGGTAACACACTGACAGCTTTTTGAACCCTGTATATAACTGCACGTCACGCGTACCGGAGTGAGTGCATGCTGTTGCCATGGCAACAGCAAAAGCGTTAAAAGTTATGCCCTTGCTTATGACGATTTCTATTGGAAGTTCAAGAAGTTCTCTCGTGGAGTTGGAAGTAAACGGCCCGCAAGAAGGTCAGAAGTGCAGCGAGAATCGTAATTACACATCAGAAGGAATGGGATGGCAAACACTGATTCATCATTGGAAATAGCAAAACTATACCAGGCTCCCTTTGGTTCTACCTCGAAGCATGTTTATCTCAGGCATATACTACCTATACCTGAACTCAAAAGGTAAAATACTGCGTACAAAAAAATCATGTGCACTACACGTTTTCTGAAATTTTGGATAATTTTACGCTATTCCTGGTATGTTGTATGCATATATCCACGGTTTCCGTTGCCGCCCACTTTGCCGAAACATTCCTTCACCTGTCTGACTAGAGGAAGGATTTCTTCACGCGCGCACTGGACTAAACTCTTCTGTGTTTCAAAACTAGTGTCTCGCCTACGAGATTGAGAAGAAAGATAGTGATAACCAGTCTGGCCCGGAGCAATCCAGTTATGAAGCAATGAAATTTAGCCGGCAAGAATGACGCATTAAGCTACACCTCTTTGCAGTAGGAACGGTCGACGCCTCATAATCAGAGAAGTCATTCAACTTACGGCTATCAATTCTGTTTTGGAACCAGTTTGAAGCATGTACTTTAAGGTTGTCTGCAGTGGCGGATATAAGGGGAGGGGATAGGAGTTCTAGTCCCCCAGAAATATTAGTGTCTATAGTTGACGCATAGCTTAAGGCTGTTCCGGGACAATGGCGGGGAGGCTCAAGCCGAGCAACCCCCTGAAATGTTGTCCTAGATTCGCCACTGGTTGTCAGGATATTGGCTTGGGAGTAAAGCCTGAATTTATGTAAAGTATATCGTGTCAAGAGAAGATAGCGCCTGGGCTGGATGATGAGATCACATTACTGTTGATATCACTGTAGATAGTCGATAGTTTGAACCAGAAAATGCATGTGCCAGTAAGACAATGTTTAATGCCTGCACAATTGCGGAAAATTGGAAATAGAGCTTAGATCAATTTATTGACTATACCAAATCTGTTATCAAAACAATGAGTGAAATGTTACTTGAATTAGAAATAAGTCATCCACTGTAAAATCAGTAGTGCAGTGGGTTCATTTTGGTAGCGTGCTGCATTTTTTCGTTACCAAGGTTGGAGCATTAGATTTGTTTACAGCAGTTTACTACAATCATGTGACATTCGACCTCCGTTAAACCCATTCTTTTTTGAATAGCTGCGCATAATACAAGAATATGTGTTTGATTTGATGCATTTCGAAAAATACATCACTAGTGTCAGTGAAGTGTTGTTGAATAATTAGATAAACTATTATAGTGACGGAGAAGGTATGGCAGTGAAGTCACGATGATTGTAAAGGTGGTAAACAGGATCATAATCTGCCGAATATATTATTTTTAAATGAGTCTAATTCTTAATTCCGAAATTTTTGTGGGGAAGATGCTATTCTTTGGTATGCTTATTGTTTCGATGACTGATATTATCTCTGTGAAAACTCTGTTTGCGTTATATGACTATAACTGATAATATACTAGAGCTCTGGCAGAAATGTTATTCCTTTTTTTACTCCTCCCCTTCTACAACTCTCTCAGTCACTGTCCTGTGTCATGAAAATAGAACATTATAAACATAATATATAGAATAATATTTATATATCATATATAGCAATGATAATAAAAATGTATAATGGTTAGAATCGATTTAAGAAGGCACTTACCACAGTCTTTTTCATCCCATGCAGTATCGCAACTTGTAACTCCGTCACAAAAGTCCTTGGGCGAAACGCACCTGTAAATACAAAGCAGCCATCATAAAACTCAATGCAGACCTTAAAATTCAAGATTATTTAGTGATCGAATCTCAATATCAATTACAGAGAGTATTGCAGATAGTTTTGTGAGAGAGAACAAAAACTTGCGAATTCCGCACGATAACCAAACTATAAGCGTGTTGAAGGGATCATGACACTGATAGAATAAACGAGATGCTGCTACTATTAGGAAGGCGCAAAAACTCATCCCCAAGTAATTTCAAACATTTGCAATAAGAAGCAGTGCACTTGCCTTTTTCCATAACAAACTCACACTATGATCTAGTTTCACTACAGCAAAAAGAGCAAATACGCTTCTTCGCCTTTTACCGTACGACCTGACACTCATTTATCATGACTCAATTACCGTGACTCATTTATCATGACTCACTTTTCGCGACTCACTTATCTTGACTTACTTATCATGATCCATTTATCGTGGCTTGTCGAAATACCCTTTTATCGTGACTCACTTATCGTCCTTGGTAGCTCCGCACAGGTAGGAGAGCGGATCTTGACATTCCCGGACATCATCCCAGGAGCCGTAGGTGATAAACTTTGGCAGTGACGGCCGCACATCTTCAGAGGCTGAGACTGGCGTGGCTGGACTCGCCACTGTCAGAACTGCAACACATCCAAACGACGCGTTGATGATGGGATTATCTGCGCCCTCCCGTGTTCGGCGATGTGCAAGCTGCCATTACAGGCGGCCTCCGGGGATTCACCGCAATTCAAATTGTGGATGAGTCACTGGAAGCAGCGTTGGCGCAAGTAACAGTGAGATGCTATCATCACCCATGATCGGACATTGGTGTTTTGTGTGTTGAATGGGCACTGCTTGTGTGAACGCGAATCTACTTTAAAGGTACTATTTCTTAGAGAATATTTTGCAGCTATTTTTGCATTTAGCTGTGTCTCATGCGTATTTTGGATAGAAATTTGCTTATTGTAGCCCCTGATAAAGCTCGGAGAGCGAATTTTCAGGCTGTTCAATGAGTAAGTGGTTACAATGGTATATAAATCTTAAAGTAAATCGGCCTTCCCATATCTGTTGCTCAGGCTGTTCCAGCCTAAACTTAGTGTGTACAATTTATAAGATAATGCTTTGTGTTGAAAAATTGATGTTTTATTTTTGTTTGACTAAATAAGATGTAATGAAATAGTTTCGCTAGGCAAAACTGTGTGTTCAGCGCCTCGTAAATTTAAAAGATTGACTTGTTCCTGTCAAAAATTGCCGCCTTTCTCCGTGTTGTGTGGGGTCACATGTCTTCTTGGATAGGGAATCACTCCAAAAATTCAAAAATGATCTCTGGTAGGTTAGAATAAATTACAAGACAGCGAAAAAGAGCACAATAGTGCGGTAAACAGCGACCTGTTCCACGGCCATCAATCCTCTCCACCCCTCTCCCCCATTCATGTTTCCCAATGTTCCACTCCTCACCCCATGCACTCTCCCTTTTGCTGAATACGCGCCAAAATGTCATTCACTAGATTTGCAAAAGTACTCTTGAGGTTTGTTGCAATTATACGCGCTTACTTTCTCATTGTGGATTGAGCACCGTGAATACATTTCTGGACATTCGGCCAAGACTCTCACGTAGCCGGTTTTGCAGTAAGTTAGGTGCTGGCAATTGGAGCACCAATAGGTCTAATATATATATATATTATATATATTTTGAAAACAAAGGGATCAGAAACATAAAAACGTTGATTTATACAACACAAGCAGTATCACGTCTGTTTACTAGAGTACCAGGTTTTTGCATTTAATTAGGGCTGGTTTGTTTGTTAAGCTTTTTGGTTCTAAACGGGATATGCTCTGGTCATATTCATCAGTCACTTTTGCTCGATTCATATTATGTCTTAGAATTTGTTGCACAAACAGCTCTTGTCCTTGTCTCTCACCTGCATTGGCCAACCACAGTATAGCCTGTATCCTGAAACTCTCTCGTGATGTGATGTAGATCATGGTTCTGTCACTTTCTCTCGTTCTCCTCCCGAGCCTCAGCTTCTTCGCAACAACACTCCCGCCAACGTGCGAAGCACACACGTCAGATGCCAAGTATGTCCTCTAGAGAGAAGCGCCCTCCTCTGTACTATCAGTCACGTGGGTATCGTCCAAAGGAACTAGAGGACACACCCGACCGCGCGGCGTCCAGCGCTCAACTGAAAACCTGCCCCAGCCGCTTTGCTTATATAGAACGCAACATGAGCTGAGCTTGAGGCCGCACATCGTCATCCAGGCGTCAACGTTGAAGGGGATGGGGGAGCGACAGGCTGACCTAGCGGCAGCTCTGGGTCAATGTCAGCCCAGTAAAGTGAAAGTGTTGTGGGGGGTGGCGGTGGTGGTCGGTTAGCGGGTCGCCAGGAAGCCACAGTAAGCTGCTGGCTTGGCGGTCAGTGGTGTTTACATGTAGAGAGATGGGGAAACACCCGTCTGGCACGTTGTGGTTGGAAACTGGACTGGTAGAGGTTAGTGAGGTAGCGACTGCAGGCGATGGTTTGGTGATGATTAAGATGTTTAGGTGTAGATTATGTGGTTTGAGGATTGTGGAGGGGGTGGATTTATTGAAGATTAGGCGCCGTGTTACCTGCCGTTTGAAAAATGAATCGCCTGCAGGTATAATAGAGCTAAGGTGTTGGCAAGAGACACCGTAAGACTAAATAGTATTCGCGATAACTTGACTGCTTTTATTTAGAAAGGAAATGATTATTTTCTCTTGCCATCTCATTGTTAAAAAGTTGTTTTATGCGCATACGCCGTACCTCGTTAATAAGTAAATAGCAGAAGCGAATATTATAACTTTAAATACATCATGATGCATAACAGAATGCAATTTGCGGGGAAGTAAATGTTCTCAGAGATGAGTTCCAAACTCAACCGGATAAGTATCAAGAAATGCTTTTGGGAATGAGACTGGACAAAACTTTAACGACTTCTACCTTTCAGAAGTTATGTACAAATACTCAATCACAAATAAATTTGTGCTTTCTCTAATTTCAAAGGAAAAAATTGGGGCAAGTTTGATTACGATGATTCTGGAAACGAAATGTCACATGTTGTGTATAAAGTGACATTAATGAACAATTAAAACCCTCTCATTTTTCCGTGAGAAGGTGTGATAGAGAAGCCAAATAAATAACAGCGAAAGCCACAGTCATGACTGATCCTGATGTACTGACTATTTTATTAGTGTCTTTCGTATCTTCTGGTGCCGAATAGTCTGCATTATCCCTCATAATCAGCATTGAGGCTTTTTGGCGCTCCAGCGACCATGGCTATAATGATGAAAAACTGCAGGGCTCTCACACGCTTACACTGGCAGGCCTGCGGACCGGAACGATACTAACTAGGCAGGCTGTACGTACGATTGAAAAAGGTGCCTGTCTTAAACGGAGCAGTTACAAATGTCCAACTATCACAAATATCCATCATATTTCATACATGATGATATTCATGCATTGCATCACATAACTTGAGAAAAATTTTCCTCCAACAGCGTGGCACTAGTTTAAGTTACTTAGATCCCTCATCTACAGTATCATTTACTCGTTTGCCTTTTCAGTGCATGTTTATGTTTGTCAGGTTCCATGTTGCTTCGCGATTTTTCTGGAAAGAGTAAACCGATTACCTTAGCGAGGGGTCCATTCTCATCATGAGCATAAAGCGCGGGAAATGTCTCTTGTGAAATCAGGAGCATCCATTTTATGGTTAAATACTCCACGAGCATACGTTTGGACTATGGTGATTGGGCTTTCGCGAAGCCCCCTAACCCCCACCCTCACTCGTCCTTGCCGGAGGAGGTTTTTTGCAGAGTTGCAGACACCTTTCCTTAACTACGAACGGTGTCAACCGGGAAAAATTGTGTTCGACCTTAAGACGATGTGACATGTCTATTTGAAACCACTATCTAACGGCGCTGCCGTTTCATATAAGAACAGTGCTCCGTTTTTGCAGTTTCAGGGATACGGCAGTAAGGGCGGGATTTTTGTCAGCTCGCGACGTCTTTGCTCAATGTTGCTGGCACTCGCCCTGTAATAAGTGTTGGCACAGCCTTGATTTAAACGATGGCACCTCCTGGTGCGTATCAGCTGCAAAATATTGCACAAGGCCATTGTGCGTGAGCGGTGTGCGTGCAGAGATATGTGTCAGCAGGAGTATCCCCGGGGACCTCATAGGCAGTGGCGGATACAAGGGGGAGGGTGGGCAGGGGCTTAAGCACCCCCACACCAAATGTCATAGTGCCTGCTGGTATTGCATAGCTGGAGGTGGTTATGAGGCAATGGCGGGGAGGCTTGAGTGTCATAGCCCTCCCCCAAAATGAAGTCCTGGAAACGCTCCTGCTCATAGAAACGACCCATATATCTGGATATGTCTGGATGGTACGGCGGCCTTCTGCGCTGTAATCGTGCCAGAGGATAAGTCGATGCGTAGACTGTGTGTTTTCTTGCAGAGCTACAAATCCAGGTCCCAAATGGAAGAAAATATTCGAGGAAGTTTGTTAAGGTGATAAAATGGGATTGCATAAAATAAGCTTTGAAGTTTTCCCAGATATATCACATCAAAACCGGAAAAAGGCGTAGACATTGGTTCCTTGCCTGGCTTCTACTATTAACCCCATCGGTGGAACCAAAAAAAACTTTTTTGGAAGAAAATAAAAGAAATATCTACACGAGGTAAACTTATGTGCAATATTCATTTTACACATAATACCCGGGGTCGCCTGAAAGCGAATGTCTTTGACTTGGATTGAAAATTAAAAACTTTGAAGATAAAGCGCACACACAAAATAGTCCGGGTGTAAATCACCATTAGCAGGGAACTGCAGCAAATGCGTGGACATGCATTGTTCTCGCCATAATGGTGCATATAGTTTCTTAACTGCGTTGAGTATCTGGGTACCTTCAGAGTAAATCACATAAGTTAACATCTGTCATATCCTGATACCAGAAGCCACATTCTATGTCCCATTTGACCACAGGCGGATCCAGGATCACCGATGGGGGAGGGGGCAGCTTGCCGGGAAGACGCCATTTTTGGCCGGAAAAAACCTTTTAGGTGGGCGCCAAATCCTTTCGTGGGGCGCCGATTTTTGCATCCCTGGGGGATGCCATCAACCCTTCAGAGGAACAACACAACGTAACCATTTTAGGGGCGCAGAGGGTCGATTGGGGAGGGGGAACCTGCCCACCCCCCCATTTGCCCCCTCGCCCTGGATCCACCTATAAGTCTGGCCCTTTGGAGCTCCCCGCTCTCCCAAAAGCCTCACCACTAGCCCCCTGACTGAACCAATTCCTCATTCGACTGAACAAACAATGGCATAGATTGAATGAAATGATGACAAAAAGAGTGTACACCATTCAGCTCTCTTCGCATGAGAACGCTTCAAACGATGGAGTTTGTGAACGTAGGCAGCCTCCAGCCTACGGCCCCATGTATAAAATGCGACTTCATTGATGAACAGTCTAGAGACCAGCATGGAATGAAATGTGAACAATATGAGGCGATGGACTGAGAAAAATATGACGAGATATTTGAGGCTTAATTCGAGATGGGACAAAACGGGACAAAATTATCCTGATAATGTCTGGAATGACTAAAATTGGACGACACGGGACCATTTCCAGACAATTTCCCGCGCCGGTATGGGACAAAACAGTTTAAATGAGCATTTCCGGATCCAGGAGCAACTTTTTGAGAGGACCACACAAACTTGGATAAACAAACAAACTAGATTCAGAAATCACAAAAACAGTATTAAAAAAACGGCTAAAATGGTGTCCTTTTCGTGGGCCAAAATACACTATTTTAGGTTTTGAAGGGGGCACGGCCCCTCTGGTCCCCCCTAGATCCGCCAGTGTAAATGAAACGCGACGGGATCGATACCAAAACGCCATACCACGCTGACCTCTACCGCTGCCCCTCTCTTCCGAGTGCCCCGGGTGAACTGCGCACGTTGGACTGCGACGTCACGTGATGATCAGACGGGCCAAACACGAGAGGCCGCGCCTATGTGCGCCAGTTACATCATCCGGAAGCGTTTTCGATTGTCATCGGCCGGATAAAGTGGCGGGAGGCCAGAGAGCACCGGGGCGAGTAGGTGAAACTACGATGGAACATAGTGACGCGCAATATTCTAGTTAGACTTTCTTTGAGGCGTGTTGGCGGGTTGTTTGCAGAATTTGTTTGCTAATTTTACTCTTTATAATGTTTATGATTTTCTTTACTACAAAAACCTTATTTTCTAGTCATAGGCTCCTTTTACAACTTGAATGTAAGCTGAATGGCTGAATTTTTCTTGACATAGTTTTGCCTGGCCTGCTTCGGAAGAAGGACCGAACTGAAATGTACTTGTATCGAGGAGAAATATGGATTTGCTGCTTGACTTGATTAATTAAAATGCAGTTTTTAATGCTGATTTTTTAAAAAGTTTTGAGCAGTATTTTGAAACATCTGAGAAAACTGAAGGTGAAAATCTTGTAAAAGTGAATATTTCAATCAACATTAGTATGCAGGGTTTGGATTTTTGAAAATCATTGGAGGTAGGGCTGCTCGGAACCAATTTTCCTTCTTCATATGGCATGGGAAAATCACATTATATTTTGATTTCAACGCCTTTATTAGACTGACATGCAAACCATATGCTTCGTTTGTTGTGTTTTTATTTATTTGCAGCCAATCGCTAACAAAACACGGGTTCACTTGCAGGCAAAGTCAATACAGATGAAAATAAGGGTGTATAGTTGAGCGACGCATATACAGAAAAATTGTAAGTGTTAGAACCTGAGTGCTGTAGTAAATATCACGGATGACAACAGCGACGCAATGCAGTTGGTTAAAAGATAGACAGTCAAGCAGATCTGATCTTTTTATCTTTTATATTTTATTTTCAAATTTTATTTTAAACAAATGGTGGTAATAAATCGCGTTTTCTTTCCCCGGGATACAATCCTAACCAAACTAACCGCCTGCATAAGTTAGGCTGCATAATGAAATCATTTGTATTTCTCCAATTTTACATTTACAGGCGGCAATGAACCGTCACTTATTGTATTCTTAAAGGGAATGAACCATTTCGTCGAAGTTAAAAAAAGGTATTTAAGAAAAAAGAGGTCTGAATATTAGGAGACAACATTTTTCTCCCAGCTTCTATAGGCTAAAGAAGAAATATACCCTCTTTTCTAAAAATATTTGAAGTCATCAAAATAGCAGTTTTTAATAATCATTCAAATCTCAAATCATTGGGTCTTGGGATGTTAGGATGCCCCAACCTTTTGGGCAAGTTGCATGCTGGCTCACTCGCCAGCATGATATTTTCAGCAAGTGCGCGAGGCTTAGGGCTTACGACAACCAGATGGATCTCATATTAACAACTCATATTTTTGCAACCAGATGGAAAGTATTCCTTTGGGGTTTAAAAAGAGGGAATAGACCCCTTTGCTTTGAACTTTAAAGCTGGCGGAAATTTTATGTTTGAGAGTTTTGGGTGAAATTAAATATGCCAAAGGGCGTCTCAACACGCTCTACAAAACTGATAGATCAGTTCAAAACCCATGATAAAAGTGGGACACTCCCTTTAAAGCAATGTAGTTCGCTCGAACTATCTCACACGTTCAGTGGACGGGGTCCAAATTAAGAAATTGACACGCGAAAGCATGACATCGGTTTCAGATCCACAAACGATTCCGTATTAGCCTTAAGCTACTGCATGCTAACAGCTAACAAAAACATGCCGGGGTATGAAGGTCGTTGAAAGTTTGGATGTTGTGAAGACGGTTTTCTCAATCGCGCTGGCTTTGTTAAAGAGCGAGTTCGATTAACATTTGCCATCACTAAAAAGGTGACAGGAAGGCCCTTGGTTTCCTGTTTGTGTCGGTGTTTACGTAATGGTTGAATCGCGCTCGTAAAACACCCCATTGACCTGTCAGGTGTTTTATAGGCGCATGGGGAAAATGGGTCACGATAATTATGTCAAACGGTTTGGACCGAAAGTAGGAGTACAAATGAGGGTACGATTCTCATCCGAGCTCGGGTCGCCATCGGTGCAGGTGAGCTCGGCAGGGAGTCTTTATGATCAGGAGGAAACGGCGCATTCGGGAAGGGTGAAGCACTGGATGGGCGGGGTGAAACTTCCTCATGATGGCTTCGCGACGAAAGATGTAGTACATGCATTTTGCATGAAATGGATACATGTGTGAAAAGTCTCTGGGTGAAAACCGACCTCTGGCAGCCTTTCCCATGCTCGCTTCCTACCAAAGATGTGTCGGGAAACTGGGCTGTCCTTGCCTTGGCACGGGAGTTACGCTGACCGACCAGCGCTCTTGTACTTGGGAACACGGGCTTGATCAGCCTCTAAACTGATCCATCGGTCCAGAGTGCCCCGAGGGCACCCCGTGACGAGAATGCCCCGAGGGCACAATCTCATCACGTGTCACCGGAGCAGTCCTCTGTTCCGCTGGGCCCGAGAAACCGGGGTAGTCTTTGACGTCTGCTACGGAAGGTCACTAGAAAGGGAGCGTGCGTACGCAACTTTTCCGCGTGGATGTCGCTAAGATGAAAATCCTGGCCTATACATGAATGACGTATGCGTTTCCCTGGTTGTCATGGGAGATGCAAAAATATACCCATGTCGGCGGACGCAGAAATATAAAAATACAGACCATGAATGAATATCATTGTTACTTTAGTTGAGCTTGAGGGCGAGGTGCCCTAGTTTACGACTGAGCGCCTAAGCATCTGATTTATCATATAGCTTTCGGCAATGGAGAAAAGAGGTAGAATCCACTACAAAATGACATTACAGAACGTTGACCATTTCTCCCGGTGGTATATTTCAAGAGATGTACACCCTAAGTGTTTGTGCGCAGCACCGACATTGTGAGTTGAGTTGATTGAAATACAGTCACGCAGGGTGAAGAAGCGCACGTACACTTGACTGATTTCCACGAGCCGGTCTTCACAGCTGTTACGAAAAACTACGTGACGCAATCAGTTGCGGATCCTGGGAAACATTCCAGGGGGGGGTAGGGGGTTCGAGTCTCCCCTCCATTGCCTCGGAGCAGCCTCCGGCTATGCATTAACTATAGGCATTCAGAAATGTCGGGGGAGGGGCTTGAACCCCTATCCCCCTCCTTGTATCCGCCACTGAGCGCAATCATGAAGGTGGCTTCAAGTTAGATTATGTGTCTTGGGTTCAACAACCATTATGTACAACAGCTCGCATACATTATTTAATTATCAAAGCCATACCAACAGAGACGAGCTTCACTATCGACCAAGAAGAAAGTAAGTGGGGCACGGACGCTGTGAGTTAGGCGTTATCTCCTCGCTCACAAAATGCGAGTTTTCTGAAGCCGAAAGCTGTTCCCTTTTTAACTGCATAGGACTCCCCGCATGCACTGCCATCCTAAATGTTTTATTGTTTCAAATTTGGCTCAAATTGTACAATATTTTGATAGAAAGTGGGAATGTCCCTCCTTTCCCCAATTTCTACACCCATACCAGCAACAGAAACAAGGGGGTCTGATAATTGAACCAGGGGATACAAAAAATGTTTGGAAAAACTTCCTTTGTGACGACAGGATGTGTTCAATCACTTCCTGAACCCTGCTTCAAGCTGGGACTGAGCCTAATGTGTACTGGCGGAACGCTTATTTGTAAATGTGAAGGCGAATCTCCAACATTATAATGCTCTATTAGTAGAGCATTACTTTGATCAGGGTTAGGTTTTCAAGCATCCCTGTTGCACATCATCTGATATTCCTGTCCTCTGCTTTCGAATAATATCACCAGAGTGATACAACTACAATGCCGAGCTCAATAAAAGTTAACTGCAGTTATTAAACCGTCCTTCCTTGTTTCATACCGCACCCGAACAGCTTTGTGTGCAGCTTCATTTTAGGTCACAGACATGATTAACTCTGGCGCGCTTTTTCAGCGGGGCGCGCCATGGGGAAGAACGGCTGCGGCCTAATTTCAACAGCTATTTTATTCTTCTGCCGGCGCTGCAGCCTCGACCTGCTGGCCTCTGGGCCAGGGGGACGGCGCACTTCCGCTCCGGCCGCCACAGGCCGTGACACACCCCTATACACGCATACGCACATTAGAGGTGCCAATTGGTGACGTTTGGTCCACATCGGTGAGCAGGTATGAACTCCCAGCAAGATGGGATGATTTTTCATAAATGGAAGCTTAACAAAATCGGCTGAAACCGTTGGTTAACGACTGGTTGAATGATTGAATGGTATTTCTGGAGTCCTCAAATATAGAAGCTTTATACTTCTTCACGTGCTGTGGAAAGGCTTAAGAATTGTTTGTGCGGGTTTTGTACGCTGCCTGTAAGATGTATTTATTTTTATTTTAGATAAGGGCAAACTAGTTTTGAGAAGATGGACTCTTGAACCATTCCTATTTTCCCATCCCACACATTACGGTCCTTATGTATGCCTGTGCACTGCGTTTACCATGGTATTTTTGCTATTGTTAAGTGGTCTCGATAACAAATATTTAACAATCTTACTAGCTTGTCTGTTATCTCAGTCACCCTTGCTGCTGGGGAATATATATATATATATATATATATATATATATATATATATATATATATATATATAATTAGGCCACGGATCACCACTTTTACAGGGTCTTGATTACCGGGTGTTTTCTAATGTATTGATGGCCCGATCACGATTTTCTGGTCGAAAATTTCGAATTCGAAAAATATTTGCCCGCGCAAGCCGTTTGAAATTCTTCCGGTTTGCCAAAATTTCGATGTTTTCATATCTCACGGACAATAAAAGGCAACTGATGTATTGAAAAGGCCCCAGAACTTAAAACCATTGAATCGAACAATTGAAACCTTTTGACTCCTGAAATATATATTTACCCTAAAAGTACCTTGGAAAGACAGGGATGTTTGAGCTTAAAAGATGATAATAGATGGCGCGCATGACGCAGCCGTCAATCAGTGTCCCCTACGTCGCTTATGTCAAGAAGCTATTAGCCAAAGGACTGGCTATAGGATTTGAGCCTATTTTTAATTCGGTGAATGAACATTTACCTTCACAAGATGATCTAGATTTCTCTCGCTTGCAGTTTTAAATATTTTGGTAATGGCTGCTTTCAAAGCAGGTCCAATTAAGATCAGCAAGCCATATAAGATTAGGTATCTAGGCATGAGTCACTACGGATCAATTTCAAGTATTAAAATTTATGCAAGAGCCAGTCGATTATATTTAGATTAGTCTTCTATCACTAGCAAGGAGAATACCGCATTTCGGGAAAAATGAAGCTACACCACACCTAGCGCAGCCGTCAAGCCGCTTAACATGCATAACATGCATGCGCCGCTTAACCAGCTCCGATTGAGCGACGTTGTCGGTCACATTATGATGCTGCGGCTTGAAGAGATGGAGGTCAGGAAAGTGCACGAATTTCACGTTTCAATAGCTTGAAAATTCGAACCGACCGCCGATGAAGTTACCGAGGCTTACAGAAGAGCATCTGTGCCAGCAAGAAACAAGTACAAAGTTCCTGTGAAATAAGGAAGCATTGTAACCTGAAGGAAGCGATCAGAATGCGCCTACAAAACATGAAGATATTGTAAGCATGGACAAAGTATGACAACATTGTTTGACATATAAAGCAGAGCCTTACCATCAAAGGCATCGGCAAACAGAACATTTCCGGAAGACCAGCGAGAAGCACAGAGGTTGTATATTGTTGGCTTGGATGCAGTCGTGACGGACCATTGGAGACGGCAGCGCTGCGGCAAGCCACTGCTGCTGCCGCCAATAAGGCCTGATCGGAGGCCGGCTCGTCCGTATTCGAGCACAATAATATGACAATCACCCTGACAAGTCTATAAACGACTTCCGTGTAACATTTAGAAATAAGTTTTCTTTCCGAGATTGATTTATGCCTGCCAGATCCTGTTCGCGTGCGGCGTCTGTCAGCAGCTGGTGGATGCTACAAATAGGAAGCTCGCTCTGCATAACCACCAGCGGTCGCTGTCAATGGTTCCGTTGCGTTCTGACGCAGCTTCGGCTCCGTCAGAACGCAACATCCGGAGAACTCCTGGTAGCCACAACGACAGCAGCAGTGGCTAGCCTCAGCTGCTGCCGTCTCCAATGGTCTGTCACAACTGCATCCAAGCCACCAATATACAACCTCTGTGCTCCTCGCTGGTTTTCCAGAAATGTTCTGTTTGCCGATACCTTTGATGGTAGAGCTCTGTTTGATATGTCAAACAATGTTGTCATGCTGTGTCCATGCTTACAATATCTTCATGTTTTGTAGGCGCCTTCTGATCGCTTCCTTCAAATTATAATGCTTCCTTATTTCACATCGAACTTTGTACCTGTTTCTTCCTGGCACAGATGCTCTTCTGTAAGTCTCGGAACTTCATCAGCGGTCGGTTCGAATATTGAAGCTATTGAAACATGAAATTCGTCCACTTCCGGCCTTCCATCTCTTCAAGCCGTAGCATCACAATTCGACAAACAACGGCATGTATTGACGGCAAGCTGGGTGTCGTGTAGCTTCATTTTTCCCGAAATACGGTATTTTCCCTGCTAGTGATAGCAAGACTAATCTAAATATAATCGACTGGCTCTTGCATACATTTTAATACTTGAAATTGATCCGCAGTGACTACATGCCTAGATACCTAATCTATATATGGCTGGCTGATCTTAATTGGATCTGCTTTGAAAGCAACCATTACCAATAATATTTAAAACTGCAAGCGAGAGAAATCAGATCATCTTGTGAAGGTAAATATTCATTCATCGAATTCATAATAGGCTCAAATCCTATTTCCAGCCCTTTGGCTAATAGCTTCTGTCATAAGCGACGTAGCGGGACACTGATTGACGGCTGCGTCAGCGCGCCATCTATTATCATCTTTTAAGCTCAAACATCCCTGTCTTTCTAAGGTACTTTTTGGGTAAATATGTATTTCAAGGAGTCAAAAAAGGTTTCAAATTGTTCAGATTCAACGGTTTTAAAGTTATGGAGCCCTTTCAATACATTAGTTGCATTTTATTGTCCGTGGGATATGAAAACATCGAAATTTTGGCAAACCGGAAGAATTTCAAACGGCTTGCGCGGGCAAATATTTTTCGAATTCGAAATTTTCGACCAGAAAACGTGATCAGCGGCCATCAATACATTAGAAAACACCCGGTAATCAAAGACCCTGTGAAAAAGTGGTGATCACAACATGGCCTAATATATATATATATATATATATATATATATATATATATATATATATATATATATATATATATATATATATATATATATATATATATATATATATATTTTAAAACAAGACTGAATTCCGCGCTTAAATAATTTTCTCCAAATCCATCAAAGTTTCCACGAGAGACAAACAATATAAAAAGTATGTTATTCAGACAAAAGTACAAACATTTGAGAAAATGTAGCAGTGTTTATAGCTCTGGCTGTGACGAACCGTCCATTGATTGAAATGGCCATCTTAGATTCGGAGACTAAGAAATGTTCAGAACCCTAAAAGACCATCGCGGGAGGTAATACCAGTGGAAGATCCAGTTAGTCGGTTAGAGAAGGCAAAAGTTGGAACCGAGGAGGTTTATCATCACCAGCCTAAGACCACGTACAGCGGAGATGGCAACATCCTTCCTCTCCATCTCTCCACTTCATCATCCAATCACGAGCAGATCTGACGAGGGAAGGGGCAGCGGCCCCCCTCCTCATAGGGCTGGAGCTACTCACACACAACGGCAACGCTCTGTCGGTTATGGATTTAGGGTGGGAGTTTAGGATGGTAACAGGGATAAGGGACGACGACACACGGGTATCACAGGGAAAAAAGACTTGATCCCTTATAAGTCTGTTGACTATTCTCTAGTTCCCAGTGTAGGACCAGACGACATTAGCGAGGGCGATGTCACCCGGTCTGACTGATGTTGAATTGATTGAGTACAAGTAGTTTTCCTGCTAGAAAGGCCAGCTGCATGGTGCTTCACCAGAAAAAATTGGTGAGGAAGGCAGGGAGAGGAAGGTGAAAGAAGGGAGAACAGGAGTGGGGGTGACGATGGGAAAGATAGATCAGTCTAATAATAAATTTTAGAGCTTATCGACGCACCAACTGCCAGGGTCACATGGCGTCGCCAACTCTTACCCTGCTGAAAGGGTTTCTCGGGAGCCAGCTTGCTCCTTGTTCAGGGAAGTCGCTGGGCCTTGAACCCGGGTCTGCTGAATGGAAGCCAGCTACACTGACCACTCCACTACTGCGCCCGCGATGGATCAGTCTGTTGCAGGAATCAGATAATTATGAAAAACATGAAACGCGCGAGACAACGAGGCCCAGTGTGATAACTGGTAGTCAAGACAGAGCCCTGGATTTGTAGGAATGATTGGAGGTGCCCAAATTTGAGATTATGTCGATAACCACCATAACAAAATATGGCAAAATATAAAGTGCACTCCCCCTTCCCACAGCCCTGTTGAAGAGCACAAAACCAATTCAAATCCTTACAACGAAAGTATTCAGATTTAAAGGATATTTTAACAATACCTTAACATTTTATTGGGGATGCCCGGGCATCCCCACCAAGGAGATATAAATCCGCATGCCTGCATTGTGAGGATACTGACCAGAAGAAAGACATTTCGCCTCTTTGGCCAACCGCTGGCGGCGTTCTTTACTAATGGGAAAAACAGTCATCGTGGTTGGAGCCCAGTGCGGGGGCGTTTACCCTCTTCAACAAAGACGTGACCCACAAAGAACAGCGACATAGACTGTACCCTGCGGGAGGTGGCATTGGTGAGATTAGCACGTAAATTCTTAAGCTCACTTTTGCAAGTTTTTAGACTTTTTTAACTGATGGCTTTAACTGAGTTGGCCATGCGATGGAGCATACCTCCCCAGCGCGGGCTTTTAGACGTCAGACACCTCTACAGGTTCCATATGCCCGGGTGAACACCATTAAGGAAGGACTGTTTGTGAGACTTCCCCGGGTGGTAAATGCTTTTATTTAAAAACGCCCGGGAACTGACCTGTTTTACGACACCCTGACGTATCGCTAAAGCGCCATATCTTATGTCTCGTCATTGTAGTGGTTTAAGCTGTGCGATGACTGAATGTGCTCTTACTGTTTTTGTAGTGTTTTACCCACAGCTTTGTTTTATTTTAGCACGCTGACTTTATCCTTAAATGGAGTGTCCCGTGGATGATTGAGCAAATAAATTAAATGAAATAAATAAAATGAGAAACTACTGGATCGATATTTCATTTGGTCTAGAACCTAAAATTCGAGGGGAAAAGTGAAAATTCACTTCCTATTCGGTCCTGTTATCCCCGCGTGGTCACGTGGTATAAGGTGGCCATAGGAAAGTGACATAATGTTCAGGGCCCGTTGGATGGACATATTTCTCTCGCTTGAAGCTCTTTAAAATATACGTGCTAGACGCCATTTTGGTACTGGCTTTTGTAAATGCGTATAACGTTCTTCAATATAATTCGAAACGTAAGATATGTTTTGAGACAACAAGAAAAATGACTGAAATTTGGGTCGCTTTTGGCTCTAATAACAGGCTCTTTTTGATATTACCGCTTAATGTGTATTTCTTTTCATTTCTGTTGCAGATAAAGAGATTCAATGCAGAACAAAACGCTACCACATTATGACAAACCGTGGATGTGTAGACATTATACCTTTAGCAAAAGAGAACTAAATAGAACGGAATATTACTTTCTTTAGCCATGTACTAGCAGAAGTAAAACCAAATTCATTATTTCCAACAACAAAACAACCCTAAAACCATTCCATTCTGGAATCCCAGCCTGGTTTCAGATTTGTTAAAGGTGGGAAAAACCACAAATGAAACGACATTCCTCCCCAGATACGGCAATGCGGAAAAGTCAGTAGCACACTATTTGTTTATCGGTCTAGCATGCTAAAAATTGGGCGAGATAAAACTAGCAGACTAAGGAACATAATTCATAATCCCCCTGCGTTCCTATACCTAAACTTGTGTGCCAAGTGAGACGCCCTATAGGTTGAAGTGTTAATTCTACTATGATAATTTATTTAATTATCATAGTATGTATAATTAATGAAGTGTTTCTAGCTCCTGATTCCCAGTAGGTGCTAACATATATGTCAGGTAGGTACTTAAAGCGTTTTATAGTATTATACATTATGTATGTATTTGCGCATGTATTCGGGCTTAGAATGTCGACATTAGTTCTTTTAAGTGATTGGATGCAGTGTAATAAATAAATAAATAGCCAAACACATAAGCAAAGCCAGTCTTCTCTCGTGAACCCCAAGAAAACGCGGAAAAGGTTGCTCAAATGTCTCAGGCGATGGCGAAGCTGCTCCATTGAGACTACTACGTCTTAACCGAGCGTCTCATGTTTTGCCCACGTTCTTGCGTGGACGGGCGGCGGAGGGCCCCTGTGTTCCTCCACACTGCTTTCTCTTTCTGTCACGAATGAGCGTTGGGCGTAGTCTGGCGGTCGGTTTTTATTGGAGCGGGTAGCATTGAAGTGTTGTGGGGGCCCCTGCGCAGAGAAAACCATGTTGTGTCACCCGACAAGCGGCCTGCGCATTCCAATGGTTTGTCGTCCGGCGCCGTAGATGGTCCCTGTGTGTGTGTGTGTAGGCACGACCGAGAGCGCGTCCGCGTGCTTTCAGGTCATCGAGTCTGAAGACTCAGGGGCGGATCCAGCGGGGAATTTTCCCAGCTTCCCGATTTCGTCCGATTTTCTTCACAAACAAAAATCTGTTTTTCACAATTTTGAACCCTGCTTGCCCTACCCCACCCCCTCCCCCCTCCTCCCGTTCTCCACCCGAGAAACCACCACTCGAGGTCCGGCGCTGATCAAGTCTTCGCAAAAATTGAATGGATGAAATTAAGGCTAAATCAAAGCACTGTCTGTAGAGGCCGGCATGTACAAATATTTTCTGTAAACGCTCATATTCAAACTTTTACCTAACCGAAATTTTCTGCTTCATCTGTGACGCACAAGTGCATTTACACCTTAATTTAAACCATAGGAGGCGGCAGTGGCGAGTACAAGTAGGGTATGGGGCTAGGGGGCTCAAATCCCCGTGAAATGTCCGAGTGTTTATAGTTAATGTACAACCGGAGGCTGTTCCGAGGCAATGAACTTCAATGGCTGAATGGAAATAGAGGCTGGTCACAGGAAATTATAAATGCGAGGCACATTATGCTTACACTGTGGGTAATATAAATATATTTCTTGGAATTCTATAGGTTCAGGGATGACTTTTCTCGGTCTAAAAAGAAGGAGACACCGTAGCGTGTCGGAGTAACAGAATGTTTGCTTAAAATCCGAAAAAACGAACATTCCGACATTTGGCTGAAAAGACTGCAATGCGACAGCATCGGTAACACCAAATTTGAGCTCGAGCTTCAAGCACCCTGGCGAGAAAAGCTTAACGGAAAACAATTATGGAAATGGGCTGAGTCGGGGCTGATGGACTACGAAACGGGATTCATATGTCTGCACATACGTACGTTAACTTTTGTGCAAAGTGGGATATCCTACTGGGCACAAAATTAATCACATTCCCGAAATCGCAATAAAGGCGACCTGAGCATCACATTTATGTGTAAAGCTGCCACCGTTGTAAATGCCGCGCACAAGCCTGGCCAAGAAAAACTGAACTGTCCGGGATTCCACACCGACACCTTTAGTCTTTACTCGCAATGAATACATCAATATATATTTATTTTTAATGAATGAGCAAAGACATTCCATTGGGAATGAGGTAACCAATGAGGGGATGAAAGGCTTAGTGGATAGCACCCTTGTCTTCTAAGCCACCGGTCCCGGGATCAAGTCCCGGCGGAGCCTCTGAATAAGTCAATCTGCTCCCCCAATCCCTCCCAACAGGGTGAGAGTTGGCGATGCCGTATGACCTTGACAGTTGGTGCGTCGTTAATCACCAACAATTATTGAAGTAACCAATGATCATGGGTTGGTGGCGTCCCATTATAAAAAATGTCGTCGCCCATATAAGTGGCAACTTCTGACTATTCCACACTGTCGCTGCCGTTGAATGTTGCACTGTGACAGGTCGGCCGGCCGACAGAGAGTGCAACGTCTAAATTTGCAATTGGCATCTGCTTAAGTACATTGCATCTTGCACCTTATCCATTACAGTCCTACTCAAGTCCCAGTCTGCGTGCTGCGAGAACAATTTGTCTTTCTCAGACGTCTTTAAAACCTAAATGGTAAGCGTGATATGGTGTTCTTGCGATTATAACTGCGTAGGTATAGTGGGCTTTAATGACAAGTTTCAAACATGAAACATGTTTTAATAAATGAAGAAAAAACGATATTCTTAATTGTCCTTTTGGGTTCGAATAATTGCCTATTTTAGTTAAAAATACTACATATATATATTAGTATTCTCATACAAAACTGAATTTCGGGACAGTATCTGGTCTCTGTTCGTACAGATAGCCCTTTTACGTACTGAAACGACGATTACTGACACCATCTGATGGAGTGAGATGGTCATAGGGACAAAAAGTGCCCCTCTGTACACACGGGCACCCTCAGTTTGAAGATACCCTATGTATTAGTGTTAAAACAATGGGACACTTATAATGCTTGTAGAGCCAAACAAATGCAGCTACAGGTACCGTTTTCGCGGATCGTGCCCAAATCTGGACACTACACATATCTTAATAAACCAATCAGTGACCAGATTACTGCGCATGCGCAGTAACGCATAACCTCCAAGGGGCTATATCTCTGCAATCAGTGGGCCGATTCCGCCCACTGATTGCAAATGATTCCACCTAAGCAAGGAGGAAGTTTTGCACGTGCTCACGTGACAAAGCCAGTGTCTACCGAAGGTCTTCCGTTCCGGAGATGCGAATTTGCCATTTTCTGCCGAATTGTTCTGTGGCGGTTTTATGAACTTAACACAGGAAGGTGCCAGTTTTGCACATGCAGACGTCTCAAAACCATTTACTATCAAGGGTCTTCCGTTCCGGAGAAGCGAATAGGTGCTCGCGCCATCACTTTCGGTCCTGCGATGCCCCTAAAGGCGTCGCCCCCACGCATTCTTATATTGCACTGTCAGGCAGCTAAGTTTATTCTATATTAGAGTATGATGTGCTGCCATATAGTGACGTTGTACCTTACCGGAGTTGTTTTTACTGCTAACAGAGAAGAATAAAAAACAAGATATGAGGGTTATTGGTCATTTTTCAGTACAAATAAGCCTGCATTCATGACTTTCAGATACACCCTTAACACCACTCGATGTTAAAATTGTACCAAGGTGCCACATTCCCATTAAAAAGTGGTGTTTTATTTGAGCCTAAAAGACAGTGACATGTGTGCAGAGCTGTCTGTACCTTTTCCGACGAAGGTAGACATCTTTGTGACTAACCTGCCTTTTAGTGACGTCAGGATAATTCCTACCTTCTGTCTACCAGACTATTGTTATCAGACTAATCATGTCTGAACCCTGACAAAAAATTGTGTGCGTGACCTGAAGTCTGCTCGCAGCTCGACTTCACTGTTTCATTTTATCTCCAGAATCTCTATAGGCCTATCCACATGTGTCGTTGCGAAATTTAGGCATAGGGGCTACGCGGTGGCACTCCTTTCTACCAGCCACATAGAGCTGCTGCGTAGTTCGACACTTTCTCAGTTGATATCATCCAGTTGGACCCTCCTGTCGTCGAATTCTTTATCACATCGCGTTTGTCTGATGAATGAAATTATGTAACGAACGTCTGGTTTATTGGACTGTAATTTTCCATTCTCCGTTCATATCACAAGTGAATTTTCACAGTTACAGCGCTCGTGCCTGAATCTCGCCGTCACCACTAAAAGGCGGTGAAAACTCCTTTTTTGAGTTGTGAAAATTATTCTTCAAGATCACTGGTAAGCCCATCAGGGGATGCCATCAACATACTCCGCATGAACATTCGATATTACTCCTTTTTCGATATTACTCCATGAACTCGAAACTCCTTTTAAACTGACGTGGACACGCTGAAAGCTCATTTACAGTTCACATTTATGTTCATTTGTTTAATGGATTATTTTCCATGCTCCCCAAAATCACTGGAATTGTCGGTCTGGATAAATACCTCGAAAAGTACATACGTAAATAGCATCCGGGTGATAATGGTCACTTCACTTCAATTGCATAAAATACTTAAAAAAAGTTTCACGAGCTTACATTTTGGTTTATTCAGTCCTAAATTTGTTTTGTGCTTGCTCGGGTGTAAAAGGAACGATTCACTAAGCAAGTGTATGTCAGAAGGGCACCTAGCCTAGGCTGTCCTAGTTTTTCTGTTGATCATTTGTAATTTTCACTTGGACAGGTCTAACTTATGTGAACTGGGCCTACAAGTAATTTAAGCAACTTTAAACTGATACATCCATAGACTTTGAAATTATATCGCAAAATACCTTATAAACTTACCTTAGTAGCCCTACTTTGGCATTGTACGCCATTTTTAGCCTCTACTGATTATTGCCTAGCTTAAAAAATATTATGAGCACTGCGTTGTTTCCATACTTTGAAAAATAACCTCAAAATGACATTAAGTATTGGTTCTGGCATTTCGGAACGAACAAAATGGATGCAAGACAAATACATTTTCAGACAAAAAGTGGCATGATTTTCTACGCATTTGCTCTTCAATTCCTACGGTGATTTTTTTGTTGGAAACATCATGAACGGAGGTTTTTCATTAAGGTGCCAAATCAAATTCTTTGTCTGTTCGCGCTTTGCTAAAGACATTCTGTTGCCTTGACTTGTGCATGATTTATAATTCATTCTTTGCTATTTCAGCAGCAATATTTCAAAAGTTGTGCTGTACTGTTCCTTTGTGTTTACAAACAGATAACAAAACAAATCCTAACCAAAACATCACCAAAGATTTGTGTACAAACTCCGTATCCGTTCTAGAGCGCTGGCGCGCACTAGACACCTGAAGCTCGCCGAAGCGCGCGAGCTGGCGCAGCCCTCGAGCTTGAACCGGCTTTATGTCGAAATCGCCTCACGCCGACGCGACGCGTCGGCAGCAAACACGTTCTTCTGCGTCGTACCTGGCCCCCGTGCAGGTCAGGTCACCAGGTCAGTCAGGTCACGTGACCTCGCGCTATCGACGGCCAACATAACTGGGTGCGGTCATGTGACGAGCGCGCTGTCGCACCAGACAAGAGTATGGGTGTGCATGACGGAAGGGTAGGAGATGGCATTGTGTTCAGTGATCTTTGCGTAATATAAATGCATATATACGATTAAAAAATTGTATTAGTTCCAAATTCGTTTTTGGGGTCCGATTCTGGCTATAGTCATCAATAGACTTGTCACGGAGACCCCAACCTCACCACCCGAATAACCAGCTCCCGTAATGAAGGGTTAATTTAGAAGTCAAAGTTTAAAGTCCCAAAAAATACAGGGACGGCCCCTCTCTTAGGTCCCTCTCTCTCTCTCTCTCTCACCAGTCAGTTGCCAGCCGATCTACGTCGGGTAAATATTGAGCCCCAGAGCGTCTCCCGGGAACCGATCCCAAGCCTAGACATGCACTGCCACTGCATGTTTCTGAGCAGCGGGCCGGAGCCCAACCCTCTACCAACTGAGCTACCGGGGCGGAAATTATTTATACGTTTGCATTTTCATTCGCTTGTCTCAATGCGCTCATTTATGTTCATGAAATGAGGAACCATACGCATGAAAATCTGACTGCATAAGATTCTGCTATTCCTCCTCGCTTAACGTTCATTCAACTTGGATTCTGCACGCTGGCAATGTAACGAAAAGCGCACGTCTCGCTCCAGAAGTTGCGGGAGGAGGTCTGAGGCGTGAAATGAAGTCATTCTGCGCCTCGGCCTCTGCGTCGCAGATCTGATAGTGGTGTCGGCGCACCTGTCAGCTAATGAGCGGGAAGTGATGTCTGCCAGATAAGAGAACGACGCACCCCAGTCGCCACTCGAGACTCCTAGTTGACCCGTGGGTGGTGGGGCCACGCTCTTAACGCGGCCGGTCAACGCCCCAAGATTCCTGAATTGGCAGTTCCCGTAAATGATGCAATTTTCGACTGGTGGTAAGTGTTTTTGCAGTTCTTGGGCGAGTTTTCTAGTGGACTTATGGCAGCGGCCAGGTGAAAGGTGCGACAAACCTAATCAAAATCTTAATGTGCCCATAAATACGTTAATCAAGAAGATAAGGTATATTGCGTCGGGCAAGATCACGACGATCAGCAACGCGATCACGGTAGGTGTGATTTTAAATGGCGTAACATCAAAATTCGACGAGAATGACAAACACTAAGTGGCCAAAAGAAACCAAAAATTCGCCTTTCAAAGTTGGATGAAAAACACCTTGGAGCCAAGCACACACTTAGTGCAGATTTATTCCCAGTCCAAAAGTGGTAAACGTACTTGGAGCCAAGGCACATCACTTCGGTCAATTTAGGTTTTAAAAGAGAACACCGAAGGGTCAGGCGGTCGCCCGGCCCGTGTTGGGCCAGGTGGACCTGGGCGGCGGGACGCCATGGCCCTGCTTAAACGACCGCCACCCCGGAGCCGCCGATGGCAGCCATCCCAGCCGATAAAGATCATATAAAGAATGCCCAGCGCAGCTTTCGTCAGAATGTCTTGGCCGGGACGACCCGACAATTCAAGAGGCGCGGATCCGCCTCGGCTGGCGGCCTTCATCCGGCGGCGGGACGCCTCACGAGGCGCCTCCATAGGCAGCTGCCGAGTGCCGGCTCATCATCATCATCATCATCAGTTTTCTAGTGAGTTTCTTTAGCCAATCGGGAAGCCTTGACTCATTTTTCATGATTAACGCTGGTTAAATTTTTGGTTATGGTGTTTGAAGTCCTCCGGGGGCACCAAACCTTCAGTGAGAGGCACCTTACCGAGACGCAGTATTTTACTGGTTACGTAATCTGAGAATGAAACGCATCATTCTCCAACAACGGAGGGTCCAGCATAGGCAGTGTTCGCAGGGACACGCTGAGGTAGACAGCTTAGGACTGCACTGGCTTAAAAACAGCAGGGGGTTGGGACGTTTTTTACGAGGCAAGTGTGGATTCTGAAACTTGTGGTGACAGGGCAAGGGAAGGGAAATGAAGTAAAGCTTTATGGACTTGCCAATTGCGTTTCGATCTTAAGAGTTCAAAATTCTGAAATTTGGAACATCTATGCACATCCGAATGCGCATGTAATGACAGGAACTCAGCTTGCGTTGTCTCCTATTTTTAGAGAAGTTCCTGGTTTGCAACATTCGTAAGAAATTATGTGAAGCGGAAGGAATGTATTATATATCAAAATTAAAGTTTTAGGTGCTGAGTCCCCTATTGCTTTTGAAAAGCCTCATTAAGCGAAACGCTCTCTGGCAGTCCTTCCCCTCCGCATTCCTCATTCAAGGACTGCCACTTACTCAACCTCTACCCAATATATTGACATTCTGAACCAATTGCCTCTCACTCCCACCCCACGGCTGGAACCACCAGCGGCTTCTGTCGGCCTCTTTACTTCTTCGGAGGGGCCTCTCGGCTCCTTTTGCGGGGCAGATTTAACTGCCGCCCTTCGCAGAAAGCAGGCCCTGATGACACGAATCTTCGTCGCAAATGCTCGCATGTTTGGCTGGTATATTGAGCAGCAAAGATGTATCGTCCGCGGGGCACCAAAGTCCCTGCCGGTCATTCATCATCACTTATATGCTTCCACTATGCACACCATAGTTATTAACAGACAAGGAGTGGTAAGGTGAAGATAGCAATTTCTAATGTATGATGCTAAAACCACTGAAGTCGCCGGGGTGCTTGTCCATTGACCGATGTTTCTAAGCAAACGTATATGGGACCTTAAAAGGTAAGTTTGTTTTGCATGTTCTGGTCCCCTTTGAAGGCTTTTCGGCCACAGCCACTGCACCAATGGTAAATAGCACTACAATGTAAACACCTGGTACCAATGGTAAATCGCACCGTTGACACCAATGGTAAATGCACCGTGGCACCAATAATAAATCGCACCGTTGGCACCAATGGAAATGCACCGTTGGCACCAATGGTAAATCGCACCGTTCACCAATAATAAATCGCACCGTTCCACCAATGGTAAATCGCACCGTTGGCATTGCACCGTCGGCAACAATGGTCAATCGCACCGTTGGCAACAAAGGCAAATCGCACCGGGTCATGGATAAAAATCATGAGTGTTGTCATTACAACATACGTGCGCACTGCTTCGTTTTAAGACGCAGACTCAACTCCAGCACTGTTAACATACTTTGTAACTGAATATTCATATACTGAACATACAGCATGGTACGAACTCGCTAATAACTTAAACGCTCAAACATAATACACAGATCAGCTGATTTCATATCATAATAACACCCACTAAAACCATCAGGGGCTAATAAAAACAGCTCAATTTAGCAGATATCTCACACTAATAAACCTTGCCTGATAAGACCTGTGACAGTTTCCAGCACTTCTCAAGCTGAAACTACAAACAATAAGTGCATTGGTGTACGAATGCCGATACGATATCACCATTAAATTATACGCTGTGAATAATTAAGATGAGATTAGGAGCAAAATTAGAGAAAACTGCTTCTTTCATAAACATAATCGATAAGCTTGGATGATTCCAACGGTTCAATATATTTTCCCAAAGTGGACGCAAAGTCCGCATACTTCTGTTTTTGGGAGGGATCTCAGGCACCAAGCCTGAATGTTTTTCTAGTGAATAGTCACATCTTTTGATGTTTAATTTCACTGATGAGTTGTCATTTGTTGACTCGAAAGTGTTATAGATGCAGGACATTGCTAGGTTGTATATGACCATAGGCAATGAAATTGATGACCCAGTCACTGTTTTTCTCTATCCCGATATGCATTTCCATGACTTTGCCACCAGTACGTCCATGAAAGCACATTTTAGCACTTATTTCAGGGCTATCGGTGTAGATGTGTGGTCATTTTTGTTAATAAGTGTATAAGTGTAACCAATCTAATACTAGTGCAATGCAGAATCTCGTGAAGAAATGGAATTGAAACCGATAAGCATCAGACCAAACAAAAGCGACTGCAAAGAAACTAACTGCTCCTTCAAAATACTTGACTCCATGATTTCTGTAGGAGAAAAAGACGTCGTCTTGACGATACCGATATACGTTTCGACTCGCCGGTTTGCATTTATTGTAGAAACTAGGAGAAGCGTGCTTGACAGCAGCCCAATAATCTCTTGCACATGTGCTTCCGTGTTTTTTGGATACCATACTATTCCTGGCGGGGCCTTTAGGTGCCGTGTAGGACGTTACTAGACGGAAATGTCAAACACCATTAACAGGGGGCCGGCACGGAATTCTTACAGGGGGACGGACCCGGGCTGGTGCTGACCGAGGGAGGCGAATTTTGAGCATATTCGGTACCTGAAGGCATTAATGACGATGGATCAACAATTTTGGGGGTACGTCCCCCTGGTTGGTCCACAGGAGGGCGCGTCCCCCGTCCCATCCCCCCGCTTTCGGCGCCCATGATCACTAGCGAGTGTCTGTGTTTCATCTGGTTTTCATACCAGCCAATCAGACCACTCTGGATCGAAATAACCAGATGAGAAATGAGCTACACAATCAAAGAGTTTCCCTTTTACAGTCTATCAGAGCGGCCAGACTGGCCGCCCCGCATTCGTGATGGCTTGGCTACGTCCTTGGACGCGGGCCAAACAGGCTGAAATTTGGGGCGGGTTGCACGAGCAGCCGCAGCATCAGTGAGCAGAGCTTCCTCCGCCCCTCCCTCCCCACCCAGTGCTGCGCAGAAACTGCGAAAGGGTGCATGTCACACCCGCTGGCGGGGGAGGGGGCTCTCACTAGGTCAATGTCGCGCTACAGGCGGTAACCTATTCATTACTGGGACAACCGGACAGCATCAGAGGCGGATCTAGACAAAGTAGCGTTGGGGAAAATAACACAAGTCGAGAAAAAAGCGCCAGATTTTTCTACACACATGGATGAGGAGGATCCGGTGTTTGTGAAGTCGTGACCGGATTCATTTCCCTGGATCCGCCTATGGCGTGGATAGGTACACCGAAGGGGCGCTGGCACCAAACAAGCATACACGTGGTTTAAACAGATTAGCGCAGGGGCCCGAGGCAGTCAAGGTAACCGCGATATGGGTCAGTTTGCTAGAGAAACATGGCTGTTTTTATTTGCTGGCGCAACGAATCGCAACGGAGTGTCATGTTGGGGCGCTGCAAAGAAGCTGCATAGACGCATTGTTATCGCATTGATTCAGTGAGAACAACACTTGTGTGGTATGATCCGAATGGCTTCCTGGAAACAACCAGTTATGCACAGTTTTTAATGATAAAGATCGTTGTAAGACGCGCTCGGAGGGGAATAAAAGAATCTTAAAACATGTCAGAAGCGAGAAAAGATTGTTAGTGCAGTGGACTATCAAACACATTAGTTAAGTATCTATGACTATTAGGCTTAGCGAGTGCAAAGGATCTGCTTGAAATATTAATGCTGAGAAATGCTTTTTAAAGCTTACACTTTTTCGTAATTATGCAGAGCACCAAATCTACTTACACTTGCCATTTCTAAATTCACTGTCACTAATGGGGTAAGTCAGGGAGGATTATCATCCCCTTTCCTTTTCAATGTCTATATGGATGATCTGAGTGTCTCACTAGATCTGTAGTCTATTGGTTCATGGTTGTGTCATAGGCAATACGATAATAAACTATCTTATGTACGCTGATGATTTGGTGGTCATGTCTCTCTCTGCACGTGGGATGTGTAGGTTTCTAAACAAATGTGAACACTATGGCAATGAACATGACATTAAGTGGAATGCAGACAAAAGATTGACCATGATATTTCGGCTTGACAAATGTTACTACAATGATAAGTTTTTCTTTCACCTTGAATGGTGAGCCCATAAAATCTGTTAAAAGTGTTAAATATTTAGGGCATGTTATCTGCAACGATATTGATATAAAGCGGCAAAGGCAGCAAACCTACGCCCAAAGCAATATGCTGATTAAACTTTTCCATATGTGTTCTGTCCGTGTCAAGTTGAAATTGGTTGATACTTACTGTTCACCCATTTACTGTGCGCAGCTGTAGTGACAGTATGACAAAACTTCGATGCGAGGTTTCTTTGTTGCATATCACACCGTGTCAAAGAGACTGCTTGGCCTTTCAAAATTTGATCGTAATGGTAAAAAATGCTTAACTTATAATGTATTAGGATGTGTGACTGTAATTCGAAAATATATCTATCGCTTGGAGCTGAGACTGGCCGTCTCCAGCAATGCATATTTGAACGACGTGTTAAAAAGTGATCTCGTGTTCAAAGTCAGAATTTGAAGATATTGGAATAATGAGCTGTATGTATATAGTCGGTATAAATTGTAGGTGCGAGGAAGACGTTTGTAGTTTTGGTTAGGATCGGATGTTTCTTCTTTTATAACATGGAACGGTACCCGCTTACTGAGTCTGAAACAAAATATCTGTCTGTCGGTCTGCATGTAGGTACTTCGGAATATTTCCTATTTTTGCGTCATCGAATAACCTACGTTTGAGACGCTAGTAGATTGTACTTCCCCCTTCTTTCAACAAATCGTAACTGCTTTTGCGCAATCATTTTTGCTTTTAGTTTACATCACATTATTGTCGGCTTTGGGATAAATTTTCTAAAGGGACTTCAAGGAATCTGTATGATACCCCTTAACCCGCGCAGGGCTGGGGGGGTAAATTTTACCCCCTCGCGAATTTTTGCGATATCTCAAACACGGCGGCGCGCAGCGCCGCCAAATTTTCAGTACCTTTTTTACATAAATTTGACATTTCTGCCAAATAAAAATAAAATCGGTTGAAAACTTTTCGAGAAATAAGCAAAAATGTGACGTCACTACAGGCGATTTTTGTACCAAAATCGCGCAATGTTTAAAGAGCTGCTGAAGCTACAGTTCTGAACCGGTTTCCAATTTTCTTGTATCAAACGATAGGCATTATTGTGGTCTTCAAAATGGCCATCTCGGATTTTCAAAGTTTTGGTTTTGGAAAAAATATTTAAAAAAATAATTTTTTTGGAAAAAGTTCGAAAATTTCTAAAATTTTCCAGATTTTTCAAAAACCGGAATTCATTTGGTAAAACATCATACAGTGCATATGCATGACAAATTTTGAGTCTCTAGCTTTATAACTTTAGCCTGGAGAGCTGCGAAAGCTCAGCGACTCACGCTTTGATTTTTAGGGCTGATCAATACTGTCTTTATTTAGTGAATCATAGTGACCCAGGATGACCCAGGATGACCTCGTACACGCTTTACACTACTTTTATAGTGTTCCTGAGACAAAACAGGTCCAAAATCATGTGTCATTTGGCAAAAAGTATGAACTTAAAAAGTTGACCTCTGATGACCTACCTTGACCCCGGCTGTGCCAGTTAAGACCAGAGTATTTCAGATATGATTCTCTGAACATCATAGCTGAATTCTGCATGCAAAATGGCCCAAAAACATGTATCGCATGGCCACATTGGGGTATAAAAATATCGTGACCTTTGGTGACCTGATCTTGATCTGACCTGGTCATGCCACCAGCCTAACGGTCTCAAAGCACCTTGCTGCATTCAAGTGAAGGTTTTCCATGAAGTATGAAGCTCATAGCTTCCATTGCCTGATCTCCGTAGCATTGCAACCTCAAAAACCACGCTTTTGACAGCTGACCTCAGTTTGACCTTGACCTTGACCTCAAACTTTAAATTAAGTACATGTTTTTAGTTGTTCGTGATGAGATCTTTTGATTGGCGTTTGAATTTTCCAAATCGGACCATTAGTTCGGGAGATAACAGGGGGGGTTAAAATTTACACCCCCAGCCCCGCGCGTTCGGCTGGAGACCTCAGCCCCGCGCGGGTTAATTATCGATCTTTCCCTCATCTCCATCCTTAACCCGCGCCCCACCGGGGGTCCGGCGCCACCTTCGCCCCACCGAGAGGGCCATCGATGGCCCCCCTCTAACTCCGAAAATATGGGCGTTAGCGCAAATCTGCAAAGTGCAATAGAAAGCTCGCGTGAATTCAGTAAGAAGTTACTTCGCATGTTTTAGTGCTCAGGTCAATGGTTTGACCTCCAGAGGTCAAATTAGGTCAAGATCGGCTATTTTCACTCAAATATGCAATGATTAAGCAAACTGGGCATAACTCTTATGTCATTAGAGCTATTGAGGCCTGGTAAAGTACATTTGATATCAAATTGCCAGTACTTTTTCCGCTATGTGGAACGTAAAGATCTCCCGCCAGTGGTTTGACCGCCAGAGGTCACATCGTGACCTAATATGACCTGAGGTCATGAAAGGTCAAAAAGTGACCTTGCTGTATATCACATGAAAGCCAGTGACAAGACAAACACGATGGTGTTTGTTTCACCGCTCTAGCTCAATTAGGTCAAAAGTTATTGTCAAAATACTGTTTTTGACCTCTGGTGACCTTGGATGACCTTGGAAAAGTCAAAGGGCAAATATGACCCCTGGGATCCGTGAAAGGGTGTCCAAAAACGTTGTTCTGAGCAGTCTGAGTATTTGCAATCATTTTTGTGGCTTTCATATCATGAAATAGCTTTTCCCCATGATTTTCCAATGGGAGAGGTCGCCTCGTGACCTGACCTCAGGGCACGAAATCGAAAAATCCCGGATATACACCTTGTAGACCCTGGAGGGGTCATGAAGTGTAGGAAGTTTCAAATCGATCGACTTTGAAATGTAGCTCTTACAGAGCTCTAAAGGTGAAGTGAGGTGACCTTGGTTGACCTCGTCTGGTGACCTGACCTTGGGTGACCCGGGGTAAAAAATTTCAGGAATGATGGGAAAATGATGCAGTGAGAGGTAGAGTCCTCAACCGCGGTGCTGCGCCTCGTCGTTTTTCTGCTATTCCGGAAAAACCTTAGGGGTGGCCATCGATGGCCCCCCCGGTGGGGCGAGGGTTAAAGGAAGTGTCCTACTCTTATAATGGGTTTTGAACTGAGATAGCACTTTTGTAGAGCATGTTGAGAAACCACTATCAGCATATTTAATTTCACCCAAAGCTCTCGGTATAAAATTTCCGCCAGCTTTACAGTTCAAAGTAAAGGGGCATTTTGGCTTATCAAAAACCCTGGTGGCATCAGGGCCCTCCAAAGTTAGTTGGTAGCAATCTACTGCCATGGCGCACAAATGCGACTGCTCCATAGAGCTTACGTGTTAAATTGGTCATTTTCCGACAGCTGCTGTCATCAGCCTATGGCCGTTGGAAAATATCTAATAAGGCTGTTAGAAAGCCTGTTCTCTGCTCTTTCCATGTTCTATTTCGCGTTTTTACGTCAGACGCACAGAACTACCTCGAAACATCCATTTTCGAGAACTCTGCAAATGTGCGCCACAGATTTCTTGGCGCACACCCCGTACGCCAGCGTCGGCGTAGCGCAGTGGATAGAACAATGGTCTAGAGATCAGAAGAGTGTGTGTTCGAGACCTAGTCACGGCACACGTTTTTAACCGCAAACATTAAGTTTTGCGAACCAATTTAGTCGTTCAGAACTCGTCCAGATTCTTACAACTATAGTTAGACAACAAAGATAAAGCTGCCGCTTTACCCAGTGGCGGATCCAGGGGGAGGGACTTAAGCCCCCAAACTTTACGAGCCTCTAAAGTTAATAGATAGACGAGCGACTAACCGAGATACTGGCGGGTGAGGCTCGAGCTTCGAGCCGGTGAGGCTTGAGGTGAGACCCCCCAAATGAATTCCTAGATCCGACACTGAATTTACCCCTATTCCTGTCAAGGAGAGATTCTGCCCACCCATTACGTTTTTTCCAGGATATCTCCTGAACAGTTTGCGATAAGCATTTGAAACTTTCTAGCTTGTAAAACTGGGGCAGATTCCATGGAAGTTTTGAGACTAAATCTTGACCAGGGGCGGAGCTATGACCCAATATTTGGGGAGGTTCTTTTCCCAAAATGAGTATTATTGTATACGGTTCGTTCTTCGCACAACAAAGCCGTCCGTTACAACATTGAGATATGTCATAATGATACAATATTATGAATAGGATAACAGGTAATAGCTCATTTACATTTTCAGCTTGTTTAACAGAGGCAGTTACAGCAACAAAACAATCGGGATTTTTAGTATATTAAAATTTTACTTTCCAGAGTACAAGATTGCTTACAGGGCAGCCTCGAGGAATAAAGAAAACTATACCATGTTCCCAGCCAGTGGCGGATATAAGGGAGCTAGGGTGGCTCAAGCCCCCCCGAAATTTCAGAGTGCATATAGCAAATACATAAGCGGAGCCTGATCTGAGGCAAAGACCCTATCCCCCTCCGAAATGAAGCCCTGGATCCGCCGCTGCTCTCAGCCCTATTTTTTATAACCGTGCAATGGCATAAGCGCGCTTCGGTATTGTAATTAAGGGGTGTCACGCAGGTGCAGTTTTTCACAGTCCAATGAATGCTACAAGCATCTTCGGTATGCATTCGGTTGCAAGACCGAAAAAGACAACAATGCACCCACAGACGGATTAGAGATACAAGACTATTACGCTCACCCGGGTTTTGAACAGGCGGAAACAGGTCAGGCAAGATACAAAGTATCAAAAGTTGAGAAACATATATAGGTGCCCATGCATGGTTCCCCGACATTGCCAATATGAATCTTGCCCCACTATGTTGCTTTCTTTCTTCCATCTCTGATGACTTTTTGCATTATACCATATATCTCACGAAGGGGCGACATTTTCCGCCCCTAGCCCTGACATTAAAACGGGCTTCCAGGACTCTGACAGAAGCAGGGGTCATACCCGTTGCCAAAACTGGGAGCGGCAGAAATAGAAAATGCCAATCTCGCAAGGAATAGGTGGATCCAGGGGGAGAAGCACATGCCCCCATTCAATTGATGATCGACGCCCCTTTGAAATTTCCGATGACTCTCCCTAAAAGGTCGTTCCCCGGGATGCGAGTATCAGCGCCCTGCGGTAGGATTTGGCACCAACTTGATAGGTTTTGCCGACCAAAATTGGCGCCCGCTGATCCGGATGCCCCCACCACCCCAATCGGACACCCTAGATCCAACCATAAGAAGATGGATGGGATCACTAGTCACAACCGTTCCCACAAATGCACTGCTCGGCATCTCCAATCCATTGTTTACCCCCCGTCCCCTTCCTCACGTAGACATACAATGAGTCTTCCAGGTCAGATAAAGGCCGCAAACCCCCTCCAGTATGCATACGCCCCATACATCGCTCAACTAAGTGAAGAAGTGGAAACACAAATTGACCAACTTACTAACCACAAACCCTCACATGAATTTCTCCCCCAGCGTCCCTAATACACTGTGTACCTTTTTTATATAATGTAACTTATTATTTTTCTATTCTTCATCTGATAATCCACACATATTCAGAAATGATTGAAGGCAACAATATGTTAATTTCTCATAGTGAAATTCGAGACATTGAATTAAGACCAGCTTGCGGTGTTGACATATTTTCTTAACTTCCAAATAGGTGTACTTAATAAATATTTATCAAATGAGTTTATCTCTATATTCAAACCATGTGTTTTTGTTTGTAAAGCCTTTTCATCACCACCTTGCTTTGCTCCACCTGAGTATATAGCTGACTTGGTATTATTTGTGACTTATTAGGACTTTATCTACACCCATCAACTCAACAAAACAAAAAATCATAGCTGGAAAGGCACTAAAAGCTCAATTGCAAAAGCCTCCTTCATAACCACTTATGCTTTTCAGAAAGTCAAATTTTTTTGCAACAGTTGGGGGATGGTGACCTCATCAACCAGTTGAAAGTGTTTCTTCTATTCCCTTGGTTGCAAACAAATTTATAAAAAAACACTGTTACGTGCCCAGCACATGAGTTCTGATTATCTTCCATATTGGGCTGTACCAAGTGAGTGTTTTGAAAATATTTGAATCAGCTGGTGCTTGATGCAGTAGGGCACCATATCCTGATGTACGTGCCACTGCAGTAATGTATGTGTAAGGCTTCAATGATAAAGCATACTTAATGGATGATGATGTTCTTACTGTCAATATATGTGTATGAATAAATGGGTCACCCCCATCACACTGCCATGTATCCTGACTGGCTCCCATGCTTATTTTTATTGTGTCATCAATGTGCATAATGGACACCTGATTCTTTTAAATGTGTTCTGCATTATTGTCAAATTATGCACTGCTTGTTTCTGGCCATGGCAAAACATAGACCCAGTTTCCATGTGCAATGAGACAATCTGGATAGAGCTGAGAATCAGGATACAGGGATCACAGTTTCTGTGACACTTCGGCTTGGATATAGGTGGAACTGTAACAGAAGAGTTTTTTATCACAATTTTGTCTATATCTCTAGCAAAACATTCACACCTCCTTTCACTCCCTTCACTTTCCCTTAACCCAACTATACAATTTTATTTGAAGAATAATAGTTTTGTTTAATGAATGTTGTTTAACAGTTTTATTTGAAGTTAAATACAATTTTCTTCAATTTGATATTGCTTAATGACCAAGAAAGCTTCACCCTCTGCAGACTACTCACCTTTATCTCTGCAAAATAAGGAAAATATTTACAATCATTCTGTCATGTGCTGTCAAACCTGGCTAGCTACAGATAGACGTGAAGCGGATTCAAGCTGTTGCAATTGCCCAAAGCTCTATCAGTATTTTAAATGTATCCTGCATCTTGATACAATGCACAATCCTGATTGGCCAGTCTGCAAAGTATGGCAGCAGGCCAGACGAGTAGCACCAGCACCCAAAATTATCGCACCACCAGCCTAAAAAATCACAAGAATCTGTCATATACCAGGGAGAAAAACTCACACATTCCTACCTACATGATGCAATGCTACCTCTCTTATTAGTTAATTAGTTAAGGACTTTTTATAAGACCCCCCTCATGTGTCTTTATAACTATTCAGCCATTATTTTACTGGTTTTCAGTGTCACCTTCCTTGCATCCGTCTTGCAAATTCGCATCAGGTTGATAAAATTTGCACCAGTCGCTCCTGTCTCCAAGGGAACTCACATTGACAAGATCTCATCGAAAATGCAATTGACACTTGGTCATACTTGGATCTTGAAAAACAACAGTTGATAAGAACATAAGGCAGGAAAATTAAGGCCACCATAATATTGAGCTCCCAGAATCCCTCATTACCTACCCTGGAGTGTGATCACATCCTGATGTCCACCTCACATAGGCATCTTGATTTGACCCTTTCCTCATACAGATTCAATAAATTCGCTTGTGATGCAGGATCAAAATACACAAACCGGGGTATCCTCCGTCCGAATATTATACATGGCGTCCATTTGAAAATTTGACAAACTATCACCGCCATTTCAATGACTTATACGTTGCTTAGATCCCACACAAGACAAAAAATACCCAAAACAAAAGTAAATAGTCCACCTTCAGGACATGTAAGTGCCGTAAGAGGTGAATAAAAGACCAACTGTGTGAAAGCATACATCTCCCGCGCCGAGTGTAGTGTCTCCTCGTCCAACAATAAATAAATCAAACCAAAAGCGCAGTGTTCGCCGCTATCGAGCAGAGCCCATATACAAACTAAATTTGGAACAATCTACTATTTCCTCCTAAAATTAGACTAGATGACAATACTCAAATATTTGTATTTAAATTTAAGAAAGTATTTCTTAGGTTGCTGCTCATTTGTTTCTTAAAAATAAGAAATTGAAAACAAAATATTGCTTTTGTGGTAATCTAATCACAAATCATCAAAATAGACTCATGGCGCACATACTAAACTTTGGTGTACCCGTCCTCTATTACCCTGGGTGGCATACCTTCCTTGTGGTAGCAGTAATCTGATTGGTCGTTAGCCCTACGTCTCGCCCACTCGCTGAATATACCATCCTAACGGGTGTATCAGCATGCAACGGCCTGTTGACCGGGAAGTTAGGCAAAAAGCTGTCCAGTTCAGAACGTTATTGGGCCAAAATGAATCCAATAATTGCAATATACATCATATCCTCCCTCCACGTGCTTTCCAAAACAAGCTACACGCGTTTTTTGTCAAAATCTAACTCTGAAATTGTTTCCTTACATCAGACATATGCATAATCTTTCCACCACTGCATAAACTTGGCCGCCGTAGTGACATCTGACGTTCAGTTCTTGCACCAGTGATTCTTCTTGTACTGCATGCTCTTTCGCCGTGTGAAAATGCTGTGAATGGAGCTTGATATTGAGTCTATGATCAACGTTTGGCATTTCACTGATTATTAACAGTGTGATTTTTATGACGTCATATATTATTAGAAAAGAGAATATATTTCTGTTTTTAGCGTATGAAAGTGGGGAAAAGTGTTATTTCCTGGTTTTCAGACCTATCTTGTTCTTAAAATGTTCTTTTTAGGATTTTCTTAGAGTGGTCCACTCCCTTTAATCTCTCTCTCTCTCTCTTTCTCTCTTTCTCTTTCTCTTTCTCTTTCTCTCTCTCTCTCTCTCTCTCTCTCTCGTTCTGACACTTCGATAGCCAGAGCTACCTGGTGGCAACTTTTAGCTCTATTATGTAAAGAGGGCAGCACTTTTGAGACCAAATCTATCCAACCAAGAGGATGTTGCAGGCATCTTTAAAACAGAAATACTGACTTTAAGCCTCTGCCATGGGAGCTAAAAAGTGTGGGGGGTGACTGAAGGGGGACGTTTAAACCTCTTTGCGTATCAAGAAAAAATTCTAAAAAAGAATGTGGATCTCGACGTATCTTTTTGGATGTTTTCCGCTACCTGCATGAATTTAAACAAATATTCTGGCGAAGTGTATCGTCATTTCACATGCTGCCAAAGTTATTAGACCTTGCCTCCCATCGCCCCTAGCCGATCATCGCCCTGAATGGTGGAGGTGCGTTCATTTGTATTGCGAGAATTTTCAGCAGAAATGTGCCCATGAAAATGATTCAGTTTTAGGCGACCAACAAGGAAAGATATTAATATTATATTTTTCAAACAATTATAGCCGTAATTTGCTCTCTATTAGCTTATTTATCCATTCCACTATCCGAGCCTGCTTTTCGGTGAGTACAGGCAAGATGGCGGCAGAGTCAGCACGGGCTAGCCGGCAGCCGAGTTCGCTGAAATATGTCGTGAGATGAGTTGCTCATGAGTGGAGAGGAGTGGGACCCGGCCCGAAGGTAACCGAGGGAAGAGGAGAGGCTTATATAAAACTAAAGCTTAACTGTCGGGCGAGTTATAAAGAGTGAAGACCAATATACAGCGCTGCCGAAATACGACCAGATGATCCGCGTACCAGAAGAGGGAAGCACGTGCTGCTTTGCCCCGAGTTGGATGGTAAAAAGGCACAGAAGTTTACACATTGTTGATGTTTAAGGGCATTGGCATTTCAACTTTTGGCCTCAGTCGGGATTTAAATCAGGATGGGCAGTAGAAACAACAACTTTATTATCTGAAACACATGCTGCAGATGAACTCATCAATGCATATCATAATAAATGTATTATATTTAAAAAAACATGGGAACATGCTCACCAAAAATATTTGCATGCATATTTTAGGGTACATGGTGGAACAATAATAAAATTAAAGTAATGTCAAACAATTATAAAATATTTTTTTTTATTTTAGTGTGTTATTGATATTCTTGCACCCTTACCTCACTTTCCACAACGTTTTTTCATTTTGACTTTGTGGAGAAATAAATCGACGAAGTGATTGGCTGAAATTCTTCTGGAACATCTGGCGAACAGAGCGTGTGACTTGTGTGAAGGTCAGAACTGCTTCTGGATCGTGTTATTTGAATTAGCATGATCAAAGGCTCCAAAATGAGTTCCAAAGGGAGTTAATGGGACTTTCAGGTGCAGTTGGGGTTAGTGTAGGAGAGATAAAGAAATGTTGTTTATATTCGAAGTTAATCCATTCTAATATTCTGAATTTGTACTTGATGAGTGGAATAATGAATAGTCATGCAACTAGCGTCTCAGTTTTACATTTTGATAACACTATTGCATATTAATGCTAAGTATAGTAGGTCCTCGGAAGTTCATATCGTGGTAAGGTGTATGTGCCAATACATGAAAATGTTTAAAGATGCGTACTAATTTCTTAAAATACCTGGCGCCACAGACCAAATGTCTCCATGATGCTCCGACTTTTTTATTTAAAATGTTTTAGTTCAACGTGTTGACCTAGTTGTGAACGTAATAATATGTGAAAAATATGCACTTATTCAGCTATTGTGTATGACTTTTGCTTTGCTGTATTTTTGGACTGTATCACTACTTAATTATGGAGTGTTTCTACAATAACGTTTTTTGCAGGCAAGTATCTACTTTTCTGATTCTATATTACAATGTACATTAATGTCTTATAATTTCCCTTGCCTGCTAAAATATAGAGTTGTAGGTGAGATGCATAATGTCATTTTAATACTGCGGAACTGAACGATGGTGGACCATGTATTTGTTGGTCATTACTTCTTCTTTAAGTTCTTTATTAGGACTGAGTTTCACGTTTTGTTCAGGAGGTGATCAAAGCACCATTGAGGGTGTCCAACACATCATTGGGGATGCTAGTGCATCTCCAAAGAGACTTTAATCAATACCCCTGGCTGGAAATAAGATAAGGGTAGTTAGGGTAGTAATAAGTTAGGGTAGATAAGGGTAGATAAGGGTAATAAGGGTGTTAAAATGAACTGCTGGTTCTCCGTCAGCTTTCTGTGTGCATCCAGTGGATGCATTTCCCTTACCCGCAATGTTTTCGTTAAAAACAGTATCATTATGATTTAGTGCTTTGTCGCCCCCTCCAGGAACTGGCCTATGTCCGCTGCTGTTTCACAGTTGCGTAACATACTGGGAAACGGTGAACGAGAAAGGCGTCTTCTAGTAGCTCGTGACGTTGTATGTTCTTTGAGACCTCTAAAAGAACACACCTCTAAGAAGAGACCTCTAAAAGGCACACTGTGTCTGGCGCCGTCACCTAACGACCACTGAATTTAATCGTGTCATGGAACTTTTGCGCCATTCGGAAACCCGTTTTTGGCACTTCATGCTGGTGAGTGAGCAATTTGCATACGATATGAATGATGGAAATAATGAATATTTTTATCAATTTTGTCTAAGTTGTTCCTAGTGCGGCTGTTGGAGCCGGAGTCTCACTACAGTCATCAGGGAATTGTCACGCAGACCCCGACCCCACTACCCGAGCGCCGGAGCGTCTCAGGGGAACCGACCCCAAGCCTGGACATGCACTGCCATTGCATGTTTCTGAGCAGCTGGTCAGAGCCTAACGCTCTACCAGCTGAGCTACCGGGGTGTCATGATGATGCTTCTCAAGCATCGTTCCTAAGATCAGATGCTGAACCACCTAGTCTGGGAGTCCAAAATAGAATCATCATAATTTAGGTGCCTCAAAGTCCCAAATGTAATGCTTAGGTGTAAGTCTCTAAAAATGTCCTATTCTAAAAGGGTCACCACCACAGGATGGTAGCGGTGTTTATAAGACAGGCTATGCACCGTTAGGATACCTCGTATTTCGCGACACCAGTAGTAGACATGCCAACTGTTCTATAGACAATTCAATATTCCCTGCATCCGCCAATAAACTAGCGTAATTATTTGTTTCGTGGATGAAGGACTGCTTGCAATCCAGTTCTACAGACGAGAACAATTCCGATGGCAACAGGAACGAGTGGCAACCTCCCTTCTGCTGAAAAGCCAAAATCGGTTTGTACCTATCCTGTATGTATCCTTTACCTTGTCCTATCATACATCATATTTGAATTTTACCTGGTTGGTTTCCTGCTACATCAGCGACCGTCTGGGTAGAAAATGGTCATTGACGGATGGAGGGGAACCTTTTAAACAAAAGACGCGCCAGTTTCTATCGGCATTTTCCACAAACGGCAGGATGTGCACCTACTGGTATTGCGTGTCTTCCAACATACAATATTCGTAAGATACAGGCTTAATACAGGCGAGCACATCATACAAACCAGCAGAACTCTCAAAAACTAATCACAAATATGCATACAGCCGATCCAAAAGATGTTTTTCTAGCAGGCCCTTGAAACTGACCAGGTCAATCCAATAATCCAATACAAATTAAAAAACCAATCAAACAAATTCAAGCAGGGAGTTCATGTCAAGGTAAATGCACTGCACATCCAAACAGGAATTCGTAACTGGCACCATTCATCATAATGATGAAAACAAGGTCCAGGCAATGGCGCAGTCTATGGCAGCATGGCATCCGACTATAAATGACAGATTTGAGTCCTAACATTTTCCTGGGCGCTTGTCAAATTGCGCTCATTTGCCCTGGGTCCAATGGCTTTCGTGCAAACATACATAACACGGAGTGATTCACTGCCTTCAAGGCATCCTGTGTCGGAACTCACATCGATCGGTGGATTTTTTTAATTATCACTACAGCACATCGCAACGATCTGTTGTTCCCTGCAGTACAGTGAACAGCCCACCACTGTTCGCGCAAGCTTCCTCACACAAGGATGTTGCTGCTCTCTGTTTTCGTAGCTTTGGCTGTGGGGGCATCGGCCTCTCCCGGCTATAGCTTTCACAGATCAGAACCCTCCAGTTCTTTCTGCCTTCTCTCAACGGCAGACGCCCCATCCGACACCGCCTGTGCCACGCACTGCGACAGACAAGGCCCTGGCTGCGACGGCTTCACCCTGACGGGAAACGGCGTGTGCATGCTCTTCTCGACTGAATGCGGGTCACAATCCGCTGCAGGCGAAACGACGCAGCCCCTCTTTTGGCGTGAGAGGGTGGATTCTTGCCGCAGAAAATGGACTCCCTCGGGCAAAAGCTGCTACCGAAAGGAGAAGTTCAACACCGGAGTCAACTTTAGAGAAGCCAATTATGTCTGCAAGGTCAGAGGCGACCACGCAAGCCTGCTCCAGCTTGATGATGCAGGAGAAGAAGCGTGGGTTGTGGGTCACCTCGCAAGACCAGCGGCTAAGGAGTATATCGGACTTCAGAGGGTAGATGGTGCCCTCGTCAATGTCGATGGGTCTTCGCCTAGCTACTCGCCGCTTGTAGACCCGGGGCAGGAGTCGGGGGACGGCTGTGTCACTCTCAAGGAGACTGCAGAGGACATACACTTGGAACTGATACCTTGCCCGACGCGATTGTTTCATTTCATCTGTGAGGAACCCCAGCGCTGTGCTTATCAATGCTCCCGACCTGACGGATGGTACAGCCTGGGCGGCTACTGCTACCACTACGTGTCCTCCCATCGCAGCTGGAAAGACGCCGACGCCCACTGCGCCACTCTGAAGCCCGGCACCAGGCTCGCCTCCTTCCCAGACTCCAGCACATGGCTCAAACTGAAGCAGGAGTTCGGCGTGTCGGACCTAGTTTGGGTAGCGGTGTCAGACCCCCTCCTCAGTGGTAACTGGGAGTCTATTGATGGCTCGGCCTGGTCCTTGCCATGGGTATATGGTCAACCAAACAATGCATTTAAAAATGAGTACTGCATGACCCTAACACCAAGCACAGACAAAGTGTACGACACACCGTGTGAAGGCGAGAGAGGGTACTTTTGTCGCACTGTCTGTGTTGAAAAATAACCAAAAATAGCACCGGATCGCTCTTCTCCATCTATCACTGAGCATCCCTCAACAACTAAGAATAGACTCCGAATAGAGACTAAATCCCTCTAAATGTGGATCATTCACCATGACCCTCAGGCGTACGCTCGGTTGGACAACATATCACATTAGCGATGCCCCACCGCAAGCAGTAGAAGACATTCGAGACTTGGGTGGTATCCTGGACACTATTGAAAACATGATGCAAGCATAAAATTAAAATTTCCAGCTCCGTGTGACAGAGGAGACATACCTCACATATCGTTTGTGACAGCCAGCATACTTTCTGCATCTCTGGTTTCTTTCTTCACGTTTTGTCCAGGAAGACTCGCTCTTTGTGACTCTTCACTGAGCTTCATGGCGGCGTCGGCTCTGTCAGCGGGTCTTCTCTGTGGGAGTGCCAAGGAGGATGCATGAGTTTTTAGTAGCTTTCAGGGTGGATTTCTTTTATGATGATTTCGGCACATTTAGAATAAAGGTTTTCAGATGGGTGAATTGTGGCTTTTATTTGCACCTTTTAGCCTTAATATTGTTTGTAGATTTTCTAATATTAACGTTTAAAGTCACTGTTTTTCAGGATGCACACATCTGTTTGTTCTACTGTCAATATATGTTTGAATGTGAAGATTCGGATAACATGGTTGAAGCACGAACAGTGAAAAAGAATGTGATGCTAAATTTTATATAAAATCTATAATAAATAATCGTTAATATGAATTCAAACGTCACATTTTCATTGGCTGTTTGTGCTCCAAACATGTGTTTTAATATTTCGGCTTGGCCTGTCAGTGGATCGTATCTGTTGGTGATAGACCTGAATAAATAACTGAATGAATAAACCCGTTTTTCCCCAAACCTTTAAACGTTAGAGTTTTGTTACGGCTTTGGAAAGGACATTTTCATGTCTTTGGCTCTCATCCTGTGAAGAGTTTTATTTTACGCTCATGTAAAGCTGTTTTCTCGTAAAAGTTCTCATCACTAGTGAAATATCAACATTTTGCGAGGGGTGGCTTGGTTATATGGCGCACACAACAGTTTGAAAAGTTAATACTGAAGAGCGAAATATTAACAATCGATGGATGCACGAATGTCTTAGCACGCAATAAGCCGTGCTATTCTGCGAAAACTTTCAATAAGGGTTTGAAGCCTGGATATCAGTTGCAGCATTAGGTCGCGTTCTCTTTGACTGCTACTTCACATGCACAGGTAGGTAAGGCTTCTGGCAGACGACGTTAGTTGTCATGCATCATTTCTCTATGGGCAGTCTTGTGCGTTTCCATGGTGCTTGCAAGAGATCGCGTCGACCTGTACGTCCTGATTCAGATTCAGATGTATTCAAGCAAGGTCCACGCAGGAAGGGCCTTTCACTTGTTCCCATCGATAAGGTAAAACAATAAAAAATAACCTAAAAGAAATCAAATCAACACCTTTGCACTCCTACTTCACGCATCATCAAAACATACATCACATCATCCATACCGTGCCGGATATTTTTTAAATGATATGCCTAAGAATGGTCCTAACCCTAAGGTCCTATCTATCATTCGGTGCTGTATGTTCACTTACGGCTCTTGTGGAAAGGTGCAATTGCGCTGTGTCCAGAAAATCGCAGACTTTAATGCATTACCTGTTAATGTTCGGAGGCGATATGACCACATATCTGACGCGATTTCGGAGCTTGGCTGGTTTACTGTCAAGCAGCTGGCTTGTTACCCCAGTGCGTGTTGTTGAATAGATTGTAATGACTGGACTCCCGGAATACTTGTGGCAGACTTTTGGCAGGAGGGGCAGCCAATTGCACCAGCATGACACTCGCGGCGCCGCATTGTGGACCCTCCCTTTGATACGCACGGAGTCCGGCCGCCGGCGTCTGTCCTATCGTGGGGTGGCGGCACTAAACCAGAGTGGGCTTCAGCCGGGTGATCCACATTTTAAGACCAGTATTATGAATTCTATGAAATTTCAGGCATAGTTTGACTGTTGTGATGTGTCTTTTGATCCTTTGTGACGCGTGAGCGCGGATATGTTGATTTTATGTCTGTTAGGTCATCTTTTATTGTTTTATCATATCGACGGGAACAACTTCAAAACCCTCCTGAGTGAACCTTGTTTGAATAAATCTACTCAATATATCATTTATCTTGGAACTCAAAATGTCCGTGGAGGAAAGCTAAAAACCTTCCTGAAATGTACCTCAAATCTACCGCAGCCAGGCGGCCACAGTTGTCAGCTGTTAGTGTGACGACAGTGCTGGCATCACGGTGAGTAATCAGTCAATTGAAGCTCTTGAAGTCTTTTGAATATGGTAATGGTTGCCAGATCATGACGGCATCCACAGGTAAAGGTTTATTTTGCACCGAAGAACATTTAAAAAATCAAAATGTAGCCCATTGTAAATTTTTTCAGAGAAATTATGGACGTTTTCATGACTTTCGGTTAAAAATACCCCTAATTGCACCAGATTCCGTGATTCGACCTCGGTGCCATATTCCCTTTAATGGTTACTGCTACCATTATTCCTCCTTCCTCGGCACGCGAAATGCGGGTCTCCTTTCTGCCTGTTCCACAGGTCTCATTACATTTTTGCGTTAGCACGATAGCTTAGAGAGGTTATTGGAGATCACAAACGAGGCTTGAAAACTTTTGTTCAGATGTGGTAGGCATTGAGTTATGCTCGCTGTTCTTATACAATTTCGGCGACTGTGGAAATATTCTTCGTTCCCTTTAGTCTGCTTGACTCTGATAAATTGTGAAAAATCTGGTCAAGAGCACCAGCTGCCTCCCCACGAGGGGGAAGAAGACAGAGACGTGACCATGTGTAAGCAAATCTGCCAAATACCTAGATTTCGACGAGGTGTTGTTGGGGTGGCCATTAGGTCAATGGTTTGATATGGGACAGGTTTTTCAACATGAGGGGCAGGGGACGGTGATTGGGACATAAACAAACAGTTGGAACACGATATCAAATGAGCTTCATTCTTCTTGACTCTGCTGGTGCTATCTTTGAAGGAAGTATGACCAGAGGTGCAGAAAGTATGCTGGCTGTCACAAACTCAATGCGACGTATGCCTCCTCTGTCACAAAAAGCTGGAAATGATAATTGTATACTTGAATACTATTTCCAATATGCTGAATGTCATCTACCTGTCTCTTACTTTTTGCAACAGACAAGGTTCAAGCACCAAGCCATTACTGCATGAAAGTATTAAACTGTGTTTTCATTTTTAGATCATGTTTATGTTTTGGAAGGAAAATTTCCAATTATGGATCATTGTTTCCAGTATTCATAACTTTTATTGGCAACTCTGACTGCAGTTTCCCCTAATGACATGCATTTCCCTTTTTGAAAAAGTTTCCATTTTTGGAAGGAGTGTTTCCAATTATGGTACATTTCCTCATGATCAAATGTGGCAATTATCATGAAAATAATTATTATTGGGCACTAATCTATGAATGGGAGCGTGCACCTACACACAATTGGGAACCCTGATCACAGCTTCCTCCCCACTGAACTTCCATCTCACATATCAACAAAAGGGACAAAAATGTCAATGTCAACATAGGATTTGGATCTACCTAAAATGTGTTGGTAAAGTGGACCTTAGGTAGCATTTTTATAGACAGATCAAATGCTTAAAATTTTCCCGAACACCTGATTATCACCTGCCTGTTCATTCCTTCTTGCAGTAAAAACTCTGAGGCAACTACCCTGCATAGATGTAAAATTCTGTCTATTGGCCTAATAGGTACCTACAGAGGTATTGGAAGTCTCATACCAAAGAAAGATCCAGTGTAGTCAAAGTCCTGCTTTAACTCCATGCAGTTCAGGTCCTGTGTGTTGCTTACCACCACTGGTAGTAAGCAACACACCCCCAACCAGCGTTTTTCAAAGTCTCTTTCTTTCTGAGATTTTCTGCAATTTCCTGAGATGAGAAGGGGGTATACTAGGCCCCCCTCCAGTGCACGTTAGTGTGTGTCTTAACACTTTGTGGAGGACTCCATTGGCACACATTTGCTATCTGTACAATATTGACATGATAATTTGATCCTGAAATCTCACCTGAATTACTGTTGTTGCCAGTCTGTTGCTGGCGCCAACTCTCCCAACTTCCTCCAGCTCCAAATCTACCTAACCAATCTTGATCTAGGGCACAAATAAGGTAAGGCACAAGCAAGCTAAGGAATGAAAAACCAAGTTTGATATGTGAAAGTGCATCAGTCTCAAAGTAGACTACATTCACCTTAGATTAGCCATGGGCAGCACTATTTATTCCAGCCAGTTTTAGCCTGCACTTATCTCAGATATACCCCAAAAATATGCCCTAAAAAGTGGCTTCCCACCTGTGTACATTTTTTGGCAGGCTCTACATCAAATAAACATTACGAACTTGTCTTGTCGCTGTTGCGTAGTTTAGGTAGAATTGCTGCCCAGCTATGTTTATTTCTTTCACCCATTTAGTACTTTTCTTAGTAGCTTTTAGGCGTACTTAATACTAAATTCAAAGAAATAGGGACCGCTAAATCGAAGAGGCTCAAACTTTAAATATTATTTAACCTGACAAAATGGACAGAGAAATACTTGATAACGTATTTGCGTTATCTTTAATGCCTTAAATATGCCCACAATCATGTATTTCTCGAAAAAATTGACTGTCACATTTCGGGCATCTAGGCGGCAACTTTCTGGCAACTACTAACAATCGGCACCATTGGGCTGCATGTTAAAATCTGGCAACTGTGACAGCGGTTTCCGGGTTTTCTGCAGCGGGGTCCCTCGTTTTAGTAGAAACTGAACACAGTACCAATATTGTATCACTGATGGTACGCTGTGCAATTGAAGAACAGAGTTGCTAAATTAAATTTATCGCTACACGCTTGATTCTGTGTTTCGAAATATGCGGTTTGATTTTGAACCATACTGTGACGATCGCTATTTTGTCACACTTATGCACCTCAATTTTCATAAATGTGTCACAAACCCCAGTAGCCGAGTTGGCAAGTTTCTGCACCTCTGAGTATGACATCTTCATAACGGGATTTCAACCGAGATAGACATGTGATAAAGATAGAACGTGGACGCGGTCGTGTTAACACTCTTGCTTTTCACGCAACCGGCAGGTTTCCTGAGCGTGTTGTACCTAATCTGGCCCCTAAGAAGCCCTGCAGGCTGAGCAAGAGTTGGCGAGGCAATATGACCATGGTAGTTGGTGCGTCAATCAGCTCCCAAATTGGTATTAAGTCTTTAGAGCGATAGTTACATGCAAAATTTGCCGCTGGAAGTGACCCCAACACGGGTAAACTAGGCAAGCGCACTCAGGTCAACCACATTGAAGGTCGAACCCAGAACTAAAGCGTGTAGGGCTCTTATAGAACTAGCGTTTCTCAACCATATGTAGACCCGATTCGATGCCCACCCAAAACAAGGTCGACCTCTGCTTGGAAGACGTCTCTCTTTTAATAGCAAACGTACCGAAATGTAGACCGAAGAGGCTGATGGGAACGGTAAGACTACCCGAATGTAAGACCTGTGCTTCAAAACCATCAGTTTGTAAAGATCCATTCAGCCTAAGTGCCATCTGGTTACCGGAAATGTCTGCAGAGGCAGCTCCCCTCCAACAGCAAGCGCAGACCACCGGATGTGACGTCACACGACGTAGCATATAACGTCGGAAAGTTAAATGATTGAATATCTAAACTCTTGCAAAAAGAGACCCAGAATCGCAGATGAAATGCTTATTTATTGCATTTGGGATAAAATTGCTTTCCGTGTATTCTCACAAATTCGTAAGCGGGCAGTGTCATTAGCAGCAGTTTGCCACACGGCCAAAAGGTGAAGGAATTTCTCCAAGCCCGTGTGACGTCACTCGGGCGTGAAGGAATCCCTCTTGACCGTACCTTTAAGCAAAGGTATCTTGTGCGGAGGCGCGTTGCCTGGGGCGTTTGCCGATTGGAAGTGCAGAAGTGTATGATTTTGGTTGTTCGGGACCCGCTAGTAAACGAAGACCGTGGATTTGATTTCAAATTATTTACGCATTAAATTCAAATTTCTGTCATATTCTATTACTGAACGTGCAACAACTTGGACAAAATTAAAAACAATAGGACTGGGATTTCCTCACTACAAGTCAAAATACACGGTTGGCGAAATATATTTAAAAACTATATCACATACAATCCAGGTGAGACTTCGTTATTACCATTTTGGCTTTGTCCAGTGAAACGCCCTTCATACAGTCATTGTATTTCAACACGATGGTTGTAGTTTCCCAACCCGTACACAGCTTTCAAACATCAAACACTTGTCTCAACATCAGAACTTGTCTCAATCTGTTGTACTGATTGTTCCCAACTCAACTCAGCCATAACCCGTGTGCTTTTGATATTGATGTTTTCCAGTATGTCTTAAGCCTGATCCTTGTTCTTGTTTCTCCTCATTCTTCCGGTCCCGGTACTTGAGCAACGTCCGCCGCGCCGCTACCGACCTGCTCCCGCGTCCCCGCGGGCCGGCCGCGTCGGAATCTTAAACAGTATACACAAGAATCTTAACAGTATAAATCTTAAACAGATAAACAGTATCATCATATTCTGTCACTCAGAAATTGAAAACGATGTCCCCTTTAACAACAATTAAGCAATATATTTTTGGACGGCGTAACAGAGCATCTACGCTGTTGCCTTGGCACTAATGGAATTTCAGTTGATTTAGTTCATAATAACGCCTAAGTGACATGTTAAACAACCCTTAGCTATAAGAACTTCAACGACTTATTTTTGCAGAATTGTACTTAATATGTACAGGCTGATGCAAAAACGAGTTCTCTCTGGGATGATCCCAACTCTGGCAAAACGTTAATCGGCCTCTACATCGCTAAGATGAAACTCTGACTGCAGTAAACTGACAGCAGGCCGTGCCCATCACTTTCACACTTTTCATGAGGGGATCCAGTGACTTGAGAATCGCTTACGGGGACGGATTGTGGACAAAGATATGGCCAATGTGATGTAAAATAATCGTTTTTTTGTATTAGAAAATCACCACGCTTACATAACGGTAAAAGTGAGACAATACAAATTTTCTAAGGCTAAATCCCACGAGGGAATGCTAGAAACCTCTGCCTCTATTTCCTCTACCTTGGTTTGTTAGATGAAACCGCTGTTAGTGTTATTTTTTAAAAATTTCCAAACTGTCTTTCCCTACTTCGCTACCCCGCTAACCCTGTCTTATTTAAGGCTCTACTTAAGTGCTGCACCCGGAAAAATAGTTTTAAATTGTCCTTTAAAAAAATATGCTGTCCACTTCTCCTATAGTGTATAACAATAAAGCTTCCTTGTAAGATATTCAATCATAATCAAGAACGAAAATATTTATACAGTCTTCTTGTGTTTTTCGATCGAAACGTTCCTCTCGATCTCCCTTTCCTGTTTGAAGGGAAGAAGGAAGGGCGGTGGTCCTTAGAATCCTGAAATATTTGTTTTCGTTATTGGAGGCCAATTTTTACCCAGAGAAAATGAATTTTCCCAAAACATGGCTCGTAAAATATTACAAGAGACAAAATTCCTGTTCCAAACGCACGGAATAAACAGGTAATATTCCAGACTGTAGACCGCCCGACTCTGACATTTTTCCTTCCCCACAGGACGGCGAAGGAGTGAACTTGTTGGTCCTTGTCTCCACAGTGACTGTGCATTGTTATGTTTCAATTTGCATGTTTGAGTTCCATGGTTGGAGTTATTTGCTTCCAGTTAAGCCCTAGCAGAAATGCCCAGGATGTCCCGTCATTTCGGCATTTTATCGCCGCCATATCGTGAGTGACGTGAGTAATTGTCATATCAAATAATTGTTGAGTTTTAACGACACATCAACTACCAAGCTCATACAGCATGGTCAACTCTATTCCTGCTGGGGAGGAATTTTGGGGATCAGATTGACTCATCTGAACCCGAGACCGGTGACGTAGGATATTTTGAGGCTATCCACTAACCCCCCCCATATCGTGAGTGATGTAACTGTCTTAGTAAGTTCCGCAGTTTCCGGCATTTGCAAGAATCCTGCCCTCCATTTCATTGTCCAGTAGCAGTTGATTCCTGCTTTGCCCGTGCAATCACGCTATGGCCCAATAAACAAGCGGAATGGCCCACGCTTGACATTTTTTAACCTGATTTCTCGCTGACGATATTGACATGTGTCAGTAAACAAAAGCTACAGTGCAGTGACTCTATTCTTAACGACTGTAACTTCTATTTTCGATAACAAGTGCCTGCTCGGTTTTGACTCCCACAGGAATTTTAGTAGTATTATTTGGCATGAACTGCATCTGATACACAACAGTATCTGATATGCTAACATGCTTCTATCGATAGCGTCATTAGTATGACTGCTACCAATATCAGCAATAGCTCTAGGAAGCATAACACAGCAGATACGCCGATGCCTCCTACGCTTTCGCAGCAGACTATTTCTTAAAGGGAACATGGCACTTTTATAACGTGATTTTAACTGAGATAGTCAAGTTGTAAAGGAAGTCGGAAAACCCGGCACTCTATATATCATGTGTCTTGGAACTCGTTATTTCCGTAGAAAAAAGCTAAAACCTACCCGAAATGTACCTCTCATGTATGTACCTCTCGCCAGGCGGCCATTGTTGTGAGCTGCTGGTGTGACGACATCTGCTGCCGTCACGATGAGAATCAGCCAATCGAAGCCCTTGAAGCATTTCGAGTATGGTAGTGGTTGCCAGATCGAGACATCATCCACAGGCAGATATGTATTTCTTTTCCCAGAGGAGTATTTTAAAAATAAAAATATTGAGCTTATTGTACATTTCTCAGAGAAATCATGAGTGGTTTCATTATTTTCGGCTAAAAGTACACCTAATTACACTAAATTCCAGGATTCGACCAAGGTGCCAGATTCCCTTTAACAGACGTATCATCGATGTGATACCAGCGAGCCTCAGGTTGGTTGCAGCAGAAGGCAGTGTAGTGGCCAGTTTGGGCGCTGCCATGGTGTTATATCACTGCTACAGTGCTAATCACGGAAGTTCTTGCTAAACTCTTAGCAAGCGTGTTCATAAAGTTATCGACGTTGATGTTTAATGCACCCTTTAGGTTCTGGTTTCCAATGTGCCTTAGTGCCAGACCTCCTATCCAGTACTTGTACTTGACTCCATCATGCTAGCCAAATTGGTGTTGAGCTTTGCTGTAGCCCCAGGACCAAGGGTGGAAAAACCCACCAACTCGCCAACCAGGGATAGCGACAGACAGGGGTGGACGCAGACCCGAGTTTGAGGGGGTGGGGGGGCTAACCCATGTCTGCCTCTCCTCCCGGGGGAGGGGTGTGGGACGTGCAATTTGGGTGCTCGCAGACCTAGTATAAGCTACCTCTCCAAGTACATGATCGCTTCCTGGGGGGGGATGGGATAGAAAGTTTTTTGCTCTACAGACCTTGTGTAAACACTTTTTTCACAAATGTATCCGGCGTTTGCGGGGGGGAAGATAGTTTGGCCCCTTCCTCCAGCGCTTTGGGTGGTATGGCCGGAGTTCCTCCCCCCTGCGTCCGCCAATGGCGACAGACCCTGGGCATTGAATCCCCGGAGTGCCACAGAAATGATCTGTACAAAACCTGAACAGTTCCGGCTGTTTAGATAAAAGAAAAGGTACCAGGGAAGTTCCAAAGAAGAAAAACTCACCCCAATAGGGTATTCAATATGCTCAACTAGAATGAAGAGCGCAGATAAGCTCCCTCGTATTGATTCCGGGGCGAGATATAAAACATTTGATAAAGATATATCTCTATCAATTGAAGCGTTTTCCCTACGCCAATTATGCTACATGGGGCTGTCACTAAATTCCCCGTTCATGATTTGATAATTTTAACTTATTTGACTAGCCTGGAAATAACACGGACAAGGCTCTGTGGCTGGAATGCATTTGAATAGACACACCGATTGCATATTTAGTAGTCTCGTGCTTCGCCGGCCGGCCGCTCCGCCACAGTGCAGCGGTGGACGGCAGCGACAGAAAAAATTGTCGCTTACATGAGCGACGACAGCTTTTATAATAAACGACACCAACTCATGACAACTGGTTACTTCACTTCTCTATCGGATGCGTTGGCTCAATTATTATCGATATGTTACTCTGCAAGGACAGAGCAAGGTCGGACGGCAGAGGTTAGGGGGTGGGCGCCATCATTATTGGCATTTAACAGCACCCTGACAGCAAATATTGCTAAGTGTCCATTGCTGCATCCCTGGGAGGTCAATTAGGGGCGTTTGGAAGAGGTGATGCCGCTTCAAATAGTTAAATAAGATTGTTCAATGTGCCATAAAAGGATAGGCTTAGATACCTAGGCATGGGGGGAAAGTATCGCATCCAGGACTTTTTTTTGGGGGGCGAGGAGCTCGAGCCTCCTCTGCCATTGCCTCAACAGCTTCAGGCAGGCACTTGACATTACTATAGGGACTCTAACATTTCGTGGCGGAGGGGAGGGGAGCTTGAGTCCCCTAGCTCCCACTTGTATGCACCACTGAAAGGAACAGTGAAAAAACCGAATTTCAAGGTCTCCCATAGGGGTTGTATAGGCACGTCTTTGCCAACCCACCTAGCCCCCGCCCCAGATGGAGAAGGGATCTCGAGTATCATGCATTATCAGGGACAAGAAATCGCACATCACGAGAACGCGCGCTGCGGAGATGGCTTTGACCTTGACATTGGAGGGATCCTAAGGTACCCCCTTAGATTTAGCAAAGGGGTTACAAAATGTTAGCTTAGGATTTTGTAGGGGCAGTGATGATCTAAAGTATAACAAGCTTTCATTGATTTAAGTAAACATCTTTTAGATCAGCGAGGTTATAAAGTTGAAATCCTTCAACACGCGCATTGATGGGGTCTGAGCCACCTTCGCTTTGACGGAGGCTGGCGGGTACCCGCCTCCCCTAAGATCTCGAGAACCATTCTAGGTACCGAAAAACGGTAAACGGCGTTGGGTAGTCCATCCACGTCTCCATCGAAGATATTTAAACATGTTTTGTCAAGTCACATATAGGGTCACTAGATGTCAAAACATGCCGTCATAGGGATAGCACGTAAATGAAGCTTTTCGGCCATTACATCTGAGCAAGTAAAGATAGAGCAAAACAACCTAAACTATATGGATCCTCGCATCAAGCCAAATCGAATGATATATAATATGACCTTGTTAGAACAAATCAAAGATTTGACCTGACCTGAGGTCAGTTCGAGGTCAAATCATATAAAATTCATATCATTAGAACGGCAAAGACAAGGAAAATGTAATTCATTTAAAATAAGTTTATCATTATCCGTGACTAAGTTATGCAGCTAAAACTATTTTCCTCTTTATTTCCAATGGAGGGGTCATGGCTCGTACCTGACCTTAGGTCATCGATATAAAAAATACCGGAACATATTTTAGATAACTCGGTGGGGCCATCATGTGATATGAGTTTCAATCGGAAAAGCTTACCCTGTTCCGACTTATGCTATCTTAAACTTTTTTGAGGTCAAGTCACCTGACCTGTACTGGTGACCTGACCTGAGATGACTTGACCCTAAAATTTTTACAAAAGTTGTAAAAATGATGAGTAAAAAGGAATGCCAAGTACGGTGGTGCTACGCGCCGCCGTTTTTATGCTACCTCCGAAAAACCAAGGGGGGGCGGGTAGCCGCCCCCGTCAATGCACGAGTTAAGGGACATTAGGGACATAGGGGACCTTTCAGGGGCGCTATCAACATTTTAAGGGGTGCCATTGGCCGTTCGGGGGAGGGGGCGCTGTACAATTTCAGGGGGCGCTGAGGATCGGCCGGTGAAGGGGTCCGATCACTCACTCACTTGTCACTTGACCCCCCTTCCCTGGATCCGTCTTTGATGCATACAATCAGGGGCGTATCCAAGGGGAGGGGGCAGGGATAGCCGCCCCCCTGAGGGCCCGAAGGGCCCCTGAGGACACGATTCTGTAACAAGCAAGGCTCTATTTACCCATCAGGGCACTTTCGGCGCTGCCGCAAGGGCCCTTTTCGGGGCACCGCCCCACCCTGAGTGAAATTCTGGCTACGCCCCTGCGTACAAGTCCATCCACAATTATCCCCGCTAACACCGTGGGAGCTCACGGGGGCGTCAAGTGTTTCTAAAGTGACTCTACTGTCTTAATATGCACCATCACGTCTCGCAAATAGTATCCATCACGTCCACAGCGCCAGCCTCGTTTCCTTAATTTTAGTATTGAAAGGCGCAGAATTTTCATTTGCTTCATGTCATCATCGCTAGCCGGAAAAACTGTAATTCCAGAATCTGAAACATACTACTGAGGCCTGCATGTATTTACTGTCAAATTAACTTTATGACGTCATCCAAATGGTGATATAATTATCGTATGAAAATAGTCTCCAAGGTATAGTTCCAGATAATTAAAGTGAAAAGTGTAAAACGGGTTCATTTTACAGCTTTATCAACTGTGTTTCCTTTCAATCATTGTTATAGTGCTGTTTTAATCCCTGTTATTTGAAAACAGCCTAAGCTTGTGTGTAGCAGTCATACCATATTCGCAAAGAACTTTGTCGCCATAGATGTTCGTGATGATGAAGGGAAGTGTAGAAAAATTGACCCTACAACTTCCTAAACGCTAATTATGATACCACGGTCGCGTGCTATGATAAAGGCCTCCGTTGTCACCCATAATTATGAATGCCAGCAAGAGCGTTTCTTAAAACTTTTAGGTAAGTGAGAATATCGGGGAGGCGTAGAAATAGTGGTTCCTCAGCAGCCTTCATAATTTGTTTTATCGAGGATATGGTATAAAGGAAATCTCCTCCATCACAGGTTTGTACTAGGCGGAAGTTTGCATCGCCACCTGGTAGGATAACTTCAAGTTTTAAACTACATTATGGGCACGGCTGTAAATAGTTACCAATTTTTCGGGTTTCTTACAGATGGTCTCTAACCGAAGTCTGGACTAATCCCTAAGGGTTAACATCTAGCAACACACATTTTATCATACTTCAAGCTCAAGCCCTGTTTAGCCTGTCAGCACAGTTTTGTCAGCAGGCCCTCTAAGCTCTCCTCCAGAAAAAGACACATCAGTGCCATAGGGTAATAGGAAAGCAGCTTTGTACACAGCCACAATGGTGGATATGGTATAAAAACAGGTCAGTGCCATACAAAATTAAGTGCTGTGAACAGACAAAAACTTCGCAATAATATTAACAAACTAACACCAATTATCAAAAATTATTACGGTCAAAAAGCGAGCAGGGACCAGACGGCTCACGCAAAATGCCCCAACATTATGAAGACTTCTCCCAAGGGACATGTCGGTAAGAGTACAAGTAGACCATTGGGCAAGAGTGCGCATCTAAGAGATAGGAAAATTTATTTTGCTCGGAACAGAGTCCGTAATTCCTATTTGGAAAACCAAACGTTCAACATAGTTCTTGTATATTCAGAATGATATAAAATCAACAATCGCCTAGTTGGCGACAAAAACTGCACATGGCCTATGCACCTAAAGCACAGCGGGGCATCAATGCGTACAGCCTCTCTCTGCGTACTCTACCGACCCACTCCGGCAAGGGTACGCACGTACTTTATTTTATGAGCCGTGGCGAGTTCCTAGAGACATCAGTTGAAACATGGACCAACATAGACAATTCTTCAGGCTAAACAACCACATAAAATTTTTAGCTGTTGGACTTATAGGAGAAAAGTAAAGCCTTTAGAAAGTTAAGTCGTCTCCACGGACTTCCTAATTACCTCTAGTTCGTGCTAGGCAAAGGAAATTTAAACCTTTATGCCATTGAAAAATAGTGGGCTGCCACTTCGTACACTTGCTTTTTTCCCAGCAGCACAACAGCAGGCCGTCAGCCCGTAAAACCTCTAGAACTAGTTCCCGGGGAGAGACTACAGTCCTGTGACGTAGGCGCAACGCGGCCCACTGGTTGGTGCTGACAAAACTGTGCTGACAGACGGAACAGGCCTTCAGTTTGAACATTTATGCAACAACTCCATGCCGCTATGAATGATCACTCGCTCCCCACTTTGAGCCACTCCCAGTCTTCGGATGGATGCTTCTGCAGCTTTCCTCCACTGTGTTTGTAATACCACTCGGACATGCCCCAGCCTTCCAGGCCATCGACTGTGTACCGACAGGGCCGCTCCAGCAGTTTGGCCTCCCAGTTGTGCCCCTGGAACAGCACATGTCTATCTTGAACCTTGACCAAGACGCTGTAGGTCTTCCCTCCAGCGCAAAATGAGAACCCATAGTCGCAGGGATCGTCACCATTTTCACCATGGTAGCCAAGCTGAAAATCACACCAGTCGAGCGGGTGGAGCTGACCGTCTGGAGTGAAGACGTAGCCCAGCTCGAACCTGGAAAAGTTGTAAGGTTGACAGACGATCCCGACCTGGGCTGAGGTCCCATCTTTCAGCACCATCGTGTGCAGGGCATAGCGATGCAGAAGAGACCAGTCTCTCCGTTTTGCATAGGTGTGATCTCTCATTCCAGTAACACTGAAGGAATATGTGGTATCGTTGACCTTGATGACGCCAGATGTCGTTCCAATCTGCTCGTAATGAGTCTGGTGAGCGTCTTGCAGATGTTGGAAGAATTCCCTTGTCCAGGTCTCGGTGGCTATGGCTCGGGCGACGGTTATGGGGCTCTGGTCGGTGTCAAAGTCGAAGTACTTGAGACGAGATGCATAGGTCAGATCAATGACAACATCTACCAAATTATCTTCGCTGTGCTCTTGGCTATTGGATATAAATGGTTCTTCATAGTCAGGGTGAAGGCTAGTCAGTCCATCTTCACGAGGAAGAAGATTGCTTTTCTTCTGAAGCCTCATCTTTCCCGAGTAAGAGATCCTCCACTTCTTCATTGGTTCCAAGGGCCTCACCAACAAACCTTCGCCTCCGAACTCATCTGGATCGGAAATAAGTCTTGTGTCTGGATGCTTCGGAAGCTTAAGTGTTCCAAGTCCAGGTATTGCCACCAACAAAACTGCTTCCAAAATATTGTGATGGCGACGTGCCGCTCCGACCACCATCCAAGCTCCTTCACGGCTCACACCCTGAAACCAGACGGTGTCGATGGCGAGCTTGTGGTTTCCAAGTGGTTGAACCTTCTCCATCTCTTCAATCGAACGGCGTGACTTTACTCCATAGCCTGCACCATCTGATGATGCTTCATGCGGACGAGAGAAAGCCAGTCGAATCTGAAGAATGAGCCAGAAAGCTGCCATCTTCAGTGGGTAATATATACCTGGTTGGGAGTAGATTCCAAACATGGGAGGAGGCTCTGGAAACAGTCTCGGGAGGAGAAAAAACGTAGCTATCGGAACTAGGATCGAGCAGCAAATCCATGCAAGATGTGAGGTAAAAGGTTGTGGAACTGCTACTGGGAAGGGTAGCACCGTAGTTATCAGACCTATCAGAAGGCAGGAGTTACAAAGAAGCAGGATGATGCCGCCGACTTTGAGCAATTTATCCCACATCATGGATATTGAAGCTTGAGCAGCTTTTGATGTTCAAGAATTTCTACCCACTCATTTAACTTCCACCTCTTCAACTATTTCCGGGTGATCTTATTCTAAAACAGCACCACTGATGATCAAAACAACCAACTAATCATACCGACATTTGTCCACGGCAATTAAATTATAACTGCTTTTCTCACACCTATAGACCACTCGTGGGCAAGGTTCCCAGCAGACTATGCGTCCCAGAATTGTCCGCTATCTGGCTAGGTGTGTACTGATTGTCGCTGGTGTGTACTGGTGGTCGCTGGTCGCTGATTACGCGCCGATAGAGGGCCAGTATCAGACTCTCTGTCAGTGTCAGCACCACTTGTAGCGGGAGGTCAAGGACCGTTCTGACTACGATCGAACTGGTTGAACTTGTTATCTGGAACACTAATGGGTAGTCAGAAAAAGATTAGCTGTATGCTTAAGTCTTTGTAATAAAAGAAAGCTGTGAGCTGCAAGGGGGACACGAAAGCACGGGGGCCTGTTTACTGTGCTTTTGTCTGTGTGATTTATGCCTTTCCTACGCAATACCACTTTACGGGTTCAGCGTGAGAGTAAAAGCGTTTCGCTACTCCAACTTTGTTTCCAGGGTTGTATTTGTGTGTAAAATTGTTTTATAAAAGCTATTGTCCATTAGACCGGACAATCACTTAGGGGCCTCACTAGAGCAGTGCTGGCCTCCCGTAAGGGTGCACCACCAAATCATATTTTTCCCACCCCACCCCCCCCCAACGCCGGATACATTTCAGAAAAAAGTGTTTACACTAGGTCTGTAGAGCAAACAATCTTTGCTCTCACCCCCCCCCCGCAGGAGAGTGATCATATGCTTGGAGAGGTAGCCTATACTAGGTCTGTCGAGCACCCAAATTGCACGTCCCACCCCCCTCCCCCTCCAGGAAGAAAGGCAGACATGGGTTTGGCCTCCCAAAACTCGGGTCTGCGTCCGCCCCTGCCCCAACCCAACGGATTTGTGCCGATTTTCTTGGAAACAAAAGCTATGTTTTGCATAATCCTTGGCCCCATTACCCCGAACAGAAAATGGCGATCTGGATCCAACCCTTCCACGTTATAAAACTGTGACGAGTCATTTCACCAACGCCGGCAGGCCATTTTTTAACATGTTAACTGTGGGGGCATTTGCCCCCCCCAGTCGGCCGAAATGCCCCCCAGTGCCCGGAAACTCCCCCCAGTGAAACGGCTTCTGATAGACAAGAGATGCCTTAAAATTGAACAAACGCAAACTCGCCTAAGGAAAACAAGAAGACACCGCCTAATAATAATGATTTTGTTCTATTGCTCGTCCCAAATTACCAGTCCAAAATTGTGTCAACATATTTCCACCAGTAGATATCTACTCCATCGTGAAAAACGAAACAAAGTGCGTAGTTACGGGAAATCCTGACAAAGCAGCCCCAACTAATCCTAACGCTAGAGATAGCCTACAACCAATCGAACATCGTGTTCCATTTCCGTCCAGAAGCCCACGTCCCAGCCAGAACCGTGGGATTTCATGATGCTCTCATGGGCACCATAGGACCTATTATGTCGGCGCGCCCCTAAACTCCAACTATGATATGATGACGATGCTCTTATTTCATAGGTGGCCAGTGGTGAGTTGTCGGCGCTCGTTCGTAGATTAGGCGGGACACGGTGTAGGCAAAGCGCGTCAAATTGGTTGCTGGTGTGGCGGTGTGAAGTGCTCAGCCTATTTATTTATTATTGTGGTGGGAGCATACGTAAACTCTACACTGAAAAACAACACCTCGAGCGTAGAATTTTAATCTGTCTAGTCCTAAAAGTACCAAATTTTTAAGCATTTGTCTAGAATTCTTAGTAAATCTATTCTGACAACTGGCTTAATTTCAGAATTGCAAGTGTAACATTAGAAGCGTGTGGTAATTTAATTCTGTGCTATTTTAGCACGGGACAGTTCCATTCGTGCTGAAAATGCAAAGTGGTAAATCTATAAGAACATGCGTTCTGCAGATAATTTCTATGGAACTCGCAAACTGCCTCAAGAATAGTCTTACTCTCCTGTGGTGAAACAATTCTGCCGATAGATTAAAACGAGACATTTGCTAATTTAACTACGCTAAAGTAATGTTTTTATTCCTCTGATTTTCATTTGAGTATGTTTCTATGATATAAGAAGGTTTTTTTACAACAACTAACACGTGGGTGGAACCGTGCCATTTTGTTTTCGCTACACTTCTGAGCTTGAACCATCGCGTTGCAGTTCTGCATTCCACAGAGTGTTGATCACGGCCGCGTGGAGGTTAGTCTAGTCGTGGAGAGGAAACGAATATTAAATCATTCTAGCTAAGTGCAACAAATAGCAAAGAGCTTTTGAATTGCCTCAGTGGGCCTGATATTCATCGTTTATATACCTATCTTTGTACAGCATCCAGGGCGTCGTCAAGGATTTTCTACAAGATGATTATAACCACCCGGCAGAGCGAGGCTGGGATGCCGCAAAAAAAGAGCCCGGGTCCACAGTGGTGAGTTAGTGATAACCTATATTTTTACTTGAATTAAGCATATCCAATAGTATTCCAGCACAGATATCGAATGTGCCCTTTTCCAAACAGTAAAGGGATTTCAACCCCCCACCCCACCCCCGTAGCGATGCTTTTGTTAGCCACTCTCGGGATATAGATGGGTCATTCCAGGACAAATCGTCCAGGCACGAAAAAGTCCAGCATGACCCACTCCTTAGATTTCCACCAAACTTTGACTCAAGGCCCTCTATACAAAAGAACAATTGGGCCTATTTTCAGATCAAAAGGTCAAAGAGGTCACCAGATAGAGGTCATGAAGGTTTCAAAGCTAACACAAACTTTGAATCATAAATACTTTCATCTCTTAAAGTGGGTGATCTAAATTAATCTGTATGGATATCACTGGATAGAAAATACCTAAATCGGTTCATATAAGAAAAAAATATTTCCTTCAGGTCAGATTTTGACCTCGTGACCTTGTGACCTCCTCTTTAAATTTAAAATTAAAAACATATTCTAATTTTTCACTGGGTGCTCCTCAGGGTATAAGCTAACCTATGGTGGGTGATCGTCAGATTTAGTAACAAGTCACAGAGGCCATCAGCTAGGTAAAGTTATCGTTTTTGGCCATGAACGGTTCTCCGGCCACCTCGGAAAACTAGGTGGGGGCTGGCCTCCGAGACCCCCTCCAGTGCGCCTGTTAATACAGTTGTGCAGTGCCTCAAAGAGGTGATCCGCGGTGATGAGTGGAAATGATGCAGTGGTAAGCGGATATGAAAGAGGAAAAGTTGCGAAGTGTAAAACGAGGAGGTCTTAGACAAAAAACATAAACCTAGTGATGTTTGTGCAAAGAGGAACTAAATTATTGTAGTGATTGAAGGCTGGTTCAAATATTGTTCCAGATTAGAGTGCAAATTAAAGGTACCTACCTATATCGATTATTAAAAGTAATTATGAAAACAAATAATTAAAATTATCCGTTGCAGTGTATGTTTTTAGAGTGTATATTAATCAGCCTAATCAGAGTAAACTGACCTCAAACGCTCGATGAGAATAAACCGAGTCGTCTTTTTTTAATCGGTGTTTCTTTTCAGCAGCAATGTAATATTGAACGCGGGGTCATTTTGCACCTTGCAAAGATTTTTCTGCGCCATGAATTTCACATTTTAATCTATTTTTACTTCCTCACTTCCAGTTTACACTGTTCCAGTTTAGCTGTCAATCTTTTTACTCCAGTGGTATAATAATATTCCCTCAAAATACATGCATTTTTGCATTACATCGGTGTAAAGTGGGTTGTGCAATAATGCTGGAAATATGAGTTGATTTTGGCACCGTAAAAATAATCCTAAAAATGGCGTACTTTTTGGTAGTTGATATTTTCATCACCCACGGGAAGGGGTTTTATTACTCCTGTTTCAGGAATTTTACGCTTCTCAATCTAAGAATAACGGGTTTAAAATATTCACGGAAAGAAGAGTGGATTTTGGCACCGTAGAAAAATCTAATTTCTGGTATACTTTTTTCAGTGTATAGTGAGTTTAATGCACTCGGTCTTTTTCTGTAAAGTTGATAAGTTGTTACTTGGCCTTTCTCATCCATTCATTGATGTTGAAAATTGGGATAAATCATATATTCGGCCACACCCCTTCGTCAGAATCATCAAACTGGCTCCCGATAAACATTTCCAACAGGGAAAGAGTTAGAGACGCCATATGACCCTGACAGATGGTGCGTCGATAAGCCTAAAAAATTGTTAACTAGTTTTTGCACGACATTCCCAAGAGGATTTTGACAGCAACATCCACACATCATAGTAGGTATGTATGCAAGCAAAAGCGTGTCTCAATGTAGACAATAAACCACTTGCGTTCGATATTTTAGGAATTTACTTACCTTGCCACACTCATTAAGAAAAATAAGAAAATAGTTTATCGGTCAAATATCTCAATTTTTTTTTTTGTTGTGTTTGGCCACGCGATTTCTCCTGTTGATACTTTCTTGGAATCTGGCCTTTTTGGTCATTTTTTTAGTAGCTGGCATCCAGGCTATTTTTGGTTTGTCCCTTGTATAAATATGACTTTTTTCGCCTTCTCTGCACTTGAAAAGATGCTCCGACACTGAAAAAGAAAAAGAACAGCAGAAAAAAACTAGTATGGTGGTGAGAGGGAGGGACAGAACGTTGTAAAAATACGATCCAAAAAATGACGGCCACCAAACACCGGATGCGAGGCATGCGATACTATAGGCGCCCTTTGGATGAAAAGTTGGCGGTAAAGTGCATCCTCTGAGGCTCCACCCTCCCCAATTACCAAAATCCTAGATCCACCACTGTTCGAGAGCAAAAATTCACAGTTGGAAAAACATGAAAAGATTAAATGTTAGGGGGAGTGGTGAGACCAAGATAATTGATGATGCTTAAATATTTTCTGGTTCTGTGGATAAAATCATTTGATGGCCACGCGAGATTGGAAGGGCACTCCTGGCTTCCTATTAAATGGGTAGTGTACTAGAGAAAAAATACTGCGTCAAGTCAATATCAAACCGTCAACAATTAGTTCAATTAGTTTTAAACGGTGATACAGGTAGCTTTTCTGGTCGTTTTAGCCTCAAATCTGGGCTTTGTGGTATTTATTTTTAGGAAAAATTTTGGGAAAATGGCCCCTTTTTTACGTTTTTAAAACTCCGTTTGGCCTTTCTCCGCCGAAAAAAACTGGCAGCCCTGGGCAGCATCTATAATCTTTAGAAGATGGAAAAACACAAAAATTGGGAAAGATTTATTAACACTGACGCCTCTAAGTTTCATCCCCCCGTCTCCAAATGGGGCCTTGATCCCCTAAAGACACTATAATTGCCAGCACAAGAAATGCCCCCCCCACTGATTTTTCCTTAAAAAATTCACTGAGCGCCAGGCAACACAATACGGGTCAGCAGCGCCATCTATATGCTGAAGAGCGCGCCACCTATACGGAGGCACACAATCCGCACCATTAGCTGAAGCTCCTTTAACACGCGCATTGACGGGGGTATGAGCCACCTTCGCTTTGACGAGGGGGGCGGGTATCCGCCCCTCCTCCCTAAGATCTGGAGAACCATGGTAGGTAGCGAAAAACGGTAAACGGCATTGGGTAGCCCATCTACTTCTCCATCGAAAATATTTAAACCATTTTTTGTCAGGTCACATTTAAGGTCACGAGAGGTCAAAATATGCCGTCATAGGGATAACATGTAAATTAAGCTTTTCGGCCATTACATCCGAACAAGTAATGACAGATCAAAACGACTTGAACTAGATGAATCCTCTTAGCAAGCCGAATCGAATGATATATAATTTGACCTTGCTAGGTAAAATAAATGATTTGACCTGTCCTCAGGTCAGGTCAAGGTCAAACTATATAAAATGCATATCACTAGAACTGCAAAGACAAGGCGAGTCTAATACAGCTAAAATAAACACTCTATCACCATCCGTTACTGAGTTATTCAGTAAAAACCATTTTCCCATGTATTTCCAATGGAGAGGTCATGCCTCGTACCTGACCTTAGGCCATTGATATAAAAAATACCGGAACATATTTTAGAGAACTCGGTAGGTCCATTATATGATATGATTTTCAATCGGATAAGTTCACCCTGCTCAGACTTATGCTATCTTAAACTTTTTTTTAGGTCAGGTCACTTGACCTGTACTGGTGACCTGACCTGAGATGAACTAACCTTAAAATATTTCCAGAAGTTGTAAAAATGATGAGGGAAAGGGTATGGCAAGTACGGCGGCGCTACGCGTCGCCGTTTTTCTGCTATCCCCGAAAAACCCGAGGGGCGGGTACCCGCCCCCGTCAATGCGCGTGTTAAGGAGGGTGCGGCCGCCCTGCGGGTGGTAGAGTCAAATTGGCAGCACCACCACCAACACGGCCCCCTTTTGAGTCAGGCTTTGACTGTACTCTGGTCGGATATTTAAGGACCCTCTTCTTGTTCCGATGGCTATTCTAAGTGTCGCGATCAAGGGAAAGAAGTTGGGAAACACGCTCCCTCAGAGAATATGTTGCCAAGTGCAGTTCGAGCAAATATTTTGGCTTAAAATTGGTTTAAGCAGCCCTCCTTACCATTTAGTTTATGCCGAGAGTGTTATTGGCCCCGATCAAATTCAAGAGGAATGTATGGGTCTGAGCTTATCAAATTGGCAGCCACTCACGATGAGCAGCAGCCATAGGCAGATCCGGGGGCAAGTGGGAGTACGTTTTCCCCATCAAACTCGGCACCCCCTGAAATGGTCACGTTTTCCCCGGACGGATCGATGCGACCCTTAAAATTTCACTTTCCACCCTCTGCCTCTCCCAGGGTTCGGGCTTCGGCGACTCTACGATAGGATTTGGTGCCCACCTGAAAGACTTTATCGCCAAAAATTGGCACCCGCCTGGTCCGGATGGGGCCCCGCGATCATGTGCCCCCTTCCCCTCTGAAATCCTGGATCCAGGTATGTCACTGACATTGCCGGATTGTTATTGTCCAGACCCCCTGAATCAAGCTTGTGCACACCTCATTGTGATTGTTATGGAACAGGAGCTGATGACGTCCGGAGCTGGAGGCAGAATGTATTCAACAAAGACGAATCTCGGTTTAAATCGTGCCGGAGGGTGACGCCAGATGGTAACACGTATCACGGAGCAGTCGGCTGCGGCGGGGTGGTCGGCACGTGGGTTGGCGCGTGGGTCTTGTGCCTTTGGCCATCCCTGCACAGTTACTACACATATGTTCCAGCATGTGACAATTAGTTGACGCTGGGCCTGCAAATACGCATTTAAGACTTAAAGTGCTTCAGGTGTACTGGAAAATAATTATCTTTCAGTGCCAAAACTCAATGTTCTTGGTTACAGAAGCTTGGTTTGAAATTCCGTTGATGACACTTAGAAAACTTTTGGTGACCTCTGGCTGCTGCTTAAACGAGTTGCTGCTGACATAATGCCAACAGCAACTAGTTGAAGTTAATATGCTAAATGAAGCGATATCCGTTTATCGCTTTCTCTTGTTTACTTCTACGCCAAGTACTGATAAATGTGAAGGTAAGCCGTTTTTTCGTATTGATTTACCACTTTGCGTGCATTTTACAGCATCGACAATTTTGTTTTCTTAAGAAGGACTATTTCCGTATATTTCGGTTTATGCCAGTTTTTTAGCTTGAACCTGAATCAATGCAAATGGATCGATACAAGACCGAACAACTAGCAGTATCACATGAAAACTGCCTGCCGGGCAGAATGCTTTGCTAAATTGCTCTTATCGTGGCATCGCTTTGCGCTGATTAAAAATATATCCGTAGCTTCCCGGCAACTTAAATGAGGTAAAACAGCACCTGGGCGGAGTCAGTGAGGGGGGGATTAAATTTGGTCATGCCCCTCCCCCAAAGCGATGCAATTTTACCTAGTTTTAACCGATCGTAACCAATTTTCTTAAATCGCTAAGTTTGTCATGATTCTGCCCTGGTTGACCCTCGTAAACGTTGCACCTAGATCCGTTTCTGAGTTGGCATATGTGAGACATCATGGCGCTACCCACCATTTTCCCTGAATATTGCAGGCCAGCGGAAGACCCTTGAATTCCTGAAGCGGTACACTGGTCGAAGAAGCCGCCGTCGACCATACAGCCAGTCCTCCTCAAGTTGCGATAAGCGTCACTTGCGTGACGGGAACCACCACGTCACGGCGGTAGCAGGACCACCGCCTGCGAGTGTTTTCGATTCAGTAGCTCGTGCATACCGTAGAGTGAAGAACAAGCACCTCTTAGCGGACTTCTTTATCGCCATTGGCTTACGACTAGCAGCTTGACCATTCGCCATGTGCTGTGCGTGAATTAACGGTTGCCAGTAATATTATTTCATTCCCAAAACGGGTCGAGTGTGTGAATTGGCCTCACGGACTCAGCTTACGGTGCTCATGCTGGATCTCAAGGGAGTCGAGAAGCCGTCATCTTTCAGCTGAAGTTTCGCAGCTAAAGAGGCTATCGAGGCAATATCAATTCCGGTGTCTTCTTAAGACTCTGCTGTCACATTACACCGATTTTATTTATACGGGGTCTGTCATTACGACCCAAAAGTAACGAAGAGACCTAGGGACGACGAAGCAGACTTTACTCACGCCTTTGAAGGCGTTACATAGTTAATGGGCGGTCCCCGAGCAGCTTTATTAGTGTAGGTTCAATGGAAACTTTCCATTACAAGCCAGGATCGGGTATTTAACGAACTCGGTGAAAAGTAACGGTCTCGCATCAAGTATGCCCTCATCAACGAGCCACGGTGTCAGTCTTCTAATGGTGATATTATGTTTTTATCGAGGCGGCGGCAAGACAGGTAACTGAGTCACCAGCGTTTCTGGTGAATCTTGCACCTATTCATATACTATCATCAAGTGAAGTGTCGAAAAGGAGGAATCCCTCGAAGAACCTGACATCATAAATATAAAATGAAGGGCTGCTGAGAGAAAGGGAGAGAGAAAGAGAGAGAGAGAGAGAGAGAGAGAGAGAGAGAGAGAGAGAAACGTCAAGCTTGGAAATAGTAAGGAACAATGATTTCCAGTGACAGCTTCTGACAGCTTCGTATCGTCAGCAACGACAACATGTCAGATCCAGTGCAGAAGGAAGATGACCCCAGTGAGGAACATGAACGTATCCTCACCCTGGGTATCCAGGATGCTGTAGAGGAGAAAGTACCTGGACCGCTAAGCTTCGCTGATCTGCTTCACTTGGCTGGAGGCTTCGGGAAATGGCAGGTGTTGTGGTTCATCTGGATGTCCTCCATTTTGTTCTCCGCCTTCTTCCTGCTGTTGAGCATGATGTTCATTGGCGACACTCCAGATTTCCGCTGCGCAGACGGCTTCCCCTTCAAACTGCACATTTCGCGACATCCCCGAGTCGGCTTCCCGATGCTACCGCGACTCCGGCGCGCCCTGTCAGCGATGGCGGTTTGACGTCTACACTGATGACGGTGATGTTGTTGCAGAGACTGTGGTCACCAAGTGGAACCTGGTCTGCACACGCCAGCCGATGTTGTTCGCGCTTCAGTCGGCTATCATGGGAGGTGGCATGGTCGGCTCGCAAGTTTCTGGCTACCTGGGTGATAGGTTTGGAAGGAAGCGCATCTACCTCGTGATGTGCTTCATCTTCGTCGCGTCGACGCTGCTATCCACTGTGGCGGGTTATTATGAAGTGTATTTTGTGACGAAATTTATCGCCGGTTTTGGTTGGGTCGGAATGGTGAACATGGTTCATGTGATGGCAGTAGAGCTTACTGCCGAAAAATGGCGAAACACAGCTATGCAGTGTTTGGGTCTCCCCTCCGCTCTTGGACAGATCACCATGGCAGGTCTAGCGTACTATCTTCGAGTGTGGTGGCAGTTGCAGCTAGCTCTCCTCGCTCCCGTAGCGGTGCACATCGTCGACATTTGGTGTATTCCAGAATCACCGCGCTGGCTTGCCCTCCAGGGACGAGATGACGAGGTCATCGACGTACTAAAGTCTATAGCACGAGTGAACGGAAAACAGTTGTCCGAGGATGAGAACTTGCGGGCGCTGCTGCTTGACACCCGGCAGCAAGAGACAGTGGGGCGGGTATCAGGACAATTCGGAGAGAAGGGGGCTCTGAGAGCGTTCTGGAGGTCGCCAAGGCTGCGCAGGTGGTCCGTAGTGACAGCCTTGTACTGGTGTACCATTGGTGTGGTTATATTTGGTCTTCATTTCGATCTCTCTCACTTGAGCCACAGCCCGTACGTAGTGTGTGCCCTGTTGGCCGTGGCTAGCGTCCCGTCGTATCTCGTACCAATAGTATTGAGCCGTTTCGGGCGACGACCTCTAACAGTGGGTTCATTGATCCTTGCTGGCATTGCCTTGCTGCTTTTTACCGTGAAACGGGACAAAGTTGTCTGGCTCGTTCTCGGCTTTCTCGCAAAGCTTCCGTTAGGCTCAGCTTGGAGCATGGTGATGTTCTACACACCAGAGTACCTACCGACTTCGGTTCGCACCTTAGGCTATGGTCTCGCTAGAGGCTTTTTCCAAGCTGGCGCCATGATCTCGCCCTTTATCCTGGCCATGGCACAAGGCATAGATGAGGTCGCACCGTCGGTGATTTTCGGTGTTCTGTGTGTTTTAACAGGCCTGTTGGCGTTGGTTCTTCCCGAAACAATACGGAGGCGTCTGCCACAAACGGTAGAGGAGATTGACGCCGGCCTACTGGACCATCCTGTAGAAGAAGCGGAGTAGAAAAAGCGGGTCTTGTAAAGCGTGCTACAAGAACATAGAACTCCGCGCAGGATTTAGCACAAACTTTGCAAGTTTGCTAATTTAGCAGTTGTAAGAACTGCGCCTTAATGGATGGGAAGCCACAAATCCGTTGACTGTTTAAAAGAAAATCAGCCGCAGCCCTTGTGAAAAACTGGTTTCAGTTATCTTGGCTTTAGGGTATGCCGACCCTATGGTCCTACAGCGTCCATTGCATTTATCGCTGAACGCATGGCTAAAATGGTATCTGGATGTTACATGACATGGATGACGGACAGTAAACTTAGTGATCTAAGCAGGAACTTGTAGCACAATTTCTTCTAGTGTGCAAATTTTTCATCCTGAGCAGAATTTATAGCGCTATTTTATTTAGCCATAAATTTGGAAGGGACGCAAGGGGAAGAGAAAAGTAGAAAGAGTAAAGATATATATATATATATATATATATATATATATATATGCTTTATGGGACGTTAAAGTTTTGCTTCTAAATCAACCCTTCATTGTGGAAGCTGCTCATTCGGGTGGTGGGGTCGGGGTCTCCGTGACAAATCCACTGATGACTTTATTGGGAATCCGACTCCAACAGCCGAACTGGAAACAGCTTGGACAAAATTTATAAGAATATATGCGTATGTATATATGTTTATACATACATAAATGTAGATAACATGTGAGGTGTATAGTTCTTATATTTACGGAGTCATCCATAAATTACGTAACGCTAGGAACGTGGGGCAGTCAGCAACAGCGTTATGAAGCGGTACACAAGGGCGTCAAAGAGCATTACATGGGGAGAGTTTGGGTAGAAAATAAAACATATGCTTTACGTACTTCATGGACGGCATCTAACGTGTATACTTCAATATGCTCTGGATACGTTATACCTTTTTCAGATCGACAACACCCGTTTGCGGGCAAAGATATTTAGAGTGTTATTAGAATATTAATTTTGTTCTGTGTGAGCTCAAAATTTTACGGGATGTGATCTTGCTCTGCGTGTACCTTGCTCTTTGCCCATTGCAATAGAATAGCTTGTGTGCCTTTTGAGAATGTTGTGTTATCTTCTTCTTTGTGGTAAACGTGACTTGTGGTAAACACCATTATGTTGTGTGAACTCATCAACATGATCAATAATGTAATCAAATAAACCAACACAGCAGACATATGAACGCGTCTCGACAATTTATCAAAGTTGCGTGCGTAGTTTGTGGCAGTGCTACGGAGTTAGCAGCATTTCATCGGAGTCGACTCTGACTCCGACTCCGGCTTTAAAAAATCGACTCCGACTCCGACTCCGACCTCGACTCCGGCTATGGTTCAGACTGCAGCCACATATATCAAGGCTTATATTTGAATAGACTACCGGAACAAGGAAAACAAAGCTGAGCATGTTTTTTTAATTCTCTTTTTCTACAAAAGTGTTTACCAGCCTTTACGGTGTAATGAACCCTTTTCAACAGTCATAGGGTTATGTTGCCACTAGTTAAAAATAAATCAAAGTTAAAGAGTAAATTGTTTACCAATATCGCTATTGCAACAGCTTATGCTTTTTCCTTCTAACATTATGAACCGCAATTACAGGATCTAAAAGTCACAAAAACGATTCCAAATGCTCGGCTTGCTCAGAAAGAGCGTTCTTGGACACTCTTTCACAGATTCTAGGCGCCGCACTTGCCATTTGACCTGTCCGGGGTTATCCAAGGTCACCAAGGGTCAAGAACAGTATTTTGATAATAAATTTTGACCTAATTAAATTAGTGCGCTGAATCAAACATCATCGTGCATGTCTTGTCACTGGCTTTTATTTTATTTGATTCTCAAGACCACTTTCTGACCTTTCATGATCTCAGGTCATATTATGCCACGAGGTGACCTCTGGAGGCCAAAGCAATGGCGGGAGGTCATTAGGTTCCACATAGCGGAAAAAGGTTGGGCATTTTCCTATCAAATGTACCTTACCAGAAATAGCTCTAATGGCATAAGGGTTATGCCCAGTTTTCTTAAGCATTGCACATTTGAGTGAAAAAAGCCTATCGTGACCTAACTTGACCTCTGGAGGTCAAACCATTGACCTGAGTGCTTAAACATGCGACGTAATTTCTTAATGAATTCACGCAAGCCTTCTAATGCATGTTGCAGATTTACGCTAACCCCATATTTTCGGAGTTAGAGGGGAGGGACATCGATTGCCCCCGATGGGGCGAAGGTGGTGCTGGACCCCCGGTGGGGCGCGGGTTAAATGGCACATGCGCTTTGTCTTCAGCCATTTCGGCATTGGAGTATACAGCAAAATTACGCTGTAATAGACAGAGGTACACGTCACGTCCGATTTTGCGGTAATCCTGAACGATGAAGTAAACTCCTGCCCGAATATCAATAGAAGCAGTTGTAGATACAATGGGCGGTGGAGGGGGAGGACTAGAGGGCTGAAGTCTCCCTCCGACATTTCAGAGTACCTATACTTAATGCATAGCCGGAGGCTGTTTCGAGGCAATGACGCGGGAAACTCGAACCTCCTAAGCGCCCGAAACGTTGTCCTGGATGTACCACTAGATAGCAGCACTACCAATCACGCAGCTCGATGTTTGCCCCGAGGGACACACCGCAGCATAATTGGTTGTAGCAGGCCCGTATATCTATGCATGGGAGAAGCTGACCTAAGCAGGACCATGGCCAAAAACTCCCCCTCGTAAGATAACCAGTGACTTGGCCATGAGCATAATGTTAAAGATCAAGGATAAGTATGAAAATGGGCGATTTGTTTGGTAAGGTGGCGCGTGCCTTTCAACCCAGACAAAAGCTTAAACCTTGCAGCATAGGCGGATCCAGGGGGCCCATGGGGGAGAGGAAGCGGTGGCACTTGCCCCCATCAACACTTGATGTCCCCTGAAATTGTTACGGCGGCCCCATGAAAGGTTGATGGCTCCCCCTGAAAGATCGACGGCGCCACCTGGAATTTCGCTTACCAAGCCCACCCCTCCTACCTGCCACCCCTTCCCCCCTACAGGATACGAGTATCGGCGGTCCTACGAGTGGATTTGCCAACCACCTGATAGGTTTTGCGATCCAAAAGTGGCGCCTCCTGATCCGAATGGCGCGCCCTCGGCCATGCACCCCCTCCGTCTATCCTGGATCCGCCTATGTCGCGCAGCAGAGCCGCTCTCCCGTGGGAGCTATAACTAGAACATACTTTAACATTTCGAACTTTAATTGATAGCCATCAATCGTGATGAAACACGTGTTAGTGCACAGCTTTTATAACTGTTTTGGGTGTTTATGAGTCCTTGCTCATGCGATGCGTATATGCTACGTGTATTCACTGAGTCTAAATTGACCCATCTAAATCTATCATCAATATGAGTATGATGTATGGAAGCATGATGTATATATCAATCTGAATACGAGTCCAAATTTACCTTTGACCCATTCCTTTGGCGGCTGTACTTGTTTTACGTCTTTTCTTATTACCATGAAATGTCAGAGGCGGGTCCAAGATTTCAGACCAGGGGGCACGGTTTGGATCACGTGAGCGCTAAATTATGTTATGAGGTAAAGATACTCGCATCCTGGACATTTCAGGACACAACAAGGACCGATCCGGGACTGACAAGTACCCTGTTGCCCACTGGACCCACCTCTTGTTAGTAGCTTCATCGAATAGAGTTAGGCCAAATAGCACACACCGGCATGCACAATGGTGTACACCTTTGGAATTTTGTATTATTGTGTTGAAACTTATCAGTGTCATGCTTCAAGCTTCCACCAAATAGACTGGGCGCGTACTGCGGCCATGGAATGAGCCATAAATTACAGTCTATGCTATTCCGTTCCGTGGAAACATTTTATTTATAAAAAAAAACTTAGCAGGCAGAATCAGAATCAGAATCAGTGTATTCGACGAAGGTCCGCCATTACAGGGGCTTTTCACTTGTCACGTCATTGAAGTAAAAATCCGCGCTCATGCAACAGGAGGGAAATAGCAAGAAAAAACAAACACACCTAGAACACACACATGTCCACTCACTCACTTACAAACATCATACAACATTCAAAAACTTCGTCGAAACATATCAACCATGACTAGATAATGAAAACGGCTGACTAGTTGCTGGTTGTTCCTAACAGTTTAGTGTAAAATTCAAGTGATGTCGGTTCTGGCTAAAATCATTTGCTTTAGTGCTTTGCAAAAAAAGTGGGTCATTAACATTCAGACCAGGGGCATTCCAGGACAAATCGACAAATCGATGGGTCGAAATAACACCCTCATATCTCAGATTTTTATGAAAATTTGGGACTAGGGTTCTTAGTGGCGCTGAAAACGACTGTGGTATTTTTAGTCTCGTCCGGATAAAGGTTTCGAAGTTATAGCCTCGGGCAATCCAGCATCGGACGCGTGCATCGTACTTTTCGCTTGAGTTTTTGGCCATTTAAATCAAAGGTATTCCTTCAAGAGGTTAAATGAAAATAATTACAACAGACTGAACAATACAAATATGTAAGTTTAATTAGATTAATTGTTACGAATATGTATAAAATATAACTCCAAACTTTTGCAAAGATAAGCATACATATTTCCTATGTTTCTATTGACTTCAAAACTACTTCATGTGAAAGAGCATTGCTTAAACTACATATATCGCCAATAAAAAGAATGGAGACTACAGAGAAAAATCAGTAACGAGCGCCGCAGACCAACCCCAACACCGTCACCGGCCACTCAGCCTGCAGTCGGCACGCCGCGGCGGCGCGCCGCCTAGACGCGCCCGGTTGGAAGTGGGGTAACGGGGAGGGGAGAACTGAGCAAGGCTGCGCTTCGGTGACATTGCGAATGAACTAGATGTGGTGTGGAGGCTACTATTGCTAACAGAACAATTTGAGCCGTTCCGAAAAGAAATTGAACGTATTACCGGAACATTTGGAACAATTCCGACACTATGGTGCATTAATTGCTGGAAAATGTAGCGGGAGGATAATGCGTCAGAAGCCGATTACTACTGTTGTCTTAAGTTTGTTTTAGATAGTTTTCTTTTTCTACCCAAACCCTAAAAAGTTTCATGTATCTCAGTTCAATTTATATTAGAAAGCACACATCATAAACACAAAGCCACATAGCGCCCTCGCCGACAACTGCTTTTCGAACATATAAGATAAAGACATGCTGCTTTATTTAAGATCTGACCCACGGATCGGAAGAAGGACTCGATCACATGGTGCCATTGAACTTCACATATTCAATTTGAAACTCGAACCTTCTGTACCTCAGCATTCGAGAGCTCATGGACAATTAAGGTCTTTGAATTAACTGGTACGAACTTGTGAATATTCAACGTTCCTTTTCTCGCGACTGCTTTATCGAAGCGTTTTCTGAGCTCAGTAGCTAATTCGAGTACTTTTTGGTGAAAAATATTCGGTAGAGATAAAGGCAAGCAATGGAACACTGCTCTCCGTGTTCCCTTCCAAGCATGGCTGCTGAGATCGTAAGGGGATAGGTACCCCCTGCCAGTAAAGGCGGCCCGGGGCCTCATACCAGCACGTGTTAAAAAGCACACTGGAGGGGAGCCTCGGAGGACCCACCTACTTTTTTCTAGGTGGCCGGAGAACCCTTCGTGGCCAAAAAACTTTATTTCGCAACTCTTCAAAATATTTAATGGCACGTCGATTGGTCAAATAACCTTGAAAATCGGGCCTAATTGTGTAATTATAGGCTTTCAAAGTTAAACCATTTATTTTGAGATCGCTGCAAGCGCGGTTGCACCAGTTTGCGTGCAACAAAGACCAACTGACAACGTTATAGCGCCATATAAAACGAGATTGTATGTCAATTTCACCCGTCATGAAGGTCAAGGTCACATTTCAAGGCCATACCAGCATTCTCAAAGTCATTGGTCGGGTGCTTCCGGTCGCATGGCGTTACCCAGTATGACCTATATTATGCTACGACGTCATAGTTAAGATAAATCAATGTAAAGTTCAAGGTCACAGGTCAAATTAAAATGTCATGGGGAAAGGTCAATGCTCATTTCCCGTCTAACGGTTGCTATGGTGCTAGTCATGATGTCAATAAGGGGAATATGTCACATTTTGACGTCTTAGGTCAATGACCTTGAATGACCTTAACCCCAAAAATTAGGTTTACAATTCTTGGGACGTTCTCACTATGGCCTTGCTCCATTGGCGGATCCAGGAAAAAGTTTTGGAGGGGGCCAAAACATCGTTTTGGGGGCCAAATCGAGAAAAAATCGCAAAAAGCATAGGATTTAAAAAAACGGCCAAAATTTGGTCGTTTTGGGGGCCAAAAGATACTATTTCGGGCTTTGGGGGCCATGGCCCCCTGGGCCCCCCCTGGATCCGCCAGTGCCTTGCTCTGTTTTTAGTGCATTCTGGACTTCTTTGAGCTTAGTCACGGCATTCCCGGATGAATAGCCAGCACGGCTAATACTTGACCTTCATGACCTTGTTTGAACTCGACGATACTGACCTAGGTCAATTAAGATCTCATGATATAGATTTCAATAGTTCCCACCCTGTCCCCAACCGGAGTTTTTCTAAGCCTCCTAGTTTCCGAGAGATCAGAGGGCCTATCAGTCCACCCCCTCCAGTGCCCGTAAGTGTCGGATGTCTATCCAGTGTGCGTGTTAAGGAATGTGACAGTGATTACAATTTATTGTTTAAATACATCCTTACCCTCATTGCCTACCAATTCGACCATTGAGACCTTTTTCGTGACCAGAAACGTTTGATAGGTGCAGCGACGCCGGGCCGCGCTGGCGCACGAATCTCACAAAAGTGGGGTTTTGAGACGTTTGGGAGCTCTGATCTCGCTTTCTGTTAAAGTCTCCATTCTTTTTATTATTGAATCTTATAGACAAAAGTATAAAGAGTAATGTGAGTCTCAAAATTTTAAAAATAATTCATAGGAAAGTAGTTTTTAAAGATTTTGAAAAATTGAAGAATGTATAATATATTTAAAATTTAATTTTTGAATTATATTTTCAATGAGCTAGAATTATTAATTCGTCCTTAAGATACATAGATCAAGTTTTTATGACATTTGTAGAAGCATACAGGAAAAATTTCGTCTTTAAAAAAGACATGCAAGTGGTTATGATCAAAATGCCTGAGGCTATAATTTTCAAACCGTAAGTCAGGGAGGAAAATAAATACGAAAATCGTAATCAGCTCTATCAATAGCCCCTGACAAAAAATACACCGAAATCTGCGACATGAGGGTGTTATCGACTTGTCGATTTGTCGTGGAATGCCCCACCAGTGGAATTGAGAAATTGAACGCCACGAAAGTTGAGTCTACGGCGACCACTCTGTTCGAATCTGTGGAAGAGTGAAAAGACCCGCTCGGCGCGTGTCGTGATTATGTAAATTAGAGGCTGGCGGGCCTATGTTCGCCAGTAGCTGAGGCGGTGAACTAGTCAGAATTATTCGTCGCACAGCACATGTAGTTTGGTATTCGACGAGTTGCTGGGCTGTGAACCATCCTAATTGAGGTAAAACATCAGAAATATGTTCGCGGCGTCTCCGACCAATCACTACACGCGCACAGAAATTTACAATCTTTTGCACACGGTGCAGCTGAGTGGCACCACAAGACCCGTACACGGAGGCACAGTAGTTAACGACAGACAATACCAGAGCCTGTACTATGCATTTCAGTGCCGAGCGCGGCATAACATGTCTTGCGTGACTTAGTGCCACAATAATTTCAGTGCATTTTCGCACTACTAAATCAATATGCGACTGATAATTTAGTTGCCTATCGATTAATACCCCTAGATTTTTCACTGAACGCGTTTCTTGCACAACGGCACCACAAAAGTTCAAACTAACAGGGGGAAGGTCGCGCAGCATTGCCCCAGTACCGAGAACAATCATCTGAGTCTTTTGCGTGTTCAGTTTCATTTTGTTTAAGCAACACCACTGGTATACAGACTTCAATGCAGTTTCTAGTCGAATGACCAAATCTGATAAATCTATCTTCTTGCCGGTAACCATGATCTGAGTGTCATCGCAGTATTGCACTATCGTGACATCATCACCCACGCACAAGCTCAGATCATTGGCATACAAAGAAAACAAGGTACAACTTAAGGCCCCTCCCTGAGAATTACCATGGGAATATGCCGAGTTTTGGAGAGGACACTGTCTCCTCCAAAGCAGCCACGCCGCGTTGAGCTATCAACTGCCCGCATCTGCACCTGCTGCGTGTGGCCTGCGAGGTAACTGCTGAACCAGCGGGTGTCAATGCCGTAGAGTGCAAGTTTTTGAAGAAGTTTTGAGTGTGGCACCACATCAAAGCATTTAGAAAAATCAACAGAGCTGGGACTACCGAATGAAATTCGGTATTTCGGTATTTCGGTACTACCGGCGGTAGATTTTATCTACCGCTACCGAATTTTCGGTACGAGCCTCTACCGGTACCGATACCGAATGGATATACCGAATGACTTTTTCGGTAGATTTGAATTTCCCGCGCTTCATTCAATCGGGCAGTGGATTTCCTATTCGTTCCCACGGTCGCGGTTGATTGAAGATGACAGCGCGAGCTACACAGGCAACGTGGCCATTGTTGGCGGCATCCTTTTATGGTATTTTGCGTGAAAGAAGAGAAGATATCGCAGTCTCAGCAGAGTGTTGGGAGAGGTAAGTAGTCACTTGCTGCTGTGTGAGGACTGAGAGTGCACCCGTTTATAACGGCAGGGGCGGTCGCAGACTCGAGGTTTGGGGTCAAACCCAAGCTTCTCCTCGTTGGGGGGAGGGGGAGCCAATATTTATTTACTGGACAGACCTAGAACAAAATATTTTCAATTTCAAAGCTGTTCATCCGGTACAACACCGCCCTCCCCAGCTCCGCGGCAGCAGAGAGGCTGTTCAGCACAGCGGGCAACATCCTCCGCCCCAAGAGGTCCTCCTTGACAGTCAGCAACTTCGAACAGCTGGTGCTGCTCAAGGGAAACAGTAGAATGTTCAAGGCCGCCCTGAAGGAGGACCTCAAGAAGGGCCCCAATACCGTCCAGGAGAAAGAAGAAGAAGAAGACGGCAAGATCAAGGCAGCTTTATTTGTGTTGCAAAAAATTCTTGGCTGCTTGTTTTAAGTAGTTAATTGTAATAAAAACGTGCTATAATAATTTAATCAACAAAATTTCACTGCTAACTTTTTTCCAGCTTCATAGTGATGTAAAAGTGTTGCCGAAGATAATTTATTAGTTTTTACGATTAAAAGGCTTTGAAAAAGGCTTAAAAGGCTTTGAAACATTAAAGAAAATGGTTGCAAAAGGCTCTTAAATAATCAAATAAATGCTTTAGGGGCTCTAAAATGTAGTAGAGGCTTAAATATGTGTTTTATGGGCAATACAATGTATTAAAAGGCTTTTAAGAGTTTTTATAAATAAGGTTTTTTAATCTACCGAACCGAAATACCGAATACCGAATCATTCGGTATATTTTTGGAAATCTACCGAAATACCGAACCGAATGACCCGTTTTCATCTACCGAATACCGATACCGGCGGTAGAAAAATATACCGAATCCCAGCTCTGAAAATCAAGCAAGACAAGAATCGAAATTTCACCTCTGTTCATAGCCCGAAGTGCTGTGTTAGTAATAACACTTAAAGCCGTTTCAGTCGAATGCTGTTTCCGGTATCCATGTTGTGCATCAGAAAGAAGCCTGTGATTTTCAAGATATTCTGTCAATTGTTTCTGAACAATACGTTCTACTAATTTAGTAATGGCCGGTAATATAGAGATGGGTCTTGTATCCGCTGGTCCAGCAGTCGTCCTACCCTTGGGTATGGGTGTAACTAAGGCATGTTTCCACGAAGCAGGCACAGAGGCAGAAGTTAAACTGGAGTTGATGACATCCAAAAGTGGAAAGCCTAAACCAAAAAAGAACTTTTGAAGGAAATGAACACTGATTGCATCTAATCCGGTAGATTTCGAAGCCTGCATAGTGGCGATATTTATACAGAGAGTGTCTAGGTCGATAGGGCGAACTTTGAAGGAGCATGTCAAAACACGTGGCAGTAAGGTGGGTACGACCGCTGAGGGAGCTGGCACACTGTCCGCAGTGTTTTGTCCTATTGTTGCATAATAATCGTTCAATGCATCGGGCGAGATATTCGGTACAGTACACTGCTGCTGTTTGCGGCCTATCGCCGGCTGCAGCACGCGCCACAGTCCACCCGGCCTCCGCTGCCTAATTTCACCGGCGTACAATCACACACAGTCGCGGCGGATGGCGGCCCGGCACAGTCGGTTGACACGAGCATATTCCCCGCGATCTCCAGCATTCAGTGCAGTACGGCGGCCCCGTAGCAAGTCCTGTGTTTCAACAGAAACAGATGAAACTCTCCGCTGGTGGGGATTAACAGGCCGAAGTGGTGCAACGTTGTTAAGGTGATGGATAAAAACATGCCGAAAAGCATGACACTTATCAGAGGTGGACTGCGAGTCGCGGACGCACGACCAATCGGCGTTGTATAGCTGTTGATTGAAAGAGTCGAAATCAATCCTATGGATGGCACGCCTGGAAGAGCGGGTTTGTTGCGGTGGTGTGCGGGTTACATGAGACAAAATGATGCGTGTGAAGTCATGGGGGTGCCGTAATGGCATCGAGTAACACCCGCCCGCTTTACAAGGTCGGGTCGGTTAGTTGCGACAATATCTAACAAACTTGACGCGGGACGATACGTAACATGTGTACAGTTGGTAACATGAAGAACATACAAAGATAGAACTCTCGGGATGTGATGACTACTTTCAGTTGGAGTTTTCAATATACAGCGGTTGAAGTCACCAGCAATTACGAGAGTAGAGCGAGGGTGGTCAGCCAGCATAACCTGTATCTGTGCTTCCAGGTCATCAAAATCAGCTCTAAGCTGACGACTGGTAGAATTTGGCACTCTATACACAGAAGCAATCAATACTTTCGTGCGTTTATCTAACTGCACTGAGACCCATATAATTTCCAAATTTGAATCAACAATACCAGTTTCCGGCTTTGAAAGAAGTTCGCACCTGAGATTGTTCCGCACAAGCACCGCAACTCCTCCTTTGCCTTTCGGAAGGTTCAGTGTATCACGTCTGTCGGCTCGAAAAAGTTTGTATCCACTCACAGTTAGTAGTCGGTCGGGAATGCTTGCTAGAAGCCATGTCTCACAGAGTGCCAAAACATCGAATCCGTAAGTTGCGTCGATGTCTACACGTAGATCCGGTAATTTGGGCTTGAGAGACTGTACGTTGAGGTGTCCAAAGATGAGACACTCAGCCCCAGTATCCCCGTGTCTGCTCCAGTTGACGCCGCCGCGCCTCCCTTTGACGCAGTCCGCGTCAGAGCCGGGCTGCTAAATTGGAACAAACCGATGTGAATGATTAGGTAATTCATCAGACCTGCTATTCCATTTACAGCTTAGAACCGGATCAAATCAGATACCTGGAAGAATTTATGTGGCCGCTCCAGAAAAAAATGCCATCAATATCAAGACGGAGAGGAGCCATTCTAAACTAGTCATCCGTCACACCCCTCACCTCCATTCCTAAGTCTGCGTAGTCAGCGGACGGCCCCATGGGAGCTCTATTATCTCTTTCTGACCTACATCTATTCACCTATTTCGCGGTCCATTCTTTTTGTTAGGATACGTCACCCTGATAACTCGATGTAATCGGCAGTAATACGGCATTCATGTTTGATGGTGCTTCTGGTGGATGTATGGACCCGCTGGACCGATAGCGTCATGCGGTAATTGAGGTGACGTAGAGGCGGCTTCAGCGAAGTCTTGTACTTCCCACGCATGCATCTTCCAAGCTTGTTTCCAAAGCAAACGCACGGGAGAAAGGCCGATGAAATGACGCTTTGCACCTACTGATGCGTGAAACCGCATTCTAAACCTGGGACATTGGCATTTGTCCAGGATTAATGACTACAACCGAATGGCATGGGCAATCCTAAACTTTTACCCCTTTTTGGCTGGTTTCTGCAGAGCCCAGTCAGTCAGTCATTATCCTTTCTCATTGGTTGCGAAGACCCACAGGCCATGAGTACAACTAAGGCTGAAACCCCAATCCTGCTCATCCTGAGTACGCCTCTGGGTCCTTTCTGGAAGACAGAGGACTTTATCGTGGGAAATCTGAAGCCATATGGGGCAGAAACTAGCGTACGAGCCGATACTGTGCGAATAGACGTGAAAATGATGTTTCGATGCTAAAATCAAACACTAGATATTTGGTATCTTCTTAATAAAGATAGCACAAACTAGTCTGTACAGCTGACCTCATAGTTTAAAAGATGTGATATTCTGACCAGTCGGAGAAGCGAAATGTATATTTTTGTCCCGTAAATCTTTTCTTCCACCGCGGGGCGTCCCATTCACAGCGAAAAGAATCCAGACAAGCCTGGCACAAACGGTGGGAGGTTTAATGAAAGATTAACGTCCTGATCGGCGTCGCTGTCTGGTGTTGTCAAGCTCGAGCACTTTTGTCCCGTGAACAAGTTCTTCCGGATCTTCTGTTATCTGCTCACGTTCAGTACGAGTTTTATCGCTGGTGAGAGAGACGGCGCGCCAGCTAAGCTCCCAGGGCTGAGAGAACTGGAAAATTAACAGAGGGCGCTGGTGGCAATCCTGGCCCGGGGTTTGACATTGCTGTGCTTGGTATCAAAGTTCTAGCAGCTGGTAATGCTCGCAGGAATTCAGTTCTTCTCCGGATGCTGGAGCGTTCGGTAGCGAACGGTCTGTGACGCCGAGTGATCTCAAGTGTGACACGTGTTTGAAACACTGCTGATACCAGCTGAAAGCCAGTGATTCTAATGGGCTGATAATATTATAATACTCATTACTTTTCGTGATACATATTCCGTTCGATAAAATTACTGATCATGATTGACTATGAGTTACATTCAAGTTTGTCTCACTGTTCTCCGATAGCTTTATATGGTAATTTATGGAGGATGTAAAGGTACTGCAAAATAAGCTCAAGAGCCTAGTAGGATGGAACCTCGCAAGTCAAACAACGTGCGTTAAGCAATCATACACCTTGAAGACGTTGCAGGGAAACAGGTATGTTCCAGATATTCGTGTACTTTTATTAGCATGTGTTTGACGAAAAGATAGTTTGTGGCTAACCTTACCGTAATATTTGACTCGCAAATCATGTTGGATGCATCTCTTTAAAGCTTTTGCAATGCCATACACGCACTGTCGTTGTCAGTCGTGATAGAGGTTGTCATCTCTCTGGCCGTGTGCATTATTTATTGCAGTATTTCAGGGCGGTTTGGTGTCCCGTGCAGGGTTCAGAATATGTGTGTTGCTAATGCAAGTTGACGTTTGACTGAATTGCCTCCGAGATAAAAAGGGTTCCACAAATAAGAGTGATTTTCGAAATTGAAAAAAATTAGAACAAGACCGATGATTTGTTTACTATGTAACGGGCAGGTACGTATAAATATTTGATTTGAGCTGATTTTACATGGTCGTTTCAACATTCGCTTTGTTTACTTTTTCAACATGCCCTCTTCCATTAACACGCGCATTGACGGGGGTCTGAGCCACCTTTCGCATTGACGGGGGCGGGTACCCGCCCCCCTAAGATCTCGAGAACCACGGTAGGTAGCGAAAACGGTAAACGGCGTTGGGCTGCCCATCCACTTCTCCATCGAAAACATTTGAAACATTTTTTTGTCAGGTCACATTTAAGGTCACGAGAGGTCAAAACATGCCCGTCATAGGGATAACATGTAAATTCAGTTTTTCGGCCATGAAATCTGAACAAGTAAAGATAGAGCAAAACAACTTGAACTATATGAATCCTCTCAGCAAGCCGAATCGAATGATATATAATTTGACCTTGCTAGGTCAAATCAAGGATTTGACCTGACCTGAGGTCAGGTCAGGGTCAAATTATATAAAATGCATATCATTAGAACCGCAAAGCCCAGGCGAGTCTAATGCAGCTAAAATAAATGCTCTATCACCATCCATTACTGAGTTATTCCGTAAAAACCATTCTTCCCATGTATTTCCAATGGAGAGGTCATGCCTCGTACCTGACCTTAGGTCATCGATATCAAAAATACCGGAACATATTTTAGAGAACTCGGTGGGGCCATTATGTGATGTGAGTTTCAATCGGATAAGTTCACCCTGCTCCGACTTATGCTATCTTAAACTTTTTTGAGGTCGGGTCACTTGACCTGTACTGGTGACCTGACCTGAGATGACCTAACCTTAAAATTTTCACAGAAGTTGTAAAAATAATGAGGGAAAAGGTATACCAAGTACGGTGGCGCTACGCGCCGCCGTTTTTCTGCTGTCTCCGAAAAACCCGAGGGGGCGGGTGCCCGCCCCCGTCAATGCGCGTGTTAAGCAGTCATGCATTAACTAGCTTTATGAACTAGCAATTAACATCCATCGCTTGTACCAGTCTCGGATACAAGGGGTGGGCTAGGAGAGATCAAGCCCCCCCCACCCAATGCCTTAGTGTCTATAGTTAATGCATAGCCATTGGTCCCGGGTTCAAGTCCCGGCGGAGCCTCTGAATAAGTTGATCTGATCTCCAAAATCCCTTCCAACAGGGTGAGAGTGGGCGACCCCGTATGACCCTGGCAGTTGGTGCGTCGTTAAACCACAAAAATTATTATTATAAGCTGTTCCGAGGCAATGACAGGGGAAAATCGAGCCAGACCTCGTTCAAGGTTTTTGGCAGCATTACGTCATCAGGGCTGAAAGGGCACAACGATTAATATGCAGTACATGAGAGAAGTTACACTTTTTCGAAGCTCTAGAAAAACCTATTTAGGAACTAGATCAACAAAATCAATAGGCTTGAACATAAAGCTGAAACATTTTTATCCTCAATACCATCATGCACTCTGCGGAAAACTCCAGTGCAGAATTTATATTTACACATTTTCTAGAGTGCGTCAAAGTAATAGCAGGTTTAGCACTAACAGCCGTTTGCATTGAGACTTGAACAGACTGATCTCGATTTCAATTGACCGTTGATTTTGACTGCTGAGCATGTTGCCTTGGCAACTCCTGAAGACAACAATAAACACCGGACTTCAGCGTGTGGGTGCTGATATTCGAATTTACAGGATGAAAGGTATCTAAAATTTTGATTTTATTGCTGATTTATATGTGTTGATAAGTTTGTTAAAATCACAGTTCATGACTGAATACCTGTATCTGGGCTGCGTCGACCAAATAAATGCATATCCATTCAACAAATTCTTCGCAGCATTTTGATTTTTTTTCAACAGATGCACGTAAAATACCTCGCTTGCCGTTTACATCAAGGATACTGTTTAATGAGTGAAGGAGGTAGGCTTTGGCTTATACTAGATTGCTACCAAATTTCTTGGTGACATCCTCGGGGATAACTGAATTTAGTAGGAAACTTGGTTGTACCCGTATTCAAAGTACCCTGGTTTGAGCCCCTAGCCCCCCGACATGAAGTTCTGGTTCCGTTACTGGTTTGTACCCCGAATTTTCGACTTGGTTATAAACAGTGATCATCCATAAAACTACATTGGTATCACGCACACAAATTATCATATATATTTTCTTTATTTTGCGTTCTCAGAGATAACGATGTCGTCATGACTATTACACCTCCATTGACACACCACTTATCTCAGTGACACTGATTTTGGCTTTACACTGATTGTACATGATTGTACCAATTACCCAATACTTAATACCGATTATCCAATAGATTATGGATTATAGATTACAGACAGATAGATATATTATCAAACGAAATCATAGATTTTATGGATTATGTTTTAACACAATAACACAGAATGAAGTTTAGGGCCCGATGGGGTTTTGTTCTCTGTATGAAGCTGAAGCTGTTCTTGGTGTGTCTTGCTGGGCCAGGCAATGTGTTCCTGGTTCTGACAGCTCGATGTGGTTCTCTTGTGTGTTCTTTCTAGGTCTGGTGGTCTCGTGTTGGCAGTTTGGATGATGGTGGTGTCGGCTGATGCACGTGTGGTCCTGCATGATGCCTCATACCTTTTTCTTGATGAGAGACCTATCTTTCTAATAAGTTCTCGGAAGGCCTGCTGAAGATAGGGTGCCATAAACCGCAGAGTGTTGTGGGAATGACCTAGGACCTAAAAAGATGATACAGATGACAGTAAAAGCGCTAAAAAGACTGGCAGCCTAAAACGCCAAAGTCCAGAAACTAAAACGTCTAAACCCTAAAAGCCCAAAAGGCTACGTCAAGGTAAAGATAAGAAGAAAAAGCGTGGGATGAGGTAAATACAACGTTTCGGTCTTGGACCGTCGTCAGGCGAGGGACCCTCGCCTGACGACGGTCCAAGACCGAAACGTTGTATTTACCTCATCCCACGCTTTTTCTTCTTCTTATCTTTACCTTGACGTAGCCTTTTGGGCTTTTTTAGGTTTAGACGTTTTAGTTTCTGGACTTTGGCGTTTTAGGCCAGTCTTTTAGCGCTTTTACTGTCATCTGTATCATCTTTTAGGGTCCTAGGTCATTCCCACAACACCTATCTTTCTGTGGGGCTTCAGTTAGGTGAATCAATTTATGAATGGCTAATGAGTCGCATATTGAAATGCGATCAGTAAAGCTTTGCCACCGGAGCTCCCGCCTGGTTGCCCTGATTCAGTCGTAATTTTCTATTCAGTCGTACTTCTTACCAGTGACGATTCGAACCCCGAAATTCACGACCTTGCTCAGTCTTTGGCGGTTCTGGTCAGTGACTGGAGCCCTGGAGGGCAGACAGTGCCGCGTGTGGGAAGACGCGAGGGCTTCTACCAGCGTTATGGTTGTTTTCCTAGGGAGGGTGTGAGCAGCTTTTAAAACCATTGTACAATAAAAACATGTTGTGTCTCAGCGCTCATCGATGCCTCACGTATCATAAAAACGTGCTGAATGGTCTCGTCTGTCTGTTCTTTCGCTCCGAATTTGTTACGACTATGTTGGCTGGTTAGGGTGTTTTCTGGCCTGTGCTGAAATTCCTCCATTACATAACTCTTGTTCCTAGAAATGATGCAGCGCTAGTTGTAAGCCCGAGTATGCGAATTGTTGCACTGTGCTAAATTATTCAGCTCACTGGACCGTTGACATTTAGACGTTCTTGACAAATGAGACTCGCCTTATGCATTCAATATGATGTCTCCCCGTAAATTCACAGACGTATTTGCTTGGGTGTTATCCTCTTAGATGCTCTAAAATATTTGCCCCACTGTCCACAGTAAACATATGTGCATGTGTACTCTATGTTCCCCAATTTTGGGCATCCATCTGCAATTAGGTAATAAGAGTACAGAATAGAATTGATGTAGGAGTTGCCAAAAAAGCACAAATGCTATTCTAACAGTTTGGGAATTTTGAATTATTTTGGAAACTATCAGGATAGGTGAATGGTTTAAAACTATGTCATTCTCATTCACAGCTCAGATGAAGTGTTTATATCATATATATATATATATATATATATATATATATAGTATTGAAAAACAACCCTTCACAAGACCACTCGGACCTGAAAGCCACAGATGTAGTGTACAGATTTAAATGTAAACATGGTGACTGTGCGCACCAAACAAACTGTTCCTACATCGGCTACACAACAACCACACTATCCAGACGACTGACGAACCACCTACAGCAAGGAGCACTGGTGAGCCACGTGCGCCTCTCCCACAGCAAAGAACTCACCAGGAGCGATATTGTGGAGAACACCACCATACTGACGCGCTGCCACGACAAAAGAAAACTGCAAGCCCTAGAAGCGGTCTACATCCGTGAAATGAACCCGACCATCAACAGACAGATGAATCTGGTGGCTAAACTAGCCTTGTATGAAAGCGTCCCGCTGAGATTACATAGCTAAAACCCAGAACATCTAGCTATTAAAGTGCGAACCCGTATTAAAATATGTTAGTTTAACGCAATTCAAATATCATTGTGTATCCGTGTGTGTTTATGATTGATCATGTCTTAGATTTTAAGGATATTGGTAACGTGCAAACTTTGAAAACGAAGTGCCCGCACGAATAATGCGTCTCTTGTGATTGTTTTTTACTTGCCTATGCTATGAAATAATGTTCGCTCATTTTAGAAGGTATGGAGTCCGACGCGAATATTTACGAACACTAGATCGATTTTGCTGTGTATTTAATATGTTTAATTATGCCAGAGGATGATATTAGAAATATCGAAACGTTGCAAAGCCCAGAGTCGTTTGGTGTTATTTTAAAAGAATTCAATCGCGAGAACAAGAAGCTTATCAGGACCATAGAATCACTTAGCCGAAAAGTAACAAAGGCCCATTTCGCCGTCATATTCAACGAATATTGCATCAAAGAAAACCTGCTCCCGAAGTACTCAAATATATATATATATATATATATATATATATATATATATATATATATATATATATATATATATATATATACATCAAATATAAATATAATAAAAATATATTAAATATAAATATACATATATCTATATATATATATATATATATATATATTAGATGAATTGCGTACCTATAGTTACACATTTTTACAATAGGATCCGCTTTAAAGGAGTGACATTTCTACAAATGCGCTTACCCCGGTTCAAGGTTCGATGCATTCCCTAAGCGATGAGGGATTTGATCCTCTGGAAATCCCTCCATTGAGGGGGGTGGAGACTTCATTTAATATTGGCGGTTAGTCTGCTGATAAGCTTTCAAAGTTATTTACATTCAGAGTGAGGTGTTTCATCTTTTAGATCCGTTACTCCGCTGCTCCGCTCCTTGCGAACTCGCGAATGGTGGCGGAGTAGTGTTAGCTACTACAAATCGCCAACGGAGTAGTGCTAGCGATTTTTATGGCCAAAAAAGTAGCGTAGAAGCGGGAAGCGGACTACAAAGGATTAAACACAACTACCGGCATCCTCTTTATTTTCTTATTCCCAGGCCACGTCAGCGGCTAAGGCTATATGTGCGTTTTCGGCATCCTGTCAAAGAGACGGACACCCCCAAAGATTGAGGGGTTGAATGTATTATTTCCATGAGAAAAATGGGAAGAAAATACTGTTGCTGAATTTTCCTTGCATATATTATAAGAAATGCAGATTTTAGGTATTATTTTGAAAGAAACTTTCTTTGGAATTAACCCTATTTCCAACAGGAGGGGGGCAGATTCTGCCCACCCCTCAGGTTTTTCCACAGTATCACCGAAACAGTTTGAGGTAGGCTCTTGAAATTGTGTGGCTTTTCTTAAAATGAAATAGCGCATCTTCCCTGAAAAGTTGTGCCAGAGTCGGAGCTATGTCTCGTTAATTTGGGGGTGTATCCAGAAGCCGAGCATTGTCGCCTGCGTTGAGTTTGTTTGTCCTACAATAAAGCTGTCTGTTACAAATTGGCGGCAGTTGTAATGTTTGAATGATCTTACTGATATTCATGATGGAAGTTTCAACGCAAATGCTATATTGAGTACCGGTTTTTACGGCATTTTTTGCAACTTGGCTATCTCAATTAAAATCACGTTATGAAAGCGTCACATTCCCTTTAAACACCGACGCCAAAACTCCTTGTAATTGGGAATAGTGTGCCCGTTGGCTCTGTGGTGTTTCCACGTCTGACACACCAAATATTATGCTCTCATCTTAAGTCACCCTCGCCTTATCATCAATATTGAATCAAAACGCGTCATTGTGTGACGAATATTAAAGGGAATGTGGCACCTTCATAACGTGATTTTAACTGAGATAGCCAAGTTGTAAAGCAAGTCAGAAAACCCGGTAAACAATATATAATTTGTCTTGGAACTCGAGATTTATGTGGAAAAAAACTAACACCTACTTGCAATGTACCCCTTATGTACCCTTAGCAGCAGGCGACAGTTGTCATGGCTGTTGGTGTGAGGACGTATGCTGACGTCACGGTGAGCATCAGCCAATCGAAGCCCTCGAAGCGTATTGAATATGGTAGTGGTTGCCATATCATGACATCTTCCATAGACAGATATTTATTTATTTTCCTAGAGAAGTATTTTAAAAACAAAATATTGAGCTTATTGTACCTTTTCAGAAAATCATGAGTGCTTTCATTATTTTCGGCTAAAAGTGCGCCTAATTTCACTAAATTCCAGGATTCGACCAAGGTGCCACATTCGCTTTAAACATGTCTGTGGTCCAGCGTCCGGTGAATACGCTCTGTGGCGTCTCCACATGGGACAAACATGGTAAAAAACATGATACCTGTCATACATAACTGAACATAATACCAACCAATCAGACGGGCTTCTGCAACACCTAACTGCACCCTAAAGCTTCTAGACATGCAGACAAGCATGAGGAAGACGTGGTTGATGCGGGCGCAAGTCAGTCCAGAGTTAGGCTAAAAGGTCAACGGCCATTGTTCATCTGGGTCTTGATCGTTGTGTCATCATCTAGCCAGGACGGGTGTTGGGCCCCTGCTTTTGCCCGTGTCAGGCCGCAGGTATTCATAAGTCCCATAATAATACGGGTCACCCACTGCCTGTGAATGCAACGGTCAACTGAATCAAACATAACTATTCCATGCCTCAAGCCAGTGTCGCCGCCCGTTAAATAGTGAGGGGGTCGGTGAATTTTCAACCTTTTCCTGACCAGAAACTCTCTACTAAAGCCAACAATTCTTATGAGTTGTGCTCTCTATTATTTCTTACATGAGCTGGTTACGAAACTCACGTGTTTATTTCCAATATGACTGAAATCATGTTTTTTATGAAAACATGCGACGTGGTAGGCGCGGCCGCCGCTGCAATTTTGAAAGGGTTGATGGAGGGGGAGAGGGGGGGTGAGACGGACTCCGACCCTGTACATGACCAAGAAAAGAGGCGGGAGACGAAGTCTGAACTAAGCACGCAATGTTGCGGTAAATGGTGTTTGACTGGGACATATAAGTTCTTACAAAAGTTATTTAATTATTATTTATTCTTGAGCAAGAAATAACAAGTATAATTTGAAGTTTTAGCGCGAGTGTCATGCGATGTTTTCTCAAAATTTTTTAGTATTAAATTAGGCGCTGGCTGAGCAATCTTTTTGCTGACGAAGGTAGTCGAATGACCTTCGAAAGCTACGAAAATATAACTGAAATGCGACTGGTGTCTTAAATAACCTTTGGAAGAACTAAGCACGCAATAGTCGTCTCAGAGATCGCTGGCGAGGCAGCGCACTGGCACTAAAATGAGGAACATTGCCTAGGGGGCGGACAAATAGACAATTAAAAAATATTGGTCTGATTCAGTGGCGAATACAAGGGGAGGATAGGGGCTCTCAAGCCCCCTCTCCCCGAAATGTCAGACTGTCTCTAGTTCATACATAGCCGAAGGCTGTTTCGAGGCAATGCCGGGGGAGGCTCCAGCCCCGTTAGCCCCCGTCCTCCCGAAATCTTTTCCTGAATCCACCACTGATCTGGTCCAATTTAACACCCGCCCCGGTGAGCATCCGGGCCAATTTCTTCCGGGAGGGTGCGTTCGAAAACTCCTTCCCCTCGAACCGGCTCCTAAGCGAGATAGCGAAAAAACGCAAAAGCTGGTGAATAGCTCGTAAAAATTCGTGAAGAAGCTTCATCAGTCTTTTTTGGCTCAGGTTAATATTGAGGTCATGACAGGCCAAAGAAGGTGGCATGCTAGAAAATAATTTCTGGCTCTAGCGTTTGACAAAGTTGAGTTGGAATCATTTTAGTCACTAATCGCTTCCTCTTGTTACGGCGATTCGAATGATGTATGATATAACTGTACTAGGTCAAAACATAAAAATGAACTGGCCTAAGTTCAGGTCAAGGTCATCGTCTAACCTAGCATAGTCAGAATGCATATCAATCGACTTGCGATAATAATCTAAACGTAGCGGTATCAAAATAAAATATTTATCATCATTTCCTGCAAAGTTAATGACCCAAGTCTGAAAGCTGCTTAAGTAGCCCCAGATGAATTCTCAAAGGTCACAGGTTCAATATTGAAGCATGAGCCTGGAAAGTGGCTTAAGATACTACGATTTGTGGAATTGAAAGGTATTCTAAGCTGTATCTGCACAAATAGAGTCATTTTCGCCCCATTACCGTTTTCCCATGCTGTGGACAGGTCATTGTCCGTAACTGACCCTAGGGCATCGACATGCAAAATCCCGGAATACATTTTGTAGCACGTAGTAAGCCCATTATGTGACATGAGTTTCGATGGAATAGATCAGCCCTCTTCTTACTTATACTATCTTAAACTTTTTTGGAGGTGATGTCACTTGATCTGCACTGGCGACCTGAACTGAGATGACCCGATCTTAAATTGTTTTTAAAAGGCTGCATAATTGATCCAAGGATGAGGTGTGCCAAGTATGGTGGCGCTTTGCACCGCCTTTTTGGCGCTGCCGAAAAAACCCAAGAATGTGGTGTTCAAACACCCCCACGGGGGCGGAGGCTGAGAGGAGGGGGAGCGTTCTCCAACTTGTTCACAAGTTAAGGCCCAGTTTTTTGGCACCCTGTCTGGCACCGTATTCATACGCTGCTCTGCAGGGTAGGTATTTGTCCGAACCGGATCCGGAGAGCAGGGGCCCACCATTCTTAGAGCCGACACTCCTTGCAAATTGTTTGCTGGACTTATCTGCAGAGTTTACAGCATACACCATTTTTGTAAGATCGGTCTGCGCCATCCGTAGCTAGGTATATTCACTTGCGAGGGAACAACGCAGAGAAAAAGAAGCAAACATTGGCAGAATCGACCAGCCAGTACTATTTCCATACACCAGTTTGATCGATAACCATAAGAGCTGCGCAACATCGCATATAATGCATAAATCTGCCGGGAATCTAGCCGTGGGTTGGGGTTCCGGAGTGCTCGGCTGCGCCAGTGAGCCGATTCTGCCCGAGAGGTCGACGTGCTGAGCTTCCTGGCTGTGCGGTGTAGATTGTGCTCTGCAAACCCGTGAGACTTAAGCTACAGTTTTTGTTTTAAATTGATGGCGAAGATTTATCGCAGGAAGTGATTCTGCATCATGCACCCTGGATTTTCTAGGTAAGATCAGCAGACCCCATATCGGGTAAATGTCTTAACACCTTTGAATTGTATGAAGGAATTTCATATCATTGCCATTGAAATCTCATTGAGTCCGGAACTGAGAGTAGATAAGTTGTTAATTGGTGTTTCTTCTCTAATGTAGGCAAGCGATGATGCTGGAATTTTTTGGTGCTAGTGTGAAGTTATTTCCAATACTTTATAGCGAATCCAGGTGACCAATCTGGTCATGCTTCCCACGAAGCGAAAAAGAGAGGACAAAACTATTTTGCATGTATTTCAATAGAAGTCGTAACCGGTGTTTGCCCCTACGCCATCGGTATGAAGGATGTTTAACACATTTTTTAGTACTCGGTAGCCCTACTATGTGACATGTATCTCAATCAATAGATTAAACCTTCTCTCACGGGTGCCGCTTGAAAAAGTGAAGGTGAGGGCACTTGACTTGGCCTGGTGACCTGGCCCAAGATGACCCAAATTTAACCCGAACCCCACCGGAGGTCCGGTGCCATCTTTACCCCACCGGGGGCAATCGATGGCCCCCTCTAACTTCGAAAATATGAGAGCTAGCGCAAATCTGAAAATTGCATGGGAAAGCTCAGATGAATTCAATGTGGTTATAATTCCATGTTTAGCCGCTCAGGTCAACGGTTCAACTTCTAGACGTAAAGTTGGGTCACGATAGGTTATTTCCACTAAAATATGCAATGCTTAAGAAACCTGGGTATAGCTCTCATCCCATTACAATTATTGAGGTTTGGTAAAATACATTCGATAGGATAATTCCAAGGCTTTCTCCGCTATGCGAAACACAATGACCTCCCGCCAGTGTTTTGAGCCCCAGAGCCCCTCTTCACTTAAAATGACCTGAGGTCAGGGAAGTTCAGAAAGAAACTTCGCCGTATATCAAATGAAAGCCAGTGACGGACATACCCGCTTGCGTTTAATTCAACGCCCCAGCTTGATTAGGTCAATAGTTTTCGTCAACATACTGTTTTTGACCCATGGTGACCTGTGATGACCCCAGATAAGTCAAATAAAAATATCGCCCTGAAATCCGTAAAAAGTTGCTAAGAATGCTTTTCTTAGAAATCTGAGCATTTGCATTTGACTTTTAGATCATAAGACAGCTTTTCTCCATACTTTTTCTTTGGGAGAGGTCACCTTGTGAACTGGCCTGAGGTGACGAAAGAGAAAGATCCCGGACATACAATTTTTAGACCCTGGAGGGGACATCAAGTGTAGAAAGTTTCAAATCGATCGGCTGAGAGATGTAGCTATCATAGAGCTCAAAAGTTGAAGTTAGGCTACCTTGTTTGACCTCGCCTGTTGACCTGACTTAGTGTGGGCCGGGGTAAACAATTTCAGCAGTACACTTCCAGGCTTGGGATTGGTTCCCCTGAGACGCTCCGGCGCTCAATAGCTTACCCGACGTACAGGTCGGCTGGCAACTGACTGGTGAGAGGGTGACCTGAGCGGGGCGGCCGTCCCTGCGCTTTGTGGGACGTTAAACTTTGGCTTAAAAATTAACCGTTCATTGTGGGAATTGCTCGTTCGGGTGGTGGGGTCGGGGTCTCCATGACAAGTCCCTTGATGACTTTAGTGAGACTCCGACTCCAACAGCCGAACTAGGAACAAATTGGACATCATTTAAAAAAACGTTTGTCTTATTCTACCCCTTGGTAGTGATAACTATATGTTACATATCATATTATGTTATCGTATATCTTTTCCGGTGATGATATTGTAATTTATCGCTGAATCGGATGGGCTTGTGTTTCCACCAGTTTTGCGTTGAGGACCTAGCCAGACGCGGTGACCACGGTACTGCGAGCACCGCAGCAACAGTGAGCGTTTCCATGGAGACGATGGCACAGTGGCGGATCCAGTCTAAGTGGTTAGAGGGGATCGGCTGAAACAAAACTGGGGAGAGTGTAGCCTAGGGCAATGACAGATGTGTCTTTGGCATCATTGGTGGATCCAGGAGGGGGGCGGGTGAGCAAACCCGGCAATTTTCCTCTCTCAAAGCCCCCGTTTTTGCCGATTATCTTAAAACAAATGTTTCTCACGATGTTAGGCCCCGTTGCTCCCCCCAACCATCGGTCTGAATCCGACCCTGTTTGACAGGGACAGATAATAGTGACAGGCAGATCTGTCTCCTGATAAATCGGTCTCGGGCTCGAGACCCGCGGAGCCCGCTGAGCCTTTGCGGGCTGCGGTGCCTTGCCATAATATCACAGTGATGACGAGTGCCTCCCGCCAATGGTGGCAGAATTCTGCAGTAGAAAGAGTGTCGATCTCCCAGAACTCTTCACCTGCAGTTGTTCTGACCAGCCGCGGGGCAACCGTCAGAGGTCGAAAAAACCGCCAAGACGCCGCCGACAATGTTGCTAACAAAAATAGCTGAAATCGTTGACCAAGTAGGTAAGATTTTGCTTACCAGCCTGGAAGGTTAAGGCACCGCCTTTCAATACGTTTCTTTAGATTTTGATAGATTCAGAGGGTCTGGAAAAGAATCCCTTCTTGGAGTCAAACTTCAACATTTATGGCCCCACGTGTTTGATTTGGCGTTCTGTTGGTGACACTTGGCACTTCTTTCTACCTCCGACAGCTGCACCAACGCCCGACACTGAACTACCGAAAAAAACTATAAAAACATTGTTTGTGAAGAAAAGAAGACGGGTTTGGGGGGCAAGTGCCATTTTTGTGCCCCCCTCCCAATCGCACTTTGGAATTGTCATTGCTCAAAAAACTATCCAACCACTTAATATGCTGTCTGTTGGTAACCTCTCTTGGCATGAAGGAAGCTGAACCTGCTGGGCCAGAACAATGTGTCATTAGTCGCATAGACGCGCAGTGGCGGACCCAGGACTTCATTGGGGGGGGATGATGGGCTCCAACCTCTTCCGCCATTGCCTCGAAAAAGCCTCAACGACCTTCGGCTATGCAGTTACCATACACATTCGGACATTGGGAGGGGGGGGTTGAACCCCCATTGTATCCGCCGCTGCTGGCGTGGCATAGCTTGTTGCCTAGGAGACGAGTTCAACCCGGTCTCTAGGCCAGATGGCATCTATCTTGTCTCACTGAAGGCTTTATGGCGATGTTACCTCGGGGAGGACAGCTGTAGTGGTCCTGTAGATACAAGACCCGGAGACAGCGGTGGTCCTGTAGATAGGAGGCTTCTTGGAGACAGTGTAGTCCTGCCCGGCTGCAAACGAGTCCTCCCGAGGGCAAGTGTACGTACTTTAGTTGCTGACAACAGGCATCCTGTTTTCCAATACCGAGGACAGCGGAACAATGGAACCACTGGCGAATCCAAGGATGGGGAGGGCCAAAGGGGCCGTGGCCCCCTCCAAAGCCAAGAATAGTATCTTTTATCCTTCCTTTATCCTTTTATCTTTTATCTTGGATCAAATTTCAACCGTTTTTTCATTAAAATGCTATTTTTTGCAATTTTGTCTCAAACCATGCCCATCGTGTCAGAAATGCCTCTGGTGGTGATTTAGGTTAGGGGAGTAGGTAGGGGAGGGGAAAAGCGCAAGGGTCCTCTGGTTTGAATGCATCCTTGTACTCCTGCACATTGGCTCACGATGTGTCCTCATCGGAAGTTGGGTTTACGCTTTTCAAACCCATAAACTTGGGTATTCACCAGCATTATTTATTGCCTAAGCATTGATAGTATGTGAGACATTACTAAAATAAGAATTAAGCTTTGTTTGGCTTCCTCACAATACTCTGAAGATGTTCCGAGAACGAAATATCAAATCAATTTGATACATAATGCGTTTGTTTGAGTGTTTTTCGAAATACTATGAGGAGACCAAAAAAACTTATTACTTATTTTAAGTATTACTGATGGTAACTTTACCTTAAGTCAACGGAAAAATAAAAATAGTTTGAACATAAAGCGATTATAAGTAGGTGCAGATACTAGTATATTGGAATTCAGTTCAAGTGATGATTATTTTTTATCTCTTTTCTAGAGCTATTTATTTCATTTAGTGCCTTGATTGCGGTTCTCAGTATCACTGTGCTGTTTGTATCAAACTTGTAGCATGTGGATGTTTTATAAAACATGTTTTATGTTTGGTGTAAGAATGCCGAGGGCATCAACAACGATATCGCTGGTGGCTCTAAAGGCGAGCAGCGACATCGTTTTTGGGAACAGATTCTCCGTAGGGCTGTCAAGCCACCCAGCGATCGGTACAGTATAATGATCCCCCAACACAACTGCCATTGCCCCCCAGCACGAAACTGTGAAACGAGTCTGACATACCAGTAGTTCTGAGTGGCCCTAGTCTACTGAATCATACACGCCCGCCCTGTTTGGCTCAAAACCCCTTCTGGTCTTTCTAAAACGGGTGCGGGTTCTGCCACCGAATTATGCTTCATGTCCTGCCTGTATGTGCCAATGAACTTTGTGTGTGATATTGTGGTAACGAGTCTATACATGTATGGCTCTAAAAGGCACGAAGCTGGTTTTCATTCCTTAATCGTGAATAACCCAGTGTTTTCTTTAGGTTTCCCTCATAAAGGTCGCCATTACTGTCCTCTGCAATGCAACATCACTGAATCGTTCTTTATACGGGTAACTACAAAACATGAAGGGAAATAATGGCCCGTGCAAAGTTTCCTATTAGAATGTCTACTGCTGGGCTCGCAAATTTGCGGCCGCTGAATAACTGCAGGTAAAGTTAGTCGTGTCTGACAGGGTCATTACACTAAACTAAGGCTATGACCGAGGCTGCATGGCCAAATTGCGATCCATATCGGACTGTCAATCCATTCCATCATGGGCTATTTCCCGAGAACTCTAGCGCGATATGTGCTAAAGTATGGGCGAAATAACACTTTGATGAGTCGGCGACTCTGTTATTTTCCTAATAGGTGGTCCCATCCGGATCGTAGTTTGCCCATGTAAGCAAGTGTCTCTCGTGATAGCATCTAAATGATATCGTTTTCCTGATTTTTGTTTCTGGGGTTAAAGTAAATGTGGCACCTCGGTCCAGGAATTTAGTGTAATTAGGAACATTTTAGCCGAAAATAATGAAAGTGTCCATGACGTTTCTGAAAAAACATATAATGAGCTCAATATTTTTATTTTTAAAATGCACCTCTAAGGTGAAAAATAAAGATATGCCTGTGGATGACATCATGATCTGGCAACTACTACCATATTCAAAAGGCTTTAAGGGCTTCAATTGGCTCATCTCACCGTGACGTCAGTGCTGTCGTCACAACAGCAGCTGACAACTGTGGCCGCCTGTCTGGGGTACATGTGGGGTACATTTCAGGAAGGTTTTTAGCTTTTCTCCACGGAAATTTTGAGTTTCAAGACTGATGATATGTTGAGTACCGGGTTTTTCGGCATGCTTTACAACTTGGCTATCTCATGTTGAAGATCCATTTGACAGAATGATAAAGGTAAAGGAACACACTGACAAGTTGGATATTAAATATATATTCAAAAGCAAGCACACGGACGCGTTTCGTAACTTCAACACACGCTGAAGAACACACGCTGAAGAAGTTACGAAACGCGTCCGTGTGCTTGCTTTTGAATATATATATATATTTAATATCAAACTTGTCAGTGTGTTCCTTTACCTTTATTGGCTATCTCAGTTAAAATCACGTTATAAAGGTGCCACATTACCTTTAATCTAGCGGAGCCCATGCAAAGTTGTATGCCAATTACAAAAGTTTAAACTTGTATTTTTGTTTTTTTACATATCCTTTTTCCCGGCCTACTGCAAGTTCAAATTTTGGAAGATGATTTTCACGTCTTCCTGGGTTGCTGGCTAGGACAGTTTCAGTGTGAATTCTCTCCATGTTTCCAAACGTGTCTTAAAATATATCAGATTAACACTGTCGTATCAGATAAACACTGTTCTCTCAGGATGTGTTTAGGTGACAGAATAATAGGCCATCTCACGTGAGACAATACAGGAAGGCAAATTACGGCAAATCTCATGACAAGTATTAATTTTTAAAGGAGAATCAGAGTTTGGGTACGTTTCGGGGCGGCGCTAGAATCAGTACAGCTGCATCACTCTCAGTGGTGGATCCAGCAGCAGTTAAAGTAGTGTTTCATCCTTCACACGTCAACCGAATCGCAGTCCCATCAAGCTTCCGAGGCCCTATTGAAACTAAAGCATCCCAAATAGCCTAGGATGACTTCCTTTGCTAGCGAGATACCGTTGTCTCTTTTCTTTAAACGAGGAAAACTGGATGTAGGAAAGGCGGCGCGCTCTGAAGAAGCTGCTTGGAGGGCATCGCTGGATATCGCTTACCTACCAGGAGAAGAAAGTCTTCGTTATCATACCCATTAATCACGCGCCTCGCATCAGGGACCACCTCCAGGACGCCTGGATCTAGTTCTATGATAAACGTCACGCTATATCACATGTGATTTTCACTGAGCAAACTGGGTTAGGAAGTCGCCGCGAAAGTTAGAAATGCGACTTGTAGTCAAACAGTAATTTATCGTTCTCTCTGCGTGCTCCGATTTTTCGGGTTAGATGATGACTACCGAAATTTTATTTCGCGAGGAATTCTACCAACAGCTATTTGACACGATGGAGATGAATAATGAATGGTTCTCCACGTTGACTATTGTGCTTGATGTGACCGACAGATAACCAAAACGCAAATGGGCATTCAGTCGGTGCTTGCATGTCAACTGTCGTCGGAGTTAAGCTTTCACCAGAAGAGGCTACAAAAATAACGCATACACGCACTCTCAGTCTAAAACTCTCGGTGTTATAAATCAAGCGTCCTTTGTAAAACATTGCTTCGATGTGATTTGATTATTTTTAAGGTCATTTTTGGGTTGCTGGTAAGAGACCATGCGCAGTAATCGGCATATATTCTAGACCTCTGTGATTTCTACCGTTTGCCTAGTAGTTCCTGCCTCCCCAGGATACCCTACCAGTTACTACTCTGGCAGTTGGGGTGTGCACCCGAATCTTCAGCAGTGAGCTTCAGAAAAAACTCTAAACTTCAGAGACTTTTCAGCTACCCTTCAAACAGAATCAGTAGTGTAGGCAGGGAAGGAACTTATCGTAATTCGGACTGATGGCGCCTCAGTTTAGAGTCAAGTCCATTGCTCCGATGGTGATGATGGTGCTTGTGGTGGTGATAGTGTTACTGTTCGTGCCGTCGGGTGAAGCGAGCCTTCTTCCCTTCATCGGGTACTACGACGTTTTTCCTGACCCATTCAGCACGATACCACTTAGAGGGGTGAGTGTTACCTGTGCTTTGCAGGAATGGGAGGACGCGGATGAGCTAAGAAACGATGAGGGCTCATCAGTTTCTGGAACCAGATTACCAGTTGTTGGAAGGTGTTTGGCGTCGAAATGTTGCTCACCCTAAATTTAAATGTTTAATGCGATGGAAAAATATTTTTGGTTCCTGGTTTTTCATTGAGAGTTAGACCTTAAATTAATAACATAATGAACGTATTGACAAGGAAAAATGAATTTATACTTTTTTAGTTGTATTAAAAAACGACAAGTTTCGGCTTCCTCCATCTTCATGGAGTACAGAAGATGGCGGAAGCCGAAACTTGTCGGGTTTTGTAATACAACTAAAAAGGTATGCACTTATTTTTCCTGGCCAATACGTTCATAATATTATTAATCTAAGCTCTAACTCTCAACGCCCTAAGTTTGTTAGAAGTGTCTCTGGCTTTCCTGAAACATATGTTTTCTTTTTAATCATCCTAGTAAGTTTGTTCGAGAGACTTGGCATGGCCAATGGCCCTCACTTTTTCTCTCTCAGATTCTTATTCCGATAACCTACAAGGTCAAATGATGCTCAGAACTGGTTCTGGAATTTTTGAGTTCATAAGTCCTGACATTTCTTACTCCTGAAAAATATAAACCCACAGAAATAATAGAAATAATCTCTTTTTGTAAACTTATCAGTCAAATATAGTCCAACGCCCAAAGTATCGTGTATCCACCATCCACTTTACGTATTGCGCCATTCTGCGCTGTTTTTGAGTTCACCACCACTTCCAACTTCCGCTTGGTTGGCCATCGCCCGCAGCTGCTGGTTCATCGGCCAAATTGGACTGAAGAGTTTCGCTAAGAAGTTTGGAGTGAGGCTTCTCTTGTTTCCTGCCATACAATGGATGGTCCTGAAGCATCTCGTCGAGGAAGCTGATTCAACATTCAACATGGTTTCATGTGAGATTGGCACAAAAGCCTAAGCTTAACCCACCGGGGGCATCGATGGCCCCAAGGTTTTGGGAAGAAAAAGAAGGGCAGCACCGTTGAGGGCCACCCACTGCATCATTTCACATCATCCCTGAAATTTTTACCCCGGGTCACCCAAGGTCAGGCACCAGACGAGGTCAACCAAGGTCACCTCACTTCACCTTAGAGCTCTGTAAGAGCACATTTCAAAGTCGATCGATTTGAAACTTCCACACTCAGACCCCTCCAGGGTCTACAAGGTGTATATCCGGGATTTTCGATTTCGGCCCTGAGGTCAGGTCACGAGGCGACCTCCCATTGAAAAGCATGGGAAAAAGCTATTCATGATATAAAACCACAAAAATGATTGCAAATACCAGACTGCTCAGAACAACGTTTTGGACACCCTTCACGGATCCCAGGGGTCATATTGCCTTGACTTTCAAGGTCATCCAAGTCACCAGAGGTCAAAAACAGTATTTGACAATAACTTTGACCTAATTGACTAGAGCGGTGAAACAAACACCATCGTGTTTGTCTTGTCACTGGCTTTCATTTGATATACGGCAAGGTCACTTTTGACCTTTCGTGACCTAGGCATATTAGGTCACGAGGTGACCTCTGCGGTCAAACCACTGGCGGGAGGTCTTTATGTCCACATAGCGGAAAAAGTACTGGCAATTTCTATCAAATGTGATTTACCAGACCTCAATAGCTCTAATGGCATAAGAGTTATACCCAGTTTGTAACATTGCATATTTGAGTGAAAAAGCCGATCTTGACCAATTTGACCTCTGGAGGTCAAACCATTACCTAGCACAAAACATGCGAAGTAATTTCTACTGAATTCACGCGAGCTTCATGCACTTGCAGATTTGCGCTAACGCCCATATTTTCGGAGTTAGAGGGGCCATCGATGGCCCCGGTGGGAAGGTGGCGCCGGACCCCGTGGGGCGCGGGTTAAATCTTGGTGCCTCTCTCCCATACGCCATACACGTTTACGCAAGAACATTTTCTGATTGATGGAAAGTAGAAGGGTTCAGCTGGGTTAGAAAACGAGGTTAAAATGTGCTGACTAGTGCGGTTATATTCTATACAAGTGGCGGATCCAGGGCTTCATGGATGGGGGGGAGCTAGGGGCTGGAGCATTCCCCGCCATTGCCTCGGAACATCCTCAGGCTGTGTAGCTTCTATAGGCATTCTGAAATTTCGGGATGTCTTGAGCCTCCCTAGCCCGCCCCCTTGTATCTGCCACTGCCCTCAACTGAGAAGTTATCTCGGAATATTTACAGGATTGCTGTGGATCCGGCTCCAAATCAGCCTTTAAGGCGTCCTGAAATTCTCCTCATCGCATTTGGCTGGGGTCATCTGGTGCAACAACACGAGTGTCTTGGAAAACGAGTCGCACGAATGGCACTTAATTAATTTAAGGGCTTATCGACGTACCAACTGCCAGGGTCATACGGCGTCGCCAACTCTTGAAGGGTTTCTCGGGAGCCAGCTTGCTCCCTTGTTCAGGGAAGCCTCCGGGCCTTGAACCCGGGTCGGCTGAATGGAAGCAATGCCAAACGAGTCGCACTTGAGCTTTGCATTTTATTAACCGGAGGACGTCACTAAGAAATAACGATAATTTGACCGCTTAATGACTCACCAGCAGCCAATGTTATGCGGCGTTGTTACCTCATGCGGCGTTACCAGCTCTTATCTTATTTAGAGGGATTTGTGGGATCAGAACAACTTGTTCCGAGGCTCTGTCGGGACTTGAATACGGGACCGGTGGCTCAGGAGAATTTGATGCTATTTTCTGAGCTACCCATCCCCAAGGACGGTGACAGGAGAAAAGGTTTCGTGTACTTATGGTGATAATTACATCTTTGGCTTAGAGCCCCGGTGAATTTTGTCAGCTTGTGTATAGACATCAAGGACAACTATTTTCACGTTTTGATAATATTCGCTCTCCCGTCCTTAGGCTTAACCCTCGCCCCACCGGGGTCATCGATGGCCCCTAAGGTTTTTCCGGGATAGCAGAAAAACGACGAGGTTAAGGACTCTACCTCTCACTGCATCATTTTCCCACCATCCCTGAAATTTTTTACTCGGGGTCACCCAAGGTCAGGTCACCAGACGAGGTCAACCAAGGTCACCTCACTTCAACTTTAGAGCTCTGTAAGAGCTACATTTCAAAGTCGATCGATTTGACACTTCCTACACTTCATGGCCCCTCCAGGGTCTACAAGGTGTATATCCGGGATTTTTCGATTTCGTGCCCTGAGGTCAGGTCACGAGGCGACCTCTCCCATTGAAAAAGCATGGGGAAAAGCTGTTTCATGATCTAAAAGCCAGAAAAATGATTGAAAATGCTCAGACTGCTTAGGACAACGTTTTTGGACACCCTTTCACGGATCCCAGGGGGCATATTTGCCCTTTGACTTTTCCAAGGTCATCCAAGGTCACCAGAGGTCAAAAACAGTATTCTGACAATAACTTTTGACCTAATTAAGTTAGAGCGCTGAAACAAACACCATCGTGTTTGCCTTGTCACTGGCTTTCATTTGATATACGGCAAGGTCACTTTCTGACCTTTCGTGACCTCAGGTCATCTTAGGTCACGAGGTGACCTCTGGAGGTCAAACCACTGGCGGGAGGTCTTTACGTTTCACATAGCGGAAAAAGGACTGACAATTTTTTATCAAATGTGCTTTACCAGACTTCAATAGCTCTAATGGCATGAGAGTTAGGCCCAGTTTGCTTAAGCATTGCATATTTGACTGAAAATAGCCGATCTTGACCTAATTTGACCCCTGGAGGTCAAACCATTGACCTGAGCACTAAAACATGCGAAGTAATTTCTTACTGAATTCACGCGAGCTTTCTATTTCACTTTGCAGATTTGCGCTAACGCCCATATTTTCGGAGTTAGAGGGGGCCATCGATGCCCCCTCGGTGGGGCGAAGGTGGCGCTGGACTCCCGGTGCGGCGCGGGTTAAAACTGAAGCATCTTACTTAAGCCCTGTTTCAGCTGTCAGCACAGTTTTGTCAGCACCAATCAGCGAGCTGCGTTACGCCTACGTTACAGGACTGTAGCCTCTCCCCGGGAACTAGTTCTAGAGGTTTTACGGGCTGACAGCCTGCTGTTAGTGCTGATGAAAAACCGTAAGTGCACGAAGTGGCAGCCTAATATTTTTTAATGTTATAAAGTTTCAAGTTCCATTTGCTTAGCACAAGCGAGAGGCGATTATGGCGCTGATGTTACTTTTCTAGAGGAGAGGCTAGAGGTCCTGCTGCCAAAACTGTGCTGACAGCTGGAACAGGGCTTTAGACAGTAGGTTAGACAGTATCACTCGTGCCATCGCATTACCAGCTTTCCCTCTAACACAAGTACCGTTTCTCTAGCAACCCCAGCATCATTAGAACATGTTTTAACACCATGCTTTCGTAACAATACCTCAGACTGTTACGTAAGGGTCTGGGTTTTTTATAAAAAAATTCTCATCCCAACGCCAACTCCGGACCTGCAGGACTCAAATAGCCCCGCAATGTTTCGGCACTGTTCTCAGCGCATAAGTAAGGTGATATAGGTATGTAAACAATACAATGTTGATCATTGAATCTAGAGGGCTCGTCAAATTGATCACGGATGCAGAGGAAATTGTGGGATTAGGCGGGCGCGCACTGTCAGAAAAACACAAAGAGAATTTCACGTTAGGGGATATTTCATTCAGATTTAATCTGTCCAAACCAGGACTCATCTATGCGTTTCGATCTAGCCTAGTCTATGCGATCATCTAGCATCTATGCGATCATCTAGCCAGTTTCGATCTCATGAATCCTGTAAAGCTAAAATTACAAGTAGGCTTAGCCTTTGCGCTGTGGCCGTCGATTTTATTCCCTCTCCTCCACCTCCATATCATTTTCGAATCGCCGGAAAGGCTTCCCTTTCCCGGCTCAATGTCTGTTCAATGTCCGCTCAATGTCCGCTTTCAGGCTCAATGTCCACTGAATCGTGAGAATCAAGTTTAATTCCACCCTATTTGACACAATGTTAAATCCTATAAAGTAATCTAGCTGTGCAACAATTTCCAAAGGCTTACACAAGATCTTAGCCGTCTTCCTCGTTGTACGAGATTTAGGATTAGCAATTTGACACCGGCAGAGTTCTGGCTTAGGTTCCAGGGTTCAATGCACTTGGCTTGATGACGCTGACCGTTTGAGTAGTTATGTGACGTGGGTCACTGACCTCAGATGAACTATATGGAAAATATAAGAAGACTTTTGAGGCTGATGCCTTTAGCAAACCCGCTTAGGACCTACCTTGCCGATATTTTGGTATTTAACCCTTTCTAGGTTAAACAAAGTAATGGTATAGTGCGGTACAGTCTTATAAAATCACTGAAGCTATCTGTACTTAGTCAGTCACCGAGCTGCTAAACCATTGATAGCTTATTAGCTAAAGGTCATCTGAGGTCAGATACCATATAAATATTCAAACAAGGTCACTGACTTAATGTAGTCTTTTCCAGTGTATTAGGTGCCGCCACAGATAACACATTTTTGCGGCCAGTCAAACTTAAACCTCCTACTGACAAGAAACTTTCCCCTCTAGAGCCAAAAGCCCATCGCAGTTTTTTTATCATAAATTTTGTCTAAGTTGTTCTCAGTTCGACTGCTGGAGTCGGAGTCTCACTACAGTCATCAAGGGACTTGTCACGGAAACCCCGACCCCACCACCCGAACGATCAACTCCCACAATGGAGGGTTGATTTAGAAGCCAAAGTGTAACTTCCCACAAAGCACAGGGACGGCCGCCCCGCTCAGGTCACCCTCTCACCAGTCAGTTGCCAGCCGACCTGTACGTCGGGTATACTATTGAGCGCCTTGTTGGCGTCATGGTCGCCTTCTTCATACACCAACTGGGTATAAGACTTTCCCCGACTTTCTCTATCTGGCTGAAATTGGGAAATTCTCGGACAAATATGAGAAGGGTCAGGTCCGCCTACTCCTCCCCCCTTATTTCGAACGGTATGGCTGTTGCAGTCTAACGTTATATGCCCCTCGGCTGACTCGTGCATTTTTTCTTGACTTTCTAAAGTCTGTCTGAAAGATCTCGATGACCCAAAATTATACCATTTGATATACAACAGTATAGGTTGAAACATTTACAGGGGGCAAAAACTCGCCAGATCAAACAACGGTCATCTATTGAGGCCAAAACTCGCCAGGTCAAACAGCGGTCATCTATAGTCTTTTGAAGGTTTTTAGAATGTCATTGCACGCAAGGACGGTTATACGATAGTCGGGTTGTAAACGTCCCCCTCCCCCCGCCCTCCTCAATCGGTTCCGGTCAGGCCGTACGCCGTTTCTTTCCATTGAGCAGACACCGTTGTGAACGCTCTAGCCTTTAGAGAACTTGGCAGCATGTGCTGAAAAGCAGCCCGATAAAGTGGAGCTAATAATTAAGCCGATTGAGGAGAAATTATTGCACATAATTTCTAACTTTCTAAGAACTACACTCTATATGAATCTAGAACCGCATACATTATGACACTGCCAATTTCATCCAACAATTTCGGCTGAATTTCTCGTAAAGCATGTGAACGCGCCTCCACCAATCAGCGGTCGCCATCCGCCCTGCGCTGCTTGCCCGGGGGGCACAGAGGTGACAGGGGTCACGCTCGCTAAGGACTGGCTGCGATGTCACAGTCTCGGTGGCAAGAGGTAAAATAGTGTGATACAATGTCTACTTGCTAGACTTGATGACGATGAGGGTTTTTAGTGCGTGCTGATGGATTGAGGAAGGGGGCAGGTGTGCGGACATTCTGTGAGGTGAAGGTGGATATATGGGTGAGATTTTTGCAGGTTGTGCAGGATTTCGATTTTAATTTTGATAATTTCGATTTTCGTATTGGTATCTGCAGGCGTATGTTTTCCTGTAAGCATTAGAAATATGCGCTCATGGAATAAGCTGTCACGCAAATATTCCTGGCCAGCAAAGTTGATTACGCTTATTTCAATTGTGGAGTGTTTTTTGCGCGATTAATGAGTCTTGATATTTTCATCGATAGTTCATGTTTTGAAAGGTTAGGTCAGATGCGTGACATTGATCAGTGATTGGGCACTGTAAGTTATGCCGTTCTGCGTCTCTCAATTTTTGCGTTGATCAGGGCAAAGCAGGGGGAGGAACTGAATTTTGCCACCTCCCACTTCCAGCCGGACATGCGTTAACACGCGCCCCGCTGGGGTCCCTTGCATGACGCGCCCCGCTGGGGTGGGCGTTTTTCGCCCCTTCCCTCCGTATCTCGTTCCCCACGAAAGCTAAAGGGAAATTACTGGCGGCGTTCGAAAGCTCTTGACAAGACAAAGTGATTTTGTAACAATAATTTTTATGTCAGGTCAATATTGAGGTCAGCATAGGTCAAAGAAGGTTCCATAGACTTAAAACAGAGCAGTGTACGTTTCCCTCTCTAGATCTGCCCTCAGCGAAGCTAGAGCAAATCTTTATGCACCATTGGATTCCTCTCATAGCGGCAAATCCAATGCTATATAATATGACCTTGCTAGGTCAAATAGTCAAAATGACCTGACCTCGACCTAGGTCAGGATTACAGAGTGACCTGGTATGGTCATGTTGCATATCAATCGACTCCCCGTGACAATATAAGCGCAATGCAAGCAAAATGGGAGCTTTGTCTCAATTCAGTGAGAAGTTATTGGCCAAACAATCACTCTCTGCTCCCGTGACCTGATATGACCTTTGAGAGGTCAGATGCTTAAAAAATCAACTTTATGGTCAAGATCGTAGTAAGAATAGACAGTTTGAGGATTTTCAGCTTTATCTATCCAGTATTTACTGAAAACGAGTCCATTCTATTTTTCACAATAGAATTTAATGGGGTGACCGAAAAATTGACCCCACCTTAGGTAAAAAATATCAAAATTCCGAGATAACAGATTTGTAGACCCCAATGACCTTATAATATTGTGAAAGTTTCAAACTGATTGGTTCGCCAATGTTCCCTGGGCGCTGCTTCAAACTCGTAATTTTAGGTTTTGAGTTGGGTCACTTGACCCTGAATAGCTCCTTGACCTGACATGACCTTAACTCAAAAATTTCGTTAGATGTGTAAAATTGATCAGGGGTAAGGTACTGTAAGTTTCGTTGTTCTGCGTCTCTTCGTTTTTGAGCTATCTGGGGAAAACCAGGAGGGGTGAATTTCGCCCCCCCAGCGGGGCGCGTGTTAATATTCATTCAGGGCCTATATGTTCCCCTTTATCGTTCTGCTAATTTCGAGCCTTTAACACTTGCCCTGCGCTTGTAGCTTCCCTTAGTTTAATTCTGTTTTAGTTCATGTCAGTCTTTCGTCTGGTCTAAGCTCTAAAACCCTGTAAACCACTTGGGCTGAGCGGTGTTTTTGAGTAGAGAGAAAATCGTGATGAATTTCTGGTTTTAAATTGGCTTGGCTAGAGGTTTGGGGATTGCACTTGTGGCCGGGATTGGATCTTTTTAGCTGTGATACATTCGGAAATTGATTTTGACCAAGTCCTCGATCCTCCATTGTCCGCTGATGGTGTTATTAGAATTTCCATTCCGTGAGAATATAAAAAATATGTCGTGACGGCATTTCGAAATTTCCAAATGGTAATGCTTAGTATTTTTCAAGTCTTATAAAATCTAAGACCTTCATTGTTTGAACGCAACAGGGAAGTAAATTTTGCTCGAAAAGCTATCCGTAGAACAAACAAGCTATAAAAACACGTTAGAAAATTATTGGCAATAACAGCTCTGTACTTAAAGGAATTGAAAAAAGTTCGAAGTCTTGGGATGAACACGCTGTACAAATACTTTGAATTTTTTGTTTTTGGGTCTCATCGTCTCAAGGCGTGAAACACCACACTCATTGTTTGATTTTATTCCAGAAAATACGGTCACTGTACAATATTTATCTACATACACCCTACAGCTCACAGAGCAGGAAAACAACAGCTGCAAATGCATGTAGAGTTTGCAAGTTTGCAGGCTGGTAAGAACAGATAATCAACAACTGATAGAGCGTACTTACTGCATTTCTGTTCCTTCGAGAGCTGCATAAATGTTTGCTCAATGCTTTAAAATCCGTATAAATTCCTGGGATTTCAAATAAGAATGATGCCAACTATGTCAAGGACAAAGAGTGAGAAGGAACACACATACACTCAAGTAGGAAACGCCAAACCTCTGGCAGTGACCCCCTTGACGATCTCTCATCAGACGCCATTCATGAGAGCAGTTCATATATCATGAAAACGCAATATTTCCCAACTGCGTCTGGCTCGTGAAGAGAATGACGGCATTATTAATTATCCGGGACATAATTAACAGGATTACATAATTATTAATCATGAGTGCACTTTTTCCATTTCCTCCTTGTTTCCGCATTCGAACGAATACTAGAAGGGCATGCACTATTGTACTCATCTCATTTGTTGGTATTCGTTATTTCTAGGCATGCTCATATTTAGGCAAGAATTTACGAATTGTCTTACCGATATCCATTGACGTCGCATTGCTTGCGTTGTTGAACGTCTGTGTCTTAACAGAGCCTTACGATTGAACGGCATAAACGAAATTACGATTGCGAACAGCCAAGTTTGTTTCCACAACCGTAATATCTGTAATGGTCGAAGGATCTTTGAAGGGCTTCTGCATCTCTGGCCTAGCGCCCCTCACAGATATCGTTACCATCACTCTAAAACCCGTACAAGTAGCGCTACTAACATCCCATCTTTGTATAGATGTCACTGCCATCGCTGCCACTGGCCCCGGGCTGGGAGTACAGCTGGGTTGGACGTTGGGGATTCGAAATTGAATAGTGATTGTGTGCTCGTGACTTTTAATTCTGCCCTAACCCTTTTATAGAGGGCCTGGAATGTCTAAAGGAATGGTATACCATTGGCCGAATGCTGATAGGTGAAATGTTTGCTTCTTGGACCAGATCTCATTGCATATGGCAAGTATGCCAGAAAATATAGATCTCATTTCTTTCCTAATCATCTCGTTTACTTGCAATATATTCGCACCTGAGAGGAAACCACGAGGCTTGAACGGAGTCCTAAGCCAATCTATCGCTGGTCTCAAGCCCGCATCGGGTCATCTATTCGACAAAATCATGAATCGTCTCTTCGACAAGATCACGATATTAATCGCCATCATGGTCTTAATCGTCGAACACGTCCTGATGTCCCATACCAGTGTGTGTAACTGACGATATCCTACGAAATCGTTACACACACGGCCAATCAAGATTTCGTCCACAAATATTCGCCACGTTGAGATTTCTTGCCGAGACCGGAGTTCTCACAGGCTGCTCCCCTTGTTCGCCTCGGGGGCCAGCCATATGTCTGATGTGCAGTCGCCCCCTGGGTACCTGAAAAGGGAACACGGGAGGTCGGCTGACGTACTCTGAACCCGATATCCAGGTGGATAATCTTTCTGTTTGCTTCTTGGCGTGATTTTGGTTTGATTTGTCGGAAAATCCGGTAGATTGAATCAGGATGGGGATTTTGGATTATCATTTTTGTCGATTGAGCCTTGTTTTCGAATATCGATTGGATTTGGGCTGATAATCAGGTACTGCAAGCCGGTTTTCCCGAGTTCGTGGGAGAAACCTGGGGTATGAACCAGATTGGATCTATATTAAAATAAAATCATAAATACCAAAAAACAGTATTTGACAATAACTTGACCTAATCACTAGCGAAAAACCATCGTGTTTTTGTCACTGGCTTATTTGATATACGCAATCACTTTACCTTTCGTGACCTCAGGTCATTTAGGTCAGAGGTGACCTCGGCTAAACCGGCGGGAGGTCTTACGTTCTAGCGGAAGTACTGGCAATTTGCTATCAAATTACTACCAGGCCTAAACTTATGACATAAAGTTATGCCCAGTTGCTTAATCATTCATATTTAGTGAATAGCCATCTACCTAATTGGCCTGATAACATACCGAGCACTAAAACATGCGAAGTAATTCTACGAATTCACGCGAGCTTTCCTCATTGCGCAACGCCCAAATTTGGAGTTAGAGGGCATGGGCCGGTGGGTGCGGTGGGGGCGGTTAAATGGGAGAAACCTTGGGTAAGGAACGGATTGGGTCTGGATTGATCGGGGAAACTTGGGGTATGAACCGAATTGGGTCTGAATTGATCGGGGAAACTTGGGGTATGAACCGAATTGGGTCTGAATTAATCGGGGAAACTTGGGGTAAGAACTGGATTGGATCTATATTAAATGGGGGAAACCTTGGGTAAGGAACGGATTGTATCTAATCGATCGGGGGGAACTTAGGATATGAACCGGATTAGGTCTGAATTGATCGGGGGAAACTTGGGGTATAAACTGGATCGGGTTACGTCGGTTTAAGATGGATCTGATTGGAACGGATTGGATCTGAATGTTCTGGACCAGGATGTACTCGAGTTGCCGGTACACGGGTGGTACTGCTGTTGCACGGCACGCTAATGGTGTTGATATCTTTAGAAATAGTTCACGATAAAGTATGCAGGTAGATAAACACTGTATAATACAACTGGACCGTGCATAGTAACCGTTGACCTTAATGGAATAGAGAAGAAGGTGCGTCATATTACTGGAAGGGTATTTAGCACGCATTAAACATGGAATAAACGTTCAAAATATGTTGTTTCATGATTATTTCATTTCAATTTACGTGCAGCTTATTACGGAGAATGTCGTCAGATGGCAAACACTTGGAAAATTATATTCAAATCTTACACCGACATTGACGCCTAAATAATCTCTGCCATCGACCGGCATCACTATAAACAACCGCGGAACACAATTCCCCTACTTGGGTTCTATTCATGTTTGTGCCTTTGGCACAAGGGTTCTGGGGAATCTTACTTCAAGCCTCTACCCAATTGGGAAATATTTAACCTCACCGTCCAGAAAAGGGGCCTTTGTAAATACCAACTGCTGCATTTATGGCCTGGCCTGTAATTATCACCACGTATCGAAACATGCAGAAACTTATGTACAAAAGCAAAACTGTTTATATTTTCGCAATAGCTACTATTTATTCGTTCGTTGTTAGGACTTTCTCCACTCGAGTTTAAATAAGTTGAAGGAGCTTTCGACCTGTATTTCAGGCCTTCGTCAGCAGTTTGATGCATGGTAACATGGTAATCGATTTGATGCATGGTAGAGAAGCACATAATGGGCATCGATTACCATGTACCATGTATCAAATCGATTACCATGTACCATGTATCAAATCGATTACCATGTTACCTTGTATCAAACTGCTGACGAAGGCCTGAAATACAGGTCGAAAGCTCCTTCAACTTGTTCAAACTCAAGTAGAGAAAGTCCGAACAACGAACGAATTATTTACGACTCCGCCAGGTCATTTCGAGTTACTATTTAAAGTCCCGTATAAGCGACGGGCGCGCGCCGAGACCCACCTCATCTCGTGGGCGAGCACGGGACCACCGGGCTCTTCATGGAAGTCAATGAGGAAGTCCTTGTCCAGAGTGAGACCTCCCTTCTCAGTGTCGACGTTGATCCTCAGCATCATGGTGCCGCGCCTGCCAACCAGGGAGCGACTGCTAATGTTTCTAACACGTGTGCCTCGTATGGAACCAAAAACCATCGCTCGTAGACTTAGCTCGTAGTTGTTGACCGCTCTTTAAAGGAACTTGAAAATCCTAACACGTCCTTATCTAGCTAGGCAAAGTTCTGAAGGTGCCATTCGAACGTTTGAAGATTACAAACGTCCACGCCACGATTTTTCGAATGGGCGCGGGGTTCAATGATAAAAGACTTACGGTAAAAGCCTTTATTTTTCAGATTAAAAAATTGTACTTTCTTTTCCTTGCGTTCGATATTGTACCAATTTCAGCTAAGAATATCGTTTTGAAAATAAATTGACCTTCCAAAACTTTGAAACATGGTTAAGGCTACTACCCAAGCTTAATATCAAAGTTAAATGCTTACTTAATCAATAGCTGACGAGAAATACATATACGCACTGACAACGCGAAGAATCGACGGTGTAACTACGTTTTTAGTTACGCGCCTCGACACATTCATACCGGATATTTCCCACCTGGGTAGCCTTTTGGATAGAACAGCGGGCAAGTTATGGGTAAATTGTAGGGTGAGTAGGAAGACAATGGTGTAGCCAGTATAAAGGGTTTCAGAGGTCTGCGGCCCCCAGGCCAGCCCTTTGGTCACGTCCCTTGGTTGTATCCCTTAGCTTTAGGCTTCATCTCCCTTTGAGGTACATTTTAACACGCGCATTGAACCAATAAGTCCCCAGTACAGCCTAGATTCGACATTTACGATGTTGTCTGACCTTGAAGGTATTGACCTAGGTCATCGCAACTTTGCCATCAGCGAGATCACTATCGTCTCCATACACCCCCAACGGGCGTTAGAAAAACCCTGTTCTGAGATTTCTGAGATCTCAAGAGGATAAGCAGCTTAGGACCCCTCCACTGCGCGTTGACGTCAGACCCCCTCCACTGCACATGTTAATGGGTCTAAGACGGCCATGTCCCATACGTCTGAAACATTCAAAGTTTACCCAATTATAGCCGATTTTGACCTACTTACTTCAAAACTCTTTTGTTTTTCATTCAATTTTACCCGATGTGTCTTGGTAAAATTGACCCAAGAGTCAGCGTTGGACCCAGATTTGCCTCCGTCAATAATTTGGCTTATCTATGGAATAGATGAAATCATAGGTCGGATTGGGTCGGACAGCTACGGAAGTATGTCGCACGGCTGAGAGAATCCCACGGTAGAGAGAGAGAGAGAGAGAGAGAGAGAGAGCCTCTCACCTGACCATATCGGGGTAGAACTGTTTGTCCCATGGCGAGTAGAGAGAGTCCGTCACGTAGAGCCTCTTCCCGTCTAGACTCATCTGCAGCATCTGCGGCGATCCCTCGATCCTCCGCGACTTGATGTACACAGGCTGGGGCTGCTCCTGAAATATCACCATCACCATCGTTATGGTAATTCTGCCGCTCGTCAAATGCAGTGAGCTTCTTGCGCTATACCACCTAACATGGGTGTGCTCACTGACGATCCAGGGGGTTGGGGTGACAAACCGGACAATCGCCTCTATCCCCCATTTTTGCCGATTTTCTTTAAAAAACATACGCTTTTCACGATGTTTGGTTCCGTTGCTTACCCCCAAACCCTCGGTCTGGAGCCGACCCTGGGTGTACTTAACGTTAATACAAAATGATAGAGAAGGGTCACCATGAAAAATCTGAGAAATAGCAGCCCTCTGAAAGAGCTTCGCCTCGGATTTTTTGTGTGGCAAATATGACAGGCTGTGTAGGCTGTGTAGAGAGGTATCGAATAAATTCACGCGAGATCGATTTCAATACAGTTCCGTAGATCCATGTTATTGGACAGGAGCAAAGACAACAGGCGGATCCAGGATTGCCAGGGGGGCACCTTACCAGGGTGGCGCCCTCCGGACTGGAGGCGCCATTTTTGACCGTCAAAATGTATCAGGTTGGCGCCGATTTTCGCTTCGCATCCTGGGGAGGAGGTGGATGCGACATTTCAGGGGGCGCCATCGACCTTCTACAGGGGCGCCGTGACTATTTCAGGGGGCGCCGAGAGTCGATTGGGAGGGGGCACGTGCCACGATTTTCCCTCTGGATCCGCCTATGGCAAAGACTGAACTAATCGGTCGGGTAGACATTTTGGGCAGAGGGAAACCCAACCGGCACGGAGTTGGACACATTTAGAAAATAGGTCAAATGACAAAAGAGCGATCCTGACTGAGCTCAAAACAAACCACATATTTTCGAAAAGAAATGAAGCGGGTAGAGAATATTTTAACTTAGCAGCTCTGTTCTTCAATTGCACAGCGTACCATTAGTGATACAATATTGGTACTGTGTTCAGTTTCTACTAAAACGAGGGACCCCGCTGCGAAAACCCCAAACCGCCACAGTGCCAGATTTTAACATGCAGCCCAATGGGCCGATTGTTAGTAGTTGCGAAAGTTGTCGCCTAGATAACGGAAATGGACAGTCAATTTTTCGAAAATACACGATTGTGGGCATATTTAAGGCATTAACGATAACGCAGATACTTTATCGAGTACTTCGTCCATTTTTCAGGTTACATCAGATTTACAGTTTGGGTCTCTCGATTTAGCGGCCCTATTTCTTCGAATTATTATTAAGTACGCCTAAAAGCTACTAATAAAAGTACTATGTGAGGAAAAAAAAACATAGCAGGCAGCAACTCACTAAACCCAACAGCGACAAACAAGTTAGAAATGTTTATGGATGTAGAGCCTGCCAAAAATTTAAACAGGCCGGAAGCCACTTATTTTGAGGGCATATTTATTAGGTATATGTGAGATAAGTGCAGGCTAAAACTAGCTAGAATAAATATTGCTGCCCATGGCTTATCTAAGATGAATGTAGGCTATTGCAAGACTGATGCACTTTCCCATATCAAACTTGGGTTTTCATTCCTTGGCCTGCTTGTGCCTTAGCTTATTTGTGCCCCAGATTGGTTAGATATATTTGGAGCTGGAGAAAATTGGGAGAGTTGGCGCCAGCAACAGGCTGGCAACAACAGTGATTCAGGTGAGTTTTCATGATCAAATTATCATACCAATATTGTACAGATAGCAAATGTGTGCTAATGCAGTCCTCCACAAAGTGTTAACACCCACACTGGAGAGGGCCTGGAACTAACGTGCACTGAGGGGCCGAGAGACCCCTTCTATCTCAGAAAATCACAGCAAATCTCAGAAAGAGACTTCGAAAAACCTGGTTAGGGGTGTGTTGCTTACTACCAGTGGTGGTAAGCAACGCACAGGACCTGAACTGCATGGAGTTAAAGCAGGATTTTGACTACACTGGATCTTTCTTTGGTATGTGAATTCCAATACCTCTGTACCTATTAGGCCAATAGACATAATTTTACATCTATGCAGGCTAGTTGCCTCAGAGTTTTTACTGCAAGAATGAATGACCAGGCAGGTGATGATCGTGAGTGGGATGCAAATTTTAAGCATTTGATGTGTTTATAAAAATGCTACCTAAGGTCCACTTTACCAACACATTTTCGGTAGATCCAAATACTATGTTGACATTAACATTTTTACCTTTTGTTGATATGTGAGATAGAAGTTTAGTGGGGGAAGCTGTGGTTAGGGTTCCCAATTGTGTGTACATGTACTCTCCCATTATTAGATAAGTATGTTCCCAATAATGACTATTTTCATGATAATTGCTACATTTAATCATGTGGAAAAGTACCATAATTGGAAACACTCCTTCCAAAAATGGAAACTTCTTCAAAAGGAAATGCATGTCATTGAGGGAAACTGTGGTCAGAGTTGCCAATAATAGTTATGATCCCAATACTGGAAAAAATGACCCATAATTGGAAATTTTCCTTCCAAAAACAAAAACATGATCTATAAATGAAAACTCAGTTTACTACTTTCATGCTGTAAAGGTTTGGTGCTAGAACCTTGTCTGCTGCAAAAAGTAAGGGACAGGTAGAGGACATTCAGCATATTGAAATGGTATTCAAGTATACAATTATTATTTCCAGCTCTGTGTGACAGAGGAGGCATACGTCGCATTGAGTTTGTGACAGCCAGCATACTTTCTGCACCTCTGATTTTGGGGAGGGGAACGCGCCACCCGGTTGACCAGTCGGAAGGGATGCGTACCCCCACACCTCCCCGGCTTTGATGCCCATGGCTATTTGTAAGGACCGCCGTTCGGTAGGACATATCGATCAACTAAATAGTACTTACAAAACTTAGTGCAAAATTTTCAAATGTTGTCAGAAGCATACCTATAGTTGCTTGCCTCAGTACCGGAGTTTCACTGGAACTATTTCTGTCTGTCATGAGCGTGCGCCGGTGAGCTGATCTTTCGAAATGCCTGTTTTTGGCAATAAGTGTTATATTTCCAGAGGTCATGCGCATTGAATTTGATTTCGCGTGGAACGGTTCAAATACAATTTTGGTTGTTATGATGTAGACTGTGTACAGTCCGAGGTGAGCCCTGACCACATAGGTAGTTTCAGCAGCTGAAAACCCGTCAGAGCCGTTAGTTTCAGCACAGTCATAAGCTGAAAGTCATTGTTTTTCTCATTTGCCAGAAACGGATGGCCACTTTCATTCATTTGCTATGAATAAGCGTCAGGGGCGTCGCCAGGATTTCGCTCAGGGAGGGGAGGGCAGCAGCAAAAACAACCCCCCACAATAGGACCAAAATGACCCCAATCATAAGCTTCGGAAAAGGGGGGATAGGGGCCTGAGCTCTTTTTTGTCAAAAATTTCCTGTTCTCAGTCAAAATGGGGGCGAACCGGAAAGTTTTAGAACAGCGAGAAGCCCAAATTCGTACAGTTTTAGTCTAGGTGGAGAATTTGTCAGCATCAGGTTGAAGTTTGCTGGTCTCCTCAATTTTGGCGGTGGCGACGCTTATGGCCCCAAGGAGCAAAAAGGCCCGATATACGGACGTGCCCAGGCAGTCGGTTTGGAGTAAAACGCATGTAAAACCCACTCAAAAATAATACATAAAGTAAATACAAAACGCTGGGCGTCGTAGATGGCGGATGGCAGAATTGGACTGCCAATTATGCAAGCAATTTTTTCACATTAGCTACACCCATACAATCATTTCAAAGGAGAGCTGCCCTAAAATATACTCTGTGCAGCATGGAAACATTTGAGTACATACACCATTTCGTCAAGAACTTCTATCCTGGCGAGCTAGGCCAAACAGTTGGCAGCGGTGGGCTTCGAACCCACGCCTCCGAAGAGACTGGTGCCTTAAACCAGCGCCTCAGACCGCTCGGCCACGCTACCACTTACCGGCTTAAAAGAACTGTTCTGCTCGGATTGGCTCACCGTTGTCTTCTAACACCTATTTTGCATACATCTTACATAAACCTGAAACAGCTTTTACTTAACTCACCGATAGCTCCTCATCATGAGTGACCTTGACCTTTCCCCCGTGTTGGATGGCTCCGCCCAGGAAGATCTGGCCGACCAATCGGGGCCGGCGGGGGTTTGTGACGTCATATTGCCGGATGTCACCATGCACCCAGTTGGAAAAGTAGAGGTACCGGTCGTCCAGGGATAGCAAAATGTCTGTCATCACGCCTGTGGAGAATCCCAGATCACGCTCACTGTCGAGGAGTGAAGGAACACCGGTAAAAAATTGATGATTGAAGACCCACAAGTGTAATCCATCCAATTTATCATTCATTCGACGGCAGGTGACTGGCAGTGCTGCAGAACACATGCGCCATGCACCATCTGGTGAAGTTTTCGCGCTGCATCTAATTGCCGTGGGAAAATTTTCCAACGTGGTTGCTGGATAATGATTGAGGTTGAGCTTATCAATTGAGAATCAGCTCAAGTACCGAATTCTCTGTTCGATTTGATCTGGTAGATGATAAAAGCTATATTAACTTTTACCTTTCCATCAGTACTAGTGCCCATAGGAGGAACGTCAGAATATGGGGGCAGGGACATTTTGAAGTCATTTTTCCAGTCAACGCCATAGGGTTAATGGTTAAGAATCAGAATATTGGGGGCATGGCCCCCTGGCCCACCCCGTTCCTACGCCTATGCTGGTGTCAGATGTGCATGTTTCAATTTGTCTACTTTTTCTTACGTAATGAACGTAGATGCATTTTGTTCCGAGACCTGTGATAGTCGATTTTTTGGGGGCCTTGGACAGTGGTGGATCTGGCCGGTCGGTTTGGGAGGGGCAAACCAAAGTCGAAAAGAAAACGTCACGCAGTGAAAAATTGCGCTACAATATGACTTCCCGGTAGAATTTTGGGTATTTGAGGCGAAAAGCCAAAAAACCGCCACCGGATGAAAGATATGGGCTTGAGATACTTTTTCCTACCCAAAGCCACATATTTCCACCGAACTTAACTGCTTCTGTTTGAAGTTGATAGTTAACGCACCAAAATTTGCTTATACCTAAACCAAAAAGGAGTCGGGACAAAGAGGAGGTCGATCGCTTTGGGGGGCAAAACATAGTTTTTCCCCGAGCTTTTCCGTTGGGGGGGCAAATGCCTTTCCCCCTGGATCCACCACTGGCTTTGGATCTCACGTAAAATCTTTTGATTGTATTCTAATTTCTAAAAAAAAATGGAAAGGAAAATAACAGTTACACTGTCGAGATTTGTTTTGTTTTCGTTACGTTAAACACCACCATTACAACATATACCAGTTCAGCAATCATTTTACACATCATCGTTCAATACAATCAACGTAAATAAATGGATCAGATATAAATTTAGCAGACAATTCAACAAATAATCATCAATAGCTTAATCAGATCATCAACCAGCTTAATTTTCCCATAGTGCCATGGTTGTGTGTGTGCTTAGTTGTGCATTGATGAATGGTTTGTGTCTGTGGATGTAGAGTGCTTCATTAATGAAGAGGCTATACATATGTGTATATATATATATATATGTATATTATTGATATGCTCTTGACATTATAGATGGTATATGGAAGAGACTTATAATTGTTTTATTGATTTACTTTACATTTATTTTTTATAGACGTTTCGATGGCAAAGCACCTTCGTCAGTATAAACAGTAAAACCACATCAAAAAGACATCAAAACGACACATATATGAAACAGCATAAAATTAATAAACAATAAACATATATATATATATATATATATATATATATATATATATATATATAGCAGGATGTGATTATGACGAATGAACCACACTACTAATAAACGCCGCTACTTATGCTTTGACCTACCTGGCATTACGGGCATCGCCCATCCCTCGACCTTCTTCGGAGGTATGGAGATGACCTTTTCGGCGGCCCATCTTCCGTTGGGCTCTCGGTAGAAGCGGAAGACCACCGCGTTGAGGGCGCACCCGACGAAGCCCTGCGCTTCCTTGGGGTCGTGCATGAACCTGGGGATGTGAGCCAAATCGTGAGGCTACCACAAGCCAATATACCTTTACTTAATGGTACGTTCAAGAGGGATTCCTACACGCCTGAGTGACGTCACACAGGCGTGGAGGAGTTCCTTTATCATTGGGTCGTGGGTTAACCCGCGCCCCACCGGGGTCGGCCCACCTTCGCCCACCGGGGGCATCGATGGCCCCCTCTAATTTCGAAAATATGGGCATTAGCGCAAATCTGCAAAGTGCAATAGAAGGCTCGCGTGAATTCAGTAAGAAATTACTTCACATGTGTTAGTGCTCAGGTCAATGGTTTGAGCTCCAGAGGTCAAATTAGGTCAAGATCGGCTATTTTCACTCAAATATGCAATGATTAACACGCGCATTGACGGGGGTCTGAGCCACCTTCGCCCCCCTAAGATCTCGAGAACCACGGTAGGTAGCGAAAAATGGTAAACGGCGTTGGGCTGCCCATCCACTTCTCTATCGAAAACATTTGAACCATTTTTTTCGTCAGGTCACATTTAAGGTCACGAGAGGTCAAAACATGGCCGTCATAGGGATAACATGTAAAATTCAGTTTTTCGGACATTACATCTGAACAAGTAAAGATAGAGCAAAACGACTTGAACTATATGAATCCTCTTAGCAAGCCGAATCGAATGATATATAATTTGACCTTGCTAGGTCAAATCAAGGATTTGACCTGACCTGAGGTCAGGTCAGGATCAAATTATATAAAATGCATATCACTAGAACCGCAAAACCCAGGCGAGTCTAATGCAGCTAAAATAAATGCTCTATCACCATCCGTTACTGGGTTATTCCGTAAAAACCATTTTCCCATGTATTTCGAATGGAGAGGTCATGCCTCGTACCTGACCTTAGATCATCGATATCAAAAATACCGGAACATATGTTAGAGAACTTGGTGGGGCCATCATGTGATATGAGTTTCAATCGGATAAGTTCACCCTGCTCTGACTTATGCTATCTTAAACTTTTTTGAGGTCGGGTCACTTGACCTGTACTGGTGACCTGACCTGAGATGACCTAACCTTAAAATTTTCACAGAAGTTGTAAAAATGATGAGGAAAAGGTATACCAAGTACGGCGGCGCTACGCGCCGCCGTTTTTCTACTGTCTCCGAAAAACCCGAGGGGGCGGGTACCCGTCCCCCGTCAATGCGCGTGTTAACCCGCGCCCCACCGGGGGTCCGGCGCCACCTTCGCCCCACCGGGGGCCATCGATGGCCCCCTCTAACTCCGAAAATATGGGCGTTAGCGCAAATCTGCAAAGTGCAATAGAAAGCTCGCGTGAATTCAGTAAGAAATTACTTCGCATGTTTTGGTGCTCAGGTCAATGGTTTGACCTCCAGAGGTCAAATTAGGTCAAGATCGGCAATTTTCACTCAAATATGCAATGATTAAGCAAACTGGGCACAACTCTAATGTCATTAAAGCTATTGAGGCCTGGTAAAGTACATTTGATAGCAAATTGCCAGTACTTTTCCGCTATGTGAAACGTAAAGACCTCCCGCCAGTGGTTTGACCGCCAGAGGTCACCTCGTGACCTAACATGACCTAAGGTCACGAAAGGTCAAAAGTGACCTTGCCGTATATCAAATGAAAGCCAGTGACAAGCCAAACACGATGGTGTTTGTTTCACTGCTCTAGCTCAATTAGGTCAAAAGTTATTGTCAAAATACTGTTTTTGACCTCTGGTGACCTTGGATGACCTTGGAAAAGTCAAAGGGCAAATATGACCCCTGGGATCCGTGAAAGGGTGTCCAAAAACGTTGTTCTGAGCAGTCTGAGTATTTGCAATCATTTTTGTGGCTTTTATATCATGAAATAGCTTTTCCCCATGCTTTGTCAATGGGAGAGGTCGCCTCGTGACCTGACCTCAGGCACGAAATCGAAAAATCCCGGATATACACCTTGTAGACCCTGGAGGGGTCATGAAGTGTAGGAAGTTTCAAATCGATCGACTTTGAAATGTAGCTCTTACAGAGCTCTAAAGGTGAAGTGAGGTGACCTTGGTTGACCTCATCTGGTGACCTGACCTTGGGTGACCCGGGGTAAAAATTTCAGGGATGATGGTAAAATGATGCAGTGAGAGGTAGAGCCCTCAACCGCGGTGCTGCGCCTCGTCGTTTTTCTGCTATCTCGAAAAACCTTAGGGGCCATCGATGGCCCCCGGTGGGGCAGGGTTAAGCAAACTGGGCATACCTCTTATGTCATTAGAGCTATTGAGGCCTAGTAAAGTACATTTGATAGAAAATTACCAGTACTTTTTCCACTATGTGGAAGGTAAAGACCTCCCGCCATTGGTTTGACCTCCAGAGGTCACCTCGTGACCTAAGATGACCTGAGGTCACGAAAGGTCAGAAAGTGACCTTGCTGTATATCAAATGAAAGCCAGTGACAAAACAAACATGATGGTGTTTGTTTCACTGCTCTAGCTTAATTAGGTCAAATATTATTACCAAAATACAGTTTTAACCTCTGGTGACCTTGGATGACCTTGGAAAAGTCAAAGGGCAAATATCACCCTGGGATCCATGAAAGGGTGTCCAAAAACGCTGTTCTGATCAAGCTTAGCATTTTCAATCGCTTTTGTGGCTTTTATATCATGAAACAGCTTTTCCCCATGCTTTCCAATGGGAGAGGTCGCCTCGTGACCTGACCTCGGGGCACGAAATCGAAAAATCCCGGATATACACCTTGTAGACCCTGGAGGGGTCATGAAGTGTAGGAAGTTTCAAATTGATTGACTTGAAATGTAGCTCTTACAGAGCTCTAAATTTGAAGTGAGGTGACCTTGGTTAACCTCGTCTGGTGACCTGACCTTGGATGACCCAAGGTAAAAAATTTCAGGGATGATGGGAAAATGATGCAGTGAGAGGTAGAGCCCTCAACCGCGGTGCTGCGCCTCGTCGTTTTCTGCTATCTCGGAAAACCTTAGGGGCCATCGATGCCCCCTGGTGGGGCTAAATTGCTGCTAATGGCGATGCTGGCTTAAGAATTTGTGAGAATGCGCAGAAATCAAATCTATCCCAAATGCAACAAATAAGCACATCATCTTGGAGTCTGGGCATCTTTTTCAAAAAAAATGGACAATTTATCATTTAATTGTCCCGTGTAATATCCTATCGGGTATGACGTCACATCCGGTGATCTGCGATTACTATTGAACGGGGCTGGGCACAAACCTGATAAATATCAGGTACAAATCCAGGGAATGAAGAAGAAAAGAAGACAACAATGTACCTCCAGTATGTTGAGACCATCCGGTCTTCCGATACAAATGCCACGTTTATGTTATTCAAGTACACAGTTTGGTCTGAGACGGTCTGAGGTCTGGTCTAGTCTGAGCTCTAGTGAGGCCATGATTACCTGATCTCCAGTGGCATGACGCCCTCCATGCCCAGATTAATCCTCTGAGTCAGTCTTCTGCTGGTCCAGTCCCAGACGTTCAGGTGGGTGCCGTAGTTGCCAGCCTCCAGGTCCTCGGGCAGAAATCCTCGCGAGAAGGCCTTGGGAGAGCCCCACTCGGTGCTGATCATGACGTTGTGGTATGGCTGATACCAGAAGTCGTAGCCGAAGGGGACGGAGATGTTGTCCGCAGGCCAGGTGCCTGTAGAGATGGTGAACGTCGCGTCAGTCTCACAGGGAGGGGCTGGTAGCAGTGGCGGATCCAGGATAACGAGGGAGGGGGGCAAGGGGGCTTGAGCCTCCCTCACCGTTGCCTCGCAACAGTCTCCGCCTATACATTAACTGTAGGCACTCGTGACATTTGGGGGGAGGCGGAGGAATTGGGCTCCGAAACCCTCCTTGTATCCGCGACTGATTGGTAGCTTGAATTAATGATTGAAGTGCCACATTATATGATATCGTGTGTCAAAAGTGGTGCTCTTGATATTATCGCAATAATATTCCAGGCATAGCCGAATGCAGTACTTCCCTCTTTATTGGTGTAAATATCCTATGGTGTGAGTCATAGCATACTGTTAGAAGTATATTCAAACGGTATTATCATGATGCAGAATAAATTCAAGGCTGAAATTGCAAGTCAAATAAGCGGCGTTGAATAAAAACAAATTCATGAATACCTGGCTACATCCGTAGTCAGTGATTCACTTTGATGGTCTAGATTTGCCTTAAGCACCATGGAAACGATAAAATCGGGAGTAAGCTTTATAGCATATCCAAATCAATAGTCCAGTCGTGTACCTGAAAGATGGCGTAAATTTATCGACCAAACTGCAGATGGATTCTGGGCGCAGAAGTTTCATCATGTTGTGGACGATCGATCAGGGCACGAGATTATAGACAATCGTGCGGCGAAAGCGCAACAAAAAAACAGCAATCGTGACAATTTGCAGCCTCACCTAATTGAACTTGGCTATCGGACTCATCGAATGGTCGTGCAGGTGAGATGTCATTTCAAAGAAAAAAGCGGTCCAGCAAAGTTTTTAACCGCTGCCGCATAAAAAGACAGCTATGCAAAATGTATTCCAGCAAATGATAAATATATAATTTATAATTCCAGAATTTAATAACAAGTATGTTGCAACAAGTAATGTGTGCTTATTGTGATCTTGCAATTTGATGTGCATTGACTATAAAAGCTATATTTGAAAGCCTCGTACCGTCAAAAGCCCCACCAGCACAAGCAGTACATGTACTAAGGTGTATGGAGCCTGTGGCGTGTTTCTCAAGACGGACATTGAACCATGAACCGCCATTGGCGCCTTGCCAGTGGCGCGATGTTCTCCGATGCTTCTCCGAAACGCTTAAAGCTCTTCTCCGTCACACCATGTGGATTGACAGTGGCGGGTCCAGGACCTCATTTCGGGGGGGGGGGGACTAGGGGCTCGAGTCTCCCCCGCAATTTCCTTTGAACAGCCTCCGGCTATGTATTTACTATAGTCACTCTGACATTGGGGGGGGGGCTAAGCCCCTAGCTCCCTTGTATCTGCCACTGTGGATTGATATTTCAGAATGGGAGGTCCATGCATTGGATCCCCGAGTTGATCCCTGAGCCGATCCCCGAACGATATATATATATATATATATATATATATATATATATATATATATATATATATATATGTATATATAAGCTTTTTGTTTTTGGAAAAGTCCTTTGTATTTATTGGTTTTTGATGGAATTCTTTGATAATCGCGGTGTCCAGACGGATTGTTTGGTGGGGATAATCCCAGGCAGCTCCTGCATTCCCCTGCATTTCTCCTGCATTCTCATGACCTTCATACGTTCAATAATCAAGCTACACTTCCCGGCGAGAGGACGCCTTACAAGCTTGAAGATTCCACTCCCTCCATTGCCCTCCCTCCCAGGAGCGCGCGTCTCCACGGCACTTCCCTACCTGCCACCATTAGTGTTACGAAGGTCTGACCCTTCCCTGGGCGAGTTTCGTCACATGCCGTTGCGTAGGCAGCGGCGATTTTCCCTCTAGCTACCCATATGCTGACAAAAAGTTGTCCCAACTACGTTGGGGCTTACTACTTTTTGTTCCAGCAAGTCCATTCACCAGCACCTCTGAAGGAAACTACGAATATGCATGCCTTGTACATGCACACACTTGCAGTACAAATGATCGGCAATCAGATGACTGTTGGGAGTCTGTTTTGCTGATTTTGCCTACAAATTTGCAGAAAAAAATATAGAAGCTTCATGCATTCAACACGTCAAGTTCACTACGGCAAAATTAATCGCAAACAAACGGAATGAAACCAATTTGAACTAGCCTCACCCTTAATCTGGAATGTCTCGCCGTCCAGCAAGATGAAGGTACCCTTGCCATCGTGGTTTCTGTCACCCATTGTGGAGATCATGATCTCGCCGGAGCCGAGACAGTGCGAGGTATGGGGATGTGTGACGTCAGTCGCCATCATGGACTCCGGCTCCACCGTCTGAAGATACACGAGGTCAAGGACACTCACAGGACGCGTACGCGCAAGCATTGGCGGATCCAGGAGCAGCTTTTGGAGGGGCCAAACCAATGTCTTGGGGAGGGGGGGAAATTGATTAAAAACTCGTAAAAACAGTACTGTACTTTTTAAAAAATGGCCAAAATTTGGTTCTTTTAAGGACCAAAGATCTTTTTAGACGGTGGGGGCCATTGTCCCCTTGGACCTGATCCGCCATGTACACAAGGGGCGGTATTGATCAACGCGCTCGTATCAGGGCTGGCTCGTGTTTGGGGACAAGCTGGAAAATTGGGCAACAGCACGAATAGCTGTTGTTTCCTACTTGAGAAAATTGCCATAGTGGCGGATCAGTGGGGAAAAGGCAGTTGCCCTCCCCAAACGAACGGGCAAACATGTTTTGCCCCCAAAGCGATCGACCCCTTCCCGACTCCTTTAGCTAGTAAGCAAGATTTGGTGTTAACCCCAACTCAAACGAATTAGGAAGTTCAGTGTAAATATTGGGGCTAGATAGGAAAAAAGTATCTGGGTCAAATTTTCACCCCGTGTCGCTTTTTTCTTCGTTTCCAGTTAAAAAATCCTACCGAAAAGGCATATTGTAACGCAATTTTCCTGCGCTTGCTTTTGCTTTCGCTTTTGCTCGACTGGGCCCCTCCAAACCACCCGGCAGATCCGCCACGATTGCCATCTCTTTAGGACAGCAAAATCAGTATTGGCTTTGAACCTCACTCATCATTGTGCCGGAAATACGCTTGCTTTGTCCGTCCAGCTTGTGTCAAGCAAAGAGACAACTGGGGTTCGAAGGCACCACTGGGTTTGTTGTCCTAGAAAGATGGAAGTTGAGCCGAGAAAAAAACGTAATTCGTGCTGTGGCCCAATCCTCCAGCTTGTCCCCGAAAAATGCAGCCCTGAACCAGGGGCGGACGCAGACACGAGTTTGGGGGCAAAACCCATGTCTGCCTCTCCTCCTGGGGGGGGACGTGCAGTTTGGGTGCTCGACAGACGTAGTATAAGCTACCTCTCCAAGTACATGATTGTTCTCCTAGAGGGGGGACTGGGAGCGAATATCTTTTTGCTCTACAGACCTAGTGTAAACACCTTTTTTACATAAATTCCGACGTTGGGGGGGACCAAAAGATAGTTTGGCCCTCCTCCAGCGCTTTGGGGAGTCATGGCCGCAATGCCCCCGCCCCTGCGTCCGCCAATGTCTCTGGCAAAGTGCATACTGCCCGGTTTTTACCACGCAAGACGTTGAAAAATGGTCCTGTGACGTAGGGAGTTTATTTAATTTTCCGTTTTTGTTAGGAAAGGACTAGACAAAATTAACAATTTAAGCTCAAGCGCATGCCAGAGCTCTTTATTGTAAAAGGACCGATGAACACCAAAATTATTATAAGTGGGTGTAAAAAATATCACGCTCTACCACCCAAAGCACGGAGTTAGAGTATTCTAAAAAGCTAACGCTTAACCAATCCAGCAAAGAAAAAGAAACTACCCATACAATAGCCCGACTTAAGCTTGGAGGTGTCTTTTGCACATAAACTAGACATCGCACACCTAGAGTCGGAGCTGACGGTCCTGGCACCGCTTCATGATGCGTAAACTGTCCTCAAACTCGAAAGGCGCCTTTAATTTAAGCACTACTGTGCTTTTGTGCCAATTGAAAACTGTGTCTTGCTTGTTTGTTTTGATACAGGGGCGTAGCCAAGAGGGGCGGCAGGGACACCCCTCCCCTGAGGGGCCTGAGGACACGGGCCGCGCGAAGCACGGCTCGTCCGCACTATGCTGTGTGGCCAAAATTGTAATTTTATTCCAGACAGGGCCCTTTTAAGCCCTCTTCAGCACTCTATTCTGTAACAAACGGGGCCCTTTGTAGCCATCAGGGACCTTTTGGTGCTGCCGCAGGGACCCTTTTCGGGACGCCGCCCCCCCACCCTGAGCGAAATTCTGGCTACGCCCCTGTTTTGATATAAGATGAAATACACGTATGTATGTAGGCATGTATCAGTTTCAGTTCCAAACCTCTCCAATTGGTCCCCCAACCCTTGGGATTTTTGCCCACTGAAGACCAGTGTTCTCTAAGGCGTGAAAAACTACATATCCATTCTCCATTAGTCAAAAGGTGCTGTGCACTTTGCTGAAGATCGTAATGGCCCCCTAATTAAGTCTATTGTGCCGGAAAGGAAGCAATAGTGACGTAGAAATAAAAAACAATTGTTCAAATATAAAGATGCCAAGATGCCCTTTGATGCCCTTTGATTTTGAACATAAAGATGCCCTTTGGGCCAAAAAACTGTCATTTCCTCTCCACAGTGAAACGTTGAGAAAGAATACGATGATTGAGCTCTTTATTCCAATGTAAAAAGAAGAGGGCAAGTCCGAATGAAATGCATAAAATACAGAAAAAGCTAAGAGGACAAATTTCATCACCGAGCTAGTTATTTCAGCTCTTCTCTTTATCGCCAAGTTTGGGAGTTCCCTGCAGAAGCCATGTGAACCTGGGGAGATCTTGAACAGCGTTCTCTCTCTGACGTTCCGTTAATCAAAATGTGCTGAGGCACGTTGACCTACTTCCAGCTCAGGCAACAGTTTCCAACGGGTCAGCTACCTGTTTCTATACGTAAAATTTCTCTCGTGTCAGCGTATAAGAAATCGTGTATCCTACTTTAAGAACGATAAAAATCTGGCACTAATTGAACAGTGTTCAGTTTACCTGCAGTCTGCAGGAATGATGTCCTAGCATGCATTCGTGCGGTGATAAGAAAAGAACATCACATTGTCATAGCGCACCAGTGGTAACAAAAAACTCGACCCTCATCTCAATCGGAACATTGTCTCGCTGATATCAAGTTATATAACACTTGCAACAGCGTCGGTTCTCACCGCGTGAAGTTTCGGAGCCCTCTCGTTGGAAACATCAGCAACGTAAATTCTGCTGCTGCCTATAGATGGCAGGATCAGTTTGTCCCTGGTCTTGGAGCAGTCACCATGGCAACTGCTACAGCTGTTCCAGCCGCTGTGGTGCAGCTCATCATTGACATGTGGCATTACCAGCCGATGGATGACCTGTGAACAAAGGTAAGGCATTCGCATCACGGGCAGATCCAGAGGCAAAGGGGCACGTGCCCCCCATCGACCCTCGGTGCCCCCTAAAATAGTCACGGCGCCCTCCTGAAAGATCGATGGCGCCCTCCTGAAATGTTGCTTCCCATTTATAAGAATTCCCAGATTTTTGCACCCCTCCAGGATACAAAAATTGGCGCCCACCGATAGGATTTTGCGCCCACCTGATACGTTTTGCCAGTCAAACCATGCACACCCCTAGTCGGGATGCCCCCCCGAAGGTGCCCCCCCGATCTGCAATCCTGAATCCGCCTATGATTCGCATAGGCGGAAATTTTATATCCATTTGTCTGGGAAAATTTTCTTACTTTGTCGTTTGGCTTGCGTAACTTTTCCAAGTTTTTTTTACTCGTAGGCATGCAAACTACGGGAACATAGAAAGATAGCAAGTGATTTAAAATGACAAGCTGCTGTAATCATTCTGACACAAATACAAACTAAAGTTCAGCCTCATAAGGGAATGCGTAACTCGAGGATGGAACTTGTGCTTCCTGAGGTAGGTACCTACATGGTCTCGGGTTCGATTCCCGGTAAATTCTCTAAATACGTACAATTCAACCGCTGTTATCCCTCTCAGTAGGGTAACCGTTCGCGTCACCCTAAAATATGAACAGTTGGCACTTCACTTAACTTCAACGCGGGTACTTGCACTGCGTCAGATAACAGAAGACAGGGTATAACACGGGAGTCAAGAGGTGGGATGCAGACCTATGCACTTTATATATTCTTTTGGGTAGAAGGATATTTTGATATTTATGGATATTCCTATTTTAACGATATTGTGTGCACAACCAATGGTTAGAGGCAGCATAAATAAAAGAGGAGCACGTTATTTGAATTGGTATTCCGTGCTTGTTTATCCTTCTAAGATGTTTGTCAATTTGATTTTTGTGTTTTGTCGAAATATTTTCCGGGGAAAAGAGAATATAATTTGACAACCCTGGCTTCCGGCATAACGTGACCAATTTGAACATTAAACACCAAAGAACACATTAAATAGATAAATACCATGGAACTTCAGTGTGGAAAACATGTCGCGACCAGCAAAATCAAGTTAGTAAAGCTCGTCCATAATGCTCCATGGATTTGCTACTTTTCTTTCTTGCAAAGCGATCATTATTTACTGTCATCCGACACAACAAAATTAGCACACCCTCCCTGGCATAGACAATTTGGACATCCATAGACCTTTCCACGGGTATGGGGCTTATCTTCGAGAAGCTCTCCTCATCTCAAAATTTTGCAAGCAGTATGCGAGAATGCAAATACTTTCAAATCTGGGACAAATAGAAAACGTAAACATACCGTTTTTCGATCGTTTTGGACTAACACGTGTCCAACTATATGTCTTCTGTCCTATTTATGGCGCAGCAATCATTTTAATCACGTGATGCCCGAATCGTGTAGGAAAAATTACTGTTAGAAGCTGGTAGGTGCCGGCTATCCAAAACTAATTTTTGGACGGCAGTGGGGGGAAGGGGAGGGCAAGAGACACTGTAAGGCATTTCTTTTCATGCACAGTCATCATAGAATGACTACGTAATGGTCCATAATCGGAACATCGCTGGGTCATGGCCTCTAGCCTTTCTGTTTCCACGCCTATGTAGAAACATTGTCAAAGCCCAAGCACGACCTGGCAACAATCATTGATCAGTATTGTTGCAAAAATCACGGAGCGTGTTGTTGCAGATCTAGCGCTGGCCATTCCTCCCTTCTCTAACGTTGCTTCAGTTCTTTTGTCGGGCTCAGCTGGAGTGAAGGTGGTGGCAGTTGGCACAGGGATAGATCCGTGACTAGGTCACAATCTCTTCCATGACGCAAACCCGGCGAATGTCATGACTGACCCAGATCGGCACAAAGGTGAGGAGCAGAAGCCAAGGGCTCCGATGGTACGATCGGCACAAAGGTGAGGAGCAGAAGCCAAGGGCTCCGATGGTACGCATCTCTCCATGATGTCTTCCTACCACAGGGACCGGGCATTATTGAGTATGGCACCAAATTTGGTGAAGATGGTGAAGACGGGGGGTCAAGGACTGCATGCTGCACGCATTAAACAGCCATACAAAACGACCTCAGACTTAGTTCAAATTTTTAAAATCTCTCTTGAGAAGAACTCTTCCAGAGAGAGAGCGAGAGAGCGAGAGAGCGAGAGAGCGAGAGAGCGAGAGAGCAAGAGAGCAAGAGAGCAAGAGAGCAAGAGAGCGAGAGAGCGAGAGAGAGAGAGAGAGAGAGAGAGAGAGAGAGAGAGAGAGAGAAGAGAGAGAGACGCACTAGCCGTCATTAGGTGCACCTTGGACTATAATGTGTTATTTTGATTTGTAGAGATTACATGTTAAATGACATTGTGGGTCGCCTTAACCGGTCCATGATTAATGTTTGAATTCCCAGTTCTACTTCAAGCGGATGGCGACCGGATTTATTCGGGCTTTAGCTAAGTCTTCTTGCATGATGCATGGTAAACAAAGGTAATAATAAGCATGCACTGCGGTGAATTCTTGGTAGGACTTACATCGCCTTCTTTTGCAGATACAATGGCTTAGACGACTTGCACGGTTTCTGGAAAGCTTTTCTCACGTGATAAATCAGGTGCGCTGTTGTGAAAAATGAACAAACGTGTTCTAAACAAATTCAGAAAGTTCCTGTGGCGACTTGCAAGAATCTGGTTGATGCTGATGCAGCAACATGCAATAAGAGTCGACTTCTGTGCCTCCATCCGAAAAAGGAATATCCACGATGATTTGGGATAGTACCGTTGACATTGATGGCTGATATCGACATTGATTTTTAGGGAGGATAGAAAGCTGGCACTTCTTGTGGCATAAGTATCAATTAACACGCGCAGTGGAGGGGTTCTAAAGTACCCGAAAGTGCCGGGAAAACGTTTGAGATGAGCGTGACGGCAGGGGGCCCCGCGCCATCCTCGCCAGTACGGGGGATAAGCATCGCCCCCCCCGCTACGATTTCAGCAACCGTGCTAGGTAGCAAAAAGTAGAAGTTGGTGTTAGATTGCTCATCTCAATCTCTACCAAGTATGTGTATGCATTATTTTTCCAGCTACTTCTCAGGTCACTAGAGGTCAAAGCATGCTTCCATAGGAGTAGAACGGAAACTTAGGCTTTGTGTCGTGATGACTGGCAGAGAAGCGTTGTATAGAAAATATGTAAACATCATTGGAATCCTCTCATTGGGCCCGACTGAAGTGTATATTATGACCTTGCCAGGCCAGATCCCAAAATTGATTTGATCTGGCCTTAGCTGAGGTCAGGTCACTGTGTCACCAGCTGGGCCGCTGGGTGTTTTTCCGAAACAGATGAACCTGAGACACTCAACAAAGGCTTATGATTCGTTTGACGAGGACCAGACAGTAAGAAACAAACTAATTGTAAGTTTTGCACTGTCACTGTTTATGTTTGACCATCCAGTAAGAAAAGTCAACCAACTGTTTATTTATGCTCTACCCTTTTGTCCAGCCACTCAATGGTGAGTTGCGTAATGTTGGACTTAACTTGTAATTTATTTAGATAGTTAATATCGCAGTTTTCTGAAAAGTCCTATAATAGATGAGGAATGACTTTCTTGCAGCTGTTAAAAATAAAACATAATACACTCTGAATCAGCCACGGTGAGCATCATAAGCGTCGCTACTGATAATAAAAAGCAAGGGGGTCAGTGAATCTTCAACCTGCTATTGACAATACATTTTCCCTCCAAAACTAAATAACTCGTCAAATTTGGGCACCGCGTAGCCTTCTGCACTTGCTGGTTGCAAAATTGTCAGTTTTTCTCCCGGAATTTGACTGAAACTAGGATATTTTTGGGAGTATGGGGCTTCATTCTCCTGCCTCCCTCTTTTCACACGTATGGTAAGAGTATATGTATTCCATTAGAATTGAAAGGGAAAATTGAAAAAAAACAAATGTTGTTTTGCGTCCCTGTTAGCTGGTGCACCGGCCTGATCGGCCTTTAACACGCGCATTGACGGGGGTGGGTACCCACTCCTCAGATTTTTGGAGACAGCAGAAAAACGACGGCGCTACGCGCCGCCATACATGGCATGCCATTTATCTGATCACTTTTACAATTTTTGTCAAAATTTCACAGTTAAGTCCTTGCAGGTCGGGTCACCAGTACAGGTCAAGTGACCTCACCTCAAAAAAAGGTTAAGATGGTATAAGTTAGAACAGGGTAAACTTATCGGATTGAAACTCCAATCACATAAAGGGCCCACCGAGTTCTCTAAAATGTATTCCGGTATTTTTTATATCAATGACCTAAGGTCAGGTACAAGCCATGACCTCTCCATTGGAAATACATGGGGAAAATTGTTTGAACTGAATAACTTAGTACCGGGTGGCAATAGAGCGTTCATTTTAACTTCATTACATTTTCTTTGTCTTTGCAGTTCTAATGATACGAATTTTGAGCTAATTTGGCCTTAACCTGACATCAGGTCAGGTCAAATACCATATTTGACCTGATTTCACCTAGCAAGGTCATTTTATATAAATCATTCGGTTCGGCTTGTTGCGAGGATTCCAAGGGTCTAAATTGTTGTGCTCTATCTTTACATGGTCAAAAGAAATTACAAAAAACCTTATTTTGCATGTTATTCCCATGACGGCATGTCTTGACCTCTAGTGACCTTAAATGCGACCTGGCAAACAAATGGTTTAACAATTTTCGATAGAGAAGCGGATGGGCTACCCAACGCCGTTTTTCGTTTTTTGCCATTTAGCTTGGTTCTCGAGATCTCAAGGGAGGTACCCGCCCCTCCCCCGTCAAAGTGAAAGTGGCTCAGACCCCCTCAATGCGCGTGTTAACTCTCGCCACACAGGGGTGCCATCGATGGCCCCCTAAGGTTTTTCCAGAATAACAGAAAAACGACGATGCGTAGCACCACGGTTGAGGACTCTACCTCTTACTGCATCATTTTCCCACCACTCCTGAAATTTTTTACTCCGGGTCACTCAAGGTCAGGGTACGAGGTTAGGTCAACCAAGGTCACCTCACTTCAAATTTAGAGCTCTGTAAGAGCTACAATTCGAAGTCGATCGATTTGAAACTTCCTACGCTTCATGACCCCTCCCGGGTCTACAAGGTGTATATCCGGGATTCTTCGATTTCGTGACAGAAGTTCAGATCATGAGGTGACCTCGCCCATTGAACAAGCATGGTGAAAAGGTGTCTTATGTTTTAAAAGTCACAAAAACAATTGAAAACGCTTGGTTTGGTCAGAAAAGCGTTCTTGGACACCCTTTCACGGATTCCAGGGGCCATATTTTCCCTTTGACCTCTCCGAGGTCATCCAAGGTCACCAGGGCCAAAAACAGTATATTGACAATAACTTTTGACCTATATACGCTAGAGCGCTGAATCAAACACCATCGTGTATGTCTTGTCACTGGCTTTCGTTTGATAAACGACAAGGTCACCTTCTGACCTTTCGTGACCTCAGGTCATATTAGGTCACGAGGTGACCTCTGGAGGTCAAACCACTGGCAAAAGGTCATTACGTTCCACGTAGCGGAAAAAGGTTTGGCATTTCCTATCCAATGTACTTTACCACATCTCAATAGCTCTAATGGCAAAAGAGTTATGCCCAGTTTGCTTAAGCATTGCATATTTGAGTGAAAATAGCCGATCTTGACCTAATTTGACCTCTGGAGGTCACACCATTGACCTGATCGCTAAAACATGTGAAGGAATTTCTTACTGAATTCACGCGAGCTTTCTAATGCACTTTGCAGATTTGCGCTAACGACCATATTATCGGAGCTAGAGGGGGGCCATCGATGCCCTCTGGTGGGGCGAAGGTGGCGCCGGACCCGGCGCCGTTGGGGCGCGGGTTAAAGTGGTCCACTGGTCTGTTCTCCCGCCCACGGCCCTCATGTGAGGGCTCGGCTTGTGCCGGGCGCTGCGGCTTGGGCAGGGGGAGCAGCCTATGGCCCGCCGAGTGCGGTGCCGCTGTCCCGTTAGGGTGCCGGCAAATGGAAACTTTCGCTCTGTACATAGTGTGAGTGCGTTGTATAAATGAGACTAGCCGCTAAAACAAAATGGTCCCGGGAAAGGGAGCGCAAAAATACTAAAAATACCCTCGGTGCACCCTGCAATAGGCACGGCACCCCCATGAAAGGTCTTTTTTGGCGCCCCCACCCCCCTGAAATGTCGCTTCTCATCCCCCCCATCCTTCTCCCAGGATGCGAGACCCGTCGTCCGCGCAACACAGGATTTGACCCCCACCTGATGGGTTTTGCCACTCAAAAGTGCTGCCTCTTTGGTACAGATAGCCCCCCCCCTCTCCCGACATGTAGCTCCTTCCCTGATCGGAAATCCTGGATCCGCCTATGGGCTTGGAAGTTGCCTGTTTTTTTAGCACACTGCCGTGGTTTAATGCCTATTGCAAGTGTACCTATTTACCCCATTCCTCAGGGATAAATGACGAATGAAATACAGTTGTTTTAACTTTATAAACGGCTGCCTTGCTTTGATGCCAACTGCAAGTGTATTGATTATGTATGAATGTCGAATGACATATAGTTTGCCTTAATAAACGACACTGGGGGAAAATTGGAGGGAGGGGGCATATTAAATAGTTAGAACCATAAACATCTACTACAACTAGAGAGAGCACCCTGTGCGAAACGGGAATACCTCGACGTCAAAACGTAGTTTTGTTTGTAAAAATATTGGCCAGGTTCATTAGAGAATCACGTGATGATTTTAACGGGAGCTTCTTGATTTAGCTCACGACTAAATAATTTTCGCAGAGAAAGTCATTATTCATCGCAAGGATTCATGGGACATTAGATTGTTTTCATGACAAGCTTTTGTTGAACTCATTTTATTGATTTAAATTGAATATGATTAGCAAACAGGTGTTTCAGTGAACACTCACGAGCTTTTTCACAGAGGTCCAGATTTGTGTTACAAAACGTTCAATTTTGGCGTTCACACAGGTATGCTGTCCTCTCTAATTACAGTGGATCTATACGGTTATAACGTAAGGATCGTATCTCAGGGAGCACCACTAGTCCCATTCTGGGGAGGGGAAGGTAGGAAGCGATGCTTTAGAAGGACTTCGAGAGATCATTGGGGTCGTGCACAGATGATCACAAACTCTTACAAAATATATACAAAACCTTGCACTGGGGATATAATTGCGTCGTCAAATGTATGCAAAATTATGTTCCAGGTCTGATGAAATATTTGGGGTATAAGAGATTTATCAACTTAACACGCGCATTGACGGGGGCGGGTACCCGCCCCCTCGGGTTTTTGGAAATAGCATAGAAACGGCGGCGCTACGCGCCGCCGTACTTGGATGCCTTCTCCCTTATCATTTTTACAACTTCTGTGAAAATTTCAAGGTTAGGTCATCTCAGGTCAGGTCACCAGTACATGTCAAGTGACCTGACCTCAAAAAGTTTAAGATAGCATAGGTCGGAGCAGGATTAACTTATCCAATTGAAACTCATATCACATAATGGCCCCACCGAGTTCTCTAAAACATGTTCCGGTATTTTTGATATCGATGACCTAAGGTCAGGTACGAGGCATGACCTCTCCATTGGAAATACATGGTAAAAATAGTTTTTTACTGAATAACTCAGTAACAGATACTGATAGGGCGTTTATTTTAGCATTAGATTCGCCTTTGCTTTGCTGTTCTAATGATATGAATTTTATATAATTTGACCCTGACTTGACCTCAGGTCAGGTCAAATACTTCATTTGACCAAGTAAGGTCAAATTATATATCATTCGATTCGGCTTTTTGCGAGGATTCATATAATTTAAGTGGTTTTGCTCTATCTTTACTTGTTCAGATGAAATGGCCGAAAAATAATAACTTACACGTTATCCCTATGACAACATGTTTTGACCTCTCATGACCCTAAATGTGACCTGACAGAAAATGGCGCAAATGTTTTCGATGGAGAAGTGGATGGGCAGCCCAATGCCTTTTACCGTTTTTCGCTACCTACCGTGTTTCTCGAGATCTTAGGGGGGCGGGTACCCACCCCCCTCGTCAAAGCGAAGATGGCTCTGACCCCGTCAATGCGCGTGTTAAAATTCTGATTGGCCAGGCAGGAAGCGACAGAATCTCGGAAGTTCCATCTCTTTAAAGGACCTTAGCAGAAATTGTTTCAACCTTCGCAAAAATTTTGCGTTAAACATTTGTGTTCCCGGACAATCTGAACATCTCATGCCGTTAATTTTAGCAGCTTTTCCATTGTTTCGAGCCAGTGATTTCCATGATAAGTTGAGACAGCACCATCAACTTTCACCTGGGTGAAGCAAATTTACGAAAAAGCCCACTATGAGCCAGTGTGGACTACTCAGTACCTGCTGCTTGTTGAGGTCCACCGTGGCCAGGTAGTCGTGTCGTCCAGCAGGTGTGATGCAAGGAACATAGATGATCTCTTCTCTCGGCCCTCTCTTCATCGCGTCCAGTGGAGACGCGTATCCTGGCCCCTTCTTGCATCCCATTCGAAACATGGTGACCAATGTGCTTCACGCCCAACCAAGAAAATAAAGAAAACTGGCTTGATTTCTCACGTAGTAATGACAAAAGCTCAATCACAAATGTCTCACAATGCTGGCAAAATGCCGCGGACCGAACTGCGTCCAGTCGCTTTCACTCGCGATGTAGTTCGGTGCGGAGCGCGGGGCGGCGGTACTTCAACTAAACCAAGACCTTTTTCCCGCACAGAGGCATCTGGCGGCACAACCGCGCGGCCCTCGCCCCTGCCTTGTTTACGACGCACGAGTACACCTTTTACACACCCGACCTTGAGTTCGGCCGCGTCGAGCGGATCAGATGCGTCCTTCAACGATTCCGTAGGGTTTGTAGGGATATTGTTGTATGTTCAGTGGCTGCGCTGGAGGAATTCACCGCTAAGGATTACTGGTTAATTTTTCAAGGTCCCAATATCCTGCCTGAAACATGTATCTGAAGTTGATATAAAAAGTTAAATTAAGCTGTTGTGGACTGGAGTCCAGCGCGGAGACATGTTTTCCAACAAAAAATCATTTTACAGAGCTCAGAGACGCAGGTGACCAATGCCAGTCTGAATTAGGCCATGGACACCGAAACTGCCGATGGAAAAACTGGCACACGTACAACGCCAAGCCTTTTTCTAACACCGTAGTTGGAATAAAGATAGCTATTCCATGATTATGCTACAGCGCTGTAGCGAAGTGCGTGATTATAAGTTGATCATACATTTTTCGCCTACCTCGTGAATATGGGAAAAATATTGAGCAAATTTAATGATGTTTGTAGGCACAGTTAAATAAAATAGGATAGTCAGTTGACAGAATATTTACTGGCCTGTCTCCTCGAATCCTGAATGCGAAATGGATCTAATACACTGGGTAGGCATTTAGACATCCAATCAAGTTATAATCATGCTCCTTGCCTCAGCACTCTAAAATCTATCGAATATTAAAATAGTGAATAGTCTAATAGGATTCACGATGAAGCCCGGATAAAAATTATTATCAAATTCTGGTGAAAAACTGTGACTGAATATATAATCACCGAATTTATTAACTCAGTTTTCCATCCAGAATTCGAGGTGATAAGTAATCTTATGAACTTACAATGTTCTAGGGCGCAAAAAGAGTTAACCCTAAGAAAAGTATTCATGGGCGAGTTTTAGCCATTTAAGCTATATCAGTATTTATCAGTTGTAATCTATCACTGATTGTTTACCCACTCTTATAAGATAAATGGGTACTTATTAACCCTATCGACAGTGCTTCACATTGCTCGAGACACTTATCCCTCGTGCCCGGCCTCAGAGTGCATCAAACTATCGTTTTTGATGCTATTATCGCATCTTTTTCAAATTATAGGTTGATTTTATCACGAAATTAGAGGCTTTGAAATTTCTCAGTAGAACCCCGGCATTCAATGTCCCTGTAAATGCGCTGGTTTGAGTGAGAACGCCCGGGTCTGGTGGGCTGCTCTAAGGTGTAGCGCAGGCACTGAGGGCAGGCAGAGCCTGGGTATTTGTTGTTACGAGATACGAGGCAGGCGATTATGCGGGTGCAGCAACCCTATCTACGTGCCGTTAACGGTGCATACGTGTTGGCCGCTGTTGATGACGCAGTAGCTCCTTTCCTGACGCTGGGGTGGATTGTGCTACAGCCCAGGAAACGTGTGTGAAAATTAGGGAGAGTGGGAGAACTGGGACATAAAACGAAGAAAAGTTTGAAAATTTGTATAAAATCAGCCATTCGCTCCTGGTATACTAACTATCCATTAGATGATAGACGAAGCATTTCTTTATCAATATTGGGGAGTCTTTAATGTAAAATGAATATAATTCTGTCAAATTGTGATTTTGTGAAGCCTATGGTTGGTGATAATTGGGACAGCATTCGGGAGAACTGGGACAAGGGGTGTTGAAAGTGGACGCATGGGGAGAGTTGGGACAGCTTCCAAAAAATAAAATTTAAGTGTTATTATGATAAGTATTTGCGTGATTCCTTTCAGATGTATCGAAAGTTTTGTATTCAAAACTTGTAATAGGTATATTTTCAAATGTCTTACTGTATCATGCAGGGTATTGGGAGGCTATATTGGTTCAAACCTTTTAATTTTAAATGCGAGCCACGGGATAGTAGCCTACAACATGGATGAATTAAATATTAAACAGGTTGAAAATTAGTTGTGTAAAATATGCTCCTTTCCAGACTTCCATGTAGGATACAGAACGGACATAGCACATATATAATTTCACGAGTCGTATGTCGTATTTAAACTTGTTAAGTTTTTTACCTTTCTTTGAAGGGACCTGAATTTTCTGCACCAAAAGAAAACAAAAATATGTCGATTACATGACTCGTGTATTGCAAAATATCCCACAAACAAATGTGTTTTCAAGACGATTCAAGATTATCTTGCAAAAGTATTTATCTAGGCTGTGCAAAGTGTGCAAACACCCGGATAGAGACTGACAGTATTCCGACCACTGTGACTTAACGGCACAGGTCACATTGGTACGTGATTTGTCCGGGGTTCACATCTGTGCACGGGACACATCCCATCCTCTGCATGCCACACATTGGATCCAGTCTTCGGCCAACATGGCATATCGCATCGTACACATAATGCACTTTACGACAGAGCTGGATACACCCTGAGACAACACGATTTCACTTGCACCCAACTCAATCTTCTTAGCAACTTTTCTACCTCCTGTTTTCTTGACGGTCCTTTTTCTTCCAAAGCGGCTTCAGACGTTTCACCTCAGGAGATGAGTTTGCATAACGTGCTTTTAGCCCTTTGCGTTTTCTTTGTCTTTGCACAGAGGTGCCTTCGGGTATTTCCTAAGCTGCCCGGTGACACGCACCAGCTACTGCCCGCCACAGCCTGAACGGCGTCATCACCGGAGGGGCCAGCCACAGCCTGAACGGCGTTGTCACCGGAGGGCCAGCCACAGCCTGAACGGCGTCGTCACCGGAGGGGCCAGCCACAGCCTGAACGGCATCGTCACCGGAGGGGCCAGCCACAGCCTGAACGGCGTCGTCACCGGAGGGCCAGCCACAGCCTGAACGGCGTCATCACTGGAGGGACCAGCCACAGCCTGAACGGCGTCATCACCGGAGGGGCCAGCCACAGCCTGAACGGCGTCATCACCGGAGGGGCCAGCCACAGCCCGAACGGCGTCATCACTGGAGGGGCCAGCCACAGCCTGAACGGCGTCATCACCGGAGGGGCCAGCCACATCCTCCACTGCTTGTGTGCTGGCTGGGTTTGGTTCAGGACGGTCGTGACATCCGACGGTAGGAAGTCGGCCTCGAGAAGAGGTTCCTGTCCAGAGGCCAAATCCACATGCTTTGCCCAAAGCCCGAAGGCCCAAAGGATGGAATGTTTTGGGGATTTGGCCCCAAAGGCCAAATCCCCCAAACCAAATAGTATCTTTGGCCCCCAAAACGACCGACTTTTGGCCGTTTTTTAAATCCTATGCTTTTGCGATTTTTTCTCGATTTGGCCCCCAAAACGATGTTTTGGCCCCCCAAAACTTTTCCTGGATCCGCCAATGCCTCGTTTGACCTCGCCCGATGACCTGACCTAGTGTGACCCGGGAAAAATTTCAGGAAAGGTGTAAAATGATGCGGTGAGAGATAGACACCCCAAGCGCGTCGCTGCACCGCTTAATTTTTCGGCTATCCTGAAAAGACCTTAGGGGCCATCGATGGCCCCGGTGGGGCGAGGGTTAAGTGATTCTCGGATGTAGTTACGACACAAATTTGTGATATTTTCCATTCATTCATTCATATATTAGATTCCTACCAAATATAATTGGGTGTTTCAGGCATCAAATTACACTGCAACACACTGACAAATGCACAACAACAATACACCGCCAAAATACATAAAAATTGCAGCCTACCGATACAGAACAGTTACAGGTGGTCGTTAATTATTAGACTTATTAGACTAATAAGTCTAAAAAATAATAAGTTAATTATCAATAGTAATGAGACTATTAATCAGACTAGCCTAATTGATCGGATAACATAGCATTGAGCTAATGAGAGAGGATCGGAACAGTAACAGGAGAAGTGGGACAGTATGGGGAGAAGTGGGACAACTTGTCCCAGTTCTCCCCACCTCGCCATTTGTGAAAATTTTAATGTCAGTAGAATTGAAAGCTGTTTTATTACTAAACGAACGCATAGATTGATAGAGAAGACAACACTGATGTAATTAAACACACAGAGCCTACTCTTTGGTTACAAATTTAGCAGAAAATCCACTCAAGAAAACGTAAAAATATTAACTTTTAGGGCGAACTCACCTCCCGCCTTCACCATACACCGGAAAAGGAAGTTGGTACCCTAGTGATGGGCAGCGACACGTATAGTGCTGGGATCAGCGGTAAAATACCTTTTGGCTCTCTCGTGCATCCGTAAATTGACTTGTCCCACTTCTCCTGCGTCCCAGTTCTCCCCACTCTCCCCTACAGCAATGGTTTGGTTGTTTTGTTTTGTAACTTGTTACTATGGAGAACCATTGTTAGTTCCGAATGTTGACCGTGCAAATGCAGTCTATCTTCAAACTGATAAGATGTTCAATGGTCTGCCTCCTCGAGCCCTAGATCCCCAAGGTAGCAAATACTCTGTGATTATATAATCTGGTACGCATTCTTCATAATCCTCATAATCCTATCAGCTGTTATTATCATGCTTTTTGCCTCAGCACTGCGCAACATGTCTGGAAACTGTTCAATCTGTTGTAATCTCCGGCTGAAAGCAATTTAAAGAAAAATCACAAAACCACAAAGCCCGGGGTTCATATGTTTTTTTTACAAGGTTCGAGCTGTTACACGTGTTGACCGGATTCCACCTCTATCAGGTGCAGGTTGCAGTGCACGGTTGCACTTTGGCGGATGCAGGGGAGAGGGGGCATTCCGGCCATGCCCCCCAATGCGCCGGAGGGGGCCAAACTATCTTTTGGCACCCCGAAGCGCCGGAGAAATTTTTGAAAAAAGGTGTTTACACTAGGTCTATAGAGCAAACAAATCTTCGCTCCCATCCCCCCCCCCGGAGAGCGATCATGCACTTGGAGAGGTAGCTTATACAAGGTCTGTAAAGCACTGAAAAAGGTGTTTACACTAGGTCTGTAGAGCAAAAAATGTTCACTCTCCCCACAGGAGAGGAGGCAGACATGGATTTGACCCCCCGAAACTCGGGTCTGCGTCCGCCCCTGCGGCTGAATCCCTCACAATTGCAAACTTAAACAAGCGTAGGTCTGTGTTTTCCCATGTGTTGTCCGATGATTGAGGACAATAACTTTAGAGAACGTCACTGACTTGATATCCAAACGGGGAATCAGAACAGTTGGCGGATGAAATTGTATTGGATTGGATTTTCCGGAACGTTTGGGTAGTTTCAGATCTGAAAATGGGTTTCGACGCCATTTTTGTTAACCCACTCGTATTTTTGGGATTTGGGTGGGATTTTGGTTGTTAATTATGATCCGCCAATGGCTTGGCCTGGGTTTGTTGGTGAAACTGCGGGTATAAAAGGTGATTGGGCATGAGTCAGATTGGAACTGATTTTTTTTTACCATGACTTTCTTTAAAAAAAGCACGGTATATTGTCACGAGAGGGAGAAGATGTATGACGTAGGCTGAAGGGAGGGTGGAGGAGCAAGAAAATCGTCACACTTGAGAGTATTATCAAACTTTGTATTGCTTAATGATTGTTTCACATCAATATGATATATTGATGTAACCTAAATGATAATATATATATATATATATATATATATATATATATAACATATGATAACATATATAACATATATAACATATGAAATGTTAGCGGTGCTATCTTGTAGGAGATCCTTCCCGCTGCTTCTTGTAATGGAGCATTGGGAGTAATATTTCAAATGGTGGTGTTTTAGAAGAGGCTGCTTTCGTTTTAGAGAAACAATTTTACATAATATATTTTTAAGGGTTTGCCACACATGGAACGAAACATATAAAATCACGTCCATGATGCCTTTCAGGGCACGAAAGATAATACAGGGACTTGGACCTACATGTTGCCCCATGCTAATGACATTCTCTGGATATGAGCACGTATGACTATTTCGTGGCCCGAATAGGTTGGCATATTAGCAACGTGATACTGACATTCGTTGCTTGGTTTGGTTTATGCCTGTGATAGTTGCGTTCATTGGCGGATTAGCCGGTAGGTTTTGGGGGGGGTAAGCCAAAGTAAAAAAATGTCACGAGGTGAAAGGTGTGGCCAGAAGATGCCTGTTATTTTGCTATCCAAGGCCCAATGTCTACACTGAAGCAACTGGTTCTGTTTGAAGCTGAGAGTTGTGAAGCACCACGACCTTGCATATAAACTAAAAATGAGTGAAAGCAAAAAGGTCAACCGCTTTGGTGGGGGAGGGGGGCAAAAACATATTTTTGTACCGAGCTTTTCCGTGGGGGGGGAGGTGGGTTATGCTTTCCCCTTGGATCCGCGGTTGGTTTCGTGACGATTCTTTGATGACCATTCAGACTTACAGGAACTAAGTTGTAAACAGGAAGAAAAACAAGTCATTCATTATTATTCTAAGTCACTCATGCCTACCCGGGATTATTTGCCAAGGCCCCTCCTCAGTAGAATCAACTATATCAAGGGCTTCCAGATTCGAGTTCATATGAATATCCAAACATTCAGTCTGACCCGACATTCTTCAGAAACGGGGATTATTTTTTAGGCCCTAAAATTGCAAGGTGACGATTCTAAAACTGCTTAGACCATGTCATATGTTGACTTTCTTTAGATTCCTCCGTGGTATCGTGCTTTAGTTTATGGTTAACCGCCGGAAGGGGCGGACCGAGCCGGTTGGTTTGGAGGGAACCCATATCGCAAGCAAAAATACAAATAAACGTTTAGCGGTGAAGGCAGCGGCTGACAGGCTTGAACTGGTGCAATGAATATGTATTTACCTACAACGAGGCAAAAACGTTTTTACCAACAGAGACGTCTTGCCCAATCGATCAATTATGAAACATTAGTTTGCTTTGGGGCCCTTTAGTTTGATTAGGAGGGGCTTGGTCGAATCCCCTGGATCCACGCCTGACAGGAGAAATCTCGGAACTGCTGGCACTTATGTTTTGCTCGCTGATGGCTTTTAAGGAAAGTTTATATAGGTAAACGACATCACACAGTTAAAACAAAGAGCAGAAACACAATAATAATATTTTAATTTGAGGAAAGGACTATTAAGATGTATTCGTCAAATTAGTGATTATTCGAGGAATGGACTCGTTTTCCTAGGTCTTATTGTTTCCTAAATATTCTAGAATAAAAGTCCATTTGACTTAGGGATGATGTCATACTAGATAAGCAAGCAGGCTGATAATGATGACCTGTTCATTCTGACAACTATCACTCATACGGTAAATAGCAGGATGAAGCTAGTGGTGGTTAAAATGGTTATATAACAACATTATCTCTGATGCCTACATGGACAGATCCAGGGGTAAGGGGACACTTGTCCCGATAATCCTCGGTGCCCCCTGAAAGGTCAATGACGCCCTCCTTGAAATGACGCCCCTCCCATGCAGAATGAAATGTTGCCCCTAGTATCGGCGCCCCCACGATAGAATTTGGCGCCTACATGACATACGTTGCCGTCCAAAAGTGAGTGGCGCCCCCTCATCCGGATGGTGCACCCCCCTTCCACTGCTCGGCAATCCTGGATCAGCCAATGAATGTCTATCCCTCACCACTGCTTATAAGGATAATACTTTTTATGCTTACCTAGCCCATAATAGCAGCTTTGATACAGAAGCGGTATCTCTTAGATCTGCTCCGTTTTGCGTCGTGTTTTCTTCTCACTTTCTCCCGATAAAAAGCGTGGACGCCACACATCTCCCAGCGAAAGTACGTGCCCGCCACAAGGTTGGATTCGCGAGCTGATCTGCATAATCGACAGCATAGGCGGAACCAGGCTTTCTGATCAGGGTGGGCGGGGAGTGCTTTGGTTATAGTATGTATGATGTTAGGACGTAGGATATAGGATGCTTGGTTATAGTATGTATGTTATAGTTATAGTCTGGTAGTTATACTGTGATAGTTATACCATGATTTACATTTGGGCCTAGTGGGCGACATTTGTAAGGATGCGACTTATAAGGGTGAGCCAAACTGAATCGCGTGAGCGCCGGTACTTGATTGCACCGGGGAGAGGCTGGGAAGTGACATATCAGAGGACAACAGGGTGGTTTCAGGGGCACCAAGTGTTTCAGGGGCACCAAGGCGCAAGGGGACACCAGGGGGTTTTATGGGGCACCAGGGCGGTTTCAAGAGACACCAGGGCGATTTCAGGGGCCACCAGGGCGGTTTAGGGGCACCAGGGCGGTTTCAGGGGCACCAGGGTGGTTTCTGGGGATCTGAGGGACAACAGGGCGGTTTGAGGGGACAACAGGGCGGTTTCAGGGGCACCAGGGCCCACTGTGAAGTCGCAGGGCACTCACTGACACCATGCCCTCTCCTGTATCCGCCCAAGATTGACGGAGGGCAGTGACCTATCTGCATTTGTGTGACGCCGCTGACAAATAACAGCACTCGACAAGGTCACCTTCAAATGGCCCCATACACGCCCTCTCACCGTGCATTTACGAGCCGTATAGTGTTTGTAGTCCAACTGGTTTGCAAATGAATCCATTACGATTGACTGACGCACAACAGTGATGACCAATTACAACCATGGCTAGCTATAAATCGGAAGAGAGGGCTCAGTAGGCAAGGGGTGTTCACCGAAGTTGCTGACTTCGTAATGCCTACATTCTTACGTATGGAGCAATTTGCTGAGCTGTCAAAAGAAACAGAACGGCTTCTAATGTGTAACATACGATAATGAGGTGAACAAAAGTGCATATTGGGGCCAAGAATGCAAAAGTGATACTTTGGTTTAGACATTCTTTTAGGAAACAAAGCTTTTAATTTTGAAAGGCAGGTTAAAAATTCTGCCCTTGGCTGGAGAAAGCTCCATAAGCTGATATTTCAAGGATAAAAAGATTAAAATTCATCAATGGTGAACGATTCAGCATGGAGGTAGATAAATGTTTCTTAGATAATTGTGTAGCAGTTTGTGATTTGATCCTGGCTGGGCCTGGGTTTCTCCTGCATAAAATATGCAAGTGTATTTCCGTATAACATAGGGATGGTTATGAACTCAAATGATAATGCTTAAAGCATGTGTACTCACCTGGTAAAAACAACTGTGAATGTACAGTAAATACATGGGTGATATATGTTCCCATTAGACATTACTGAGCCATCCATTAATCAGGCAATTCATTGATATCGTGGCGGAGCCCAGTAAGCAGGCAAAGCTTCCTAGCGTTTATCGCCGGTGTTGAGATTCGAACCAGGGTCGAAAACACCATTTTGGCATTCTAAATGGTGACAGCCCAAGGCGGACAAGGTGACAAAATTAGCGATATGTTTCCTCCAGACAAAGAACGGAACAAATAGCCAAAATGTGTCCATGTAATCTAAGCTCACAATGTTTTCAACAACTAAGATGGTCCAGGAACATCCCTTGGTATCCTACTAACCAAAACGTGCCACATTTTGCAGCCTGGGCTGGTGACACATTATGGTTTGGCATTTCAATAGTGACAACCTAAACACTTTTTGGCCCTGATTCGAACCCCTGCCATTGCCCTTGAAATAGTTCTGCGCAGACTACGCTGAATACTGTTCATATCTCGCATCTTCAGGATTTACAATGCGAATAAACACTTTGATCGGTGAGACACCGTTTGGGCCCGATGAAAGGGGGTACAGTTTTAATCAGGGGTGCCAAATCATAACGTGTGACCTATCGGAGGGGCGTCAAATGACATTGTGAGACATTTCAGAAGGGGGAGGCGGTTTCATGGGGCACTGGAGCGTAGTGTGGGGATGAGTCGGGGGGAGGAGAGGGAAAGAGGGCAGTTCTACCCAACGCAAGCAGAATCTGAGACGCCATCTTGTGCACTGGCCCACATTTTACGTTTTACATCTGGCGCCAACTCGGCACAACTTGGGACAACCCTGGAACAGAGTTCGGGCACTAGAAGGGCTTTTATCGGATTGAACCCAAGAGCTGAATTGGCTTATACACCTACCAAAGATCCGCAAATAAATCGGGGTGATATAAATTGAACCCCAAGAAAGAATTAACGCTTAAAAATATGAAAATACTATGTTTAATCACACATGCATTTAGCACATATCATATTTGAATTCATAATCTCAATTTCTGCATTGATTGGCAAGGATTGTCTATGAAACTTCAAAGCGGCCCAGATCTAATAGATTTTGTTTACCATACTTACTTTTTGCCATACTTACTTTTTACCATACTTACCATACTTAATACTTTTTACCAAAACTTACAACCAGTGGTAAAGGCCAAAAACAATTCCTGCGTCTGCTTATCTTGATGCAAGGGCTCAATAAGAAACAACCTGCTGCGAAAAGAAATATAACAAGGTGACAGACATTAAAAGAGGTGATTGCTAAAAGGCCAGGTAGATAAGCCGCTGAAGTGACCTACTGACCCGACCAACAGCATCAAAAGCAGACGCTATTAATGGTAAGCTTCGTTTACGGAGCAAAGTGACCAGACTTACATTCGCTGACACACAGATCAAACGACAGGACACACGACTCACATCTGATTACATCCATTCTTACAGCTGAAGACCTCCAAGAATGGAGAGCCGGGCTTTTGTCAGACCTCGCTGGGGGCGTTCAGACTTCGCCCGACCGCCGGCCGCGCCTGGGTACTTCTCTGGTTCATCTCGGCTCAAATTTGGGCCGGCTCGGGCGAGTTGCCAGCTCTCCCGCTCCCGTTTGTAGACAACTATGAGTTCAGCCCAGATGCCGGTCCCATCAACCTGTTCTGGCAGCTAAACACGGTAAGGTGACAGCAGGGTCTTGGGTTCGAACCCAGGGGACCTCTGGATTTTGTGTTGATACACTAGGGCTACTCTTGGGAACATAGTTTGTTATGCTTTAGTGAATAACAGGCAATTCCAGATAATACATTGATATTTATGGTCAGATCACGAACAGCTGTATCTTAAATGCAAATAATGAAGGCACCAAAGTTTGCTTCCTGGCATAGTCTACAAAAAGGTTGGCATCATAGGCGGATTCAGGATTGCCGATCAGGGGAGTGCGCCCCCTTACCCCCTGGATCCACCTATGGTGGGCATTTGCCCTGATCCTGAACGCTACTCATGCATACAATAAATCGTGAAGAATGCCGGGGTATAACGCTCTTGTAGGTGACCCAGGCATTGCGTGGCATTTTTTGGTATGATGACTTCACCTGTATGGTGATATAGTTATGCGGTGGTGATTAACAACGTCTCTTTGGCTTCCGCGAGCTGACAGGTCCTCAGGTCGGATACCTGGGAAACTTATCAGCATCTCATTATAGCTTGTTCATCATTTGATTCTGAGCAAGCCCGTTGGTCCACAAAATCTCTAAAATCTTGCGAAATCTGCTGCTGGTCAGGTTTTCAAGAGGACCATACTGAGAGAGAGTTTCTTATGTAAAATTTGTAAAATTCGTTCCAAATTTGACTTTTGGGATCGGAGCCTCTCTAAAATCATCAGGGACCTTGTCTCAGAGACCTCAGCTCCATCATCGCCACCACCAATTCCCGCAATAACGTGTTGATTTAGAAGCCAAAGTCTAACGTCCCACAAAGCACAGGGACGGCCGCCCCACTCAGGTCGCCCTTTCACCAGTCTGTGGCCAGCCAGTCTACGTCGGGTGACCACTGACTAGTGAGAGGGTAACTTGAGCCGAGCGGGTACAGATTGAGCACCGAAGCGTCTCAGGCGAATCGATCCCATGCCTTCACTAGAACATTATGGTTTTCTGAGCAGAAAGTCCAACGTGACGCTCTACCAACTGAGCTGCCTTAGTTGTTGATATTGGTAGTGTAACTCATGCTTGTAGGGGCTTATGATGATGGGGATGTCGAGTGTGGCGTTATTTTTCACCCAGGGTGTATCGTTTTGGAAGTGTGGGGAATACGCTAGGTCTTATGGGATGTTTGTTGGCTCCATTTCAGAAATCAACTATCCCCTTCCCTGCTCTCTGCCTTCCAAAGAAAAAAAATCTACTCCAGAAAGGATCCACAGGGTTCGGTCCCCTTTCAGCAGTGGAGTGACGAGAAAAGTCGATCACATTTAAACCAGGAGTTTTAAGTCTACATAGAATAATAGAAAACTAAGAAAATAACGAATGAACAAATTATAATCGTAATAATAAGAACGGAAATATCAAATAAAATACTTCACGGATAGGCAAAAGCACAGACTGATAGACTTCGGAGCGCTGAAACAAGGAATATGATTAGACGTTGACAATGTGTATGCTGGCCTGTCTACTAAAATACTGGATGTAAAATACTTGTAGTATATATTCGGGCCAGTGGTGGATCCAGAGTGAGGGGGGCAAAAGGCATTGTCCCTCCCCTCACCAAACAGAAAAGCTCATGAACAAACTATGTTTCCCCTCCCCCAAAAGCGGTCAACCCCTTTTTGCTCCGACTCCTTTATAGTGCCAACTTCAAACAAAACCAGTCACCTTAAGTGTGAACATTGTGCCTTGGATAGCAAAAACAAGCATCTTGTGCCCATACCTTTCACCCCATGACGTTCTTTTTGTTTTGTTTTTCACTTGGGTACCCCAAAAACCTACCGTCAAATTATATTGTGGAAAAATCGTTCACCACGTAATTTTTTTTGTTTTTTTATGTTGGCTTGCCCCCAAAACTGACCGATTAGATCGGCTACTGATTTTGGCACAGCCCTTCATCAGAATCAGGTAGGTCAAATCCCAAATTCACAGTCGTAAGGTAGCCACTTCGAATTGAGCGTCGTACAAATGTCTTTTAGAATAAATTCCTAAAAATTGGATGTCGTGGCAATCATAATCGGGTTCTATTTTTCTAAGATTGGAGATAAAAAAGGTTGAATGTTATCATTGTGAAGAGTCCTAAAAATAACCGTCTCACATTCGTACTATATATTGAAGAGAAAAGGCCAAGATAATAAACAATATTTCGAATACGATTATTTGTCAAGTTTTTTTATGCCACCGGGGTCACGAAAGGTCAGAAAGTGACATTGCTGTATATCACATGAAAGCCAGTGACAAGACAGACACGATGGTGTTTGTTTCAACGGTCTAGCTTAATTAGGTCAAAAGTTATTGTCAAAATACTGTTTTTGACCCTGGTGACCTTGGATGACCTTGGAAAAGTCATAGGGAAAATATGACCCCTGGGATCCGTGAAAGGATGTCCAAAAACGCTGTTCTGAGCAGTCTGAGTATTTGCAATCATTTTTGTGGCGTTTAGATCATGAGACAGCTTTTCCTCATGCTTTTCCAATGGGAGAGGTCGCCCCGTGACCTGACCTTAGGTCACGAAATAGAAAAATCCCGGATATACTCGTGAGGACCCTGGAAGGGTCATGAAGTGTAGCAAGTTTCAAATCGATCGACTAAGAAATGTAGCTCTTATAGAGCTTCAAAGTTGAACTGAGGTGATCTTGGTTGACCTCGCCTGGTGACTTGACCTTGGGTGACCCGGGGTAAAACGTTCCAGGTTTGGTGAGAAAATGATGAGGTGAGAGATAGAGCACTCAACCGCGGTGCTGCGTTTCGTTGTTTTTCTGCTATCTCGAAAAAACCTTACGGGGGCCATCGATGGCTTCGGTGGGGCGAGGGTTAACCCTCGCCCCGGTGGATGGTGTTTGAACAGCCCCCTCGTGGTTTTTTCCGGCGGTAGGAAAAAACGGCGGTGCGAAGCGTTGCTATACATAGCACACCTTATCCCTGATCAATTCAGCACCTTTTCACAACATTTTATGTTTCCTTTTCACAACTTTTTATGTTTGGGTCACCTCAGGTCAGGTCTCTACTGCAGGTCAAGTGACCTCATCTCCAAAAATGCTTAAGGTGGCATAAGTAAGAAATGGGTGAATCTATCGGATTGAAACTGGTACCACATGATGGCCCCACCGAGTCCTACAACATATATTCCGGTATTTTTCATATCGATGACCTAAGGTCAAATGCGAACCATGACCTCGTCTTTGGAAATATGTGGAAAAACATAAATTGGGCTTTATTTCTTTAGATATACCTGACAACGCCTTCATATTATCCAAATCATAGTATCCTGGGCTCCTTTCCAGGTTCATGTCGCAATTATTGATCTGTGACCTCTGAGAGGTTATCTGGGGCTACTGAGCAGTTTTCAGACTTATGCCAACAACTTTGCCTGAAATGACGATGCAGCTTTTTAGTTGATATAATCGCGTTTGGATTGCTATTGCGAGTCGATTGATATGCATGTTGAGTATGCTAGGTTAAACAATTGACCTTGACCTGACCTGAGGTCAGGTCTAGCATTACATGCGCTACTGCTAGAAAAGAAGTTATTACCAGCATTTTAGCTGCAGTCAGCAACAAAAAATAAAATAAATAATGCTAAAAATGATACATAAATAACATTAAAATATTAAGTAAATTTGCTATCATTAAAAATCGATAGTGGTTGGCTGAAAAAAATGACGAGTCTGTTACACAACTACTAGTCTAAGCATTCTGCATGGTGGACATGATCCTTGGGTTAGAGGTATCCAGATTATCATCGCCACGACATCCAATTTTTAAAAATTCATTCTAAAAGGCATTTGTATGAAGCTCAATTCGAGGTCTGGCTACATTATGACTAATAATGTGTGATTTGACCTACCCGATTCTGAGGAAGGGCTGTGCCCGAAGATATACCCAAAAATGAATCGTACATCAAGGATTTGAGTAAGCAGGACATTATACAAATTTTTAATGCACACACTGATGTATTTCGGGACCCATAACACAGTGGGCTCCGACGGGGCACGCACTATTTTGGTAAAACTTATTATATTTTCAGCGAATCAGGATTAAAGTGTCGAGCGCAATAATCCTATCATAGATCATATTTTCTAGACATTGATATGTTTCCAACACTGGGAAAGAAAAATTATATGCTCAAGCGGATCTCAACGGATATTTAAATGGGTCCCAATTTTATTTCTGGATAATGGGAGTGCCGAATCACTACCATTTATTATCAAGGTGATAAAATCGGTCGGTTTGGATTTGTCAGGAAATTTAAAAAAGGGACCGGATTTCTTCTGAATTGTTGGACCAGAATGCACTCAACGTCATCGAAATGTCAAGTGAGGATGAAGCTTTCTTTCGATCAACGACATTTGTTGAAACACTTGTTAAAGAGGGCAGTGGCGGATCTAGCCGGTAATTTGAGGGAGGGAAGCCAAAGTAGAAAAGCAAAAAACGTCACGGGATGAAAGATGTGCCCACAGGATGCTTGGTGTTTGCTATCCAAGACCCAAAGTTTACACTGAAGTCGACTGGTTTTCTTGGAAGTTGAGCATTGAAGCAACAAAACCTTGCTCATAAACTAAAAAGAGACAGTGAAAAGGATGCTGACAGCTTTGGGAGGGGGGCATAAACATAGTTTTGCCCCGGGTTTTTCCGTGGGGGGTAAATGCCTTCTCCTGAGTCCGCCAGTGAAAGAAGGTCACAGTTTACTGGAACTGTATTTTTATTTGGTCCTGTTTCTGGACCAGTGAACCGTTAGATCCAGGGGAAGTCTCATATGAATACGTAAGATCTGGCAGATCGATAGATTTTCACCCGTCAGCTTCGAAAGTTTGTCTGATGGGCTTTAAGGTGTAGCCTTGTTCCATACACCGAGATGTAGCGGGAGATAGAGTTTCTAAAGGTAAATAATCACTCACAACTGATCCCGACATTGTTAAAACAAAAACAACATAGTTATGCTCAGGAAGCAGGGTAAGTAGCTAGATTGAAGCCTTCATTACTGAGGACTGCGGGGGAGTAAGACATGAACATATCAGAGTAGTCTTTTTCCCCTAGTCTGGGTCAGCCACCCAGACCACTCCGTTTTTGTCCCTGTCGGTGTTCCTCGCTTGTGGCTTCGCCTGCGTGAGACCAGTGACAAAAACAGCCACCCCGGAGCCTGACCCGGTCCTGAAGCACATCCCGTATGCCACCGAGATATCTGGCTATTCAGATGGTGAACGATGGAGGAAACGCTCGACTACGGCTGAGGTCACAGGGTGGGTTACATAGGCGGATCCAGGGGGCAGTGTTCCCGTGCAGGCCCGGTGCCTTTCTTCCCTGCAACGTCGCTCTCCCCAGGATGGAAGTCTTGACGCGCTTGCGATACGATTTGGCGCCCTCCCTCGCAATTGGTCACTTTTTTCTCCTGGCCCAAATAGTGCCCCTGCCCTAAGTTCCGTCACCCCCCCATCCATCGGAAATCCCAGATGCGCCTATGTGCTATCGACAACATGCCTTAGGAAAGTATTGAGGATTCGCCATTATTTGCGACCCCAAAGATATATTTGCCGATGCCCGTGGGGCAAAACATTTCCAAGCCTAATTCATCTTAATTTTCAAATTTTTCAATTTGTTATCTTGATTAGATCGTAGCCAATCGAGCCTAGTTTTCTAACTTGATAATTGTTCTATGTTAAATAGATCATAGATCGCCCATCTCTATCTTTCACAAAAGCCTGAGACCGCGCTTGTTGTCTGAAAAGGTGGCCGGTTCATAAATGAAATTATTTTTGTCCGTGCGACCCCGGTAGATCCCAGCTGGGGCACTTCAAGCCAAATTGGTACCCATATTGGTAATAGGTACGCTCTTACGTACGAACTCCAACATAGCGATGTGTCTGGGCTTGTCGGTGCCCCCCCAAAGGCCTGTGATAACTGCAATCCTCTGTCCTCAGTCGTGAAACTGCAGCCATCTCATGCTCCCAGACTACTGGCGTGCAGTGATGTTTGTGTGAAAATTTTCGTTGTAAACACATCTTGCCCATGCCCAAATTAGAATCATTACTTTTAGCTTGAAAATGACACCTATCACGCAAGTTTTATCTAGTCATGCCTCTGCCTTTCTTTCCCCTCATGTAATGTAAAAATATTGATAAATGTCTGATTTCGTCCCTGACTATTGCTTGCATTGTTATTCCCTCCCTATCAAGTAATTTCGCACCCTATCGTACATATTGAAAGCATGTTCCTATAAGAAGGTCCGTGTTTTGAATATTCGCTTTTGTCCGTCAGTGGCTTCCAACTCCCCGGGGCATATGCTAAAAACCTCTCTGCAACCAGTGCTGGTGCAGGTCATTGTCGATACTGAAACCAAGAAAGCGTTGAAAACCACTGGCGCACCGCCTCAGGTTCGGTGCAACATCCGCGCGTATAAACATAACATACTGTGATATATACACGGTAATGGTGGGTGCATTGGGGCGGGGAAGAGCGCTGTCTTACGGCTCTGATGATGGAACCCCACTCAAATCCGATTACACATGGGGGATATGAAAAACGAATGGTTTTAGGGATCGTTTTAAAGCTGAATGAGCTTACTTTCATATGGGCATTCGTTTGCTATCGAGTGAGGCGAACATAAGGAAACATTTATTTGTTCAAGCAATTTTTTTAATTATCAAAAGTTTGCTTAAGCTCCGACATATTATTTGCTTTGCATTTCCTCTTTCAAATTTTCTAAAGTAGCTAATATAAGCCTCCTGACTTCATTTAAACTGCGAATAAAGCTATAAACACATACGAATATTGTATATTCACCGGGAGGACGGGGGAAGGTCTATAACTTCCCAACCACTTTCCATAGAAAGGTGAAGATGTCGCAGACATTTCCAATGATGTCAACAGCCTTAAAGACAAAGCTTGGTAAATATTCTTAACATCCGGGTGTAACCAAATAGTGGTGATGCTGATGAACTGAATAATCATTCAACCGCTCTTATCATTCAGGATAAATGCAGAGAAACCCGTAGGAGACGCAATGGATGTATTGATAATTGAGGAGGCACATGAAGACGTCTTGCCAGATAATATTGTGTCTGCGTCCTCACAGTTATGAATGGTGGCTTGAAAACAGGGGCGTCGCCACGGTTTTTTCAGTGGAGGACCGACCCCAAACTAGGGGTGGCCGTGAGGGGGATGGCAATAGCCCGCAATGCAACACAATTACTGAGAACATGTGTGCAAGCACACGCTGGCAAAGGTGAGAATATCTAAAAACAAACTCGGTTGAGCCATAAGATTATAGGGAGGTGTCCCCTGTGGCACACACATTGGGGGAAACGTCTCTCCGTCCCCGTCCCATCTTTTAAAGCCCACGATTGATTGACATGCCAGTCACGTGATATGTTCTCTGTCGCACTTAACTGTCTGATCAGAATTAATAAGCGTGGATCTAGTCACGCAACGTGACGAATCCCGCATAAGTATAGGTCTTTCCAAGCACGCATCATGTCAACACCGTCACGTGATGTTTTACGTTTCTAACAGTTAAAATCACGTGACGGGAGTATTATCACTGTGTGAAGTGTGTCATGCGTTACAGTGAGGGATCTACCTTCATCAGTTCCGGCACGTCATGTGTAGGTTTCAGATGGTACAGTAAGGAAAGGACCACACCGCCATGTCAATAGCGGGGTCCGACGCATTCACACACTGCCCCAACATCGGGGGTATATATTGGATCCGTATCGGCTCTTTCCTTTAAAAGAATGAATAGGTACTATTGGGTATTCATCTTTTCGTGTTGCCGCCATTGCAGTTTTTGTTTTACATTAGTTTACCATCATTAAAATGATAAATTTGTGTGAAAAGTAACATATTTATTGGCTGCTAAGCTACCTTTGAAATTGAAGCTCTACATTAAGCCAGTCATAATTATGTTTGCTGGGTTTTGGGGACTCCTGGATACAGTGACGGATCCAGGCGGGGTGGGGGAGGGGGAAAACAAGGCATTTGTTCCCCCAAACGGAAAAACTCGGGGCACGACTAAGTTTCCCCTCCCCCTTCCCCACAAAATTGTTGAATCCATTCTCGCCTGACCCTTTTTTTAGCTTGCGTGCAAGCTTTTGGTGCTTCAACTCCCAGCTTCAAACAGAACCAGTCAGCTTTAGTGTAAACATTAGGACTTGGATAGCAAAAACAAGCATCTGGTGACCACATCTGTCGCCTCATGGGCTGCTTTTGTTTGCCTATCGACTTGGTTTTAATCCCGAAACCTACTGTTTGGTTATATTGTGGCAACATATTTCACCACGTGACTTTTTTTGTTTACTTTGACTCGCCCCCCCAACCTGCCGGCTTAATCTGCCATTGCCTGGATGGCATTAATCAATTGAGAGGCTTGAAAATCGGTCGGTACGGATTGTAGCAATCATTTTTCCCAATGTAGCACGAACCCTTAACACGCGCCCCCCTAGACGCGCCCCGCTGGGCGTTTTCGCCCTCCGTATCTCGTTCCCCACGAAAGCCAAAGGAAAATTACGGGCGGCGTTCGAAAGCTCTTGACAAGACGAAGAGAATTTATAAGAATAATTTTTATGTCAGGTCAATATTGAGGTCAGCATAGGTCAAAGAAGGCTCCATAGGCTTACAACAGAGCAGTGTACGTTTTCCTCTCAGATCTGCCTCAGGGAGCTAGAGTAAATCTGATGCCTCATTGGATTCCTCTCATCGCGGCAAATCGAATGATGTATAATATGACCTTGCTAGGTCAAATAGTCAAAATGACCTGACCTCGACCTATGTCAGGGTCACAGAGTGACCTGGTATGGTCATGCTGCATATCAATCGACTCCCCGTGACAATATAAACACAATGCAAGCAAATAGGGAACTTTATCTTACTTCAGTAAGAAGTTATTGCAAAACAATCACTCTCTGCTCCCGTAACCTGATATGACCTTTGAGAGGTGAGATGCTCAAAACCTCAACTTTATGGTCAAGATCGTGGTAAGAATAGACAGTTTGAGGATTTTCAGCTATATCTATCTAGTATTTCCTGAAAACGAGTCCATTCTATTTTTCACCACAGACTTATAATGGGGTGACCAAAAATTGACCCCACCTTAGGTCACCAATATCAAAATTCCGAGATAGCAGATTTGTAGACCCTAATGACCTTATCATATTGTGGAAGTTTCAAAATGATCGGTTTGCTAATGTTCCCTGGGCGCTGGTTCAAACTCGTAATTTTAGGTTTTGAGGTTGGGTCGCTTGACCTTAATAACTCTTTTACCTGACATGTTCTTAGCTCAAAAATTTTGTCAGATGTATAAAATTGATCAGGAATAGAGTACCGTAAGTTTCGTTGTTCTGCGTCTCTTCGTTTTGGGCTATCTGGGAAAAACCAGGAGGGGGCGAATTTGGCCACCCCCAGCGGGGCGCGTGTTAACAGAAAATTATAGCACAACCTAAATACTTAGCAGGTTTTGAAAGCTGGAGCAGTCCTCACTTTTCTGAAGAGACAATCACAGACAGGCAAAGGTCATTAATCAATATCCGTCTTGTCCATGGAAATCCCGCTCAGAATTTGATATATGTAAATTTTGCAACGGTGTCCGTCAGGGTACATTGCTCGTTTGGATTGCTTTCGAAAAAAAGTTTTTCATGATCGTGAGCGGACATATATCGTTTCGATTGTTGTTGAATGCGTGGGGAGAAAAAAATGCCGTCATATCACAAATTCAACATGGATACAGCCCACCTACCCGATACCCACGGACATTGGCGTATCCAGGAGCAACATTTGGTGGGCTACATCTACGTTTTAGGGGCTAAATTTAGAAAAAAATCTCGAAAACAGTATTCTTAAAGAAAAACGACAAAAATGGGTCTTTTGGGGAAAATATACTATTTTATGCTTTGGAAGGGGCCACAGCCCCTTTGGCTCCGCTCGGAGCCGCCATTGCCCACCGGCGTAATCCACTTCGACTGCCGGAGTCCACTCAGGAGAAAGCCAAAGCCGCTCCTCCGCCATAATCTGTGCTCGAATCGAGTCATTGCACGGAGTCATAGGTGGATCAAGGGGGGCAAGGGGGCACGCCCCCCATCGACCCTCGGTGCCCCCTGAAATGGTCATGGCGCCCCCTGAAAGGTCGATGGCGCCCCCTGAAATGCTGCTTCTCACCTCTCCCCTTCCCCAGGATGCGAAAATCGGCGCCCACTGATAGGATTTTGCGCCCATCTGATAGGTTTTCCCGGTCAAAAGTGCCGCCCCCGGACTGGATGGCGCCCCCGGAAAGTGCTCCACCCCCTCCCCCGATCGGCAATCCTGGATCTGCCTATGCACAGAGTCACAATCAAGATACCAGTATGTCTCCCTGGCAGCAGACGCCCATATGCCGTCACCACCGCGCTCCCTGGTGCCACGCAACCAACCATAAACACGGAACAGGTCACGTGACCCGAACCAACGGTGCAAAAATGGGTCCTGGGTACATACACATACATCTAGCTTCCTATTCCAAAAAAAACTTAGCTCTAGAATGAAGCATTCGAGATGCAAAGTATCAAATTGAAGAACTCTCTTGAGATTCATTGTGTTTATGAGTAAAGTTAATAGTAAACTTATGCATGTCTTACACACAAAATTGCAAAGAAATAATACATAAAAGGTAGATACATTGATAAGTCTTGAAGTGCTGCGGCGAGGAGCATGATGATGAGTTGCTAATCAGATGATGAGTCACTGATCAGCAGGGGCGTCGCCCCGGACTTTTTACTGGGAGGGGGCTGGGCCAAACTGGGGATGACCGGGGGAGGGGGTGGGAGGAAAGCTCCGAGATATTTGGCTACATGTGAATCACCAGCGATGATACACTTCACCAACACATTCAGATAGATTCGAACAGGTAATATGGAGAAAGTGCAAAAACACTGCGTCGAGGTCCAGAATTTTAGGAGGACGTCTCATCCTGATTTGCAAGTAATGAAGCTCGCCCCCCCCCACCCCCCCACCGTCTGCCCCCCTTCGCTTTTGACGCCCATGCTGATCAGCGACCTATCATAAGCGCTAAATAACCGAAGATACCGTCATGCTGTACAATTTACAAAGATGATCAGTGGTAGATCAGTCAGTCAGCCAATGATCTTGATTATTCTTCCTGTATTCACAAGGATTTCTGATCAGATTAGTAGCGCGCGTCCTATCTCGTATTCCTATTACGTAGCACGTATATAAACGGCTTTAAGAGCACAGGGTAGAACCTTGAACATGATACAGGAACCGACGATGGGCTAGCTCTAACGACCTTGGTTTTATCACAGCCTGATGAAAATAAGCTTAGAAATTACATGTGTCTGGTCGGAGCCAGGTGGCTGGGTACTGTTTTCCACTGCTCCGGAACTCCGCTGCTTTCGGACTCTGCAAATGGTAGCGGAGAATTGAGCGGTTTCTATAAACTAAATTTAGCAGAGTAACCGGTAGTGAACTCAGAAGAGTTCAAAACCTCTGACGCTACCTAACCCCCACAGACAAAATAGGATGTAGAGTTTGAAGATAAATGTTTTCTCTCATCAGAGCAGCAAACTTCGATTGAATCAATATTTTGCTTGCACGATTCACTTGCATAGCTTACAATAAATATATTCGATTGTAAAATACAAATCAATAATATTTGATGTTTATTGAAAAACGGATGAATCATTTGTTTTGGTGGCGGTTTAGTAGTTTGTAGAAGCGCTTTAGGAGATTTAGTACCACTTTAGTAGTTTGTAGTAGCACTTGAGTAGTTTTAGAAACACTTCAGTAGTTGGATAGAAGCTTTAGTAGAACTAAAAGCAGCGCAAACAGTGTAGTGGAGTAGCTTGTAGTAGTTTCGCGATTTTGAAACAGTGGCGCTAGTAGCGACAGGAATTTCGGCTGGCCAAAGTACTGAAAGTAGCGACAGCAATTAAAAAAGGCAACGGCACCTTCTTCCACGTCTTCGAAACTTGGACTAACCTGAAGTTCGGCAATTTTCACTCATCTGGGCAAGTGCTTAAGTGGTCAGAGTGGCATTGAGTCTAAAGTTTGTTGTTTCCACAACTGGGGCGACTGGTATAAAATGAGGGGTCATTCTTCAATCTGCTGCTGAAAAGCAGCTTTTCCTTCTAGAACCAAAAGCTTATCGAATTTGGTCTCACTGCTGCCTTCCGCACTGTTTTTTTGTTGAAAACTTTTCTGTTCAAACTCGGGAAATTGTGACTGAAAAGTGGGGGTCAGACCCCCTATCTCCCACTTTTCTATGCCAACGAGTATGATTTTTATTTCGTAATTATATTTGTACAAGAAATCAGAAGGTGTGAGACGATTTCGTACAACCCCATCCCGTGCCATATCAAAGCGTTAAACCATCTCAATTACCGTTAAAACTTTTCGGTTTAAACTCGGGAATTTTTCCTGAAAAGTGGGGCCCAGGCCCCATTCTCCCACTTTTCAATCTCAACGAGTATGGTTGCTCCAACACGCAATCCTATTTATAAAAAAGTCAGACGTTCTGATACGATTTCGTATAACCCCATCCTGTGCCATACCAAAGCGTTAAACCATCTCAATTACCGTCTGTCTACAGCATGACATCCCTCATGGACATTCCATGTCAAACAGGAGACATCTCCTTAGCCGCGGGCGGTGCTTCCAACCCTCCACGCACGCGAGTGAAACCTGCCGCCCCGGGCGTTATTTACACCTGGGCGGTAATCCGGTGGGAAAGAGACTCGGGAACACTCACGACCCAAGTCGGGAGGTAGTCACACGTGGTTGTGAGCTGCAGCTGGGTGGACAGCTGAGTGGGTGATGTGGTGGAAGAACGTGACGGATGAACTCAGAGGGTGACTTGGTTGGCAAAGCTCGGAGCTTATTTTTGTCATCGTGGACTGTGATTCCTGTGGGAATGTGTTGACTGAATAGAGGTTGTTTGAATGTGAGAGGGACAAGGCTTTGCGAATTTAGTGGGCATTCCAACCCATATTATTAATGTGAGACCGAGTATCGGATTACTTCTCAGACGACATTGTGGCATTTCAATGAAAGGGTGCTTCCATAATGAAGTTCACCGAAGAAGAAGCTGGATGATTTTGTGATAAAATAATCTAACAAGCTTTCGGTCTTGCTTGGTTTTCACCATTTTCTGATCAGCCTCAACATCACCATCAACAAGACCAGCTAACGGCAACAGCATCCAGGGAACGTGCTGACGGCAGTTGCGGAGCCAAACAGAACATGCTGGCCCCGGGCTCATTAGCTCTTGTGTTGGTGCTTTTGGTAGAGCAGACAACAGCGAGCATTCCTATCTACCTACAACCATTCATCAACTACTACGAAGTCTACTTAGACCCATACGACACCGTGAGGCTAGATGGCGTGAGTATTTCTGGGGAGCATCTCTGCAGATTTAGGGGATGAGGTGGCTTAGCAGATAGCACCCTTGTATTCTAAGCCGCTAGTCCCGGATTCAAGTCCCGGCGGAGCCTCTGAACAAGTCGATCTGATCCCCAAAATCCCTTCCAACAGGGTGAGAGTTGGCGACGCCGTATGACCCTGGCAGTTGGTGCGTCGTTAAACCCCAAGAATTATTATTATTCTGCAGATTTAACCATCTTTTTGGGACCTAAAGGTGTGAGGAGGAATGGATAGCATAAATGAATGGGTAGCCGGACAAACACCGGTCATTGTTTCCACTCACACCTCCAGTTTATCTGACGTATTTTAACTTTTTACCTTTTTTAGCGTTTATTGGAAACACTTGTAAACACAATGTTAAGCTAAGAACATGGCAAATCATACGAATTCTGTAGCATTCATCTCCAGCCCCTTGCAAGGTAAGAGCGATAGCAGCAATTCAAATGTATTTCAGTGTTGAAACGGAAGATGTATGGGTGTTGGGTCAGCACATTTCCACTTCACTCCAGTCGTGTCAGCGCGCTATCCGAGTGTGTGGCTTCTGGGAACGCTGGGTGTACACAGTGCCCAGTGCAGGCCCTAGAGGCCCCCGGGGTGCGGGGCCGACATTACACCCAAAATGCACACCATCATCTTTTAAATGTTAGTCGCGATTCTGGCCTAAAATTCGGTGTGCTTTGGTTGGCAAGGACCCCGCCCGCACTCGTTTAGATCAGGGTTCCATAAATTCCCTAAAATCGTTTGGTACCTTTGAAAACTCGTATTCCAGCTGATGGAGATTCCTCTGCCGATGGCTAAAAAAATCCGCGTCCGGTAACCCTTCTCATTGGTCGACAAACTTTTACCACGTGCTGTTTGGGTATCGGATACTTCGGCATCTGACAGCAAACGCTAACGGCGTGCCGTGCCGGTGCCGCCACTGTTCATCCATGACATATCACATGTGCCGAGATCTGTCTTCATAGTATGGGTGTTTTCTCTCACCGGCCACTTTTTTGCTCCAATCAATTCCAGATAACTGTGCCACAGAGAAAACTGACAGGAGGACCTGTCTGAGTATGGTGGATGGCTTGGAACAACGCACAGTCCGAACTCATCTAGCTAATCCCTTTCACAGTGGGTCAGAATATTAGCCTAGAACAAGGCTAGAAGAAACTAACCCTTTCAAAATACATTAGAGGTGCAGGAGTATACGGACCTGCTCATTAAAGCTCCGCATTGTGGACATTATGGGGCGAGATGGATGAAGACGAAATCCTGAAAAAATGTCAAGGTGACCGGGGGATTACCACCTCAGACTTAACTGAGCCTAGGACGAAACATGAGCTCAGACTGCTCAGACTCAACTCTGCACTGCGGGTTTTCGTGGCCCGGTAAGCTGGGTGGCGTCCTTGGAAAAGGATAAACACCAGAACATCACCCCCTGTAACTGGACAGCTGCTCCCTTGGTGGTGCGGTAAATACAAGAAAAGAAAAATGAGAAACTAATTAAACAAGCAATGGAGCATCCAAAGGGGAGGCTAGGGGGCTCAAGCCCCGAAATGACCAAGCCCCTATTGCTGCCCTACATCCCCTATAGCCGAAATATTGCCTGATATACTGGCGGGTGAGGCTCGAGCCCCCCTAGCCGCCCCCCTCCCAATGAATTCCTGTATCCGCCACTGGAAACAAGACAGCGCCGCTTTCTGGAAAAAAACCTCTGAGACGAAATGGGACGAGACAGATTTAGATCGGATGGAATGGAAATGATACTGAATGGTTTTCCATACTAACTTCTACTGCTTTCAGACACTCAAAGGTATGAATGCTAATGGGCGCAGGGTGATGGAATTAGTTAACCTTCACTAAAAACAATGTGCTAGTGGTAAGAACAGACAGTTGTTACCTCAAAATCCAGGTAACTTTTAAGCAGAAGATCTCAGGAAAACAGGGAAATTGAATAATAAAAGATGACAAGGACATACATATCATTTCAACATCATTTCAGGGGGCGCCGAGGGCCGATCGGGGGGGCACGTGCCCCCTTTGCCCCCTGGAATCCGCCTATGAAAGGGAACCTTGTCTATGTCTGATCCTCTTTTTCAGCAAATAATCCACTGCTACAGATCCAATTTCGAGATGTACGATCATGAACAGCCAAAGATAAAAACAGACCGTATATATGATGAGAAAGAATTAAGCAGAGAAAAAGATAACCCACGCACAAGAGAAGCAAGATGAATTCAGTACCAGAACTTGATTTTAAGCCAATGTTCAATGCATCATTACCTTCAGATTAGCTGAGAGAGAGGAGGATGACTAGTTTATGTCTAGGAAAAGTCTGTCCACCACTTTTTTGAAAGATGCTTTTGAGCGTGGAGCATATTCGAGCCTTTGTACTTTTTGCGCAATGACCTGGTGACATGTTTTAGGAATGGTGCACGAACAAGCAAACTTCATGCAATTTAGAGTTGCCAACGGCTCTTGTGGAAAGTGGAAGGTTTGCCTACATTCTCAAACACTATTATAGAGAGCAAAAAATCTAGCGTATGATTCAGGTAACGTTTCACTAAAAGAATTGGAGTAGGACTAGCAGCTTTTGTTTCTTTATTATCTCTTCTATTTTAACCCTCGCATCACCGAGGGCCATGGATGCCCCTAAGGTTCTTTCAGAATTTCAGAAAAACGACGAGTCTCAGCAACGCGGTTGAGGGTCTACCTCTCACCCCATCATTTTCCCCACCATCCCTGAAATTTTTTTAACCCCAGGTCGGACTAGGTAAGGTCAGACGAGATCAACCAAGGTCACCTCACTTCAATTTTTGAGCATTACAATTGCTACATTTCTAAGCTGATCGATTTGAAACTTTCTACACTTGATGACACTTCCAAGGTCTGCAAAATGTATATCCGTGACTTTTGGATTTAGTGACCTGAGATCAGATCACGAGGTGACCTCTCCCATAGCTCCCTGCTTGCCGCCCCGGTAGCTCAGTTGGTGAGCGTTGGGCTCCGGCCTGCTGCTCAGAAGCATGCGTGACGTGCATGTCCAGGCTTGGGATCGGTTCCCCTGAGACGCTCCGGCGCTCAATAGTTTGCTCGACGTAGGTCGGCTGGCAACCGACTGGTGAGAGGGTGACCTGAGCGGGGCGGCCGTCCCTGTGCTTTGTGGGACGTTAAACTTTGGCTTCTAAATTATCCCTTCAATGTGGGAGTTGCTCGTTCGGGTGGTGGGGTCGGGGTCTCCGTGACAAGTCCCTTGAGGGCTTCAGTGAGACTCCGACTCCAGCAGCCGTACTGGGAACAAGTTGGACAAAATTTATAAAAAAGAAAAGTATGGGGAAAAGCTATCTCATGATCTAAAAGTCGCAAAAATAATTGCAAATGTTCATATTTCTAAAAAAGTGTTCTTGGCAGCATGAATACTTTCACGGATTACAGGGGCAATATTTCCCTCTGACCTATTGGAGGTCATAACAGGTCACCAGGGTCAAAAACAGTATTTCAACGATAACTTTTGACCTAATCAAGCTAGAGCGCTGAATTAAACGACATCAGGTATGTCTGGTCACTGGCTTTCATATTTAATATACCAGGTCACTTTCTGACCTTTCGTGACCTCAGGTAATGTTAAGTCAAGAGGTGTCCTCTGGAGCCCAAACCACGTATTATCTTTCGCATAGCGAAGAAATTCTTGCCAATTTCCTATCAAATTCTATCAAACCCTGCTAGGAAGACTAGACAAAATTCAACATATGTTTCTCATCTGGCTAGCCTCACACGCACATTCCTCTCGGCCTTCAGAATATCTGTCCTATTCGGAACTTCTTGCCCACTTCAAGGTATCGAGTCTGGCAAGAAGACGGATCCAATATGATATTCTATTCGTCCATAAAATTTTAACTGCGCCTATCTACTCGGATGTTTTCCCTTACAAATCCCAACTAAGAATACGAGAGCATCGGCGAATAGTTTGTTTCACATTTAATTTGCAAGGGTAAAAACAGTAAAACGTGAGTTTTTGCCGAGTCGCGACAAACACAAACATATTTGTTCACTCCCAGCCTCAATCTGGCCTCTTTCACGATTCTTCTTCTGCTTTTAAATCCCAAGTAAAAAAGTATGCTAAACAAGTGACGAGCTAGACATTAGTCGTGATATGTATATATGTATTTGTATCATCGACAATGTATCGAAACGAGATGAGCTGTAATTGGGTGACGCATGATAACCTGTTACTCATCAACTGCAATAAATGAATAAATAAATGTACTGTACCAGATCTCAATAGCTCTAATTGCATGAGAGCTATGCCCAGATTTTTAAGCATTGCATATCTTAGTGGAAATAGCCTATCGTGGCCTAACTTGAACTCTGGAGATCAAACCATTGACATGAGAGCTTAACCATGTGAAGTAAAATCATTCTGAATTAATGCGAACTTTCCAATGCACTTTGCAGATTTCCGCTAACTACCATGTTCTCGGAGTTAGAGGGGGCCATCGAAGGCCCCCGGTGGGGCTCCATTGATGATTAACTTAATAAATTCTCGGAAGGCCTGCTGCAGATATGGTGCCATAAACTGCAGAGTGTTGTGGGAATGACCTAGGACCCTGAAAAGATGATAAAACAGAAGACAGTAAAAGGGCTAAAAGACTTAAACCCCACCCGTCGGCAAAAAAGGCAAAAAAATTATAAGGCGAAGGCAGTCTACAAAGGCCAAACAAGCCAAAGTCTAGAAACTAAAACACCTAAGCTCTAAAAATTTCAAAAAAGGATAAGACAAGGTAAAGATAAAAGCGTGGGATGGGGTAAACGCAACGTTTCGGTCCATGACCGTCGTCAGGCGACGAGTACAAGGTGGAGGTGGCTAGAGGCCTGAGGTAAACTTTTGCCAAACACCGAGTGACTGGAGGCCTAAGTCATTTTAGGGTCCTAGGTCATTTCCACAACACTCCGTAGCTAACAACTTAGCCTATTCACCGCACGTCTCTCTGGGCCATCGTCTTTTTGGTCACCTCTGTGCTACAATATATGTATCACATTTGGTGGCTCATAGTTAGGCCTCAAAATTCACTGCTATAGCAGTGCATTTCCAATCCGTGCTATAGCAGGCATTGATTCCGCATTTCCACAGACTAATCCCAATGCGATTTTCGTCCACACTAGCAAAATGCACTTAGACTCTGCCAAAAATAAAAGGGGTAGGGGTAGACCATTTTCATATTGCTGCTGGCAAGAGATTTTCCACGCTTGGATACAAAACTTATGGGATTTGAGCTCATCGTTGCCTTCCGCATTGTCTAGTAATACAATTTTCCGGTTTCATCCCAATTGAGCTGAGAAAGGAATTTTTGGACGAAGAAAGGGGAGCCCGGACCGCTGACCCCCTCTTTACCCTGCTTTTGGTGTGGATGACAATTATACAATGAAATTGAAATCTAACAGGGAAATATGTTTAACCTGAAAGCAGTCGCGGTCAAGATCTTACGAGTACAGTGACAGACCCAAGGGAGGGGAAAGGGGGCCGCGGCCTCCTCACGCATAAGAGGCGCCAATCTGGGGGCGAAAAGGGGCCCCAAAACAACGGTTTACACTAGGTCTTCGTGGCAAAAAATATCTGATCTCCTCTCCCCTAGGATACGACATGTGGTGCCCCTGGGTGAAAAAAGTCAGCTCCTTTGGCGCAAAAGGTGCATCCTTCGTTTGGCAAATTGCGCCCTCTGAGGCTCGCTCGCCCTTCGCTCTTACCAAAATCCTAGACCCGTCATTTCACGTGTATGAGTATTCGACAGATGAGGCCATATTGGACGATGATGCTTATGAAATTAAACGGACTAGAAATGTATGTTCGGAAAAGTTACACTAGTTGTATGAGATACTCAAGGTTCCATTTGAGAGGGCCGACATCCTCCTTGCTCGTCAGGAACAATATTTACCTTCATACACCGCATTATCACAGAATAAGTTACACAAGAGGATCATGGCTATTTCACAGGAATAGCTACACTTAAAAACCACTCCACAAACGTCTTCTCATCTTAACACAGAAAAATAAGACAGCGCTCCTGCCATCAACCGCCCGACCTGACGTTGAAAGGGAAAATGGCTAACAGGCTGCATGGATTCTGGTGTAACGTAAGCCCCCTGATGAGGCACAATTTCTTCCGTAAGAGTCTAATTACTATATGTATCGGTAACAGTGTTTTTCATACTCTACCTTGTGGTTCTTGTTTCCAAAAGACGGGTGAATTCACTCCATTTATTGTTTCTGCTCCAGCTTTTAGAGAACAAGTACGCTAGTAGAGTAAGCTCACTCTTTTTTAAGCCACTTTTCTGTTTTCCCGCCAAAATTCACTCCTTTTCTTGTAGTATGAAGCCTCTCTAATGAGGCGTTATGACCAAAAAGGCGTTGGAGTACTACACCGGGAGTGATTTTTTTCTCAGTGTAGGCTTGACATGATGGGCCTCACGTCATGAAAATAGGAACCGAGAATCAAATGGCCTTCCATGCATCGTGATATTCATGCTCACGCAATAACAGGGGCGGTCGCAGGATCCCGTTTGGGGAGGGGCGGGGGCAATTCGAGAAAATCGTTAAAAACATAGCGCTTTTTAAGAAAATCCGCCAAAATTTCGCAACTTTGGGGGGCCATGGCTCCTTCCCCCCTCCTTCTGCGTCTACCAGTGCTCAACGAAGAATCAAATAGTAAATGTGCTGTGCCATTTTTCAGGGACGTTTAGTAAACGGAATAAGTAAAACGCGTTTTGTTTTAAATTCTTCGATGTTTTAATCCGAACATAAATATATTTATCCGAACTCAAAACAGAGCAATACAATAAAAACTCCGAGCAAACAGGGGTTCTACGACGTTTCATGAAAAGTGAGCTACATAACGATAACACGCTTTTGTTGCACTCTGAAACTGATCCTGCTCTAGCTTTAGAGTCTTGATTGGAGAAAACTTCAAATGATTTCCGCGTGGTCCAAATGTCAGTCTGCATGCCTAATTTGCGTGTGCCATCATTTTAGGTCTCATGAAACGGGAATGGCTTAGCAAAGCAATAGCTTTTCAAAGTGCCAGTTGGTGACTACTTCAGTAGGATATATCAACGTACTTACGGAATGATTATATAGTCAATAATTGCAGTCAAGACTGTTTTTTCTGCAGATGACTGTAGAAAAACAGTCATCGTGTGTACCTATTTTTTCCAGCCCTGTTGAAAGCATCAGCTGTTCAATTCTGTTGTTACCAGGGCCCCAGCCGTGGTTAAACCAACCGGAAGCTAATTGGTGGGAACGTTGGCGTGGGAACTGCAGCCTAAATTCGGTTTCGATCGCGGCGTCTGTAATTGTGATGTCACGGCTATTTGGTTCCTTCCGTGACGGACAGAGTCTTTACCGAGATGACCGGAGCAGGCCTGGTGTTTGGCGGGTCCGCCTTAGAAACGAAGCTTCTGGGGTCGGTTATCTCTGCGGAATAATAGAGGATGATGATGATGATTGGGTTTTAGGGCACATCAGCTGCTGAGGCTATGTATGACCAGCGGAATACTAGAGGAGGCGCGGGGATATGTCGTTATTGTTTTTACGTTGCTGACTTCAAATCTCAAAGGACAGGCGACCTCTATTTTTTCCTGACTGGTATCCTTCCTTGGAAGAGATCGTATCGGCTTGGCAATTTTATGAAATGGGTTTTATACAAGGCTCATGATTTTTTGCCAGGTAATATGTTTGAATCCGAATTGAACGTTAGTCAAGTTGATAAACATTGAATTTCGAGGCCCGGACATGTGTGTTTCCGCGATTATTCGCCACTGTAAAATAGTCGATGGATATGGCAGTACTGAGCCGAACAGGGGCGGACGCAGACCCGAGTTTTGGGAGGAGCCAAACCCACGTCTGTTTCTCCTCCTGGGGGAGGGGGGTGGGAGCGAATAATGTTTTGCTCTACGGACCTAGTGTTAAACACTTTTTCCAAAAAATTATCCGGCGTTTGGGAGGAGTACAAAAGATAGTTTGCCCCCTCCAGCGCTTTGGAAGGGGCCATGGCCGGAATGCCCCCCTGCGTCCACCAATGGAGCCGAGGAGCATGATTATAAGTTAATAAGATGTTTAATAAATGCCTCGAATAAATACGTTTCAAAAGCTAACCCGAATCCTGTTTGGGAAACGGAGCAAATACATTGTAATGATATATTCGGTCATAGGCCAAAACCCTTTATCAGAATACTCATAATACAATAGGTGAGAAGATAGATTTTTGCCCATAGTGTGAGTCAAGACCTCGAATTCTCGCACTATGACCAATAATTTATGCTTTCATCTATTGTATTATGAGTATTCTGATGAAGGGATGTGCCCGAATATATAACTGCGGTGCATTTGCTCCATTTCACATGCATGTGCTTGGAGGAGGCAGCCCAGTGAACGTATATCAGCCTTAAAACAGCGGTGGAAGTGTATCAGAGTGTCGTGGATAAGACATCCGAATGGATGGTCGTACTTTTGCGAGCTGAATTGGGCGATGAATTGAATGGACCAGATCATTCGTTGTAGTTCTGGATCTGGATTTGGGCAGCCGTTGCATGTCAATTAAGCTGTAACTTTCGGATATGAATTAGATCTAGATCGGTAATCATAGGGTGCAAACAGATTGGCCGGGACCTATCGAGAAAACTCCTTAATATGGAGCGGGTTAGATCTGCCTTTTCTTTGCTGTGACATAATGTGCAGTGTGTGCAGAAGCTTGAACCTGCCGTCCTTCTTCGACAGCCTCAAGGCTACATCGCCACGCTGGTGATGCTGTATCTGGTTGTCATGGGCACTCTTGGCTACCTGCCTCTCAACCTGAAGGACATTGCCAACATCATCGACAGCAAGAGGAGCAGGAAGAACGGCGGGTACAAGAGGAACAGGCTGCTTCAGCGGCGAAGAGGTTATTATCCCCGGAGGAAGTTCAGAGGAAAAAGGGCTCTGAGTGATCCTGCTCAACTACAAGAGGTAAATGTGGATGTGTGAATCATGTGTGAATGAGTGTCAAGGCTGATGAGTGAGTGAGTAGTGAGTAAATGGGAGGAAATAGAAACTCCTCTGGTGTCTGTTGCAATGTAAAGGATTTTATACACTTTTTTCTCCAGATGGATTTGCAATATGAGACTCACCTCGCGTTTGGAGATGAAGACTCTGGAGGAGCTGTAATTTTTTTCAAGCGTAACGCTCAGAGCTTTGCATCATATATTTGTTTCCAGCGGTGATTTTTAAACTTAGTTTTCTGATTGTGTATTTTCCAGTCATTTACAGTAAGCATGGTCCCATGTTTCTTCTGAAAGTAACCACAGTCAGAGACCGTACCTTAAATGTGACCTTTTTGGCCACTTTTATATCTCTCAACATGGCGTGGCTTCAGGCAGGCCGTAGCGGGCCATCTATAAAATACGCAACGCTAAGGAGATGAGTGAATCGCTGTGTTATCAAACGTTACTCATGGACGTCAAAAACCGTCACATAGGTTTGGGGGAGTAAATATCGCGATTTATGTGTTTTTGATTTATGGAAAATCCCTACATTGTCTATAAATATTGTGTTTTACTGGCGATAAGATCAGTGCTTGACGAAGCTGGTTTGAATAACAATTACAAAGGAAATTCGAGCTTCCTAGATATTAGAAGACTGACAGATGGAGGTACTAAATAGTGTGCACGTTTCTTGTGCGTACGAACTATTTACTGCTTTTGGGCTTCACAGATCTAGCTTATTTATTAGCTTAGGCTTTATATATTGATATATACATGAAGCTACATATCACTTAGAAACTATAGAGAAGAACATTCAAATCCGTCCTCTTTGTCTCATAACGTTATTCTCAGGACAATATCCATGTTGTTGACGCTGTGATATTTTTGGCAGCTTCTTTCTGAGCTCGATCCAGAAAACTGCCTTCTGCATCTGATATGCGAGGCAGAATATCTTGGACCCCATCGGGCAGCAACGGCGGAGCACAAACTCGTCCACAAGCTATTCAGGTAAGTTCAACACCATCGCCCTTGTGTATTCTAGCTTTTCATGTATTTATTTTGTTTAGTTTTTTTGCGAAAGCGCTTGCCACAGATCGATACGTCTTTCAAATAAAAACATAGGAGCAATTTGAGGTGCTGCACTGATTTTGGTTCTTGCTTCAAGCTTAGGCACTTACGGGAAGAGGATAATAAATTCCACCCATTACATTTAATATAAAACGTTACATTTCGAAGCACTTGTGTTTATCTATGGCACACATTCGTAGATGACCTCCCCGTTATATTTCTGGCATATTCGTACGAATCTGTGAATAAGTGTGAGCAAGAAGCACCTGTTTTGAAACATAAACTTTGAATCACAACAAATTTATTGAACTTATGTTTAGCTACTATCTGTGGCCCAATTTAGGCACGTGGGCTCTATATGTTGTTTTCTGTAACTGCTATAAGTCAGAAAGAAAAGCAGTAAATGTGGGGAAATGTTTTAATACGATTTAGGCAGCAACACTAAGAGATAAATTTTGCCGTGAATCCTCAAATTCTTATAGGTCAAGTAAATGAATACTGTCTGCATTGGCTTAGCAAAAGATGTTTATATCACAACTTGCAGTGGTGAAACGAGAAACACGCAATCTATGTTATATTCCACACTGAGGGTGCGCACTCCCCAAACTGTTTTGCATCTCTGTAAAAAAAGTGATTTGTGCCAATCATGTACCCCATGGCCCAGTCAGCCATTGAATGGGGAGCAGATTATGCGCCGTCATCACTAAGTCATTCACCTGTCCAGGTGCTCCGCAAAGCTATCCGCACGGGTTTTTCGAGCATCTGATTCATCTGAGGTCGGAAGATAATCCGTAAACTTGTGTGACAACCAGTGGTGGATAAAAAGGGGATTGGGGGCTCAAGCCCCCTCTAACTTTCCGAGTGCCTATAGTTAATATATAGGTTACACAGGCGGAGGCTGAGCCGAGACAGTGGGGGAGGCTATCTCCCCTAAACCACTTCCCCAAATTAAGTCCTGAATCCGCCACTGCTAACAACTATCGACAACTATATCCGCCACTCTTTTGTCAGTGCACGACAAAGAGTGGTTTACTCTACGCAGCTGCACGTGGAGGATTACAAATAAGGCACAGGGTTTTGATAATTGCCAGTGATCATAGATCGAAGTTTGAGAAAAAGTAAGAAGGTGGCCTCGTTTTCTCGGTATTTGATTAATGATCGGATATTTTTTGGCGTCAGGTTTCATTGATATCTCAGTTCAGTTCATAGAGCAAGAAAACAGTATGTACAGGATGTAGTAGATAAAGCTCGCATTGGTTTGAAGAAGGCATTGAAAGAAACCAATGATAACAGACGTAGCTAAAACAAAGAAGCAGCCTGGTTTACTATCCAAATGAACATGCACTGGAGGGGGACCTGGGAGCCTCCCCTGAAGTCTAAAAACCAAGAGACGTAAAGAACGCCCATTCATGGGTGTTTGGGATTTGGTAATCTAAATTATACCCTAATTTCATAGATTCAGGTTAATTTCTTTATGCGGGGAAAAGTTGCACATACTAAATATGAGAAAAACGGATTAAGGTTATATCGGTAAGACCGTAAATAATATTTCTTTAAAATTAGGCGTAAAGGTCATTCAAGGTCAGTGACATATGACGTTACAATGTGGTATATTCCCATAATGTAGACTATAACTAGCACTTCAGCAATGTTGTATTTGTATTTGTATTTGTATCATTCTTGAGCACATCCAATCAATTTTGGTTTTTCATGGCTCGTGTCACAATAGATAGATGTAAATAAAGTGGGAAAAATACACACCCACACACCCACAGACACATCTTTCACACCTTTACATATACAATAATCGATACAAGTGGTCACTGGTTAGGGGTTGTGCATGTGTGCCTGCAGTCGTCGCTTAAATGAGCCTGGACGGCCACCAAGCACACGTCCGGGAAGTCGGTTGTAGTACTTTACAACGCGGTAAAAGAAACCTCTGTTCTGATTCGTGGCAGGTTGTAGGCGCTACCCTGACGCGTAATGGTTTGTCGCACATCACGCCTCTTAGTCAGCCTTCGAGAGATGACGCGTGGTTTGCCGCTTTCAATCGCACGTCTCAAAAGGCCCACCGCGTGGTACATGCCGAGATATCGCGCAGACAGCCAACCCAGCTCATGCATAACACTGCTTATGTGGTCTCGTCTTCTCTTTCCAGAAATGACTCTCGCGCAAAAGTTCAGAATCTTCTGGACACGGTACATGCGCTGCATAGAGCAGCTGGGCGGGAACTGAGGACTGCCTTTGACCCTTGACCTTTTAACTTAACCTTAACTTTCAATTGAATTACCTTAACAATGATGTCATAGTTTAATATGCCTCATACTCGGTAACGCCATCTGGTCGGAAGCACTGGGCTAATTACTTTGACAATGCTAGTACTGACTTTTAACTGTCACCTTGACTTTGACTTTATTTGCAGTGACCTTGACATATCATTTAGTTTATTTGTCGTTATAACCTTATCACCTGGTCTCTTATACAGGCAACTTGCTGCGACTGCGCGATTGTGGCAATCTCAAAATATAGGTCTGCCCTTGAAAGCCGATAAATAAAAACGTTCCGACCACTGAAAAAAAACTGCAAATCAACGCCCGGTTGAATTCTCTCAAATATGGACAAGCAGCGTTTTTAGACTACGAGTGGTTTTTCGGCTACCTTGGAAAAATAGGTAGAGGGCCTCGGAGGCCCCCTCCCCTCCAGAACGCTTGGTATTTTTACCGCACTGTGGATTTACTCGAGATGGCCAAAGTGCCAAGATACCATCACTATATATTTTAAAATGTTTGGGATAAACATGAGGAATGAACCTATGTTGTCCCACCTTTTGTTGTGCGTGGACAGTTTCGTCGCCAATTTCAGCATAGATAATTGTTTAGAAAATCGTTTCGGTGCTCAAAGTGAGGGAAGACGCTCTCTTTCTTTCGAGAGCGGGAATGAACAGATCCTGTATTCCCCTCTTCCTCCCCCCCCACCGAAAGCGGAGCCCCCGTCACTCCCCCACATTCATTTTCGAATGCCGTATCTCTAATGTGCTGGTATGCTCCTAGTTTCCTCTCACTTTCCATTTCAAACATTCCAACAAAGGCCCATCACTAGTGCCGAGATCCCAAGAAAGATTCTCATTGTTAATTGGCAGGTAGGATCGATCTACGGCAGACTTTCTTCTTCTCGGGTGACCAATTCATGACGTAGAGATATTCGTCACATCTGTCCCGGCGTGATCTGTCCTTCGTCACATCCTGATCCTCGCTGCGACATTTTCACTGTTGTGTCCCGGACGACTAATTGGGTGAAATCTGGACACCCAAAAGAAAAACTCCGCAAGCTCACGGCCGGCACCCATGGCCAACCCGAAGACGCAGTTGTCGAAAAGGTTCTATGGGACGGCGTGAAAGTTAGTTGTACGCAGAGTGGGCCCACATATCTTGTGCAGTCCGATGTTATCAGTGAAAGTGGACAGGCGACTGGGAAGAGGAGGGACAAGGAGGTCTGAAGTTTTGGAGACTTCCTAGACTGATGTTTGTCAGTGGAGAGTGTTTTCATCTAAGCCGGTATAAATGTACTTGTCTCCCTGTGCCTTTCTGAGTGCCCGTAGCCCAGTCGTGCTGGGAATAGAGGCCTAGGGGGGACGGGAAACGAGGTGAAATGGGACGGTTCGGGACAAGACTATGTTTCCAGATTTCTTTTGTGACTGGTAAAATGGATCTTTTGTGAAATATTACACAGGAATAGAATTGGACGGGACGGTATTAGCTCTGAGATATATTTCCCTTGAAGGTAATGTGACGGGACAGCCTTCAGAGGGACGGAATGGGACGAGACAGCCTTCAGCGGGACGACATGGGACGGGACAGCCTTCACCGGGACTAAATGGGACGGGGCAGCCTCCATCGGGACGGAACGGAAGGGGACAGCCTTCAGCGGGACAAAATGGGATTGATGCGAAGATTTTGTCCCATGCTGGCGTCTACTGAGAAGGTCGGTAAAAGAAAAGTCATAACGTTGAAATGCTCTGTGAAACTATCTCTCTGTACATTCCTGGTGGCATCGATTATGTAGACTTATCCTTACGAATAAGAGGGCTATTTATATGAAATTAAAATAAGTTGCTAAGATGTTCCCTGGCCTCTCCCCTCGAATCCGGAAATATAAAAAACACTGAAGATTATATATTCCGGCACAGCCCTTCATCAGAATCGTGGAGTAAATATCAATAATTCTCAGTCCTAGTATAGCCAGACCTCGAATTGCTATACTAGGACTGAGAATTATTGATATTTACTCCAGATTAAAATAAATCTTCAGTGTTTTAATTGGATTCGAGGAGGGCCAGGAACAAGCAACCCATCATCAGCTCCGCGCAGCACTAAAACTATAACGTTGAAATAAAATAAATGGAACAGCTCAAAATATGTGATAAACAGTTTCAGAAAAAGTAAAGATTCCTTCGCCCCGTGAACGATTTAATTTAACCGATTAATGAATACCTTAGGTATGTCAAGGGGGACCACGAGTTACGGCTCAACGCCGGGATTTTACGCATCGGGAACTATTGGTCAGGTCAGATCCTTCACCTTCCCACCCGTCAATGTGAAATCTGAAACGTCAGTTTCGTATTAGTCACGGAAAGGTCAACGTGAAAAGTATAGAATCAAAAGTCTTGGCACACCCGAAGATAAAGTCACATTTTTCCGTATGGCTCCGGAAGATGGTCGAGGCTACGGAACTAATTCACATGTCAGCCAATGATGGTAACGGCATAAATGTTGAGCTTGCATTTGTCGTGACTACGTTTGCCTAATTTCTTTGAAAGAATTGCTACTCATTATGTATCACTATGTTATTTTCGATTCGTCCTTCAAATTTGATTGAGTACTGCTTATTATACACGAACGAACACAGGCCAACGTCCGTTTACCCGAAAACATTGATTAAAATAATCAAATATATCTTAAGGACCACAGACCCCTACTCTCACACTTGCATCATAAAGTACTTCATATTTTCTAAGCACAGTAGTAATAGCCCCTCCATTTCTCGAAAATGTACCAAAATTAGGAAAACAAGTGGACATATACAATCCAGCCTCCTCTCGCTATTGATGATACTGCTGCTAGAACTGATGAGCGTGAGAATGTAAAGATATAATTAATATGTAAAGATACGCTGAAATATAAATAAACATACAGAAGCATATTAAGCAAAAATGTGTAAACAAATGTGTATTTGTAAATCATATAATAATTCAACAAATAGACTAAAACGTGTAGACATATAAACTAGGTGCAATTACTCAGTGCATACTAGACTGCGAATATTTATATCTTCTCATGTACAGAGCCTCCCATAAGTATCTACCCATCCGAACGGTCCAAGACAGTGGCGGATACAAGGAGGGGGCTAGGGGGTTCAAGGCCCCCGAAATGTCTAGAGTACCTATAGTCAATGCATAGTCGGAGGCTGTTCCGAGGCAATGCGGGGGGGGCTCGAGACCCCTAGCCCCCCCCCCGCCCCCAGAAAAATTGTCTTGGATCCGCCACTGATCCAGGATGATTTTTTTAGTTTCGATGACTAATTGCCATTGTTGGCGATGTAAGGGGCCCAGGAGATTATTATGATGATTGATTAGGCACAGGTCGCTAAAGCGTCTTTTACTGCACTAATCAGTACTCGAGGGATATAAAAATACTTGCTAGACAATCTGTACGGGACGGCGCTGTTCACATAATACAGCACGTTCGATTGAAATAAAAAAATCCACTGAAAAAGCCATCTGCAGGTGTCTGGTGCAGAAAATCATCTACAAGTTTTTGCAGACGTATTGTGAAAGCCATTCTTTACTGTGTTATCTGACCCAGGAGACACCCTGAACAAGCCAGGGTGTCGTGGGTTTTGGCCGGGTGTCAGGAGAGATAGCATACGCACTAGCTCATTACACCCAACAAGGCAGTTCCATATACCTACAGGAATCCTTCGATTTTCAATTACGAGATGATTAGGCTCCTATTGTATCCCTAAGGTATTGTTGTTTAATTTGGGGTACTTCAATACAGACGTAGCCCAAGGATTGTGTTGGTTATTTTCGCCACTTAGGGAGGAAACACACGTGTTAAGAAAAGCAGTAATATATTCAAAACATTACCGCACACACAACATTGCTCATATATCGTTTTTCCTTGATCTTCGAATTTCTTACGTATCATACATCAAATTTTTCGCCCCAGTCACGTGACACAAAAATCAAATATCTTCCGCACTGCGGACAAAATTATCAACAGATTGTTTGCGATAAGCTAATTTGTATTTTCTAGAGTTTGTAAATGGCCAGGTAACTTTGAATCAGTACTTCCGTTTGAGCCTTTACTCCTTTTTTTAGCCATTAGTTCGGTATGAATCATTATTTCTGTTAGGCTTGTTGGCAACGTAGAACTCGAGCCGGCATGATACCCCAGTCCAATGGAATATTTTCTGACTTGGAATTGTCTGTGTCCTGTGGTGATGTACGTTTTAACTTAAGAACAAAATTAATGTTACAGCAGTGGTTTATTCAGTTTTTTTGAATAGCTGTTATCTTCGTTTTCTTACCAGACTCTTTCTCTGATACCTGAGATAAATGAGGACATCAGTGTACTTTTTGAAAACGTACATTTGTGCTGGCGAGTAATTGGAATTACTTAATTGGAAAAGAACTTTCGATTGCATTTCTAGCGTTATCCAAGTACTCGTAATCCCGTAATTTCTGTGAGGGGATATATTTCTGTTTCCCCATCATGGTGCGCTGGCAAGGATGCCCTGAACTCTCGTCGCGGCGAAAGTAGGGGACTGATAAACCTCCAGTACTATTAACCAGGGATGGATGGGCTGGACTTTTAAGCCGCCGAGATGGGCTGGGGTGGACCGGGCTGGAAAGGTGACCTCTTTTCCGGGCTAGGAGTTCGTACTAAAAAAGCGCATACCTCACAAACAGCTTTCACCTATACCTTTTCACCTTCTGTACCTATACCTCATATGACAATTTCCTTGAAACAAATGTGTGTTTGAAAGGAAGAGTTGTATGAAAACATTGACAAATCTAGCTGAAACGTTTGGGGACCAAATATTTCAGGCAAAATCGCGAAAAAACAATGAAGAAAACCGGCTAAAATTAGGTCTGGTCACTATGAGGGCCATTGTCCGTTGTCCTCCCCCCCGATCCGCTAGGGAAGGGAGGGGATACCTTTTCCAAGTTGACCCGCGCCCCACCGGGGGTCCGGTGCCACCTTCGCCCCACCGGGGGCCATCGATGGCCCCCTCTAACTCCGAAAATATGGGCGTTAGCACAAATCTGCAAAGTGCAATAGAAAGCTCGCGTGAATTCAGTAAGAAATTACTTCGCATGTTTTAGTGCTCACGTCAATGGTTTGACCTCCAGAGGTCAAATTAGGTCAAGATCGGCTATTTTCACTCAAATATGCAATGATTAAGCAAACTGGGCATAACTCTTATGTCATTAGAGCTATTGAGGCCTGGTAAAGTACATTTGATAGCAAATTGCCAGTACTTTTTCCGCTATGTGGAACGTAAAGACCTCCCGCCAGTGGTTTGACCGCCAGAGGTCACCTCGTGACCTAATATGACCTGAGGTCACGAAAGGTCACAAAAGTGACCTTGCCGTATATCAAATGAAAGCCAGTGACAAGACAAACACGATGGTGTTTGTTTCACCGCTCTAGCTCAATTAGGTCAAAAGTTATTGTCAAAATACTGTTTTTGACCTCTGGTGACCTTGGATAACCTTGGAAAAGTCAAAGGGCAAATATGACCCCTGGGATCCGTGAAAGGGTGTCCAAAAACGTTGTTCTGAGCAGTCTGAGTATTTGCAATCATTTTTGTGGCTTTTATATCATGAAATAGCTTTTCCCCATGCTTTTCCAAAGGGAGAGGTCGCCTCGTGACCTGACCTCAGGGCACAAAATCGAAAAATCCCGGATATACACCTTGTAGACCCTGGAGGGGTCATGCAGTGTAGGAAGTTTCAAATCGATCGACTTTGAAATGTAGCTCTTACAGAGCTCTAAAGGTGAAGTGAGGTGACCTTGGTTGACCTTGTCTGGTGACCTGACCTTGGGTGACCCGGGGTAAAAAATTTCAGGGATGATGGGAAAATGATGCAGTAAGAGGTAGAGCCCTCAACCGCGGTGCTGCGCCTCGTCGTTTTTCTGCTATCCCGGAAAAACCTTAGGGGAGGCCATCGATGGCCCCCCCGGTGGGGCGAGGGTTAAAAGGAATATTGCACCCTTCGTAAGTTTTGAAGGGAGCTATCAGTTACAAAAAGCATATAGCAAAACTACAAGTGTTATTTGCGGTTTCTGTTGCGACTCACCTTCTTAGGAGAAACGGCGCTTTCCTTTTTGAACCGACCGAGGTCCTCCTCTTCCCCTCTGAGCCGTGGGGCCCCGCGGCGCGTTGTCGGTGGTGGATGGGGCCGACGAAGGCTGTAAGTGGTTTGTATCCGCTTTTTCAAATAATTTTCTCCGCAAATAGTGAGCTTTAGGCCAAATAAAAATATTTCCATAGGATTTTATCATGCGCTATACATTCTGGATGCCATTTTGAATCCCATGATAAGTATTCCTAACAAAGCTCCTAATTAGCAGACTTGATTCTTACATGACTATAATTTTATTTTAATTGTGTTTCTATTTTTTCCAGGCTGAGGGTTCTGATCCACAAAACTTACCTCATACCTCAGATATACTCATTCAGGTCAATGTAATGCAGTATGTATAATTCCTCAGATATGAATAGACATTCCAGCCTAATAGAGCTAGGCAAGCTGTGGAGCCCCGTCCCGGAGCGGTGTTTAAAATCATTTTCGGCGCCTGTCTGGCGCCGCCGAACGTTTTGTTATCGAGCGTCTCAATTATATAATCATCACATTGGTCGTTTTAATGACCTGCTAGACATTCCATGGAATATGTTTAAAACAATAGCCAGGGATATAGCTAAGAACACTTGATGACCAGCCAGAGTAGTAATTTTAATGTCTTTTATCCATTGTCTCTTTTATGGTATTGTATATATTAGTGTGTCGACGACTAGTGTGTTGCTTACATTTCGTTGAAATATTGTACAGGAAAATGACGATCTCGGTAGAGTGAAAGAGCGATGAATGTGCATACATGTATGGCAACAACCATAGAATAGCCCAATCTGTGTGGAATGGTTGGATGGTGTCACAATATACAATATACAATATAATAAAAGCGGCGCGGTCCGACGTCGTCGTCCCGTCCCTCCCTACTTATCAACGACACTGGTTCCCCTCGCTGTTATGCCACAGAAACTACGGGCATTCCAATCTCAACTGCAGGGATAAGAACAAGCCCGATCCTGCCAACTTAGCTGAAGAAATCCCGAGATACCAGAAGATTGAATATTATCAAGACTGAGACTGGTACTAGTTGTCAGTAATCAATAATATATGATGTAATAATATAATCTGGTATCTGGCTAAATCATGATATGCCTTGGAAATGATGATTTTCGTTCTCTTAAGATTTCAAAAAGATCGGGAAAACCTTCTTATCTCAATGGTAAACATTAGTTTCGGCTAGGGGAAAAAACTATTTTCTGACCTCTGCCCAACTGCTGATATGACAAGGACTACTTTACCTAAAAAAATATCTAACACACATTATGGCAGCTCCAGTTGCATCATTATACTATGTTTGTTGGTCAGAAAACGCTTTCTCCAGTACACATGAGACGCATGTAAATCTCGTCGCTGGTACAAATTCCTTATCTGGACATCCCTCTCACTAGTCCAACAGTCTTCCAGATCACATCAGGGACGCGTGTGTAGAGCCACCCCATACTTGTTTGGCTTTCTAGTTTAAACTCAGTGTTTGGATCTCACTGATGAAATGTTTGATTTGAAACACTGCCTGATTCCAGGCCAGAACGGAAATGTCTCCCAGATTCGATTTTTACCAAGGCTTACTGTTTCGAAATAATTGAAAAGAATTTACTCCTTCAGAGTCACAAAACTGTGACATTGTGCTTAAGATGTACAAGTGCTCAGATTTAGCGAAACTTCCGGACCCATGGACCAGAGGTCAAAAATCTGCCAACTCGCCAACAAGGCTGGTAACAAAAGTAGTCAAATCAGTGACAAAATAGGCAAAATTGTACACAACCAGCGTGAGAAGTTGACACTCAGTCTGCCAAAACGCAATTGAAGATTTAATAGGACTCAGAGAGCCTAGAATAGAATTCATTTTGTTTCCGAAGCTCTTTTCTCTTAGCAATACAAATTTGGTTTGACATTCAGCGGGCGACACGTAGACACCTTTTCCCACCTCTAACAGGGAGACAGGAGCTGAAAAACGCGGCTAATTCTCTGGCAGGGTACTGTTGAATAGGCTAGTGCGGGTGCACCAAGTACGGCGACCATTTTTGGCAGTAGGGTTGGGTCCACGCCATGACGTTATCACTGAGTCGAACAAGGGAATAAGTTCGAGTTTCCACCCCTTCACGTGTTTTGTTCCTAAGCCAGGGCCGACTCGACCGACGCCCTTGAACTACAGGCTTGGTGAAAATATATTTTATTTCCGGCCCAAATGCTCATGGCCGAGCGCACTCGTCCCCTTAGCTCTGAAATATGACCTTTGGTTGTTGAAAGCGGAGCGGTTGGGGGACGCATGCCATCCAATTTGTGAACAAGGGGACGTCAACCATTTCCACAAACAAATTAGTGGCTCTATCTAGATTGTTTTTGCATTTCCCCCTTTTGCCAGCGGGGCTTACGCAAACCTCAAATTTGCATGCCAGTTTGTGCCTCGCTAACGCTCCCTGAAACAGTTCGGGTCTGGCCCCTCCCCTTCCCCCGCCCGGGCATCGCCCAGTCGGGGTCCCGTGCCCATCCCCTAAAAAATCCATGAGGCCCGTGGTGGCCACACACTAACTGAGTTTGATGCGCTGGCGGCACAGCCGTCGACGTGAATAGGCCTGCAGAATATTCCCAGGGGCACCTGTAGCCGGTACTACGTGGGGCGCCGACAGAAAACTGCCAAAGATCGCCGGAGGGGTTCGTATCCTCAAAATATGACAGGTACACCGAAAATCGTGTTCTCGCTTGCCTTCGAAAGGAGTAGACAATAAAAGAATGAAATACAAATGATGCAAATGTTGCTCAATTTACCCTCTACAAATGAATTTTTGTAGGATTAGTGCTGATGTATGCGCCCTTTCTTCGCAACGCTTCCATATATTTTGAGTTGTTAAGTATTCCTGTAGTATTTCTATACTATTTGAGTATTGTATTGATACATTACATAGTATAGTATTATATTATTATAGTATTTGAGGTATTATAGTATATTATATTATATATATAAATATATATATATAATATATATATATATATATATATATATTTATTATCTGTATTATATAATAGTATATAGTATTATACACACACACACACACACACACACACACACACACACACACACACACACACACACACACACACACACACACACACACACACACACACACACACACACACACACACACACACACACACACACACACACACACACACACACACACACACACACACACACCCATATATATTACTGCTCGGAGATAAGTCGGCGTCTGCGGCGTATAATACCCGCCAGGCTGAGAGTCATGCGTTCTATTTCTCCACGGCATGTCGCAGTGTTTATTTATACCGCAGCCATGGACATCGAAAGCAAGGCGTGACGGCGGAATACGTCTCCCTAGCGGGAAAACCAGTAGAGACGTTCCTTCAAAATTCTGTCTCTATCAGTGGCGGATCCAGGGGGAGCAATCCACCCCCCCCAGCTGAATAGATGCCACTGATCTTTGTCTTAACTTCGCCCAAAGCAAAATAGTATTTTTTATTGATCAGTAAGGGAGGTTTGTCCACTAAGAAAGTTTTTCAAAAAGGTGTCGTCCATTCAGAAGTTGACTCTTTAAGGGAGAAAGAAATCCCTCTGAAGAGGAAAACTCGAATTCCTTTTCCGCTTTCCAGCACGATTAGTTTTCAAATTAGCGTGGTACATAAACGTTTGTCATTGCTCGCTTGAGGTATCCGAGGGGCGCTCTCGTTTGGATAGGTTGCTTGAATGAAGCTGATGTCAAAAAGACTCGCTGCACCAGTTTAATCCTACCGGTCGCCGCCTCCACAACTCAACGTTTTTTCTTTCCTTTTTTCCTTGCCGAGACATGGGTTTGCCTGCACTCCCCCCCTTCCCGAAACCAACCGACTAGATCCGCTCCTAGGTATTCGTCTGGTTATTTCAGCATTTATATGCCTCTGATTAACGTGAACTAACAAATGTCAAATATTGATCACTAGTGAACTTCCTCGAAGCTGCTTTCTCAGACTCAGCCTTGGTCTCGCCTTCCATCCTCCCCCATCGTGGCAAGGATGGAGTCTGCCCCCCTTCCCCGCTCTACTGTCAGTAAAAAGAAATCCGTGGCTAAGCCGCTGACGGCCAGTCCCCTCCAACAGCAAGCGCAGATCACCAGATGTGACGTCACACATCGTTTCATATAACATGGAAAAATTTAATGATTAGATTTCAAAATTTTTGCATAAAGAGGCGTAGAATCGTTAATAAAATGTTAATTCGTTGCATTTGGGACAAACTTTATTACCATGTATCCTCACAGATTTGTGAGCGGGGGAGTGCCATAAGCAACAGTTTGACACAAGGCCCAAGGGTAAAGGAATTCCTTTACGCCATCTGACGTCACTTGGGCGTGGAGAAATACCTCTTGAACGTACCTTTAAGTAAAGGTAGCTTGGCTGACAGCTGCCTCGCAACACGGACAACAGAGCCAACAACAGCTAAGCCCTAGTTTAAATTCCACAGGCTGAGCCTATAGACTAACTGAACGCAGTTAGAGGCCACCCCCTCCAACAACAGGCGCAGATCACCGGATGTGACGTCGCACCTCGTAGCATAAACATGGGAAATTTAAACTATTAAATATACAAATTTTTGCAAAAAGAGGCCCAGAATCGAAGCTGAAATGCTTATTTATTACCATTGGAATACACTTGATTACTGTGTATTCTCACATATTCGTAAGCGGGCAGTGCCATAAGCAACAGTTTGCCACACGGCCCAGGGGTGAAGGAATTCCTCCACGTTCATATGACGTCCCTCGGGCGTGAAGGAATCCCTCTTGAACGTACCTTTAAGTAAAGCTATCTTGGTTAGAGGCAGCATTTGCTTTGAGGTACCTGGCTTCGTTGGTTCATGTTCAGCCGTTGACGAGCTCCGTGGCGATCCGCGCCAGTAATGAGACCGTGACTCGGGGGCCTTTCGAGTACCCAGGCCTCATTAAGTCTCACTTGCTGAGCTCTAATGATTCCGTAATTAATTGCTTACATCCGGGGATGTTGCGCATGCTTCACTTACTTAGCAAGCGCAACTATGGTAGGACCTGGTAAACGTAATTAATTGAATTTATTAAGCATATGTACAGCCTCTAAAGTGTGAAAGTTATCGGTTATTGCAGCCAAAAGATGAGCAAAACGTACCCTCAGTTACTTCGCAAAAAGATGAATGTGACTGAATAATTTTAGAGAAGACTGGAAACTTGAATTTTCTGTTAAACTTAACAGTATGTACGAGTACCAGCCCCTTCCCTGCAATGTAATCTAAAAGGCAGCAGCACCCTAAAACACTACCATACGAACCCCTTTGCTCTCAGGGCAATTATAAAATATTGTCAATATTTTTAGATTCGCTGGATTTCAGAGATGTACGCATGAACGTTTGATGGTGGATCAGTTTGAAATTCTGGAAAGGATGACTGCAATTGTATTGAACGGTATAGAAAGGTGTAATGTAATGGTGTACTGGTAGTGAATATAGATTTTCAACAAAAAAACCAGGAGTAGACACGTAGTCGAGGAAATTAGCTTTCTAATAATTGGATGCTTTTCAGTCAAAGAAAAAAGAAAATATTGGCTGATGCTTTTTGGTAGTGATAAAACTACGTTTGGTACTGTTGGAAGCAAATTTGAAACAAAATATTCAAAACATTTTCGTTCTAGCCTCCTAAGCACCTCATTAAATTTAAGGATGCAAGCCTAATGCTTATACCCGTATAGAGGATCACTGAAGTGTTCGAGAAACCCATGAAATAAGTTTCAGCGCTATGATGGATTAAACAGCTGCCTTCCAGTGCGCACGTCCTACTTGTTTAGCTAACTATGGAGCCTGCAGTTACGATACAGTCGGGACATTGTGGCGATGCGCGCTATATCGTGAATCAGACGTCAGGCCTAGTCTCTGGCGCCTAATTCTTTGCCGCCTAAAATGGGCTCAATGATAGATTATCAGTTCAATCGCCACAGAAGCCGAATAGATAACGATAAGTCCATAGCATAAGCCGTGATATGCCTGATAATGGACAGGATAAGTTCCCGGATTCGAGCCGTCAGACATTATCACTTGATAATAGCCAGCTGTTAGCGGTTCGGCGGATTAAACTTTTTTCAGACATATGATTCAGTACAACTGACACGTTGATGCACTTATATCCCTGCTGGAAATGCATAATTCCAAATATATGACGTTGAAGGAGGGTGGTCCGTTGTCCGTGACATCATCTGGACGTCATCGGACGTCACTTTTGTGCGGGAAAACTTATTGGGCGCCGAATCCTGTTGCGGGGTTGTCTGCACTCGCATCCTAGGGGAAAGGAAGGGAAACGACATTTCAGGGGGTGTCATCGACCTTTCAAGGGCACTGTGACTATTCCAGGGGGCGCCGAGGGTCGATCGGGTGCATGTAGAGCCCTCTTTGCCCCCTGGGTCCGCCTTTGTCATCAGTCATAATGCGTTACATCATCAACCAGTTGTATCGAACGTTATGAATCCCATCATCAGGCCATTATTTTAACTACATCTGATTTTCGCGTGTTTTCCAGCGCTGGCGGGGATGGAACCCAGATTGCACCACTGGAGCATTGGGCGGAGCTGGGTCGCAAAGCACGTGGACTGAATTATCAACGGTCCCCGTGCGGCCAGCGGAGACCTCAGTGCCAATCAGAGAGCACTGCTGGGTCACGTGATGGTGACAGGTGAGAACCGGTAGGGGAAAAACTGGGGTGTGACGGCGGGCACGCACGAGGAGCAATAGCTACGGCGTTGCTACTCAGAACCCAACGTGAACATTTAATGAGTTGGGAAGAGATTGATCCTCAAAAATAGGAGCATACACTTGATGGCTTATTAAAGCTCCCAGGTAAAGTGTGTTAACAGTAACTGCCTAATTCCTTGTAAAAACTCTGATGAAGCGTGCTCAGCATTTTCAATATCTCGCCGTATATTTCATTTGATGTTCAGCAGCGAATTTATCATTGTCACATAACTGGCTTTCATTTACTACGCATTTGCCTTGTCCATACCTTTCTAGTCCAGCTGATGTCATCGCATACTGATGTCTGTCGCCATCATCGTCAAGCCATGTGTTTCTGCGAGTGTCGTCACGTTTTCCTCCTCGGTTTACAGGTCTGCGACCTCAGCCGAGATAGAGAGACATCGAAGTCGCCTGGAGAAGCTGTCATCGCTTCTTACCTCTCAGACTGTCGACGTTGCAGCTAAGAGTTCTGGAAAACATCTGAACAGCGACTAACTTCTTCCGACGGAACGCCGCCGAACACGGAAACTGGACGTCTGCATTTTTGTTTCTCAGACATTGTCTTATTTTGCGCTATGTGATTGCGTATCGTTCATGGGTGTGATAGCAATGCTTAAATCAAAATAATCGGAATGATTGTAATATTTTATTTTTTTTGTATTGCACAAACTAGTGAAGTCTCTCCCCAACGGCAAGGGCTGGATATCTCTCCGATATTGGCATGGACCGCAAAGTAAAAAAAGAGCACGCTGCACCAATCGGCACTGGAAAACTAAAACCGTTGTTGATTTGCAAGCTAAACTCCTAAAATACGAATAAAAGTCGTTGACTTTGGAAGGTTTCAGAACTCCAGGCCTCGACAATTATTACCCTTGTTTAACGAATTTTTCTTACAAATTTTATTAATGCGAAGAAAATGGTGTTGACTTCAAAAGCTAACTACAAAGTCATAACTTAGAAACCCCACAGAGAAAAAAACGAAATCATTTATTGAAAATAAAGTCACTGTGTGTCCACTCGCCCGCAGTCATCATTGGACCAAAGTCAGGCCATAGGCGGATCCAGGGGAGGGGCAAGGCGGGTACTTCGCCCCTTTCCATCGACCCTCGGCGCCCCCTGAAATGGTCACAGCGCCCCCTGAAAAGCCGACTGCGCCCCTTGAAACTTCGCATCCCACTTCCTCCTTCCCTCCTTTGGATGCGAGTATCGGCGCCCCTACGATAGGGTTTGGCGCCCAAAAGTGACTGCCTCTGGTCCGAATGTCCTCCCCCTCCTCCCTCCCGATCGAGAATCCTGGATCTGCCTTTGGCTGGAGTCGCTGTTTCGGTGCAAAAGCAGCTTTGTTTGGTCTTTCAGCAGCGGCGGGTCCAAACCAAGAGGTGTCCAGAGACGTCATACATCCAATAACGTTCCTAATAATGTTACACCAAATCAATACAAACAGCAATGAACGGCTGTAGATTTTCTACGCGGCAAAAAAATCAGGTTTCTTAGGACAACACTGAAGGGGGTGACAAGTGTCCATGTTTTTAGGGGGCTCTGATGAAAACCAGACGTGGGTGGGCCAGTAAAACCATGTGGCACCAGACGTCGTTGCATCAGAATGACTCGGCAAATTTAGCCGAATCTTGTTTATGTCTATTAAATGAAAGCGCGAGGTGAAATGAACTACGCATGAAAATGTAGTCTAGTCCGCTTAATTCAAGAAAAGCCATCTTCCAAAGTGACGAGATTTACAAATGCACGTGATTTGTGGTCTGCAACTGTCCAGACGCCAGATTTTCCTGCTGGATTTCTGCTTTTTAACCTTTTTTCGCCAAACTAAGCCTTGAAAATAGTTTGAGGAGATAAATCCACGTGCATTTTTTATTCTTTGGATTTTGGACGATGGGTTTTCTTAGATAAGACGGACTCTAGTGGAGTTCGTCGTTGATTCTATTCATTTGCTTTTTCGTTGCTTACTGTCAACGGTGCTGTCGAGCGCAAGTACTTTAGTGCGAGAGCTTTAGTGCGAGTACCTTAGTGCGAGTGCTTAAGTGCGATTGCGTTAGTGCGAGTACTTAAGTGCGAGTGCTTAAGTTCTAGTAACTAAGTGCTAGTAATTAAGTGCGAGTGCTTTAGTGCGAGTACTTACGTGCGAGTACGTAAGTGCGAGTATGTTGAAAGCTGGCTGGTGGAGTATTTCAGTTATATGTTGTTCAGGTGAAATACTCGCTCCTCGTGGGTAGTTTTATCTTCGTACAGGGTATTTTTAGTGTTTATTCGTGTACGGATGCGTCTGAATTGCTGATAGTGCAATACGATTCATACTGTTTGCGATATATACTATACGATTTATACTATTTGCGAGGAAGGTTGTCATTTTGCCCTAAAATATTTCAAAATGTTTCTTAATGTTTGAACTTGTTGTGAATTCACTACACGTGTGTGTCTCCTATCTATGATAGTGTGTTCTTGCAAAAAAATTAAAACGTGGTATTATTTGCTGCCTTGTTGGTTCGGTTGCTATCTTTATTGTTTTTCTGAAGCATTTCCTATATTAAAAGCCGAATTAAACGGTTTCAGTGTCATACCTAGACTAACACAATAATATAGGGTCATTCCCTCTCTGAAAATGGATAGTATGACACATGGTCGGCATCTATAGTATCCTTTGGTGTTTATGGCGTGCATTGGTCCGTAATGTTCGTTTCGGCTTCAATGGCTATTCTTAATGTTTTAAATTATGCAGCCAATTTGTATATTGTCTTTGTAAGCGTAGCATTATGTTCCAGTTGAATTGTAAGTTCGTCTTTCGAGACAAAACAAAAGGACCAATTTCCATACCTTAGGAAATATATCAGCCAAATGTTTGCAAGAGTGCATCGTTTTGATATCTCATTATCACCCTTTCAAGAGGTATCACGAGCTTAAATTGCTAAGTCCAAAGTTGACATTCGCTGGTTTGGTGACATCCTAGTACTGCGCCAGAGCAAGACCTCTAAGCCGGACATAACTGGCTGGTATTTAGGCGGTCTAGAATAATGTTACCACTGAATACTACTCTTGAATTATTGATTATAATTTCCATTTCAATATACGAACATGAATAATTTTAAAGAAAATATTGTTTTTCATCTCATAACAATCACAGTTTTTTTGTGTTGCTTTTGACGATGCGTCCTTAGCTACTCCATTCTAAAAAAAACAATGTCATATATGGTTGTTGAGTCGCCGGTCTTGATGCAATGTGGGAGTAGTTAGGGCTTATCATGGGTTTTTATGTAGATGCGTTGGTAGCACTTTGTCTGTTAGCTTAGAAGCATGACTTTATTGTTAGCTCTGTTTGATATGTTGTAGAGCTTCCAACTCCGTTGTTATACTAACATTTTTGTTACCGTTATTGCAAGTACATATGCTATATGATGTTTTTCATTTTTTTTCGTTTTGCGCAATAAAAGTGCATAAATACTGCGCAGTAGTCCTTGAGCTGTTTTAATTTGTAGAGTTTGATCAAAATATACCACGTAAGTCATAATCATATATGCCGCCAAATATCCCATTGTGTCTCCTTTACGGGAGTTAAGCAAGAGTTCGATCTACTATGGTTGAACAAAGATACGGCTTCTATGTGCTACTATCAAACGCGTAGGTGGAAATCGTATTTTCTGGCTGGGGCACGGTGAAAAATACCACACACACGGATCTGTTTTTGATGAACTATATTGGCCCAATCAAGGTTCTCAAAAATACATCACGTTCCAAAAAAATCATATCACCAACATTAACGAGACCAGTTCCTCAACTGAATAACTAAAACAGCAAGCGATGCTACAAATACCACAGATTAGTTTAATGCCCCAGGTCTCAATCAAGAGCTGCAATGACATATTCTAATAATGTACGTCAGACGATACTTATTAGAATTAAACTCTGAAACCGAAAACCACACTCTTTCCTACATTCTTTCCTGGTCTTTTAGCAGTTTTCTTTCGCACTGGAAACTCTAGTAAACCCTACGAAATTGCAGAGTTGGAATTGTAAGAAAACATACAATTCCACAGTTAACTAGGTATGCACCCCAAAACAAAATGTGCGACATTTCATTCAACCAGAGCTACGTATTTCCATACGAAATACGAGGCTTATGCCAGTAGAATCATCACAACCTTCACCTAATGTCATATTGACTAAGCTCACCAAAATCCTTCAAGAATCAACACTTAAACAGCGTTCTCATTGTATGCTGTCCACTTTTTAACCCATACTAAGTTGTGCAATAAAACAAAGTGCTATTGGGTGCTACTGGATACTATGCATAACAATACCGTAAAACCTTGAAGATTCAACAAATATGTCGTCGCTCTCTTGCGTTCTTTTTCAAAGATTTGCTGTCACGTGAAGTTGTCCTGGGAAGATTCTAGAAATACCTCATGCCGGAGCGAAATGAGTGCCAAGGCTTTGCGATCTGAAATATGCACAAAATTGGTGAGTTTCAGTACATCTGGTAGGGTAGACACAGTGGGGGGGGTTGAAAGGGGTGGCTAGTGGGCTTAAGCCCCCGAAAGTTCAGAGTGCATATAGGTAATGCATATCCGGAGGCTGATCCGAGGCAGTGGCGGGAGAGGCCCGAGCCCCCTAGCCCCCTCCTCCCCGGGATTTTGTTCTGGATCCGCCACTGGGCAGACATAGCTAGTAGACTTACTAATGTACTAGACCGATACTAAATTATTGATATTTATGATAGTATTAAGTTCCCAACGAAAAGAGTTAAATTTTAGTTCCGAGTCCAAGTCCAAAGTTATTCGATTGCAATAATTTCTAACAAAGCAGCACGACTGATCTTTCATATTTATGAAAGCTCTGATCCACATTGGATCCCAGATTCTACCCTCTCCATCGGAGTCAGACCTGGAGACCCCTCCCCCCATCCCCAACGGGAGGGACTGACCAGTTCCGGCCAAATGGCCAGGGTTGGAGGACGATATTTACCAGACCTGCGTCACTGTGCTCTGTCTATTGTTAAAGGGAGATACGCAAAAAAATTATTATTGTGGTTTCTTGCTATTTGAAAAATCCTGATAACGAAACTTTCAATTATTTTTGTATCTTCGGCAAAATTTTGGGAGGCCACTCACTTATTATTGAGACAGGCTAACAGTTTTGAAAAGTAATGTTTTTTTATAATAAAAATGTCTGTTCTCCTGTATTTGTATTTGAATTGATTTTAAAAGGCTTTTAAAAACTACAAAATGAATTAATTTGCCCTAGAAACGGAAAAAAACATAATTACTCAAGTCTTCAGGGGTTTCGTACCGCGGGTCTTGAGTCATTTTCTGCTTCAGCCCCAAGATGACAAAAATTTGGCGTCAAATAGGTCACGTGACCTCGGTTTGAGAATTCCTACGCTTCTGATTGGTTAATTGTGATTTCTTTTAAGCTCTATATTTCTGTTTCAAAAGAGTTTTGGAATGTTGTTTTTCTAAAGTATTTTTTCTGTAGTAGTCCAAAGTTCTACATCACTATTTAGGATAGATATGACCTAATTTTTAGAGAAATTGATAGCCTTGGCCGTGTGTACGTCATATACATCGATATGAGATGTACCGGTAAAGTCGTCTAGAAATGTTGACTTTGAGTGCAATTTTAAGGCATTTGCAGGCCGAATTCGCAAAAATGAGAATGAGACTTCTGAAACAACTTTTTGCAACCTTTTCATATAGCCAATAAAAAATTTTCTCGTATCTCCCTTTAAAGATAGAGACAGAATGTTCAGCTGTCTAAAATTAAATATGTACACACTAGGCTTAGCAGCAGTGGTGGATACAAGGGAGGGGGCTAAATCCCCCTCCCGAAATGTTTGAGTGTCCATAGTTAATACATAGCCGTAGGCTGTTCTGAGGCAATAGCGGGTGGGGGCAACCCCCCGAAATTTTGTCCTGGATCCGCCACTGCTCGACAGGTTTTTTTCTATTGCCAGCGAACTACTTAGTCGTGATTCAGCATATTGGTTCTGAGTTTGCTCCCAGCTTACCCACCAATACTCTGTAGCCTCATTTTATAAATTATTTGTAAGAGTATTTAATATCACGAGAGAGCCACAGATCAAGTGTTCTGCAAATAATGTTGGAAGTATGTGGACGACAATCATCTTTGCGTCGGGAATCTAAACCTAAGAGAAAACATGCCTGTTTTGGTCTATTCATAGCAACGGTTCGTCAGAAATAAACCAAAAACTGTCGAGCTTTGTGTATACAAATTTAATCGCAGAGAGCTAGCTGTACCACGATCATGACACTGAAACGAAAGCTCCGGTTCCTCACGACATAAGGCTTTCACTCAGCGGCCTCTTCCAATGCAGCCACCCACCTCGAAGGTTGCAGTCTCTCCCTCGTAGTAGACGGTGGTAGCAACGGCCCGTTGATGACCTCCCGTGAACATCTCTTGGAACCAGTTGGTGATTTTCCTAGCTGCACTCGTGAAGACCGACAGCGCAGGCTTATGGTAGCCCATATGCTAAGAAAGAAGGGATGTTTCATTAGAGAGAGAGAGAGAGAGAGAGAGAGAGAGAGAGGAGGGGAGAGGGAGGAGAGAGACGCGACGTTTTAGGGCGCACCGACATCTAAGGTCATACGGCAGAGAGAGAGAGAGAGAGAGAGAGAGAGAGAGAGAGAGAGGGGAGGCGGGGAGGCGGGGAGAGAGAATGAGGACAAGACATAGGACGAGGTAGAGCTGGGAGGATGGGAGGGTAGCAAGCAGTCTTGAAGTCCGACTTGATTATACAAATTTTGAAAATGATGGAAAAATTAGAGGAACCACATTGCTTTCTAAATTAGGTATCCCACTGCCGTTGATATCGAAAACAGGGGAGAGGACGGGGGACGCGGCCTTGACACGACCTAGGTTTCTACCACTTGTCCCTACTACCTGCATGGTCCTACGTAAATGTGGTGATAAGCTACATTGCCGCTAGCGTTTTCAAAGACAGCCAGTATGACCCAGGTTCACCTGCTACCCCTGCCCCTTCGCCCGGCGGCCATCACCAGTGCGGGCTACGCCCCCCTCCCAATAAAAATTCCGTGTCAACGCCTCTGCTCACTGCCACGACATGAGTGAACGGGTGTACCCCGGCGGAGGCGGAGGTGGCCGGGGTGACAGTGCGGCTGTAGCCGCGGGCAGTATCAGGTCACGTGACGGCGACCGGGTCGATTAGACCTAACGGATTCATTGCACCGCGGTAGCCCGTATCGTCAATCTACCGAAACAAGTCGCTCGGGAAGTATCAGATATTCCTTGCTGGACACGAATTTCACGAATTTCCATCCGGACACGAATTTCCCGAAAACACTGACGAATGAAGAGTGTAATTTTGGGTTTGTGCGCACTGCGTGGTTTCTGCTCAGTTTGAATGGCGTGTGAAACACTCACTCAATAACGGGAGTTGACGGGCGACTGGTGGATTCCACACTTCCGGGTCAGAAACCTGGCCTCCTCCCACCTGACTACTGGATTTTCACTTCAACTGAGAAGGTAGGTTGACCGTGCATTGTGCTGATATTATGCAACTGAGAAGGTAGGTTGACCGTGCATTGTGCTGATATTATGCATACTATGGAATGTTTCAAATCCCTGGGCGTATTATTCCTATTTTTAGGTGTTTTCACCCAGTTTCGTCTTCTACATCGTGTTTCATATCGAACATATGTTTCCTTACCAAAAACAAACATGCATCATGTGGTCTTTCTAATTCCAAAAACTAATAAGATTACGTACCGATTTTACCACTACGCTTTGGAGGGATGAAATGAAAGCTTTTGGCAGTTGATTGTGACGATTTGGCAGTTGATTGCGATTGATTGTGAAGGTTCTACGCCATAATAGATCATAATATTATCCAGTGCGTAAGCCTAAACTTATCCATTCACAAATTACAAATAAATACTTGGACAAAAAAACAAATACTTGGACAAAATAGAGCGGGCACATTTTAGAACATAGGGCACTCCAGATGGCGGAAAGGGTTTTTGGCATTTCGAAGGTAATTTTCCAAAGCAGTACCTTGGTTTGACTACATTGTGTGGTTTTCAAGATTTCACGGCTAGGTATTCTTAATTCGTTAGGTACCTCGTTTTTTTTAGTGCACCAATACAATATGTTATGTAACAGTGTCACCCCCATTTAGCAAATTCCCGCAATTCCGCGCAAACTTTCCTCTCACCAGTACCAGGCTAAACAGGTCATACGTGTTAGAGTAGGGGTCTAGAGGGCCTGGGCCCCCAGGACTTCCTATGATAATAGGGAGTAAGTTCCAGGGGACCTCGCCCCTCTTGTTTCGGAAGTTAAAGGAACTTAAAGGGGGAATGATGGAGGCAGGGACACGTTTTCTCCCGAGGTGTCGAGTCCTGTGAACGATCGTCCCTCGCCGGTATTAAGTCACCTGGGTGATTCAGACTGGCACTGCCAAGGACTGTACTTGTTTTCAACCTGTACCTGTTTCGATAGTTGCCAGAGACAGAAGACCCCAGTAAACACCCCTCCCACCCTTTTCCTCCCCATCACATATTTTCATCCACATTGTATTATCAAAAATCCCGCTTTTATGCGAAATTGGGCCTAAATCGGAAAACTGTGTAAGCAGCCAGCCGGGATGGCTACAAAGAGCCAAAACCGATGAGGTTTTGGTTTTAAAGGGAATAGCTTCTTGTCAGCAGCCGATTGAAGGCTGACTTAGTTTCCATGGTCAAAATATGATCCGCATCGGACCACCGATCAGTAAATATTCGCGGAGTCATCGAGTTCACCAAGTGCACCTGATGAACCGCATCGGCAGTACGATCCGGATTGCATTCTGGATTCTGGTCATTGAGATTAGGTCACTGACTACTCTCTCACTCTTTCCCGTTAGCGACGCTTGCGAAAAAAATGATGAAAACGTCACTAGACCAAAACTTGAAACACTTCTAATTTTTTCCTTGTGAGTATTTCAGTCATGCCCAACCATTCATATGTTCCAAATTTGCAAATTGTCGTGAGAAGGGGAAAACGTATTACAATATGGAAACAGTAAGTAGTGTACCCTCCTTTGCTTGTGCGTTCTCATGATACATCAGGCAAACACCATTCTCTGAATTATTCTACGCGTATGGATCTCAAGAAGCATGGGTCGGATTTTCATACAGCAACAATACACACACCGAACTATGTCCAGAGCCGAGAAGCGTGTGTACCTTGATCTTGTAGGTGCCGGGGGTGGCGTCTCCGGGAACGTTCCAAGTGCACGTGACCTCAGAGTGGCCAAGGACGGAGTTGGTGCGATCCCACCTGAAGCTGCCGAACATCAGGTTGGGTCAAACGTAACGCTCTGATATGAAGCCGCCGAACATCGGATCTGATCAAACGTAACTCTCTAATATGAAGCTGCAGGACATCAGGTCTGGTCAAACGTAACTCTCTGATACTGGTCATTAGGGGCTGGATTTGGGGACATAAAGACATTTGCTGCCCCCAAGCCCCATATCTTAATCATGGTGCTTGGCGGGAGGAATATTTTTAGCGTTATACGAACTGAATGCCTTTTGTTGAGTTGTGCCGTAATTAGTGATAAGTAATTATGTCGAGTTGTTTTTTTGGGGGAGACAGGGAGAATACACTAACCCCTTTAATCCGGACAACCGAACAACGGGACAACCGGAGTATGCTCTAGATATGTCACTCGTAGTGGAAGTGATTGAAAGGGCTATCACATCCATTATATATATTGCATTTACTGTATCACCTCTTGGATAAACTTATGGTGAAAGGCGTACTGGAAAATAAGTTGGAGGAGGTCTGAATTTACAATCGTATTTACCGTTCTTTATCACATTTTACGTCATCTTGAGGAGCAAGATTGACATCAAGCGGGGCGCGTGGACTAGCCGGCCACTAGGGCAGCTCCCCCCTGAAGATCGTAGGTCATAACGAAATTAGCAATAGGTGCGGGTTTCCTCGGGTTTAGACCAAAATCACTGATTTCCAGGAAACGTCCGTGATCACCGAGTTGATGCAAGCTCTAATTGTTGCCACGTTTAGAGGTGTTCTGGGCCATAATCTGGAGAGCAGATAATGAAGCATGTTAAATTCTTGACAACGGTGTATTTTCAATGTATAAAAATTGTGGAGGTATACTAAATCTAGAGTATAATCATTTTATAGGTATCTTTGGATCCTGAGGTGAACAATGGACCAAAATAACGGTTCAAAAACCCTCCCTTAAAAAGCATGGTAAGCGTGTAAAATCGCAGAGATGGTAAGACATTATTTTCCTGTTTCCAAAATTTTAACCCTTTCCCCTCTCAACAACATCTCCGAGCAGAAGCCATTTCTGGGAGGGCTCAGTAAGATTATAAAGGGGAGGGTCTTTTTGGGTGCCGCCCCTGAGTGAAATCTGGGCCACAGGACCAGATCACGGTATCAAGCCGCCCCCTCCCCCAACACTCCACCAATGAACACCCATCTGCGGAGAGCAGAGAAGACAGAACAGTCCAAATAAAGCTGGCATGGTGTTGATGATTATTTATAAGTCGGCAGGGGCGGACGTAGGTGCGCGGTTTGGGATGACGCCAACTCTGGATAAATAGTGAAAACACATTTTTAAAGAAAAATGGGTCAAAATTTCGGCAGTTTGGGGGACATGACCCTTGCCCCCCCCCCCGTCTGTGTCTGCCAGTGTAGCCCGGGTAACGTCCATGGAACAGTTGTTCAGGACCACTACTTCAAAGAAAGCAGCCAATCTCCATCGTGTCAGCTGAGAGTCCACACTGTATATACACTGGAGCGTTTTCTTCCTTAATGATAAATAAGCCAAATGCGGTTAGAAATGATGTCCTTAGAAGTCGGTTAGGTCGTGGGGTCCATAGAAAAGTGGACTGTGGATTCGATATCCGATTGGAGCCTTGAACCGTTATATTTTTTATTTGGTTTTGTGAGTTGATTTCGGTAGTTATGGATAAAAAATGACAAGATATACACTGTATATTTTGTTTGCCGATCTGTGTCGATATATTTGTATTTTTGGACATGTCTTGGAGTTTTATTGACAATCGTGGTCTGGGAATGAATTGACTTGGATTTGGTCAGGCAACTTAACATGCAGACTGGAGCAGATCAAAAAGTTCCTAGTGATGACACACGCTAGTTTTCAGGGGCTTCTGACGAAAGCAGCAGAAGCAGCGGCAGTGACTAATCACCTGACATGAGGACTAAAGGGAAGGGAAATCTTTACTGCAATACGCCTAGGCACATGGTAAGTAAAGAATCTGTAGATAAGAGCAGTTCCAGAGAAGTGTCAAGAGACCTGATAGAAAATCTAAACTTTTCTAGAAGAATAAAACACCTATGAATAATCCTCTTGGTGTTAGACAAAATTTAAACTTTCCTAGAAAAATAAGACATATGAGTAATCCTCTTGGTGTTAAAAGGATTGCAAGGAAACCTTTCCCGCAGTATTCGTAATCTCAACGACTAGAGTAGCTTGGCCTTCTCCACTAGAAGAATCATTAAGGAACCGGAGCTTTCGACTATATTTTACAAGGCCTTGTCAGCATTAAGTTTAAATCGGATTAGAAAACACGGTTGGAGAGTCAGATACATGCACAATTAAAGCAGAAAAGTTCAAAAAGGAAACCAAAAGCATAATTACAGAAAATATGCTTGTTGATTCAATAATGCCACTAGCATCATTACAATGTCATCATAACTTCAAACAAGTTTCAAAAGGAATTTTCAGATTTATAGGTTAAGGGTAAGTAAGGTTAAGATAAAGCGAAGGTATGAAGAGCGAAGTATAGCCCAGTTCCTCTATGTTTCTTAAGTGGAGAAGTTCAACACTATATATAAACACACCCTCCACTAATGTCATTTCGTGCATTCGTAATCTCAGTTATTACACATAAGTTTAAACAAGGAGTTGTTTGTATTGTCGGCAAATAAGTACGAGATATTATGAAAAGCCCGAAGGTCTTGCCGGCATTCCCACTTTCAGGAACAATTCTTTCGAATCTGCCTTTATGACCTTGGTTCGCTTTTAATATATATTCACTTTTCTGCATAGTTACGGCATGTCCCAAAAGCCCCCAACACGTTCAATATTTGACCTTTATTAATTTGTTTGACCTTGAAGATAATGGCTAGGTCAATTAAATTTGGCTATAAAGTAGATTAGCATGGCACCCATACTCCTCCAAAATGGGGGGTATTTTTCTACGTATCTTGGTTTTTTAGAGCTCAGGCAGGCATACCAGGCCCCCTCCAGTGCGCGCTGGTGCCAGATCCCGCTCCAGTGCGGGTGTTAACTATGAAGTCATGGCATAACATGCGTCTTGCTGAATAATGCCATCCCACCGGATACTTGGTTCCATGACCCTCACCCGTGACCTTTGACCTCGATGCGAGGTGACCTTGATCAGGGGCCAGACCCGAGTTTGGGGGCCAAACCCATATCTGCCCTCCTAGGGGGGGTGGGAGCGAAGATTTTTGCTCTACAGACCTGGTGTAAACACCTTTTTCAGTGCTCGACAGACCTAGTATAAGCTACCTCTCCAAGTACATGATCGCTCTCTTGGGTTGGGAGCGAATTTTTGCTCTACAGACCTAGTGTAAATACCTTGTATTTAAAAATTCCTCTGGCGTTTGGGGGCAAGATAGTTCCCCCTCCAGCGCTTTGGGGGATGGCCGGAATGGTCCCCCTGCGTCCGCCAATGACCTTGATATATAACCCGATTATATGACGTTATCAAGTCACCACTCGGTCTACAGTGCAGGCGAACCGCTGCAACAGCGCGATTGCGGAGGCTAATATAGTTCTGATTTTGAGAACCTACAAGTTCAAATACGGTTCACCGATTTTCAAAATTTCTTCACCGATCGACGGGCTCATAAAGTCTTTCAAATGTAGCCGAGTAGCATTTGCCGGCGGCGAAAGGTCCTCCAGTCACCTTGAAAAAAGTGGGGGGACACTTTAGAACCCTTCCACTCAGCGTGTTAAGCGGAATATCCCTGTTTTTAACCATTCTCGAATCTAGTTTAAACATGTTACGTTATTATCGCTTATAAAGCCAGTCTTACAGCGGCTTTGGCCCATTCAAACTCTCTAATTTATCTGCCAATCTGAACATAGTTAAGACGTCCTTGACGAGATTTGACGTAGCCAACAGGTGGAGGCCCTCTGCAGGGACAGCTGTCGACCAAACGTTGGGGGGCAGCTGTTTTTTTGTGAACTTTGGCGACTTCAAGGAGGATTTGACAGAGTTAGAGTCCCCTGGCGCCTTTAGTTCTGGAATATCTCTCTTCGCCTAGATTTTGAATACAAGCCATTCCCCCCGTGACGAATTCCTGAGCGCGCCATTGCAGCACAGCCACCGATTCACAATAGATGTCACTACCATCCGATCATGGTTGAAGCTCACAAACAAAACGCGCCGTCAAGCCAGATCCGACCTGTCCTCTCCAGTATAATCTGGTTTGATCCGGATGGCCCTGTCAGTTCCAGACTAATCACTGCGGAGGTCATGATTTCTGGAAGCACCGTCACCATGGAACAGATGCATGTATCGTTGAGCATGATGGTGATACGCTGACCATTTGCTCTAAAAAAACGGACACAATCATGCAGGTAGGGGAAAGTGGGGGGGTCACGGACACTGTAACGATGGTGTGAGTTTTCGATGATTTAATGAGCTTGTTTCGTTCCCATTTTTGCTGTAGAGATACTTCGGACATTGATCTACCACTGTGCAAGCAGCTAGGTGTCTGTAATTATCCTATTAAAATTTGCGTAAAGTTTAGAAAAAAGTTAAGAAGAAATGCACAGTCATACAAATACAGAAAGCATGCAACTAATTCCAGCAAACCGTATTTTTAGCTTTAGTGTTACCACTCCCCACTGTTTTTTCTGTCCGTATTAGTTGCGTATGTGTGCTTTTTTACCGGTAGCCTTCAAATCCGACCGAGGAAAACTAAACCAAATGACTACACAAGCCATGACTGAAATCTTACAATGTCTCCCAGGAAGCATCAGTGGCCACAACCTTCCAGGATCCGTCGTCTTGCAGCTGAAGGACTTCCAGGAAGGAAGCTCCCGCCATTGGGTTGTTACGAGGGTGACCCGAAATCTGCGTCAAGGGGAATACTTAGGTCCAAAAATGATCAGAATGTGTCTGTTACCAGCGATAAATTTGTTTTTAAAGGAATGTTTTTAATGCATGTTTTTAATGAATGTTATTTTAATGCAACAGCTAGTTGCCCAATCAGATATTTCTTGCTGAACCCAAACTTATACCCTGTTCAAATTTCCATCGAAACCGATATTCGTCTCGGAAACTTCATTTTAAGTCATCGTTAACTCACATTTAAGTTACGACCACAATCACAGCCTATAATCATCGAAATAAAATTCATACACCATCTATCCTCAATCACGACACCGAAACTAAAGTGGAACCCAATCGGTAATTAATTGGCCAATGTGGCGCTATGCCCACCTTTGTCTATGACAACTCTGTGTGTGTGCGATAATAACAAAACTTCTTCTACTTCATATCAGAAAATAACCCTTACTTTAACAACACAAATCTAGCACAAAAACTTACAAATTTGGCGGAGACGGTATCTCCCGGGTAGGCAGTTGAGGACGGCTGTTCAGTGACGTCACCAAATTTTCGACCAATAGGAGCGGCGTCAAAAACCACCGGTAGAACGAAGCTCATTTCCTTGGGTAGGAGGTTGGGCGGTGAAGCTTCATCCTTCATGGGAGTCCCCTGCACGAAACCAAGAAATGGTTAATCGGGAATATGTCCGTGTATATGTACTGGTTTCACGCACTTCCTACGATAATGAAAGGTAAGCCACAAGCCCCGTGGTGTTTTCTGAAGATAGATTTATGCCAGAATTATTTTTATCATATATATTTTAGATGATTGCCGTCAGAGAGACAATATGGCAAATCTCAAGCACAACCCCAAAGGATTGTAAGCGTGTGTCTTAGACCAATTGGATCGGCGTGAACTTGATGCGATGTGATGTCACATGATGGTAGGTGGTATATGGATATGCATTACGATCTGAACTTATAGCACAGAGCTCGAATCTGAAGTCATCAGGGTTTGTATTCACCATGGTTTTTCAGGCAGCGCAGAAAAGCACGTCAGGGACGAAATCCGGCCCAGCGTGCAAGCTTTAACGGAAAATAAACAAACAGTAGCATTTAAACCGCTACGTCCATACTTAATTGAATTATTACCCTACCCTCCCGTTATTTTGGGTACATAGCGCACAAATATGTTTAATTATTTAAACCGTACAACCGCATGACAAACTCCAGTTCAAGGACACCGTTTCCCGTAGGTCCATTTTCCAAACCATGTACCAGTGCTGAAAACCAAGGAAAGGAATTGGAAAATACATCCACCAAGATCAAGCATCACTCTTGGGCAAATATGTTGCCTGCCTTTGTCTATAACATTATGCCATTTGAGGGCATTTCTTTGCAATGAGAGCATTTTCTGTATGATCAGGCAGGTCTTCGCAGGTTGGAATTACCACGTAGTAATACGCCAATCACAAAATAAAAACACGTATGATAGTGTTAAGCGGACAATTCCATTATTGAAACTTTCCCATACTTATTGAAGATAGTTTCATGAATGTCACATGTTTCCATCCTTCCACGTTAATTACACATAATCATCATAAGCCCCAGGACAACAACCAGCTAGCACAACAACCAATATACATACTTCTAATCCCCAGCACCAACACCTACCTGCAGCATGTTCTTGGAGAGCAGCTGGAACTTCTGAAGGTAAGCAGCATGGGTGTGGGGTCCATAAACGGTGGATCCACCCTCGTACCTCTGCTTCTGCGGGTCGCCACGCAACAGAGAGATGCTTAGAGGGATCCATAGATATGTATGCTTACACAGCTTGAGGGTCGCGTAAAAGATGCATGGAGCACTGTGCAAAGGAAAAGAGCTGCCAGCTTGACAGGATACCACAGTGAGCAGGGGCGTAGCCAGGATTTCACTCAGGGAGGGGCGGTGCCCCGAAAAAGGCCCCTGCAACAGCGCCAAAAGGGCCCTGATGGGTAAAAAGGGCCCTGCTTGTTACAGAATAGAGTGCTGAAGAGGGCTTAAGAGGGCCCTGTCTGGTAGGAAATTTCAAATTGGACCACAAAATATAGTGCGGGCTAGCCACACTTCGCGCGGCCCGTGTCCTCAAGGGGCCCTTCGGGCCCCTCAGGGGGGGGGGGGCGGCTGACCCTGCCGCCCCCCATTGGCTACGCCCCTGACAGTGAGTGTCGCAAGCTGGGCAAGCTGCATTTTAACGGAAATCTAAGGACAGGAATTGGCTCTCGCCCATTTATTCGGGGAGGGAGAGTTGGCAATCAGATCACGGTAAAATGGCCTCAACGAGGTATCGGCAGTTCTAGCAAGAAATCCAGGCTAATTGGTTTGCAAACTGTGATTATCCACCCAAATCCAATTTTTATCAAAAAACAGAAAACTGGACCAAAACCGGAATAATTGTTCAGATCTAGGTTCTAAACTACGCGAATTATCTGGTCGATCCAACCAATCCGACAGTGGATTGGAGTGGATAATCATTCAGGTATGCAATCCAGGACACACAATTAAGCAGAGCCACAAGGAAAATGCCGAGGACGAAGGAAACGTGAATCTGATGCAGCATCACATTACACATGTGATAGCACAGATTTTCGTAAAATCAACCTAATCCCTATTTATGATGACGATTCTTGACTTTATATCTTCAAATCGAGCCATCAGAATTAAACACGAAATAGATGTAACCAGTCATTCAGAAGTGGTAATTTTTGAGGTTCTGGGATTACGCAGCCTACCTGGTATTCCTCGTAGGTGGTAACGTAGTCTGAGTAGGTATTTGCGAGTCCTGCAATCACTACCTGCACAGTTTCTCCCGCATCAGCGAACTCTGCTGCCACCTGACGGAGAAAAGAACAACTAATGCTTCCGGGTTTTCTCCGGAACAGAGGCAGGCTAAAGCCGTCTAGTCCGGGTTCAGGCTCAGAACCAGAGCGGAATTGGCCTGTAAAAGCTGAAAAATGTCAGAATAGAACATATGCAGCTGGTGAGGGGGATGGGGGAGAGGGACACTGCACGCTGTTAGACGCCTCAAGGGGGCGCCGCCTCTACCCTTTTTAAGTGCTGATATTTAGGGTGGCGGTACGACTTTGAACAACTGCTCACAAACCACAAAATCTTATCATAGACCCACTGTTAGTTTCCTAGATTGTTTTTTACGCAAAACCTCCAATTCATTCGAGTAGCCTCACCCATCAGCCGAACCATGATTTGATGTCAACATTAAAATGACCGGCACTAATGTATGATAGATGAATCAAAAGAACAGGGGAAAGATACCCCTCATCGACCAAACCAGTAACCCATCACCATACGTCCGAAAAAATCGATTACTTTCCCCAACGGAGATCAATTTTTGCCCCAAAGACATAAAATATCTTCAATGCCTTTTTATCAAATTTGCCCAGGGGACCAATACAGGCAATGCGCATTACAAGCGCTTAAAGAGGCACATTTTGATAGCTGGATGGACACCTTTGTTTTCGTGATTGGGTACTTGTGTTTTCTGCAGAAGTACCCAATAAGTATGAATAAATAAATAAATATCCAGATTTATTATCTGCTATGCGCAATAAATACGGTTCGGGAGCAGCAACGGCCTTCAGAAAAAGGCGGACAGTCCCAATCCCATGACCCAACAGTCATTCGACAAAAAGACAGGAATAGAAAAGATGAGGGTCATTATCAATCGGCACGAAATGGGACGAAAGGGGGCTATCACTTTCCTGGTCTGTTTCGGGACGGTGTCACTTCTCTTAAAATATTTCCTAACCAGATGTGGACGAAACAGCCAGAGCCAGGGTGCCGCCACGGAATTTTTACAGCGGGGATTGACCGGGGCTGGTGCTGACCGGGGGAGGCGAATTTTGAGCACATTAGGTACCTGACAGCATGAATGACGATGGACCCAAAAATGTGGGTCCCCGCTCGGCGCCCACGGCCTCACCATAGCGTGGATGATAAAATGTGGTTACAAGCAGACCTCTAAATAACCATCTCCTACTGACCGCTTCTCTGATGCGCCGTCCTGCCATAGTAGTAAGTTCCCCGGGCATTCCAACGATGATGACGTCACCAAAACGGAGCAGCTGCACGGGAACAATGTGCGGCTGCCAGTCGTAGGGGAAGCCGATCTGAAAATGACGTCAAACTCAAAACCCTTTCAGCTATCTGAGCACGTGATATTTCCATTAAGTTTTGGCCTACGATTTGTTTTCAAATAAATTAGTTCTTATATTCATATGATCATGTGACAGAATTATGCTGTTGTATGGCTGAGAGAGAGAGAGAGAGAGAGAGAGAGAGAGAGAAAAGACGACAACAGACGACAGACAGACAGACAGACACAGACAGACAGACAGACGACAGACGACAGACGACAGGCAGGCAGGCAGACAGACAACAGACAGACAGACAGACAGACAGACAACAGACAGACGACAGACAGACAGACAGACAGACAGACAGACAGACAGACAGACAGACAGACAGACAACAGACAGACAGACAGACAGACAACAGACAGACAGACAGAGAACAGACAGAACAGACACAGAGACAGACACAAGACAGACACAGAGATAGACACAGAGACAGACACACAGATAGACACAGAGACAGACACAGAAACAGACACAGAGACAAACCCAGAGACAGAGACAGAGACAGAGACAGAGACAGACAGACACGTACCTCGCCGGTGGGCAGTAAGATGGGTTTGGGGTGGTGACACTGCACCAGCTCAGCTGACGGTACTTTGATCAGGTCTCTAATCACGTTCCAGAACGCGTTACCTAGAAAAGAGCAGACGATGAGGATTCATGAGGCGGCTGGCAATTGAATGGAGACAGGCGGCTCAAGAAGGGCAACCTTCCCTGTAGTTTGCGGGATTTTAAACCTTACAAACGTTACAATAGTGCACCTAACGATGGGCGGGTACTCATGTGTTGGCAGTGCCGTCCCCACTATGGCGTTATGATCCCCAATGGCCCAAATTCCATGGATGCCTGGCCCCCATGGACTTCTTGGAGGCCCTCCGCTGGGCTCCGGAACTAGATGGTGGAAGCCTTTGATAGCCTCGGGAGTCATTATAAATTCATAAACAACAAGCACATAGGTCTATCCATTTGACATTGGAACCCACGTGGCTGTTGTAGGAAGGTTTCCTCTCCGGCGAAAGAAGTCCCTGCGGAACAGGTTAACCTTCGCCCGGGTGGGGGGTCTTTTAGACCCCTCCCCGTCGAGTTTTTCCGAAGTGACCAAAAAACGGCGGCGCGCAGCGCCGCCAAACTTGGTCTAGCTGTTCCTTCATCATTTTTTCATCTTTCCTGAAAATTTTGGCTCAAGGTCATATCAGGTCAGGTCACCAGGCCAGGTGAAGTGACCTCACCTCAAAAAATAAGTGGGACCGCATAACTAAAAGAAGGGTTAATCAATCAAGTTGAAACTCATACCACATATTGGGCCCACCAGGAGCTACAACATTTGTTCCGGGATTTTTGATATTGGTGACCTAAGGTCATGTGCAGAGCATGACCTCCAAATTGTCAATACATGGGGAAAATCACGAAATGAGCTTTTCTCAGTAAGTATGGATGGAATAAACTTCAAACATCGGTTGCAACTTGCTCTTAGCCCATTTCTGAAGCTGATGCCAAATTTTTTTACTTGTGACGTTTAAAAGGTCACCTTAGGTCAAATAAGCATTTTTGGTGTTTTTCTCTATAAATTTTGAATAAACGAAGATAGAGCTTTTATTTTGTCACCAAAGTGTTTCTATAGTAACTGGAAGTCAAATGATATACATCATGACTATACTAGGTCAAGTTGGGTCAGACCGTTGACCTGGGTCAGGTCAAATTCTTAAATTTGACCTGACATAGCAATATCATATATCATTCGATTCATATTGACGAGAGGATTGCAATGGTGCATAAACTATGACTGTATCTTGTTTGGTTTGGAAGCTATTAGCGAAATAGGAAAGGCCCTTATGCATGGGCGGCTATGGACATTCAAAAGAACACTCCCAATGTTCAGTGCGCTGTAGCTCCCTAGGCTTTGACCTGACACGAAAATGAGTGCCACTATAATGGAAGCGCATCTCAAGAGCTTTCGAATGGTGTTAGAAAAAATGTTTCTAGCTATCATAGTTTCTGAGATATATGAGGTTTTTTTAGTACACCTCATATTAGCGATTTTGACCTATTTTGACCTCTGGTGACCTTGATATTGACCTGACAAGAAAAATGACCGAAGTATTTTTGATATCATTTTCGAAGACCTTTCGATTACTATTTTGCGCTTTTTTCTAGCTCTCTTAGTTTTTGAGATCGTGGGGGGTCTTTTTTAGCCCCCCACCAGGGCGAAGGTGGCTCGTACCCGCCACCGGGGCAAGGGTTAAGGAGGCCTCATACTATAACTTCAACGGAACGAGGGGTTACAAGCGGTAGAGGTACCCACCCCATCGGTGCGTAGTTTAAGCATATTTCAGTCGATTGACTGAAATATGCTTAAATAATAATCGGCGGGTTCAAATTGAATCCATTGGGTTCAAACATGATCCCAATTGATCTGGTTGAACCCCGTTGACGAGGTTCTGGAATGCAGATCGAAAGGTCTGATCCGACAGAACTCTTTGTGGAGTACCTGAAGTGCACATTTGGAGAACTAAAATTTTTTGCCAGAATTAGTTACACCCAAAATACTTATTAACAGTGATTCGGACATCGGTAATGAAAAAGCAAGGCATCGTGCTATAACACAAGGCAGTTGGGCTGACAAACAAGGTACCGGTGTTGAAAAGCAATGCATTGTCCTACAAAACAAGACATCGGTGTTGAAAAACAAGGCATCGGTGCTGCAACACCCCCATCCAGCACTGACCCCCATGGCCAAAGTCCATGGAGGCCTGACCCCCATGAAATTTTCGGGGTCCCTCCACTGGGCTCAGGAGCTGGATGCCGGAAGCCTTTGATGGCCTCGAGAGTCTGATGAACTATAAATGCATTAACAACAGGCTCATAGGTCTACCCAAGGCATGGGTGCTGATTAACAAGGCATCGGTGCTGATAAACAAGGCATCGGAGCTAATAAACAAGGCATCGGCGCTGGAAAACAAGGCATGGGTGCTGATTAACAAGGCATCGGTGACTGATTAACAAGGCATCGGTGCTGATTTACAAGGCATGGGTGCTGATTAACAAGGCATGGGTGCTGATTAACAAGGCATCGGTACTGATTAACAAGGCATCGGTGCTGATTTACAAGGTATGGGTGCTAATTAACAAGGCATCGGTGCTGATTAACAAGGCATCGGTGCTGGTTAACAAGGCATCGGTGCTGATTATCAAGGCATGGGTGCTGATTAACAAGGCATGGGTGCTGATTAAAAAGGCATCGATGCTGATTAACAAAGCATGGGTGCTGATTAACAAGGCATGGGTGCTGATTAACAAGGCATCGGTGCTGATTAACAAGGCATCGGTACTGATTTACAAGGCATCGGGATTAACAAGGCATCGGTGCTGATTAACAAGGCATGGGTGCTGATTAACAAGGCATCAGTACTGATTAACAAGGCATGGGTGCTGATTAACAAGGCATCGGTACTGATTTACAAGGCATGGGTGCTGATTAACAAGGCATCGGTACTGATTAACAAGGCATGGGTGCTGATCCTATCAAGGCATCGGTGCTGATAAACAAGGCATGGGTGCTGATTAACAAGGCATGGGTGCTGATTAGCAAGGCATTGGTGCTGATTAACAAGGCATGGGTGCTGATTAACAAGGCATCGGTACTGATTAACAAGGCATGGGTGCTGATATTAACAAGGCAAGGGTGCTGATTAACAAGGCATCGGTGCTGATTAACAAGGCATGGGTACTGAGTAACAAGGCATCGGTGCTGATTAACAAGGCATCGGTACTGATTTACAAGGCATCGGGATTAACAAGGCATCGGTGCTGATTAACAAGGCATGGGTGCTGATTAACAAGGCATGGGTGCTGATAAACAAGGCATCGGTGCTGAGTAACAAGGCATGGGTGCTGATTAACAAGGCATCGGTGCTGATTAACAAGGCATCGGTACTGAGTAACAAGGCATCGGTACTGATAAACAAGGCATCGGTGCTGATTAACAAGGCATGAGTGCTGATTAACAAGGCATCGGTACTGAGTAACAAGGCATGGGTGCTGATAAACAAGGCATCGGTGCTGACTAACAAGGCATGAGTGCTGATTAACAAGGCATCGGTACTGAGTAACAAGGCATCGGTACTGATAAACAAGGCATCGGTGCTGATTAACAAGGCATGAGTGCTGATTAACAAGGCATCGGTACTGAGTAACAAGGCATGGGTGCTGATAAACAAGGCATCGGTGCTGATCCTATCAAGGCATCGGTGCTGCAGAACCCCATCCGGCACTGACCCGTGGTGTCCGACTGGGTGAAGTCGAAGGCTCCCGGCCCGTCAGTGGTTCCGGCAGCAAAACTGAAGCCCATGGCCGGCTTACATGTCTTGACCTGCGAACATAAATTCCATTAAAACAAGGCTTCGGTCTATTCAATTCCGATAAATTCCACCAACTTTTTGGTAAAAATGTTATATTTAGGTCATATTTTTCGTTCTACCCCCTAATTGCACCCTTAACAGCACTTTTTGCTGTTATATTTCAACAGTTTATTTAATTGTTTTTTATTGAAACTCTTCCATTATTATTTCTTGTGAACTTAATTTCTATTTGGAATGACGGACACGAGCCGTGCACGCAAACATATCATTAGTTGTCCATAAGCTACGCAATAAGTCACTTTTATGATCAATTTGATCACAATTCCAAAGCTATATATCACGTCAATATTCTGTTATCTTTCATCTTTAAAAGACTCTTCTGTGTACGCACTCAGTGAGTGAATGGAATTGCCAGCATATTGAGGTTCCAGGCCTTTAGCATGTGTCGTATTTCCACGGTACCACGCGCCCAATGGCATGACAAGAGAGTATTGTGACCTGACATGATATCACTAATAGCGAAGATCGTTATATCGTTATTCTTGCCTGTCATTTGCATATTGTATTTTTCCATGTGATACCGTTCGTGCCGTTGTATATACGTTGCTATGAAAATAGTCACTATAAGCTAACTCTCCAGTTCCCTGTTTCCATTCCAGTGGCGGAACCAAGGGGGCTAGGGGTACAAGCCCCCCTCCCCCGAAATTTCTGAGCCCCTATAGTTAATACATACGCAAGGGGCTGCCCAAGGAACTGGCGGGTGAGGCTCGAGGCCGCTAGCCCCCCCCGAAATGAATTCCTGAATCCGCCACTGCTCTATTCCGTGTTGACCTTTAATGCCCCTGAAACATTTATAGTTGCCAGGAAAAACCAAGACAGTTATTAAGACTAACTGAAACATGTATAACAACAACGGACAAAATAGTGTGAAGTTACATTTGCACATATGCTAATAGATTGCTTGTTATTTTCAGGTCTACCTCCCTACGAGTCCTGAAGCGATGGCTCTTCTCATGGGCTTACCTATAAGATGATTAAATGAAAACACATCTGGGGGAGGACCACGACAAGGTAATAACAACACTTTTGAATTGTCACTTATCGAATCTGATCTCAGTAACCTTTACTGACAGATAGATCGGTTTTCGTCGCGTTGCTAATTGGTGAAGTTGAAAAACCTGTCGTGATATGCCAATGTTTTCCTCCCCTTTCTCCTCAGCACTATAAAGAGGGCATGATTTCTTCTTCTTGAACTCAGGCGAACGCTTTACCAAATAGGTACCAGCAAAAAGTCCCTCTCTCCGTAACCCAGATAATTATTTGAGGTAAAATAATGCGTGAATTAGAAAAAGCGAAAGCTTTGTAAATCAACTATAATTAAAAAACTGCATCCACGAATGCTGATCAGACCGATTCTCAGGTTAGTTAGTTAAGGGCTTTTTATAAGGCGTTCTGTGCAAGGCACCTTTGCCCGCCTCTAAAGTTATAGAGGCTCAGGGAATTTTCAGCACTTTTATATACAGGGGCGTAGCCAAGGGGGGCGGCAGGGACAGCCGCCCACCCCCTCCCTTGAGGGCTCGAAGGGCCCTCTGAGGACACGGGCCGCGCGAAGCGTGGATCGCCCGCACTCTCTGTGGCCAAGTTTGAAATTTTATATGAGACAGGGCCCTCTTAAGCCCTCTTCAGCACTCCATTCTCTAACAAGCAGGGCCCTTTGTACCCATCAGGGCCTTTTGGTGCTGTCACTGGGGCCCTTGTCGGGGCGCTGGCCACCCTCCTGAGAGAAATCCTGGCTACGCCTCTGTTTATATATGCGTAAACACTGTAAAAATACCGGAGGGTAAAATTCACTCGCGGCTCTAATAGTTTAATGCTCATGCTGTATACGCATGCTCTTTAAACGTATCAAAAATACAAATAATGTCATTTATGTTGTCTTTTTTGTTATTTTCTTGTGCTTTTCTGGATTATATTTACGGATTTGCTTGTGACCATTTCTGGTTTTAATTGGGATTTACAACCAAACCTTGATAGATTTCGCCGTGCTGCGACGAGGAGCATGATCATAAGTTGATCAGATGTCTTATGGACCCCTTTCACAAATCATGAATCCAGAATGGAGCAAATACATTGTGATTATATGTTTTGGCAGAGCTCTTCAACAGAATCATCATACTGCTATGGGAGGAAAAAATTATTTGTCTTAGTGTGAGCTGAGACCTAGAATAATTCCAGTTCTCAGCGCATTGGTTGTTGAAATTCGACCTCTCAGCTCACACTATGACCAGGAATTTATGCTGTCACCTGTGGAAGTATGCGGATTTTAATGAAAGACTTACAGTAATATATAATCAAAGTTTATTTGTTCCATTTTGCATTCAGGATTCGGGAGACAGGCCATTCAACATGTTATCGAGCTTTATGACCACATTCATATTCTCACTGAATGCATTTGGTTGTGAGAGGCCCTTAAAAGGTAGTACTACTCCTACTACTACTACAACTACTACTACTAATAATACTACTACTACTCCTTCTAGTCCTTCCCTGCTGCCCTTGATCTTATCGTAACAACTTACTTCGAGTCTGAAAGTAAAACATTGGATCCATAAGGTGTAGTTGATGTCCGGGGCATCATCACTGTCCTTAAAGACTTAAAAAGACTCGGTCGCAAAAAACAGCGCTAGTCATGTGAGGTTACTTGCCATCCCATCCACGCGTCGTGAATAGGCTTTCATACATTGTTTTGTATGGGAACGAGCCCGTACGAAACAAAACGTGCATTCAAAGGTACCATTGATTCCATCAGAACAAGGTGATGGCATAACTACTGGTGATGTTTTGCGGCCTGATGATTTACGGTGGCATAGGCGTAGGAACCGGGGGGCCAGTGGGGCCACTGGCCCCCACATTTCTGTGGGGGCCCCCACAGAAGTAGTATTGATATGAAAATACCAGCAACTGTAACATAAAACAAGAAACCCAAACGGACCCTATAGCTTGCTTGGAAAACCTCTTATAAAGCTGGCCTGGACCCCTGAGCTGATCTGAGGTCTTATGAGTCGGCCTGAGGCCCCTGAGCTGTTCAGGGGCCCCTAAATTAACCTCTGATGTCCTATGAGCTAAACTGGGGCTCCCTGAGCTATTCTAAGGTCCCTCGAGCTGGTTTATGCCCCTCTGAACTTTTGCATGGTCCCTAAGCTGAACTGGGAGCCATCAGCCTGAATGGGCCCCTTGAGCTAGTCAAAGACCCTACACAAGCCGATCTGGGGGCCCCTGAGCTGAGCTGGGCCCCCAAAGCTAATCTGATGCCCCCTGTGCTAAACTGGGGCTCCTGAGCTTATCTGGGGCTCACGCAGAGTTATAGGGCCCCTGAGCTGAGCTTGAAGTGGCCTCCTTGAGCTGTTCTGAGACGCTACATAAGCCGATCTGAGACCCCTGAGCTGAGCCGGGCTCCTAAGCAGAGATGGACTTGGACCAGTAGAGTAGCCAATGAGAGTCCAAGGGGTTCGCGGACCCCTCCCCCGCCCTTGGGCCGATCGTAAGCACTCTAAAGGATTCCTGATCAGGGGGCCCCCAGAGTCAGTCTCAGGGGCCCCCGAGATTTGTTCATAGGGGCCCCGAGTCGGTCTCAAGGCCCTCCGCCCCGAGAGTTAGCATTAGGGGCCCAAGAGTTGGTCTTAGGGGCCCCGAGAGGTGGTCTCAGGGCCCCCGAAAGTTGGTTTCCAGGGCCCCTGAAAGTTGGTCGCAAGGGACCCCGAAAGTCGGTCTCAGAGGGTCCGAGAGTCGATCTCAGCCTCCCACCCCCCGAGATTAAGTCTCAGACCCCCAAAGTCGGCTTCAGGGGGCTCCTGGAAGTCAGTCTCAGGGGACCCCAAGAGTCGGTCTCAGGGGGCGTCCGGGAGTCGAGCTCAGGGGGCCACAAGATATAGTGTCAGGGGGCCCGAGAGTTAGTCTCAGGGCTAAAAATCCATCTCAGGGGCCCCCAGAAGTCGGTTTCAGGAGCCCCTGAGTCAGTCTCAGAGGATCCCAAGAGTTGATCTCAGGGGGACCCAGAGTCAGTCTCAGGACCCCCCGAGAGTCAGTCTCAGGACCCCCGAGAGTCAGCCTCAGAAGCCCCGCCCCCTGAGAATCGGTCTAAGGGGTCCCCCGAGAGTCGTTCTCAGGGGGCCCCTGAGAGTCGGTCTCAGAGGTCCCTGGGAACTAATCTCGGAATAAGTTATTATCAGATACCCCATCAGTGTTGGTCTAAGGGGCCTTCTCTCAAGGACCCCGAAAGCTAATATGGGGCCCGAGAGTTAGTGTCATGAGTGCTGCCAAGTGCTGGTCTCAGGGGCCCCTCATAGTCTCAAGGGTGCCTCTCTCAGGAGACAATGCTTACTTTCAGGGGGCCCCGAGTGATCATCTGGAGTCCCGAGAGCTAGTCTCATTTGTGCAGCAGAGTGGTGGTCTCAGGGGGCCGCGGAGAGGTGATTTTGGATGCCCTCGAGAATTGGCCTCAGGTTGTCCCCCTCTCCGAGTTTTTGGTCTAAGGGGCCCCAAGAATCAGCCTCGGGGAGCGCTCAAAAGCTAGTCTCAGAGGCCCCTCCCCCGCCCGAAGTCAGTCTCAGGGGCATCCGAGAGCTAATTTTGGGGCTCTGAGAGTAATCCCAAGAAGTTCTGCCGAGTTTTTGGTCTCACGGGCTCCAAGTTGGCCTTAGACCCCTGAGGGCTAATCTGGGGCCTCCTAGAGTAGGTCTCAGAAGCGCCAATTGCTCAATCGCAGGGACACCCCCTGAGTGTTAGTCTCAGGGGGAGCCCCAGTGTTAGTCTCAGATTGCTGTCAGGAGTCAGTCCCAGAGGCCCCCAAAAGTCAGTCTCAGGGGACCCCAAGAGCTAACCTGGATGCCCCCAAGACTCTATGTCTGGGGCCACCCGAGAGCAAATCTGGAGGGTCCGATAGGTAGTCTCAGAGGTGCTGCCGATAATTTATCTTAGGAGCTCCGAGATATACTCAGGGACCCCTCGGTTTTGGTCTAAGAGGCCCCGGTAATAAGGCCCAGGGGCCCCTGATAGCTAATCGGGGAGGGGCCGAAAATTATCCTCGCGAGGGCCGCTAAGTGTTGGTCTTAGGAGGGCCTCAGAGCTAAACTGGGAATCCTGAGCTTATCTCGGGCTCACTTATACGGCCCCTGAGCTGAGCTGGGGGCCATGAGCTTAAAGTGGCCTCCTTAAGCTGTTCTGAGACGCTATATGGGCCGACCTGGGCCCCTTAGCTGAGCCGGGCTCCTAAGCTGATCTGGTCATCTGAGCTAATCTGGGGCCCGCTGTGCTGAACTGGGGACCCCGAGATGGTCTGGGATCCCTGAATACTTTAGAGTCACTGAGCTGGAACCGTTGAGCTATTCTGAGACCCTACACCACCCGACTTGGGACCCTGAGCTTTGCTAGACCCCTAAAAGCTAATTTGGGCCCTTAGCTAATCTCAGGCGCCCTGTGATGAACTGAGCAGTCCCTGTGCTGGTCTGGGGCACCTGCACTGTTATTAAGTCCGCTGAGCTGAGCTAGGGGCGATGAGCTTGAATGGGCCTCCTGAGCTGTTCTGAGCTCTACTCCAGCCGACCTGGGGTCCCTGATCTGAACTAGGCCACCAAAGCTAGTTTTGGGCTCTAAATTAATATGCGGCCCCTCTGCTGAACTGAGCAGCCCCTGAGCTAGTCTGGCGCCCCTGCCCAATTATAGGACCCGCTGAGCTAAGATGGGGGCCATGAGCTTGAGTTGGTCCATTGAGCTTTTCTGACGCCCTATATCAGCCAGCTTGGGGGTCCCTGAGCTGTGCTGGGCCCGACAGCTAATTTGAGCCCTAAGCTAAGCTGAGGTCCACTGTGCTTATATGAGGCCTCTGAGCTGGTCTGGAGCCCCTGGATAGTTCTAGCGTCCCTGAGCTAAGCTGGGGGCCGATACCTTGAATGTCCCATTGAGCTGGTTTGATACCCTATATCAGCCAACCTGGGCCCCTGAACTGAGCTTGTCTCCCACAGCTAATATGTGGCCCCTGTGCTGAACTGGGGTCCCCAGCTGGTCTAGCCCGTTTGAACTCTGCTAGGGTCACTGAGCTGGGATTCGTAGGCTTAAATGGGTTCCTTGAGCTGTTCTGAGACCCTATATAAGCCAACCTGGGGGGCCCTGAGCTGAGCCGGGCCCCTAAACTAGTCTGGGTTCCTGAGACAATCTGGGGCGCCCTGTTCGGAGCTTTTAGGGCCCTGTGCTTATGTGGGGTCCCTTAATAAGGTGGTCTCATGAGCCGGTTCCTTGACCCATGAGCAGGTTTGGGGCCCCCAGAGCTGACTGATTTGTTTCCTGAGCCATGGTTTGGGCACTGGGGGGCCTCTATGATGACTTGGCGGCTTCTGAGCGGCATATGCATAGGAAACGGGAGAGTGGCGGGCCAGGGGAGCCACTGGTCCTCCACTGTTCTGTGGTGGACCGCTGCAACGCATATACAAATATCCGCAACTGCAATATAAAACAAGAAACCCGGGCGGGCACGACAGCTTGTCTGGGAAAGTCCAGTTTTGGCGTATGCCTTCTGGAAACCCCTGGACCGAAAGCGCTCATGAAAAAGGCCCAGGCACCTAATACCCGAGTGCTCCCAGATGGACCCCGAAAACTGGACCCAATCAAACTCTAGCCCAGACCCCTTCCAACACAGAGCGCTAATTCGGACACGCAACCCGCACCACAAGCCGAGCAGCAGCCGTCACTCGGTCATCAACGGGCGTGAAGAGGCGTCTACAGGCCGTCTTCCACTACGAAGTGAAAAACATCACCACAGAGCTATTCGATGCGAGGGAACTGTTGGAAAAGACGTAACTAACAAGTAATGTACGGAAATACCTAGTGTAGGCCGGTGTGTATGCGTGCATTATCGACACCAAATGAGCAGTTTTAAAACTGCTTATAATTATGGGCCCCTTGGGCTGGGGGCCCCCTAGAGGTGGGCCCCCTCTGGGGTTGGCCCCCCACTTTTCAACCGGTTCCTACGCCCCTGTACGGTGGGTATGAAATAGCAGGCTTGAATGATGACTGTTCTGTGTTCTTGAAACGACGTGGTGCGGAGTTCGAATATTCGGGTATTGTCGTTCTGGATTGCTCCACAAAGTGTTTTTGGGTCGGAGCTTTCGTTCTGTTTTTACAGAGCTTCGTCAGCAAAAGACACTTCATCCGATACTTTCGCTGACGAAGCTCTGTAAATACAGAACGAAAGTCCCGATCCCAAAAACACTTTGCGGAGTAAGTCCGAACGACGATATCCTGTTCTGTGTTCTTTATTCGATATTTTGTACCGGTGACGAACCCAGGAATTCATTTGGGGGGGGCTAGGGGGCTCGAGCCCCACCCGCCACTACCTCGGGCAGCCTCTCGCCTATGTATTAACTATAGGGGCTCAGACATTTTGGGGGGCTTGAGCCCTCTAGCCTCCCTTGGATCCGCCACTGTGTTGTGCGTCATATTGCTTAGGAATATTTATAATGTTTGAGGTTTACCGCGCACAAACTGCATAGGTCATGGTTTCGGAGAGGGAAGGGGTAAGCTAGGCTTGAGCTAGGGCAGGGCGCCAAAGCCTGACTCTGGGTGGGCCCGAACCTGCGACACCTGTTGTGGCGCTTGGACTTATGAGCTTATGAACTCTTATTTGGCTTATCAACTTAGGAACTCGATTTACATGATGTTCAGGAACATCATTGTCACTACCGGTAAAATGTGAGGGGGGCCAGTCAATCTTCAACCTACTGCTGACGAGAAACGTTCCACCGAAGAAAGAAAATATCATCCAATGTTTGTTCATTGGTGCATTTTCTTGGTTACACAATCCTCCAATGTAATCCCCATTTGACTGAAACGGGCAATATTTGCACATGTTTAGGAACAATATGTATCTTTTTATGTACACCTTCCCCTGATCCAGCTTGGTTTCGGATTTCCATGATGCATTTATGGCCTTAGTAAATAAAACACACCTGGGGCCTGAGGCACTGGCATGTACCCCAGGAGGTTTTGATCCTGAGCCAGCATTTTAAAAATATGTTTTGCCATTTATTGCCTTCAATGAAGTTTCAAACATCTCGAAATAAAAAAGCACAAGAGTACCTAGCCTAAAATATAAAATTTCAGCTTCTTCTCTACGCCCCAGTCCACTAGGAGCAAGGGGGCACCTGTCCCCCTCCCGATCGACTGCACTCCCTGGAACGGTCACAGTATCACCTGAAAGGTCGATGGCACCTCCCCCGAAGCATCGTTCCCCCGGGATGCAAGTGTTGGTGACCCCATAGTGGAATTTGACACCCGCCTGATAGGTTTTGCCGTCCAAAAATGCCCCCCTTGCCAACCTTGTATTTACCCCATCGGAAATTCTGGATCCTCCTCTGCTGCATCATTTAGCAGGGATAGCTCACTCGCTAGCATGACATTTTCAATGAGTGGGAGCGGCTTAGGATTCAGACCAATCAAACTGTTGCAACGAGACAGAAAGTACTCAGTTTGGGGTTTGAATAAGGGCATTAGTGCCCTTCATTTTAAATAATAAATTGTGCATAAATTGGTCAAATATAGAGAGCTTTCAGTGGAAATGCAATCTGGCTAGAGTGGTTTCTCGACACGCTCTACCAGAGTTCCTTTTTATTTCAAAGTCTGTAATAAAAGGGGAACACACCTTTTGAGGGATACATATCTCCGGCAGTGAAATTAGTTTGATGTAAGCCGGATGCTTGCTTTGTTAGAGTAGTTTAACGAGAATGGTGCGCTGGTCCTCAACTCTGCCCGTACATCTCCATCTTTGCCGTCCCCTCTTCTAAGGCCGATTTACACAAAGCTCTTATTACCATGCCACCGATTGTATTCCACATAAAAAGTCGTGTAGTTTCACGGCAAATGCGTCTTGCTCGCCACATGTACTGCCCACTTGCCACTGTTTTAGGTACGACGAGATATCGTAAATTCTGGCATCATACCTCTCGCAATAGGAAGTCTATCATGCTGCATCTAGATTGCTGATCTTTGCCACCTTCTTTTGAATAGTTCACATCCCAGGCTCATGAGACTTTTCGCTGAACAAGGTACGAGCAAATACGCTCCGGTACGGTGTTGACAGAGTTAGTTCTTTGATAATTATTTTATATCATTCCCTGAGCTCAAGCAATGTGCCTCTCTTCCTGCCCAACCATCGTTTTAATTTTACCAGATTATTTACCTGAAGCTCCAAAAAGAGCAGGCCAGCCGCCATTAAGTATCCAACGACAAGAAGAAATATCGGTCCCTGGATATGTTCCATGCTCAACGATTTGTTTGCCACATTATTGCATTGGTGTGGAAACCTACGACAGTATGACAGTCTCATCTTAAAGGCTTGCAGATTCAAATCCAGCAGTGCATCTTGCAACCATTTGCCAAGTATACCGGTAGCTGTGAGCCTTTGAACCAAAGCGTCCATATGCCGTAGATACGGCGCGTTCTTCCGCGCTGAGATGGCCAAGATCGACGGCATGAAGTTGTCTTTGCTGACAACTAGCTCCTGGCGCGAAAGACTACCGTTTAAGCGAATGATGGTTTTGCTAAGTACGTATTCGAAGTACTCGTCCTCGAAGACGTAGGCCCTGCTGTAGCTTCCTGCGTGGCTCTGAAATGACCCTGTGAGGCTGTTGACCTTGATGACTTTGTCACGAAGTATGCCGAAGACTGAGCCGCGCTGCTCTGCCAACCACTCCAGGAACATTTTATTGCTTCGCGAAACGGCTAGGCCTAGCGAGCTGGAAGCAAGCTGTTCAGCCGTCTCAATCGGTGTTCCTGGAGCCCCGTTGATGAGGAAGGAGGTGAGATTGCTTGTGTACATGATGGCGATAACAAAGGCTGCAAAAATCCAGACAGCTGCCAGGATGTGGTCCTCATGAGGAGGCACTTTCTTGGATATACTCTGAGCCATTATGACCATATAAGCTTCGAATACGGCCAGGTCTATTCTTCGACCCCGTTGAAGCGCAGAAACAACACCCACACCAGCTACAACAAAAGCTACAGCGATCCACACTTGAGTTTTGAACGGAGCTATGACCGCCATGTAAGGCGGCAAAGGTAAAGGGCGATGAGACACGAAGATGCTTCTCACCGTGGTGAATCCTGCGAGGAAGTCGACCACTTCGGCACGTTCAGCTGTTACTGAAACACCTCCTACTGCTAGATCGGCATCGCCATTGATAACGCTGGATATGAGTCCCACCCACGTTCCATTTGCATCCTTGCTGGCCCAGATTCGCTCTGGATGCTCTTGAAGCGTGAAGCTGAAGTTCATGTGAGATGCCAGAAGAGAGACGATGCTGGTTTCGGGTCGGCGGTATGGCGTCAAGCATATGCCATCGGCATTCTTCTCCGTGCAGTAGACGTAGGGATAGTAGTTCAGAAAGCGGACGTGCAGCTCAGCACCCTGGAGATCATGTAGCTGGAAGAGATGTGGGTCTTCGATATGAGAGTTTTCAGATGAGGTATCATTGAAAACCAGCCTTACGTCGGGTGATGAAGCTGAAGTGAAGGTTACTCGCCGCCATACCTCCCAGGACGAACCTTGGCTTTTCTTCGCGCACATCGGAAAAATTACTTTGTCAAACAGGGGCTTCTCTAGGGCTTCTTTGCAAGTCACGCTGGCTGGCGGCAGAAGAAGGGTTTCCGAGCCGGCCCAATGGAGAGGAACATTCGTGATGTTCAAACAAAATGAAGAACGCGCCCAGAAGAGAACGGAATTTCCGGGGCGGCTCCAAAGACTAGACGTTAACTCTTCGCCGCACCTCTCCGCGTCTTGACAAGGCCTGGTGAAAGAACATCCCTTAGGACAGGAAAGCCGATACATCAGGGCTTGAATATCTTGACCTGATATAGCCCCGCAGGGCACGATGTGTAGTGGGAGGACAGAACGCTCTTCTGTTTTGAGGAAAAGGTCGATCAGTCGTGGCACTGTGGCCAGCTCTTCATCCATTATTGAGCTGGCGCAGCATGTTGGCTTCAGGAGCATACACGATGAGAAGGCAAGCAGTTGGAGGATATTGGCAGTCCAGGTCTTCCAAGATGCGTGTTTGTCTCTGCAAAACATTTTCCAATGGGTCCAGTTTAAGATTTGTATCCCGCCAAACTTGTAAAGTCCATGAAGTGCAATATTTCATGCGTTGCGTGATTTTACTTCAGTTCGAAACATGTCAACCTGTGACTGGTATGTAATACACATTTTTCTATGTATGTTATAGTTTTGTAAAGTCAAAGTTCTTGAACTTTCTGTCAAAGCCGGAGGGACCAAGAAATACTCCGTAGTGTTCTCCTTCCGCCTGAAACTAATGCTACATCGTACTTCAGCCACTTTTCTGGAACCAAAAAGCTTCGTTATCAAACCGACCTCACGCTTCTAGTGATTACGCCACTCTTCAGCTTCATTCCTCGCCCCGTGGCAGTCAACAACACACTGTGTGTTTCCTTCCACGCAGCTCTGGCGTGCCCGCCTCTGTCGGGCAGGACCGTGGGAACCATTTGCACGCGCAGGGATCGTGCTGACGGCCTTAGACGAGAACCTCAATGGACAAACGGCTGTCAGCGCGAAAAACGAGGACCAAGCATGAACACGACCAGTCTACCCCGCAGTGTGAAATGACGTCACAAGGCGGTGTGAGCTACAACACTAAATGACGCTGATGACCTTTACGTCACGGCCAGTTGTGGTCAAAAGAAATCAGCTACTCGAACATGAGACAACGGAGCCCGAGTCGAAACCGCATGGAATAGCAGCCAGCTTAATTTTTGTGAGATCAATTTTCCTTTTCTACACTAGCTACACTATGTTTTCGTATATTTTAGGTACATACGGATATGTAACTTTAAATTTGAAAATATTTTGCGAGCGCCAACACGTCACCCCCCTCCCCTTGGCCAAGGTAATTAACATGAACATTACCACGTTGCTGCTATCTGGCTCTCTCGGATGTTCAAAGATGTAAGAAGGCAAATGCTGACGTCCTTGCCGTAGTTTGATTTATTCTCAACATGCAGAGTGTGCGCGTTTATTTAAACGCAGATTATGATGTTTTTTGGAATCGGGAATATCCTAAGGTAGCTATAAGCTCAGTCAGAGATGATTTTGTTGGCAGCAGTATGTAGTGTATTGTTTGTATATTTCTAGTGTTACGGAAACTAAATATTTTTAGCAAAAATATTTTAACACCCTGTGGGCATGCATCAAACATGTAATTGCGTTGCTCGTTGTTTTGACACGTTGTAGTAAATACAACCTATTCGATTTATGAGATCGCAGTTTTCATTCAGTAATGCAAGTACATTTGATACTTTGATACTGCGCTGTTTATATTTTACCGCTTAGAAAGGATCCTGCGTAACATCTACGAACCCAAAAATTGTCATGGATACAGATAATATCCGCCTTTTCATTGGTGCAACAAGGCACACATGTTTGGTCAAATGTGAAATGAGCCTAGGGTAACATAGAGGTTACACTTTCCAACGTCAATAGTTCAATGATTGTTTCGCCCTAAATTAGCAGCCTGTATTCTGGCATGGTCTGCAAATTGCACTCCAACCTGAATGTAAAACAAATTAAGGACTGCAAACCTATCATATTTCAAACAAAGTGGGTAGGTAACTAGGTTAAAACCAACATTCATTACTGTTGGTTTGGGCAAACTTAAGGGTAACGAAATTAGATGGAAGCATGACACGAAGGGGCTTTTTGCTAAACCGTTTGTCAGAACGATGAAGCATCTGACGGTTTATTGTATTTTTTTGCAATCGTTTACTATGAAAATACGGTAGGGTTGCAGATCTGTAATTCAAAAGATGTAGAAACACCTATTGTACGAAAAACATATACAACATTTGATGTGATAGACAAAATAATAGGAAATGAGGGATTCTCTTAGAATAACTATCGTCCATCTTTTATATTCCCTCCTTTCATACCCAATCCAGCACATCTCTTATAGAAGCTTGTTTCCTGTTGCGCCAGCAAACGCAATTTGCCATAAATAATTAGGCAGAAGTGCGTGCCAACCGTGGGTGCGTCTGTAACAAGATCTGAATAATTGAATAACTCGGTAGTGTACATATTGAGACTCGGAAATGTAGGAGAAATTCATACCGAATCGCTTGGTTAGCATTAGTGCATAAATCGAGTTTTATTGAACATTAGTGCCACCTTGATAAAACATACGTGTGGGAACTTATCCAGGAGGGATTGCTCCAGTTCCTATAGGAATATGAATACGTATACACCCTATCATATACGATAGGGTGTCAGAAATTGTATCAGTTGTTGTGACATTCACCATCACTCATCGAATGTCGTACATGTCATTTATCTGTGCGAAAATGCTCGTAAGAGACAAGCACAATAAAGGAAGGGAGAGAGAGAGAGAGAGAGGAGAGAGAGATAAATCCATGTCCTTTGAAAGAGGTGTAGGTGCATTGTGCAGCATACAGTGGAAGAAATGTCAGGTTCTTGTCATGCCAGGGACATGCAATCGTGTGTTGCAACAGATCCATGCCCTCTTTGCACTTTAGCACAAAATACTGATATTTTTCCATAAAAAAACATGGCTGAGAAGTGTTATATAAAGTGCGAGTACGTGGCCAGCGCCGCTAGTTTTTTATTGGGTCGTATCCCCGAAATTTGGCAATTTTTTGCATTCCAAAGAGACGGGCAATGAACACAAATTGACTCTACTACACACCTGTGGAGAATTGGACAGCGGTCTGGTAAAGGTTAATTTTTATTAGATAAAAACAGACGTTATGGTTTTCAATATAAACATGAATAGCGGTATCACTTGTAACCAACATCCATGTCTAGAGAGTAAAGTAACTTTTCCCTGAAAGTTAAAAAAATGTAAAAAGAAGATTTTTAAAAGAAGAAGTTTAAGTAAAAGAAGAAGTTTTTAAAGACTGATATTTCACCTTCGAGGTTTCATCTGAGTGCAATAAATAGCATAAAGACATACAACCACCCACTTGAAATTGGATACATGGGAACAAATTTAGTTATTTTAAGTAAAAAATTGAGATTTTACCAAGAGTATGTTTTGCGCCTCCCAGGACGGAAACAAGTGAGACATAGCCAGACTTCAGACGCAGTTGTATCTTATTCACTCAAGCTAGAAATTAGTTATCAAACTTCATATTATTACGGTGTTTGACAAAAACATCAAAAGACCAAAAAACAGCCTCATCAACATCCCTGTCGGCTCTGACCTTTTCAAGGTTGCCCTCCGGCGTTCGAAAGGTCACCATCTGGTTTGACATGTCGATGTACTGGTGGATGAAGTCGACATCACCATGCACTTCGTTGTTGGTCTTGTCAAAGAACAGCTCCTGTATGAGAAAGTATAAAGTGTTAGCTTGGCAAATGGTGAAGTTATCATCAATTGCATCGGCATTGATGGTATTTTGCATTATGTGAAGAAAGCCATTGCATACATAAGCGCCACACGGCAACAGAAATGCGCATGGATAGACTTAAAAGCCCTGTGTTCAAGTAGAATACCAATTCAAGTAGAAATCGTGTGTTCTGAACGAAATATGTTCTGAGGAATGGGATATATTCACCCAAAAATGCATGATTTGATACTATTAACCCTGCTACGGACCTGATAATTTCGCGCCCTGCTGGGTGCAGGGAGTGTTTATTTGAAACACCACCACCCTTCAAAATTTCGAGATTGATTGGTATGTTGGAACACTGTTTCCAACACCCAGTCCATTTCGGCTGCTATGTGGATTTTCAACCGAGTTTAACGACACGCGTTGCCTTGTGGACATTTAACTCGCAATTGCAACCGCTTTTTAGTTCAGGTCAATATCTATTTCACATATTTAGATTCATTTGTATCCATAGGAATACAAAACAATGCGGTTCTAATCACATATTTTCCCTGGGATTAGCTAAAACAAATATGTTAACAAACACACAAACGCAAGTGCAATCACTGGGCCAAACCCGTGCGATCGATGCTTTTTCCTGGTTGTTCCCACTGGCAAGGTGTACAACTATGATATCTTTCAGCTTATCTCTACAGGCCAAATGGTCGAAACGCACGGTTGGTATGTGGAAAATAAGGAAGGTTTTTAGCGCAAGAATTAGCTCACTTTTTAAGTGGAAGGTTTTTGATGCTGTTGTAAATAAAGTATAGAAATTATTGTGACGGAGGATAAATTATTCGTGAAAGTTTGCCCATCATTTTGGCTTAAATATATTTCAAACGCAACCAAAAGCATACATCATGAAAAATTCAAGTATCAAGGATTACTTACAACCTGGCAATCCGAAATTCATAAAGAGTACAAACTGAACCAAAAATTGCACTCTTCAATCCACGCATCACCCCATGAAAAAGGCTAACCAATTCTTTAACTCTTTCGCTGCTTAAAATATACTTTACATTTTTCAACTCAATGAAATCGTTCGGAATATTAGTATGTGATTTGTAGTAGGCTCATGGTCGGTCACTACGTTTATCGTTGATTCAGTTGGCTGTTAGCGTAAGTCAACTATTTACAGTCACCTGCCGCGTTCACACGAATAAATCAATCACCTATTTACACAGGAGTGCTCGAAAAGTTGGCATGTTTGCAGAATGTACACACGACAAGTTCTTCAGCACAAATAATAATATGCCCTGGCTCAACAAATACAGCTTTGTATCATTTCGTAACGTTTAGTATGGTACCACCTAATCTGAGGTTGCCGCTTCCTGCCATGCAATAAAAACATCGGTGGCAGGAAATAGTGAATTGAGTTTTCGCAGTGCGCCAGTGGCCTTCTAACAATGATAGACGCTGAGGCTAGAGATTGAAAAATGAAAAATGCAACCATATATTTTGAAGCATTTTGCTATCCCTTGGTTACATTTATCATTGTTTTAATTTCTAGCTTCAGCGCTGGTGCGAAAATATAAAAAACTTAGATGTCATTACCTAAAGAAAAAGAGGAGAAACAAAAAGGAAAAAATGTCCTTATCAAACTAACTAACAAATTGCTACCGACAGAGAACATATAGGTTAGTCTTTTTAGTTTTTACATTAGCAAGGTGGGCATAGGTCAGTTTAAGGTCATGGAACAATCACGCAAGGGCTCCTGGAGGTTAAGCCACTTATTTTATGCTGAAACAGGTTTAATGTAGGCGTTGGCTAAGGCATGATTACTGGGACACAGTCATTTTTGGATCCTGATCTAGTATTTTAAGCTCCAATTTTACTGAAAAGGAAGAGGGAAGGAGGGAGGATAGTGCTGATGAACATGGCGAACATGTATGCATGTCTCAATGCACACTCCTAGTGTTCATCCCATTCCAAACTAGATGTCTGAATGATCATTCATCACTCCTCCCTTTCACAAAACATTGTCAAAAAGTTTAAATGTTATGCCGATAAGCCTGAGTGGAAAAGTATAATGGGGAGACATGTCGATAGGGAAACACATCATAATGACAGATGGTAATCAAGGAATTAATATACGGTTCGCGAAATCATACAGAAATATTTCCACCAAAACCCTGTCCTACTGATTCACTAGTGGGCATTCGAGAAGAAATGTGCAAGTTATGTGATGGTCAAAAAATTATAGGAATCAAAATGAAATACATGATTGTTACCATAAGTGTCGCCACCGGCAAAAAAGTGGGGGGGCCAGCCAAACTTCAACCTGATGCTGACAGAAAACTTTCAACGTCAGGACCAAAAGCTGTTCGAATTTGGGCTCTTTGTTGCCTCCCGCAGCGGCTGGATATAAGAATGTCCGGTTTTCTCTCATTTTGACTGAGATCAGGAAATTTTTGGCCAAAAGTGGGGGCCAGGCCCCCTGGCCTCCCCTCTTTCCAACGCGTATGATTGTTACACATGCTAAAAATGTTTCCCAGTTCCTTAGTTATCACCTGTTGTCACACAGAAACATATTCTTCCTAAGTCGCATTACAAAGCATATAACTTATAATATTGAGTAGGGAGATGGGTGGCTTAGTGGAAAGCGCGTCTGTCTTCCAAGCCATCGGTCCCGAGGTCAAGCCCCGGCAGCATTGGCGGACGCAGGGGGGGCATTCCGGCCATGCCCCCCCAAAGCGCTGGAAAGGGGGCCAAACTATCTTTTGGCCCTCCAAACGCCGGAAATTTTTTTCGAAAAAAGGGGTTTACACTAGGTCTGTAGAGCAAAAAATCTTGGCTCACACCCCCCCTCCCACCCCCCACGAGAGCGATTATGTACTTAGAGAGGTAGCTTATACTTGGTCTGTCGAGCACTGAAAAAAGGTGTTTACACTAGGTCTGTAGAGCAAAAATATATTTGCTCCCACCCCACCCCCCCGCCCCAGGAAGAGAGGCAGACATGGGTTTGGCCCCCAAAACTTGGGTCTGCGTCCGCCCTTGCCCGGCGTAGCCTCTGAATAAGTATATGTGATCCCCGAATCCCTCCCAACAGGGTGAGAGTTGGCGTCGCCGTATAACCTGGGTAGTTGGCGAGTGCATCTTTAACACGCGCATTGACGGGGGCGGGTACCCGCCCCCTCGGGTTTTTCGGAGATAGCAGAAAAACGGCGGCGCGTAGCGCCGCCGTACCTGGTATACCTTTTCCCTCATCATTTTTACAACTTCTGTGAAAATTTTAAGGCTAGGTCATCTCAGGTCAGGTCAACATTACAGGTCCAGTGACCCGACCTCAAAAAAGTTTAAGATAGCATAAGTCGGAGCAGGGTGAACTTATCCGATTGAAACTCATATCACATAATGGCCCCACCGAGTTCTCTAAAATATGTTCCGGTATTTTTGATATCGATGACCTAAGGTCAGGTACGAGGCATGACCTCTCCATTGGAAATACATGGGAAAAATGGTTTTTACGGAATAACTCAGTAACCGATGGTGATAGAGCATTTATTTTAGCTGCATTAGACTTGCCTGGGCTTTGCGGTTCTAATGATATGCATTTTATATAATTTGACCCTGACCTGACCTCAGGTCAGGTCAAATCCGATTTGACCTAGCAAGGTCAAATTATATATCATTCGATTCGGCTTGCTAAGAGGATTCATATAGTTTAAGTCGTTTTGCTCTATCTTTACTTGTTCAGATTTAATGGCCGAAAAACTGAATTTACATGTTATCCCTATGACGGGCATGTTTTGACCTCTCGTGACCTTAAATGTGACCTGACAAAAAAATGGTTCAAATGTTTTCGATGGAGAAGTGGATGGGCAGCCCAACGCCGTTTACCGTTTTTCGCTACCTACCGTGGTTCTCGAGATCTTAGGGGGGCGGGTACCCGCCCCCCGTCAATGCGAAGGTGGCTCAGACCCCCGTCAATGCGCGTGTTAAACACCAAAATTATTATAATTAGTATTATTGTACCATAGAGTACAAAAGCTTACTCCTACTACGACAGCTCACCGTTGCCTTGTCGAACTGTTTGTGACCAATGATCTTGCAGCTTTCTACCATGTCGTGGCCAGGCCCCGAGGCGATGCAGGTCTCCACCTTTCCATTGCAGGTGCTGGTCTCGAGGTCACAAGGTAAACCTGTCACCACAGGTATCGTCATCATACTCTTATTACATCAGGAATCATTATTGTACATCATTCATACGCAGGCACGTGTTTGTTGTAGATGTAGAAATAGATGTAGATGTAGATGTAGATGTAGGTGATAATTTCCCGGGCTGTGGAAACTGGCGAATTGCTGTCTGGTAAAAACCAATCTAGACATCGCAGGTATAATTTAACCTGACACAGATGAATGGGATGAGTTTATTTTTTCTGCAAATCAGTTAGCTGTTAAAGTGAGCTACTATAAACACAGAGCAGCTTTATTAGTACCTATAAGTGACAATGTATTACCAATGATTGCGTATCAGTCGTCACAAAGTCAACTCGATCCGAACATAGGTGGTCCAGGATTTCCAATCAGGGGGAGCGGAGAAGCACATGGGCAAGGGGCATCACTTTTGGGCGGCAAAGTCCATCAGATGGGCACCGATACTCGTATCGTGTGAAGGGGTGAAAAGTGGCATCTCAGGGGTGCGCCATCGACGTTTCGGGAGGGTGCCTTGTCCATTTCAGGGGACACTGCGGGTCGATCGCGAGAAGGAGGTGCTCCTACTCTCCCTCCCCGTGGATCCGCCTATGGGTCCGAGGTACCCTAACAGACAATATACGCTTAATGTCTTAGAATTTAAAACCAGCACTAAAAATAAGAACCAAGTTTACCAGCCTGACTAATAGTTCTGGCTCCGTGAAGGGAAATCCTCTCACCCGTGTCGATGCACTTGGGTCCCATGGTGTTGGGAGAGACGTCTCCCAGATTGCTGGAGATGAACGCTGCAACGAAATCGCCCTTTCCTGGTAAAGCTCCGTTGTTCATGCTCGACTCAAACATCTGCAGAAACGCAAACATATTGTGTGGAAAACGTGAATGGTCAAACATGGTGTACAAAGTATGATAAAAGTAAGATCCTATGCATACTCCTAATGATTAGGGCGAATCGGTGATAAAAGACTGATTTAAATATTTCAGATTCCAAGAAGCATTCCGACAAGGCCACTAATATTTTTTGCTGTTGTATCATTATAGCTCATTGCTATACCGTTTTCCCTGGTATATATACTAAACAAACAAAATCTAGCAGTCTTACGTGAAAAGAGAAACTGGCTTATCAATGCTGACATTTCCTTCACTTTTAGGCAGCGCATCAGAAGTATATTAATAACTATACACTATCTTATATCTTAGCATTATATCTCAGAATTGCTACCTTTCTCCGCCTTTCCATTCGGTATCAATAAGGTGTCTTATGCTTCGATAAGGTATTCACGGTCATGTCCTGACCTGCTCGGCGTAGCCTTTGTTGTCTCCGGAGATGTACTTGTTGGTGTTGTTCATCGAGGTCCCATGCACTGCAAACCAGTTGACCATGCCTGGTGCAGGTACATTAACGCGTTACATTGTTTTCCCCCAGATCATTAAATCTGGCACACTCAAGGTTGGGACATTGCTTAATAAGGTGTACTTATAAAGAACATCATAAAATTTGCAGATATTTCTTAAGTTTTAGACACTAAAAGGGATCATGGGCACACGCGCTGAACAAATAGTAAGAAAATAATCCATATATGCGAACAGTCCTGTCGAAAACCAAATAGGTTTCTTAAGTAGGCTTTGTTTTTTTAGAGCACGTCTGAGTACATGTACGTTATTCTCCAACTAGATAATCCCTCATTATCCTTATTCTTTGATTATCTTTATCATAGATTATCCTTATTCTTCAGCTTGATAATTAGCGATACGTTCCGAACGAATAGAAAAATGACACGTCATCCATGACGCCCTGTACTTCATTGTCCTTAAGTGTTGTTCATAGTTTCTTAGAACAAATGAAAATACCAAAGAGCGTTTTTATGACTTGCCTCTTGGAGATGCGTCGGAGCCGAATATCTTGAGCAGAAACATTTCCTTGTCAGTGTCGTAGGCATATCTGAAAAACGGACTTGTAAGTATTCGTCGAATCAATGATATCTCTCTCTCTCTCTCTCTCTCTCTCTCTCTCTCTCTCTCTCTCTCGACAGTGCGGTACATACCTGTCCCTCTCTTTCTTCGGGTTGTTGAGGTAGGCGGTGGGAGACCGGTTGATATTGGCGTCCAGGAGATCGCCTCGAGTCCACGTCATGTAACTGGGTGCCATGTTGTTATGGGCCTTCTTTATCGCCTGCAATAGTGCGCAATTCCGCATGTAATGTATGCGTTGATCATGTGGGCCACTGCGCAATATCGAGGGCAAGTGGATACAATGAGCCAACCAATTAAAAACTGATAGCTTTTCAAATTGTGATTAATTTTTATCTATATCTATTCCGAATGTAAAGCTTTCATGGTAGATATATGCTACTACAAATGTACTTATTCCAAAACAGTTATGCTGTTGATTCAATGCAACATTGTCATATTTGTAAGCATTTAACGACTAAAGGAGAAAGCGTAGAGAAGAGAACCGAATGACAATATTTGCATCCGGGAGGGAGTGGGGGAAGGCTGTGTTTCACAGGGGCACCACGGGCTTAAACCACCCTCAGGGGCACCAAGTGCTCGATCTGGGGGAGGGGAGGCGGCATGGAGCCAGCTGCCCATATGCACCTCTGGGTCCGACTATGCAATGAATGAATAAACGTGTCAACAGAACTGTTTCTGCACTATTTTTGAAACAGCCACCGAATGGTAATTGGTGGCTCATGCGTAGGTATCTTAGAACCTCAGAAAAGTAATAAAGCTGTATGACAGGTACATAAAATCCTTCTGAAATCAAACACATTTAAATGACATAAAATACATGATGGAAGGAATGTTTGAAAATGACTCAATCTTTTGTCCATTTGCGCACTTTCGAGACAAGAGACAGGTTCGGAAAAGATAAGAAATTATATGACTTATGTCAGTTTCTTACAAAATGCTTTCAAACACCAGATGGGGAGTCCGTGGCCCTTAACCTTAGCTCAGTCCAGGGCATTCTTCGTCACTCAACGAATACATTCAACTTGCAAACTCACGTGGGGTAGAAGTGGAAAATTTCCCCAGTTTGTTCTCTACTTAACATGGGCGTATCGCCAAGTATCGTACCTCAATGATTCCGAGCACTTGTGCGTCGAAGGTCTCCTGGATCCAGCCGAGGTTGGTGATCTGGAAGAGCACGTACTGGAGGAATCCAGCGGGGCCGCTGTGCGTGTGCGTCGCTGTGAGAAGCACGTTCTTCTCGTTGTAGAGGTCACCAAACTCAGTTTGTAGACCCTTTATCACCTGGGAAACGAGAACAAGAATGAGTGGAATGCAGCGTAGGCATAGATACACCATAAATACACCTTAGCATAGATGCAGCGTAGGCATGGAATACACCATAGGCAGATCCAGGGCTGTCGATTGGGGAGGGAATTTTAGACAGGACGCACCAATCTGGATCATGGGGTGCACTTTAGGCCAAGGGGCGTAATTCTAAGGTGTTGTCTATCGACCAGGAAGCTCCAAATATAATCGTGTGAGCGTCAATGCTTGTCATCATGGGGGAAGGTGGAAAGCGACATTGGGGGAGGGGCGTAGTCTAAAGGGTTTCCATGGTGTAGTGTGGGGGCGCCCGGTAACCGATCGAGTGAGTTACCTACCCCCCTTCTATAAGCCTATTATGGTGCATATATTTATACTCTCGATTGAGAGGTGGATTCTTTGTGGGCTAACATAATTGCTCTGCGTGGCATTAACGATCACACTTGAGCCAGTATCTCGCCTTCAGTGCCTTCGTAAGCATCTTGTGTTTGATCGTTGTAGATAGCTGTGTTTGAAAAACTTCAGAGTAAATGTGCTCTGCTCAAGTGCTCCACAATTAATGTATGAGAAACAAAAGTAAACAAGAAGCGACACGGGGAAGTTTGAACAAAATGAAAATGTTGAGTTCAGGAATGTAAGGGATTTGAGTTATCCCAGTTTTCATCCCCAGAGTAAATTGTTTTCAAAAACTAGCTATTTGATAAGCAGCATATCCTGTGGAAAACAGCCCCCGGAAGTCAGAGCCATTGGTGTTATTGACTGGCCCGCCGCAGCGCCGAAAAGAGAGACTACTAGTTACAATAATCGGCACCGCGGCGCTAGTGACTGAAGGAACACGGGAGTAGAAAACGGACCAGAAAATATGATATCTTCATCTCTGTTTGGTGCCAGTTACGGCGGAACGTCCGAATTTAAGGGGTGTACCATGGGTATTTTTAACCCATTTCATTCCAGTCAACACCATAGGGTTAGTGTTAAAATTTCTTATTTAAGGAGGGGAGGCACGGTGCCCCGGTGCCCCCTCCCCTGTTACGCTGCCAGTGTGCGCCGTACTTCATCGAGACGATTGTGAAACAATAGTCTCTCAGGCGAGGTAAGAACACCCTCTGATCGTAGTAATTTTGCATTTGGCATCAGTGGTCGAGAGAACAGGAGATGGAATTGATGAAACTGAGCCGGATGCTCGACTTGAGACTTTGTTAGAGTGATGTACTGATGTATGCATAGAAAAAGTCCTAGCCTGGGTCCGGCTTCAAGTTTATGAAATACAAACTTATCTTCCCTGAAATTTTAAGCCCATTTTTTGTGAGGAATTAATGTCCCCTGTCAGCATTCCAGACAGAGCCCAGAAAAGTTGCAAACGTTTGCACATGGGCACGTATCAAAAGCAATTTTCGTTTGGGGTATTTCCTTGAGGACACATGCCCACTGTTTGTCAATTCAGCAATGGTATGCTTGTTTATGAGAGCAAAGTTAACCCGCGCCCCACCGGGGGTCCGGCGCCACCTTCGCCCCACCGGGGGCCATCGATGGCCCCCCCTCTAACTCCGAAAATATGGGCGTTAGCGCAAATCTGCAAAGTGCAATAGAAAGCTCGCGTGAATTCAGTAAGATATTACTTCACATGTTTTAGTGCTCAGGTCAATGGTTTGCCCTCCAGAGGTCGAATTAGGTCAAGATCGGCTATTTTCACTCAAATATGCAATGATTAAGCAAACTGGGCATAACTCTTATGTCATTCGAGCTATTGAGGCCTGTTAAAGTACATTTGATAGGAAATTGCCAGTACTTTTTCCGCTATGTGGAACGTAAAGACCTCATGCCAGTGGTTTGACCTCCAGAGGTCACCTCGTGACCTAATATGACCTGAGGTCACGAAAGGTCAAAAAGTGACCTTGCCGTATATCAAATGAAAGCCAGTGACAAGACAAACACGATGGTGTTTGTTTCACCGCTCTAGCTCAATTAGGTCAAAAGTTATTGTCAAAATACTGTTTTTGACCTCTGGTGACCTTGGATGACCTTGGAAAAGTTAAAGGGCAAATATGACCCCTGGGATCCGTGAAAGGGTGTCCAAAAACGTTGTTCTGAGCAGTCTGAGTATTTGCAATCATTTTTGTGACTTTTATATCATGAAACAACTTTTCCCCATGTTTTTCCAATGGGAGAGGTCGCCTCGTGACCTGACCTCAGGGCACGAAATCGAAAAATCCCGGATATACACCTTGTAGACCCTGGAGGGGTTATGAAGTGTAGGAAGTTTCAAATCGATCGACTTTGAAATGTAGCTCTTACAGAGCTCTAAAGGTGAAGTGAGGTGACTTTGATTGACCTCGTCTGGTGACCTGACCTTGGGTGATCCGGGGTAAACAATTTCAGGGATGATGGGAAAATGATGCAGTGAGAGGTAGAGCCCTCAACCGTGGTGCTGCGCCTCGTCGTTTTTATGCTATCCCGGAAAAACCTTAGGGGGCCATCGATGGCCCCCCGGTGGGGCGAGGGTTAAGCCCCGTCCTCTGGTCACAGTATCACATGAAAAGGTGCCTACGGAGGTGCAACACAATGTTATTTTACTGTAGTTCATGCTGGTACATGCAACACGATGCAATGTATGTACATAAATAAGGGCTAACGACGGCCCTTATTTGGTATATTTAACTACGCTGTATCTGGCTTAAACGAGCCACATACTTCAATATAATGAATAACATTTATATGACCTATTAGGTATACAGATATGATAAAAATAACGGTAGAAAACAGTGTGCCGCAAAAAGCTCAAATCCAAACGTCTAGAACGATAAAAAACCATCAGCCCTCCCTTTAAAAGGTACCATCGCAAACGGCAAGGAAGGATATAAAGTACCGATATTGATAGAAATATCCTAAATCAAGAGTGACCGCTAGAAACCGCCCTCAGCGTCACTTTTGCCGCAAAATTGACTTAAAAGTGCATCCCGGCAGTAAAACCTGTCCTGAAGTGGTGCAAGAACCTAATAGTTGTAATATGGTCCTACAAATGAATTAAAAGGGGCTTCTTCAAAGAAGAAGTGTAAATTGCAAAATGTAGCACAAATAACCCTGCACCTAAAAACACAACCTGTAGGAGAGTTAAAACCTAAAACAGCTGTACCAGACGAGACGATATAAAACACGACATTTTGGTCATATAGGCTATCATCATGTAAAAGAATCAAGGGTTCACGAACCAAGGTTCCTGTGGCCGTACGTTTCGCGACTCGTAAGCTGTTGTACAACAAGCTCTGCCTCTATCGCTTGACAGATTTTACACAACAACTGCCGATGAAAGCTTATTCCTTGTTATATTATCACATGAAACTCAGAATGAAGACGACCGTTATTAACGGTGCCGAGGCAGCGCTGCGTGAAGTTTCACCTTCAGTTTCAGCCAACACACCCTTAAAGACATGTTTTCTTGATGTTTCATCTTTAGACCACATTCCTTATTGCGGCCATAAATTACAAATGACAGTAAAGACAGCCAACATTCCCAGCACGTGTACTATCCTCCATGCACATTTTTACCATCGAGCTGAATCCTAAAAATGCTGATGCCATTATTCACTCATGCTTATTTGTTTCATCCAATAGCGTCAGAAATCAAGCCTAAGCCACCCCATTGGATAGGTCACGCGAGGCCTGGGTCAGAGGTCAGGGTCAGCCGCCATAAATGCCCTGCGGCGGCTAGCAACTGCGAGTGGGGAGGGGACGGTGAAACGGCGGCGCCGCCGCTGCCGCCCAAACGCACACTGAATTTTACGGTGACCTATAGTTAATATAACACACCACGTTAGATTAATACGGAGATGAAGTTGGAATCAAATCATGATGAACAAGTCACAAACTAGGCTTGCTTTATACAATCATATTAGACAAGTACAATGTACATGTTTGAAGAAAAGCCGCTCTTGAAATATACTGTCTGTATTTGTTTTTGTTACTTGTCTCACACTTTCAGATATAAGCAGGTGTGAGACTGATTTTTCACATCATTGGTGTCATCCTGCTCATAAATTACTAATTGTTAGAGTTGCAATGTATTCTTCAATAAATTAACGGTTCATCCACAGGCACGGCATAACTTTGGATTCTAGCGAGCCAACTATGAATTCAAGTTCCGCCCATGGTATGGTGCAGCAGTGTTCAGGCACATATTTACTACCGCCTGAGTGCCTGGTAAAAATGTACTGATTTCGTGCAAAGCTGTTTCGTTCCGGTTTGTGGTGAAAATATTACCGAGGGCAGACTGGGCTATCAAGAGGCGCGTGGTGGTTTTAAACGTGATTAATTGGTTGGGACGCGTCGAGAGAAAGCTAGAAACCGACGTCTAGTTCATTTCACGGGGTTGGAGTATCGCTTCATTCGGAGACAACCACAACACACGAGCACATTCTGCAGGTACAATTAACGAGTCCAGTAGCCTGGGTTTAGATAATGGACCATTTGCTGGCCAATAAGCCATACCAGCTTTAATTTGGGTTCTGATGTACTGTGATACCTTCTCAGATCTCAAATCCAGCATTCATTATGGTGAAAGAGGTGATGAAATATCCAAAGTTTTAACCCTCGCCCCACCGGGGGGCCATCGATGGCCCCCCTAAGGTTTTTCCGGGATAGCAGAAAAACGACGAGGCGCAGCACCACTGTTGAGGGCTCTACCTCTCACTGCATCATTTTCCCATCATCCCTGAAATTTTTTACCCCGGGTCACCCAAGGTCAGGGCACCAGACGAGGTCACCCAAGGTCACCTCACTTCACCTTTAGAGCTCTGTAAGAGCTACATTTCAAAGTCGATCAATTTGAAACTTCCTACACTTCATGACCCCTCCAGGGTCTACAAGGTGTATATCCGGGATTTTTCGATTTCGTGCCCTGAGGTCAGGTCACAAGGCGACCTCTCCCATTGGAAAAGCATGGGGAAAAGCTATTTCATGATATAAAAGCCACAAAAATGATTGCAAATACTCAGACTGCTCAGAACAACGTTTTTGGACACCCTTTCACAGGTCCCAGGGGTCATATTTGCCCTTTGACTTTTCCAAGGTCATCCAAGGTCACCAGAGGTCAAAAACAGTTTTTTGACAATAACTTTTGACCTAATTGAGCTAGAGCGGTGAAACAAACACCATCGTGTTTGTCTTGTCACTGGCTTTCATTTGATATACGGCAAGGTCACTTTTTGACCTTTCGTGACCTCAGGTCATATTAGGTCACAAGGTGACCTCTGGCGGTCAAACCACTGGCGGGAGGTCTTTACGTTCCACATAGCGAAAAAGGTACTGGCAATTTGCTATCAAATGTACTTTACCAGGCCTCAATAGCTCTAATGACATAAGAGTTATGCCCAGTTTGCTTAATCATTGCATATTTGAGTGAAAATAGCCGATCTTGACCTAATTTGACCTCTGGAGGTCAAACCATTGACCTGAGCACTAAAACATGCGAAGTAATTTCTTACTGAATTCACGCGAGCTTTCTATTGCACTTTGCAGATTTGCGCTAACGCCCATATTTTCGGAGTTAGAGGGGGCCATCGATGCCCCCCGGTGGGGCGAAGGTGGCGCCGGACCCCCGGTGGGGCGCGGGTTAAGGGAAACTGCAAACATAACATGTAGTTAGGGAACGAGATTAAGTGACTACACGGCTGTAAAGTCAATAGGTTTAGATATTTTCTCTGATAATCTTAGATCTTCCTGATTTTCTTCTGTTCGAAAAATTTACGAAAAATGTGAGCGGTACCAAAAGTTCTCTTAGAATAGACATGAATAATCCCATCTTTTCTGCAGTCCGATATTCAGGGGCAGATCCAGGGATCCATTTAGGGGGGGGCGGGGTGCAGCTAGGTGCTTAAACCTACCCCACATTTACCCTGAATAGCTTCTATACGATTCCGATCTGAACTCAGAAATTTCGGTTAGGAGGGCAGGCTTCACCCACTCCCCTCCTAGCCGCCTCCATTGGATCCGCCCTTGCCCGTGACCGTCACCTGGTCTTTTTCCACGGCGTTGGAGTGCACGCAAACTTCCGTGCAAATAACTTGTCAGGTTCTGTGGCACCTTCAACCAGCAGGACTGAGCCGTGAGTTCTCAAGGCGCCCAGTGAAGGTCATACTGGTAGACTCTGCGATTTCGCCGGAATTTTGTCTGTGAAATCAGTGACATGAGACTTCCAGGCAGTTTCCAATCCAGCACGCTGTTTTCTGAGACGGTGAGGGTAGGCGCTAATTTTGGCGCCACAAAAACTTGCTGGTGAAAGCGCTAAACATAAAATACACGAATATGAGTAGCAGAGGTAAAAAACCTACCATTTTGGCATTCTAAATGGTGACAGCCCAAGATTGGCAGTGTGACAAAATTTTAGCCGACATGACCAATAACTGAACCAATAACGGAACAAATCGCCGAAAGTATCACCTGTAATTTGAACTCGCAATGTTTTACAACTACTAGGATGGCAGCCTACTTAAACAAAACATGCCACATTTTGCAGCCTGGGCTGGTGGCACATTTATGGTTGGACATTTTCAATGGTGACAGACAGTACAACGTTTTGGCCCCTGATGAGTAGCGTCAGGAGGGAAGATTCAGGCAGGGCGAAGGGTACCGTTCCCCCTTGGTTTATGAATGCCCCCTCCCTGTTGAGTCGGGTGTAGAGGTCACCCCGATTGCTGCGGTACGGGCTATTCAACATTTTCTTCAGAAGGTGACCCTGGCAAAAGTGCCCTGTTTGCATGCAGCATGCAGTGTTTGCCGCCCGTCTACTGTAAGCTGCAGACCGCCGTTCAAACATTTGACCGCCCCTGTGCAGCCAGCAGTGCCCCATTGGCCCAAATGAGCTCTGCTACTTTGCAGTAAGACTTTTGAAACATCCACTCCTAAAAAACAACGCCGCAAAATCGCGTCGCATGGGACCCGCAGAATGTACAAAAAAACCTCGGCATGGAATACGCCACGCCTCTGAGGTTTATGTACCCCCATCCTCTCCTTACCGAAATCTTAGGTCCGTAACCAGCCCCAGGGCCTAAAAGGAAAAGAAAATGGTAATTAAGGGATACAAAAAAGCAGAAATCTTAAAAAATGGGCGTTGCTGCATATGAACCTGAACATTTTTATCTACTAAAAACCATACAGTTTCGAAACGCTTCTTTATTTTAAAAATGTTGACCCAATCTTACAAATTCACGGCGCTTGTAAATTACTTCGTCAAGACATTAATGTTTTAAAATGATGTGTAATGTTTAAAAAAATGATATGTTAATGATATGTTTTGGATAACGTTTTCAGTACTAATATTTTGCCTTTAAGTCTTCATTGGAGTACCGTGAAACCAGCGGCATTTAACAGGGGCGCCATCAACCTATCAAGGGCGCCGTGACCATTTCAGAGGGCGTCGGGGGCTGATGACAGAAGTGCCCCTTGCCCCTGGATCCGCCTATGCACAAAGCCAGTGGCAGATCTCGGTCAGCATTTCGGGAGAGGGGGCTAGTGAGCTTGAGCCTCCCCCACCATTGCCTCGGAACAGCCTCCGGCTATGAATTAGCAAAAGGCACTTTGAAATTTCGAGGCGTGGTGGCTTGAGCCTCTAGCCCCCTTGTTTCCGCCAGAGCACAAAACACAAAGAAAAACCGGGTAAAATAGCCTCATTGCATTGTTCCACTCCACATCTTGAGCCTTCTCGATGATGACACAAAATGGCACTGGTGCGATTCGCGCTGAGGAAATAGTAAAATACAGGGTCTGCCTTCCCGGGTATTGGCAAAGGAACGCATTGCCCAAACGCGGAAGCCTCCCTTTGTGGAAGCCTCGTTCTAGTAACCATCGTCATTAAGTCACTGGTGGATCCAAGCGGAGTCGAAGGGGCCGTGGGCCCCACCGAAGCCTACAGTACTGTCTTCGGCTTCTTCAAACGACCAAATTTTGTCCTATTTTCTAAAAAAATGCGATATTTTCGCGTCTTTCTCAATTTAACCCTCAAAACGTTGGTTTCCCCCTCCAAAAGCTGTTCCTGGATCCGTCAATGCACTAAGTCACATCTTAGTCTGTGCTCTCCCATTCTGTCCACGATATTAAAAAAACAGTCCCATCTCGTCTCATACCCCGACATCAGTGCTGTATCCAGGGGGAGGCAGGGGCTCAAGCCTCCCCCGTCGCCTTAAATGTCCGAACCCCTATAATTAATACATAGGCAAGGGGTTACCCGAGGCACTGGTGGGTGAGGCTCGAGCCCCCTGTCCCTCCCTCCGAAATGAATTCCTGGCTCCGCCACTGCCCGACATTACAAGAATTAATCGTCCCATTCCGTCCTGTCCGAGAAGAAAAATAGGAAATGTCTTCCCATCTTGTACCATAGTTTCCACAGCGTCTTCCGTCCATGCAGACCTCTGATCTACATTTGGAAACTACGCGCCGTGAAGTGCTCTGTTGGAGATGTTCTGGTCAGTTGCCAAGTTGTGAGCCGGCGCCTCTCCCCTCTGTAGCTCAGTTGCCAACCGACTCGCGTAGGGGAGGGTCGCTGCGCGCGGTGCTTCAATATCACAGAACGGTTTTCGGGGTTGAGGAAGAGAAGAGTGAGGAGTTCTGAGAAGATTCTGCACAAGGTAAGTGTAGCATGGATGACGTATGCATTCAAGGGATGATTTAACAGGGGAGTTACTACGAATGGAGGGATTTGACCACTGATTATCGTCAAAATGAGTACGGTGTTGATCAGTGTTATCATTTTTTTTAAATCCTTTTACATCAAAGCTTGCTGAAGACTTATTTTACGCCACCCATGGTAAGAATTTGTGTTTCTAGTGTTCCAGAATAATTGTTTCTGACTGCACCCGTTCGATGGAGCCTGCAGTTTACTCAGAATTCCATTTGCAGAAGCAGGGCTGAATCCAGGCTTATGTGGAGGAAGGGGGTGGCAGCGAGATCCAAAACTGCAGAGAACATGTCTTTTTACAGAAACTCAAGGGTTTGGTTAAATAACTTTTTCCCTTCCCCCAGGATCCGCCTTTGCCTGCAGCATACTCAGAAATATATCTGCAGGAGCAATCGCAACTCTCAGAACCTATTAAAGAGTCTCCGAATCCAGGGCTGCTTGTGCTTCCCCTGGTTCTACGTGATCCTCAAGCCATAAATAATTTCAAACCTGGACAGCAATTACCAAAGAGAGGCTGGCTAATTGATGCTCTCGCGAATCAAGTGATTCACTTATTTAGTAAAATGCATCATAAAAGAAAAACCCTCTTTGTAGGAAAAAAGTATCCATAAAATCGGGAAAGTTGCAACAACTGCGCTGAAGCTTTTGTTCATGCTTTCCAGCCGGTTCCGACGCCGTGTTTTGTTGCTGGTGGGAGGCGGGATGTGTCACCGTTTGTTTATGTTGGCGGGAGGGATAGGCTTCTGCTTTCGCCAACGTAACTCCCAGACCGAGGAGGTGGAACTAGAGGGCTCCGAAGCACCGTGCCCCTTCTCTCATAAACGCTGTGGCGGCGCTTCCATATTTGCACATTAGGCACTGTCTAGCCACTTTTAAATGTCGAAGCAGGTATGTATTTATGTGGAAGAAATATAATTTGACTGGAGGGTTAAGTTACAGAAAATATTCCTTTTTTGGATTACTGGGTCAAAGAGCCGATTATTCGCATCACTGAAAATCCACGTTCGCAGCGCCTACCGCCAACAAATGCGAGGCGAGTCACTTCACGATTCAGCTGAATCTACCTAACCCCTTGGTGAATCTAGCGTGTGTTTTTTTATTGACATCTCTAATGTCTCATTCGTTCGGACGCGAGTACTGACCCGTTAAAACCAGCAAATTAGGCATGCCCAAACGGCTATTTGTCGCACGGACGCTGCCGCATCTTATGACCTTGACATCAGCTGTTTCGTTTATTGAAATTTTGTATTCGTGGATTTCTAGCCCTCGAGTGCGGGACGGTTGTCTTGAAATTATTAATAAGATATTTAATTTGCAAAATCTTTATGAAGGTTGTGAATCATGGCACCAAATCTGGTGGATGAAATTCTAAAATAATCCGTTCTCGAATCGATCGTACTCCGAGAAATTGGACGCCATAAAAAGCCGTCAAAGCCGTGCTTGAAATGGGAAGCTCTCGTGCGTATATTGTCCTTCCCGGCTTATTTACATACCTTCCTACCTACCTATCCTTCTTGAATCTTGCCTTGTACCTACATCCACTGCCGCATAACTGTTTTCACAATCCACCGACAAAATTGGGGGTGGGGGTGGGGCAACAGCAATAGCGCATTTTTTGTTTTTGTTTTGTTTATTTGCTCATCGACTTGAGTTTGCCCCCTGTTCAGCCGACCTGCTGGATCCGCCCCTGTCCCCCTTCAGGTAAAAAGCCTGAGCGACGTCCTTACCTCTAAGACAATCGTGCCTAGGCGGTCATAATGTTCAAGCGCCGCCACTGCATGAATTATACGATTAAGCACATGGCCTTGGCCGGAAAGAAATAGTTTGTAGAATCCATGGTGTCTCCCCCTCCCTTAAATCCAGACCCTCTGCCGCAAAGCAATAGAGGCACTATTGCCCCGCCGCTGCAGCTTTCAGATTATATCAGGTTCAGTACAAGGCTTACCTGTTGAGCCTAATTCCTTACTAGGCCATTACCCTCAGCATGAATAAATCGGTCTGAAATGTTAACATCAGCTTACTCAGGTAGTCTCCATATAAGCCTAACCTGACATTTGAGTCATTTGGTACTTACCCGATCCCGAGGGTTCAGAATACAGGCCTCGTCAGGGGCGTCGCCACAGAAGTGAGGTGGGGGCTAGAAGCAGTGGCGGATCCAGGACTTCATAGGGGGTGCTAGGGGGCTCGAGCCTCCTCCACCATTGCCTCGGATTAGCCTCCGCGTATGCCTGAACTATAGGATTTCAGACATTTGGGGGGGGGCTTGAGCCCTCCTTGTCCTCTTGTATCCACCACTGGCTAGGGTCAAAACAATTTTCTGAATTTTCACCCGTTACAAAATGAGGAGAGGGGCATGATACGGGCTCAAATGGACACAGTTTAATAGCGGAACGGGCACTCCTGTTTTCTTTGTGGGACAATCCGTAGCGGATCGAGCCGGCCGGCTTGGGGGAATCAAACCAAAGTAAAAAACAAAAAAAAACACGTTACGCAGTGAAAAAATTGTGCTGCAATATGACTTGACGGTAAAATTTGGGATATTTGAGGCGAAAAAACGTGGAGCAAAAAATATGGGTTCAATATGCTTTTTTCCTATCCAAGGCCCAATATTTACACCTAACTTAACTAATTCGGTTTGAAGCTGAAATTTAAACACCAGAATCTTGCGTATGAACTAAAAATGACCGGGCAAAAGGAGGTCGACCGCTTTGGGGGGGGCAAAAACATAGTTTTTGCCCGAGCTTTTCCGTTTGGGGGGCAAATGCCTTCCCCCCTGGATCTGCCACTGGGGACAATGGCCCCTAAAGTTATTTGAGACTAAAAGGGAGCTGGTCACAAGTGGAGGAGAACCAGAATTAGACCCCAGAAAACCCCCTATTTCGCCGATTTAGTTGGAGAATATCTTGGCGAACCAGAACCTTGAGTATTTTCAAAACTGACACGCCAGCGCATTGAGGTGCAAATAATCCTTTAAATGTGGCAAAATATCACGATCGGATGCCAGCCTACCTATGCTATACTCTGGTGATGATAATTTTCTCTTCCGTTCGACTCCAAAACCCATTTCGTTGGGTACACATCCTTATTTTAAGGTAAAAATATGGCTCCATTGGGGAAGAAATATTTTCGAACATTTGGTCCGAAGGGTCGGAGACCATCGTCAGGGTCTGGGGACGACAATGATCCCAACTTTGTATGCAAAACTCCTCTACCGGCTGCCCAGCACCAGGGGCGGACATGAGATACTTCTCTAGAATTCTGGAGGTTTTGAAGGTTCCATTTCTGGTTCTAACAGTTTTTGGCAGCAAAATGTAACATGTAATTCCAATGGGACTGTTTGCAGGGGTTTGGGGCACGGGCCAGTGGGGAAATCTAAGTGGTGCTTAAGGGTATATTTTTATTTTTGGTATGTAAAATTGATCAGGCTATCTTCTGGGTGCAGTTTTTAGTCTCTAAAGCGCTTTTATAACAAGGAAAATCAACGATGAATTTCATGCTAATTCCTTCAGAATTCTGTTTCAAACGTTTCAATTACCTAATCAAAACGCTGCATTCTACCTTATGCTAGCAAAATCAAAGTTATCTTGAACAAAACCCTTCAAAATACTACCATATCCTCAACGTGCTGCCAAATCTGGCAGTCAGCTGGCTGTCATGTCCGAACCGTATCTATAGGAACCGTGCCCAGCACTAAACCAATAATTTGCATATAATTTACGTATAATTTACAGATGCTTTTTGGGAACGATTTGTTGCCTGAAATTGGTAAAAGTTGAAGAGGAATGAATGAGAAATGAAAGAATTAAAAATGAAAATGCTTACTTTGGATGCTTCTGTCTCCCAGCAGCCGTGTTTAATACGACGAAATATTTACACCGACATATTTACACTGACACTGCCTGACACTGACACTGGTTGGCTTAACCTAAAGGGAATGTGACACCTTCATAATGTGATTTTAACTGAGATAGCCAAGTTGTAAAGCAAGTCGAAAAACTCGGTACTCAATATATAATTTGTCTTGGAACTCGATATTTCATTAGAAAATAACTAAAACCTACGTGCAATGTACCTCTTATGTAACCATAGCAGCAGGCCACAGTTGTCATGGTTGTTGGTGTGACGACATATGCTGACGTCACAATGAGTATCAGCCAATCGAAGCCCTTGACGCTTTTCGAGTATGGTAGCGATTGCCAGATGATGATCAGATGATGATGATGCCAGATGATCTACAGGCAGATATTTATTTATTTTCCTAGAGGAGTATTTAAAAAAAAATACTTAGCTTATTGTACATTTATAAGAGACATTATGAGTGGTTTCATTATTTTCGGCTAAAAGTACGCCTAATTACACTAAATTCCAGGATTCGACCAAGGTGCCACATTCCCTTTAAAGATAAGCAAACGGAAGCGCTCATCACTGGCCCTGGCATACCCCTTCGGAAACCGTGCCACAACGGCCCTGGGGCGCGTTTTATAGTCTGCTCTCGAACTTAAAAAATTCAGCTCGAAGGAGGATAGCTGCTTATTAACCACTCTTCCTAAGGGTTTGTACCCAATTTTTTATACACGTCGATGATTAAACTTATAATGCATACAAAATACCCTCGTGTAGAACTTACATAAAGTCCAGTTCAAGAAATAGGGAGTAACAGTCATCATAAGTCGTGAGTGGCTTACTTTAGAGCGAATTCTTCCACCTCTCCCTACCTCCCCAGCCGCCAACAAACTAGTTTGTCGAAGTATTTGAGCTATTCTTTGTCAAAATTAACAACAATCCTGTTCTGGGATGATGATGGAGATAGTACCTGGTTCGGAAAAAAGAGGATAAGTTGGACAATCTGATGAGATCGGATTCAGCGATTTCAGTGGTTCTGAGCTTTCTGCACGGTAGCCATTGCAGGTGGCAATGTGTGCAAGAAATTAAGTCCTCTTCCATTCCGTCAGAGAACACTCCCTCTCATCAGTTCAGTTAAAGGTCACTGATTGGGGGTTTAACGATACTCTATTTGCCAGGGGCATATGGTGTCGACCAGAGGTCTGAAAATGTTTGTATTTTTCCCGACAGAGGTCAACTTTTATCCCAAGATAAGGAAGTTGCCCCGAAGGAATAGGGTACTTGAAGTCGCACGGGAGAGATTATTATTCTCAACGCACGGAATATGTAGATTTGGCACCAGATTGTATTGCGTTGCCATATTGAAGCGAATATTTGCACTTCAATATGTACCAGCGGCAGTTTTGAAAGTATTTGATCTTCTGGCTCCGCGATATTTTGCCCAACTAAGTTGGCAAGATTGGGTTTCCTCTGAACTTTGTCTACTATACTTCTCCATTCCGATGGATCTGAGGGCCTCTGCTAGACTTGGAGAGCTCGTCTGTCATCTATACTTTTTGAAAGAACTGAATATTTTCCCCAAAACTGGCGTGACTTAAAGTGCACCCGACGTGTACCGTAAGCCATGACTTTCGTGGGTGGTCCGTAATGTCACGCTTATGCAACAAGCACCCATGCAAGCGCAGCATTGAATAACCTCTAGAGGCACATGTCTTTATACCAGGCCAGCATCGATTACAGGAGGTCATTAATATGTAATTCACTCCGTAAGGAGCCTTATTAAGATGGTGAATAGCAGTTAATAAGGGAAAACGGTGGTACGTAATAATTATTTCTGCGAAGTCATTCCTGCCTGATTGCGGTACATTTATTTCCACCTGATGTAATTGTATAGTACAATTTGTTTCTCTCTCGCTCTCTCTCTCTCTCGCTCTCGCTCTCGCTCTCGTTCTCGCTCTCGCTCTCGCTCTTGCTCTCGCTCTCTCTCTCTCTCTCTCTCTCTCCTCTCTCTCTCTCTCTCTCTCTCTCTCTCTCTCTCTCTCTCTCTCCACTTCGTCTGTGTATATTTTTACTACACGGACATACGGTGCAAGATGGATCAGAGACTTCAGTGCGCAAAGCATTGATAAGTTTCAGCTTAATCTACAAGGCCAATGGTAGCCAACTACAAAAATCATTGCATAGCGAAGTTTGCAGTTTGTATTGAGACGATGAAATCCTTGTATACGCCTAAAACTGTGTCAAGTGCTGAAACGTTTTGAAGCTGACCAAGAAATTGGGACTGCGACCTGCAATGTTTGCATCTCTAGCGGCTGCTTGCTGCCGGCGCTGTGCAAGGCAACAGGGTTACCGTCCCAGATCTGCTCTGCAGGCCTATCAGCTGTGCTAAATATTGGAACACTTACTAGAGACTGGGCGCCTTGAAGTGGCGAGAGCTTCGCCGGTATATAGAATCGGTCATCAATGTGAGCAGTGTGAAAGGTGCCGAGAATTTAGCAATCTTGTAAATTATATAGGGGAAAACGCTGTGAGGGCTTAAAAAGGATGACAGGAACTATTTTTTTAGAGTAGACAAAATTGTTGTTGACAAAAATGTCCCTAAGCCTCAGTGTCCTGGCGCAACACAAATCCTTCTTTCATCTCCGCTCTCATAACTAAGGAAGTCAGGTAGCGTATATGTTGGTGGGATAGATCAAGTAATATTACACAAAGAGCCAAAGTTAAACGGCAGCATTCATACCGCACCGAGACGAAGGGCTCAGACGAACCTTCAACTAAATCGTGACGTCCCGGGAATCTCAACCAATCAGATTGCTTTAACCTATTTTATTATTAGTCACATTTCTCGAAAAGCAAAGTTTTAAATTCCGTAATTTTGTACATCTGAAAGGGTTTAAAAATAAGGACTATGTCTATACTACATAAAATTTGCGGATGAAAAAGAGGAGTTTTAGTACCGCAACCCCAATGGGCCTAATTCCATTTCACTTATCGAACTCTTCAGATAATAATTTATCTGTGCCGGCCAGAGTTATGGAGGTGCCATGCCCAAGAAAATGAATACACAATCCGGCCTATAACCACAATTCTCCGGAAATGCCGGGCCAAGTCGCTTGGACTATCATTCCAATCCAATATTTATCCAATCATACAGCTTAACCCTATTTCCGTCAGGCTCCCGGCTACCCCCTATTTCCGGCAGGGGGGCAATATTGGCCCCCCTAAGATCTCGTAATCTAACCGGCCGATTTTGAAAATTCAAAGTGCTATAGATTCCCCTGACGCTAAACTTTATTTTGAAAAAAAGAAAATTTCAAAATTTTGATTTTTAAGGAGAAAGTCGTGCAAAATATACAATTTTTGTGTATTTTTTTAGATTTTCCATAACCCTTGTCTCTGTTGTACGATTTTCACAAAACTAGTTCAGATTTACAAATAATTGACCCAAAATTGTCATATACTCGAGTTACGCAAAAATTCGAAATTCAATGGCAGTTCCAGGACCAGGACTATGAGGGGAAATATATACAACCTAAAAAGTTTTTGTTACGCGGATTAGAAGCCGTGATATACTGCTTGGCATCTTTGACACATAAATAAATGAAAAAAGTGAAAAACTCATCAGGGGCGGATGCAGTAAGGTAAAACAGTGGGGTAAAATACATCCCAACAATATGCGAGTGGTATGCATGAGTATATTAGTCCCTCGACTAGTTGAAATTTATTTCAGATAATTTTTACCCTCCCATGGCAGCTCTGGGAAAGGGGGTGACATAGGCGGATCAAGGACTCTCGTCGTGGGGGGGGCGGGTGGGGGTGATTGGAAACACATTTTTAATATACAACGATATTGAGTCGCGGCGGTGATACTGGCTGGGAATATGCATTTTGAAAATGTGTAGTGACTGGACACGCCTCTGGTAATCTAGAATTTGGTTATAACTATTTTGAATTTTCATATACCCAATTGTATTCGCCCTGGCACGGCTGTAAGCAGTCTTCTCACTTACTAACGTTTAGTCCTCCTTGATAACATTCCCCCCATTTTGAACTGCTGTAACCGCCCCTGATGAATACAAATAGTGACAATTGTGAATGCACTATCATCTCACATAAAAAAATGATATAATAAAACCATATAACTGGTATCAGGATCAGCAGAGACGGCTTCCTTTTACAAAAGAACCCATCGCATACGATAATACTTGGTTTGTGGATAGAACCTCCCCAAAAACCCAGCCATAGCTCCGCCCCTGGTAAATATATAATATTGACAATTTCAGAAAACCTGCCTGTACTAGTTTTAGGAAAAGTCAGGAAGTTTCAAAGTTCTATCGCAAGCCGTTTCGGAGATATTCTTGAAAAACCTTAGGGGGGCAATATTAGCCCCCCTGCCGGAAATAGGGTTAATGGGCAGAAGGGATAATTTCTAGATCCAAAACTACTGAAACTTTCACGCTTATTCCGATCCAAGTTGCCAATCAGGGGCGTGATTTTTTTAGAATGATTCGGGGTGCCCAAATTTGAAGAATGCCAATAGTTACAAAATTAAGGCGGAACGTTAAAACAAAGTGTCGTTTAGGATTCTCGCATGCCTGTTGAACTGCCTAAAAGCACTGGAGAGCCTCTAAAATGAAAATTAAACATATTCTAAGCACATTTTAACAATACTCCGATGTTTCATTAGGGTTGCCTGGGCACATCCTAAAGAGATAAATATGCACCCCACCGCCAACAGCTCAGGAAGCCACTAGGATTTGCAGTCCGTGGCACACTCTGTCCAGAGTAGATTTATGACAGAGTCCGGCAACGGACCCTGGCCCGTGGCTGCGGTTACGAGCCGTTCGTGACTCTCACGAAGGCTGCGTGACTCTCACGAAAGCCACGACCATGTAAATGAGTGAAGAATGTCCGGCAGCGGTACTGCGGGGCTCGGACTGGAGCCTGTTCTCACGTACGACGCACTAAAGCGGATAAAGAGGAAGTAGTGAAGGGCGTTAAACTCTTGATGTGCTGGGCGCTTCAAGACGCGTGTAACTTTACACCTGTGTAAAGCTACACGCATGTTATGTTTCCCGTGTCTGAAACGTTTTGTTTTTGACTTAAGCTGCGTTTGGGGGATGTAAAATTATCCACTGAATTTCAGTGAGAACATCCCTGCAAAGCTATTCTGTGTCTGTCAATGCACATATCAGAGGCGGATCCAGGATTTACGATCAGGGGAGGGGGCCATCCGGACTGGCTCCCCTTGAGCTTGAGCTCATGCTTGAGAGGCGCCATCCGAACTAGGGGTACCACTATGCTATGCTATGTAAGATGGGGTTTTCAGACCTCTGTGTTCACATGTGATGTTAGCCAAATTTGTTTGGTTCGAGACCCCCCACCCCCCCCCCTTTATGAGCCATCATCAGTAAATGGTGGACCTTTCCCCTCTTTCACCAATATGTTGCATTTTTAGACCGCTCCTTCCTCTAAAGGAAGGTTTGCAAACCTTCAGAGAAGGAGGAGGTAGCTCTGAGAAGGATGTCCATCCACCAATCTCACTCTGCCCTAGTCATGCTTGCACAGTTCTCGCTCGATAAAATAACTATGGGTTAGCCTAGGGTTTGTCCTAATTCCACTAATGCCACTCCATCATTCACCCTATTCTTGATTGGAAACTTAGCACCCACGCTTTGCTATCATCCCATAGTCTGTAATATCATACAGTAGCATAATTGATAAATAGAGTCGTGGAAGGAAGAACGTGATGTTTTAAGATGATCTGATTATCCCCTCCCGTCAGCAGTCGTCAGAAAAGGCCAGGCTCCTTCCCCTTTAATCAACAAAAGTCAGAAAATGATAGTCAAGGCAGGGATGCAGGAGGAGAGGGGTGGGCAAAAAGACATTTGCCCAATCTCCCTATTTTTTCTGGTTTTTGCTGACGCTCTATATAAAAAACGTTGTTTACGATTCTGAGCTCCGTTGCCTCCATCACCCCAAACCACTAATTCAGCGGCGGATACAAGGGGGGCTAGGGGGCTTGAGCCCCCTCTCTGAAATGGCCGAGTGTCTATAGTTAATCCATAGGCGGAGGCTGATCCGAGGCAATGGTGGGACAGACTCAAGCCCCTAGCCCCCCTCGAAATGAAGTCCTGGAATCGCCAATGCATTGACCCACACCCGGTATTGTCAGGCCCCCCGCCCCCTTCAGTAGCTGACGTCATACGTGAACCGCCCGTGATATTGGCTGCAACTCCGAGATGTCTATCAAAGCTCTGACCAAACCTGTCGTCACACTAGTTGTCGCGCTGCGAATACCGATGGGGCGCGATAGTCGGTCGTACGACACTGTGACAGGGCACAATGGATGTAGATGTCACGGTGTCACAGTCACGTCACGGCCGCGGGACGGCCGTTGGAATGCAAATGATGTTGCAACGCCCGACGGGCATCATCAGCTGACAATGAAGCGCGCTCGCGTATCTCGCATACACGCGGGAAAGTGAGATCGTGTGTCAAACTGGGGAGGGAAGAATGTCGGGCATGAGTGAGCAAGTGGAGCGGATTTTTCATGGAGTCCAGTGTTCTGACATTAACCTCTCTATTGGCTGTCGGCTTCACGAACTATTTATTTCTGGGGCAACGGAATATCAGATCACTCCATCGTTATCAATACTGTTTTTATTACTTTCAACTATCAAATGATTGATGATATAAAATATTCAATGTATTTCCAAGCACAGGTTCTTTGCCAGATATAGGGCGTTAGTTTGGTGGTACGCTTACAGGGACCCAAATCGTGGTAACCTCCGTGTGTGTTTTTTTTTAAATAAAAATCTGCAAAAATACTGAGGGTCTCGTGGAAAATTTTTCTTGCTCCACCGCTGGCAATATGCAACATGTTGAAAACCGGTAATTTTAGCTCCTCGGATAGCGTTCGTTGACTCCACCACGAACACTTCCTCATTTGTTCCACGTAGAGCAGCAGGTCTTTGATGAATTGGAAGTGAGGATCCGGTCCGTTCAGTCCGCTCGTCTTGCAGAAGCGGCACGTGTTCCCCATCCCCCTCCCCCGCCCCCTCCCCCTGCCGGCTCCAGTCGCGGGCGATGCCCCGCCAAATAGAGGTGTCAGAAGAGTGATGCACTGACACACATTGGTAGTGTTTTCTAGTGCTTGACATTTTTCGCATTTATTTTCGCTTGCATGGGATAACCCCGTCCGAGTGTTCACATTTACAAATTTATTTCGTGGTGGCGGGAAGATTCACAAGACTGGTGGGTCGGAGTGTACAAATTTGCATCACTGGCTGGGACGGGTCACGGCTGGACGGAGCAGGGCTTCTCGTCGCAGATGTAAACACCGCCCGGAATGCTCCAGATGGGACGACTGCCGGCTGTGACAAAAATGGCTCTGACCCACTGGGGATGCAAGATTGCATTATGCAGAAACGTTGGGTCAGTGACGGCGGAACGTTCGAATTTAAGAGGGGGGCACCATGGGCTTTTCAACCCATTTCTTTCCAGTCACCGCCATGGGGTTAGTGTTAAATTTTATGATTTATGGGGGGGCACCGGGGCACGGTATCCCCTTCCAGTTCCGCCTCCAGTGCGCTGGGTACGACCGCGAAATTTTTATCGAGGTGGATATAGACGCTGACCAGGCGGTGATGGAGGGGAGGAAGGGAAGCTAAGCATAAGTTAAATCTGCGTTCTCATCTTACGTGTTTCTTGAACGAGATTTGACATTTCAAGGCAGGCCAAGAACAGTGCAACTATAAGTTGTTAGTTGAAAAATGTAATGCTCTACTCCTTCATTTTCCTATTATCATGATTTGACAGGCAGTAGAGGTAGTAGGTATTTAAGGTGGTATTTAAGTCCACATACGACCCCACCTTCCAACCGGGTGAGAGTGACTGAACAGGCACGTGAATTACCAAGCGTATTTCTAACCATCACAAAAACTAGCGCAATAAAACCAAAAGCTTGACTATGAATAGTTACAAAACTAGAGATGAAAAAACTGGCAGCGCGTTTACCAGATTGGGCGGCTGATACATAGTCACATATTCTAATGGAGACCCCCATCACCCGTGATATAAAGAATTTCAATGCTACCTTTTGTTAGAAATTTAATACTTATTGTCTCATGTTTTAAAAACAGGGTTATAACTGTGCATTGGGATTTTTCGAGAATAGTTTCAAACTCTATCTTTAAGTGAAAACGCAGCTAATGTAATATGTTAAAAGCTGTTGTTTTGTGCAAATTATCCAGCAACTGAAATGCCAATTCAGCAGGGGTGTGCCAACAAACTATCAGATAAAGTACGAACACTGCCACCGTCACAGTGTGAACCTCTAACTGACAAAAACAAACAGCAGGAAGTACAGTATTTCCACATATCATTGTGTTGGCACCTTTTACTTTGTTTTCACAATTGAGCATAATTACCTCTCCGTCCTTCCAATTACGTAGCAGTCAGAGGCCCTATCACCCACGTGCCCCTCGAGGGTGTGGTGAAAACTTCGCCCAAGTGACGGACGTGCTCCGAAAGATGGGTGTAGCGGACCTCAGCATGGGGTAACATTTTAGCATCCATTCTGAACTGTCTTATTGGTATCAGTTAAGCTTTTTTTAAGTAGTCGTATCCAATTCCATTTCATTTTTCATGTGATATTCTTCACATTAAATTATCCCGTTTCGTCCCGTTGCAAATGAAACTGGACAAGTTCGTCCCAGCGTGTCCCGTATATCTTCATCCCGTTTTCTTTACCACGGAGACCTCTAGGGAGAAGGACCTGGATGTTTTCGGGTCGAAAGCCGTCGAACGAAATATTTGTAATTAGTGAGGAATGGAAAATTTGTCTGTGATTGCGCACTTTCACTTTTTGTGCTGTCTGGGCGTCAACGATGGAAGTCCATAACCAGTCCTAATATTGTATTGATCAGTTAATCAGTTCAAATGCCACAGGAAGTGTTTGGGATCGCATCAGCTCTGGAGATGTAAGAACTTTAAAAGCATATCCCTTGCTAGAGATTATAAAGATTATGTCCCTTTTACAGCATCTTCGCTAGTACCAAATCAATTCCTGAACCACGTCTTTAAGCCGCATTACTGCACTTACGACCGTTAGAAACGGTATAAGGACTGGAAAAACCATCCGCAAACATTTCTTAATATCTAGTACTCGGAAAAAGGAGAGCGCAATGATGGTGGCGATTTCAACAAAGACGAGATTTTCCAAAACCCCGTCAGGGAAGCTTCCAGGGGCCTCCAGTGAATACCTGCCGATTTCCAGCTTTCTCGCAGTTATTTGGTTAATGTTGTTTCCCATGATGATCTTGACGGTCGCTTGTGGATACCTGTGGATACACCGCCACGGGTGCCCGGTTCACATACAGTACTTTCTGTTGCACGTCAAATGAGAGGACATTAGGCAGTGGCGGACCCAGGACATCTTTGGAGGAGGGCTAGGGGGCTCGAGCCTCCCCGCCATTGTCTCGGAACAGCCTCCGGTTATGCATTAAGTACAGGCACTCTGACAGTTCGTGGGGGGATCGAGCTCCCCTAGCCCCCCCCTCCCGTTGTATCCGCCACTGGCGTGAGGTGATGGGATAAGACAGTTACACAAAAGGGAATATACACGATGTGAAAGAGGAAAACACGGTTTTTGTGGCCTCATGTAAAAAATTATGAGCTTAAATTTGGAGGATTTCTTACATGTAGGTGCTTGTGCAAATTAAGCCTTTGGTTAAATATAGCTATCAAATTGATACATGTTTCAGAAAGAAGGCAATTCAATTCTAACCAAAAACTTGAAACGAAAAACCTTTCTTTCTATCGGACTACTTTTTGTTCACAAGAATGGTAAGAGTAAACACTTTTTGAAGGAAAAATTTGAAGATATGCCATATAGAAATCAATCATTCATAATGTGCTTGACTGCTGTTCTATATTTCATCTTTTATATTACGACTATCTTATTTTCCACCAATGTTTCCGTTCTGTCCTGAACGATTCTTGCATTATTATGCTGAATTAGGATTGTTGGCTTTAGCCAGAACCGTTACGAACCATAAATCAAATAACCATACACGAGCTGGTGTCGCATTAACCTTTGCCGGAAAAATGTCCTTGCGCCGTGAAATTAGATGTGTTCAGTTCACGGCACTATGGCAGTAATAATTGGGCAGCAGTTATTTTAGCGCTGCAGGGGTTAAAAACCACACTTCCTGCTGGCTTTCATTGTCATGGCTCATGCCTCTGGCGATTGCGAATCGTGCAGTGACACCTTACAACCTGGACGTTTTCACCTGTCCTAAATACTGTAACTCCTTCCCCTCACTCCCCTCATCATGTGTTGTCAATAATAAGCTGGGTTCCATTGCCAAATTGCTATCCGTATCGGGCTGCCAATCCACTTCATCAAGGGCAATTCCCCAGCACTATAGTGCGATCTGCGCTTAAGTACTGGTGAATTGGCACGTTAAGGAGTCAACGACTCCATTGTTATCCCGATCTGCGGTCCCATCCGGATCGCATTTTACCCATGGAAATTAAATCAATAATTTGCACACAATCCGTTGTCCAGGTAAATGCAAATACTTACCGGAATCGGCTCGCGACAAATCAGTGCCAGGGCAAGTCATTCCATCTTTTTATTATTAAATTGTGTCTTAAGTATTTGCAGGTTCGGCTTTTTGGATCGAAAATTCACTAAAACCGTCAAGGGACTTGTCAAGGGAACTCCGACCTCACCATCCGAACGAGCAATTCTAGCATTAATGACTGGTTAATTTGGAAGCCAAAGTTAAACGTTCCACAAATCACAGGGACGGCCACCCCGCTCAGGTCACCATCTCAGGTCAGTCAGTTGCCAGGCGACCTGTACGTCGGGTAAACATTGAGCCTCGGGGGAACAGATCCCATGCTCTCGACAGTGCACTTCCACTGCACGGTTTTCTGAGCGGGCTGGAGACCAACGCTCTACCAACTGAGCAGTGCAGGGGCGGCTATTTTTCTGACATCAGCGAGATGACACCAGGGCACGGACGTGGGCGCTCGGGCGTAATCTACCGGCCCGCTGCGGGGGCACGGCCATTGGGCTTGGGAGACCAAAAACCCCATCATCTATGAATTAGCACGCCCTCACGAGTGCTTCGTGTGGGTGTCAGACGCATCCTAGCAGATAGAAAAACTACCCAGGCAAGAGGCATTTCGTGATTGAAAAACGTTTTTTTGTTGTTGTTGCGAGATCTGTTTAGAATACCATTTTGAACCCATGAAGTTACGTTCCCTCCCTTCCCCTCCCAGAGCTGTAGATTCGATTGCAAGTTCAAATCCTGTTTAGAAAAGCTTACAGGGTTTGATGGAAGGCTGCAACAGAGGCGGGCCCAGTGCTCCATTTCGGGGGAGGGGGCTCGAGCCTCCTCTGGCATCGCGTCGGATCAGCCACCGCCTATGTGTCAACTATAGGCACGCGGACATTGGGGGGGGGGGGTTTGAACCCCCAAGCCTCCCCCTTGTATCCGCCACTGGTCTGCACGTTTCGGAAAAATTTTGACTGTGCAGCCTCGATCAGTCCCATGTAAATATCGGCTTCAGCTCTCATGGCGTGTTTTTCAACTTCAATATTCCCACTTCGCACAATGTCTCGTATGAAATCTTGCCCAGAACTCAGACGGCGCTGCTTTTCCGTAACCATATATACCTATTGACTGCACAGACGACAGCCGAAATGTGTATCGAAAGTGAAAGCTTATTTTCCGGTATACGAAGTGAAACTACATCACATTCTTCACGCAATCTGCTGTCGCGAGACACTCCAAATACAGAATCACATCTCCCATCTCACGCCAGAATCCACCCTCGGTCACCGCCCTCCCTCCCTGCGCTCTAGCTCAGCTGGTCCTTGCTATGCGGCCACCGTCTGGTCTCCCCTCCTTCCACGCCCCTCCCCTCCCCACCCAGCCCCTCCCCTCCCCACCCCCGCCGCCTCCCCGGCGCGCGAGGAGGGTGGCGAACTGATTGCATCAGCCAAAACCTAGTTGATATGGCCCGTGCGGCAGCGACTCAAACAGACGTTGCCGAGTCACATCCGGGCAGGGGCGCGCACAGGCGTCAAAACCGAGGGGTGAGTTGTAACAGCATTGGAGGATCTAGCCAAGCCTTGAAATAGTCAGTGTATGTTGGAATATGTAATGTTATGGCAGGTGTTATTTTTTTTTTAATTGTGATTGCTACTACTCAAGTACTCACAATTTCTATCTTGTCTGAAGAGGAAGACCTCAACCAGGAAGGCCGATTTCAGAGCCCTTCAATTCGAGTGAGTGGCGAAGACCTCTGACAGATGTAACAAGTGAAGGGTTCTAGTCAGCAGTAGTCGAGAAAGTACACTTCCGAGTTTTTTATCAGGATTGCGTGCTCCCGTTTCCTCCTTCCCTACTATCGTTTGTCACAGAAGAGACGAAGACTCAGTAGGCAGAGCAGAATGACAAAAAGCTTCTGCGCAGCGTCAGCCGTTGTGTGGGCTTCAGAATCGACACACGGTTCCATGTCGGGATGACATCCCGTTCCCATACCGGTGTATTGTCTCGTGATAAAATGCTGCGTCATATCGTCCCAACCGGTCGCATTCAAAGCTAGCCCCGCCCACTCGCCTCCATCTAATCAAAAGACCCACGTGAAGGGCGTTACTCAAGTTTACCTAAACTCATAAAACCTAACGTACCGGCTATAGATCTTGAGCACGGCAGTCCGTAATTTTCTAACCGACTGCACGCGCGCTAAGAGCATGCTGTCCGCCTCGAAGCGGTGTTATTACCATTAGAACGCTATCTTGTGACGTCGAGAGAGAGTTTGTGTGTGAGCTGGTAGGAGACAAAGCACCAGAGGATGGCAAAAGTGTGTCAACCCACGCTGGTATGGCCTGACGCTGTCTGAGACGCCGCTGTCGGTCAGAGGCTGATCGTGACAGAAGCTAGCGCGAGAGAAACGGTGAACGACGTAAATGCAGGGACCTCGTGGCGTCATCAGCGTTAATTGATAGTTTGCATAATTGCGAGAGCAGCTGAAGTGTGAAGATAAACGTGAGAAGTGTGCTGTACTTAGTGGTGTTCCTTTTATCTTCTTATGTTATATGTAAGGTTGAAAATATGTCGTCACGGAGTGTTTGATGATAAAATGTTTGTATTCTCTTGTATGTTGTTCTTCTCTAACTTTTTCAAATTTATTTCTGATTTCATTTTACACTATGAAAGCTTACCATTCACAAAATTTACACCCCGGTGTCAGATTCAGACTGGGTGGTTTTACACATATTGGTACCGACAGGCCGTTTGGGGGCCAACCCGCATCTCCCGGGGGGGGGGGGAGCGAATATTTTTGCCCACAGACCTAGAAACACCTTTTCCAGTGCCGACAGACCTAGTATAAGCACCTCCCAAGACATGTCCCTGGGGGAGCAAGATTTTTAACCACAGACCTAGTATAAACACCTTTTTCAAAAATTTATCCGGCGTTTGGGGGCCAAAGATAGTTTGGTTCCCTCCAGCGCTTGGGGGCCAGGCCGAATGGCCCCCGCGTCCGCCAATGGGTACCGATAAACATTTGTTTGAATAAGATCCTCGCCGAGGCCTAGCATTTTACATATTCTCGCCATGTCCAAAGCTGGCCAAACGTAGCCCAAAACTGAATGAGTTGACTCATCAAATCATCATTCCTGAAAACAGGTACAAACGGGAATGATAAATGATATAACATACAACACTGCATTGTACTCTGAAACATTCATTAAAATAATGAAAACCATAGTTAAAATTTTTCGTACATCAGGCTGCTTGAGTGAAGGCTCTCAACCTATTCCGTCGGGCTCGAGTTGCCACTGTTGACTGTTATCCGTGATATCCTCTACCCCGAAGCCGTTAAGGCCGTAGAAGGACGGCACCTGCGTTAAGATCAGTCCGATCGCTCAGAAGGAGAGAAAGCCGGTCAGGCCGGTTCTCGGAGAACGATGGGCTTAGCTCCCGTCTGGTGGTCTCAGGTTCTCAGCACATCCTACTGCCTTCATGGCATTAGTAACAGGAGAAATTGTGACAAATGACCAGGCGCACTGTCGAGCAGCGGCGGAATGAACTCAGGCTGTGCGTGGGTGGATACCGAACAATGCGGGTGTATTTATTGGAGTACTGGACCGATTTTAATAGTAAGTTAGCCAGCACTATTGTGCTGGCTAATGATACTGACACACATAGTATTTAGTCCTACACATACACACAGAAAGCTAGCCGCCTCGGTAGATCGCATGGTAGAGCGTTGGGCTCCGGTCCGCTGCTCAGAAGCATGCAGTGGCAGTGCATGTCCAGGCTTGGGATCGGTTCCCCTGAGACGCTCCGACGCTCAGTATTTACCCGACGTAGGTCGGCCGGCAACTGACTGGTGGGAGGGTGACCTAGGTGGAGCGGGAGATGCGATGGCATGGGGAAGAACATTCGAGTTCCACGCCGCTGACCCGGGTTCAAATCCCGCGGCGGGTATTCTGTGTAGGTCCTCTCAATTCCCATAATACCCTTCCAACGTGGTGAAAATTTGCGACACCACGTGACCTCAGCAGTCGGTGTGTCGTAAAGCTCCCATGTGAGCGGGGCGGCCATTCCGGTGACTTTTTGAACATTACAGGTGTGTGGGAATTTTCGTTTTTAATATGATCCTTCATCGCGAGAACCGCTTATTCGGGTGGTGGAACCGGGACAGTGGTGGATACAGGACTTCATTTCGTGGGGGGGGGCTAGAGAGCACGAGCCTCCCCGCCTTCGCCTTGGAACAGCCTCCGGCTATGTAGACACTGTAGACATTAGGACATTTCGGGGGGGGTTGAGCCTCTTAACCCTCCTTGCATCTGCCACTGACGCGGGTTCTCTGAGATAAGTCCCTTTAGGATTTTATTTTCACAACCATCCCAAAAGCCTATATTTGGATTAATTTCAACAATATGTATTCTAAAAAGGCACCGTCCGTATCCGACGCTAACGATTTCGCTAGCTTAGTTACAGTGACAGACCCGACTCTTCATTTCGGGGAGAAGGGGGAGGGAGCTCGAGCCTCCCCGCCATTGCCTCGGATCAACCTTAGCCTATGTATTAACTATAGACGCTGGGACATTTGAGGTCGGGATTGAGCCCCCTTAACCTCCCTTGTATTCGCCACTGCTTAGTTAGATGGAGTCACTAGGTACTTGAAGGAATGGACATTAATTTGCGATTTAGTTAGGAAATATGTTTAAAATCATAAGCGTCGGAAAAGTGGGGGGGGTAGGGGCTTGACCACTACTTTTGGCCGAAAGATTTCCTGATTAGTGATTTCCCGGAAGATTTCCTTAGAGTGTTGGGCTCCGGCCCGCTGCTCAGAAGCATGCAGTGGCAGTGCATGTCCAGGCTTGGGTCGGTTTCCCCTAAGACGCTCCGGCGCTCATTAGTTTACCCGACGTACAGGTCGGCTGGCAACTGACTGGTGAGGGGGTGACCTGAGCGGAGCGGCCGTCCCTGTGCTTTGTGGGACGTTAAACTTTGGCTTCTAAATTAACCCTCCATTGAGGGAGCTGCTCGTTCGGGTGGTGGGGTCGGGGTCTCCGTGACAAGTCCCTTGATGACTTTAGTGAGACTCCGACGCCAGCAGCCTTACCAGGAACAACTTGAACAAAATTTATAAAAAAATATCAGTCAAAATGGGAGAAAAACCGGACATTTTTATAACCAGCCGGTGCGGAAGGCAACCATTGTGGAATGTAGTATCTGGAAATGAGATTTCTGCCTATTTCGACAAATCTGATTGAAGTGGTCACAGCTCCTTATGATTGCAATGATAACAATTTAAGTTTAATATTTATTTGCACTAGCTGGTAATATTGTATGTGCCTTTCGTCCTCGAGTTCGGGATGCTAAATTGAGTGAATTCAATTGGATTATATGTTCGGGGACAGCCCCTCTCCAGAATTTTAATGAAATAGATCATTTAAAAAATTATTGGTCATCGTATGAGCAGTGACAGTGAAATCCACTGGCGAATCCAATTTTGACCCAAAGAGGCCGTCAGGTGCGGACGCAGACCCGAGTTTTGGGGGCCAAACCCATGTCTGCCTCTCCTGGGGGGGGGGTGGGAGCGAATATTTTTTCTCTACAGACCTAGTGTAAACACCTTTTTTAAGTGCTCGACAGACCTAGTATAAGCTACCTCTCCATGTACATGATCGCTCTCGGGGGGGGGGTGGAGTCGAATTTGTTTGCTCTACAGACCTAGTGTAATCACCTTTTTTCAAAAAAATTCCGGTGTTTAGGGGGCCAAAAGATAGTTTCCCCCTCCAGCGCTTTGGGGGGTCATGGCCGGAATGGCCCCCTGCGTCTGCCAATGGAGGCCGTGGCCCCCACCAAAAACAGTGATATAATTCTTCATGGATGTGGGAGAGATCCATCTTGTGCATTTTTTGCCCTTCATAAAGCAAATAATATCTCCACTTTGCCGGATGGGAGTGGACAGCGACGACTCATTTCCAAAACCATCATATATGGGGAGTAAATGTTTTTGTCGAATGATTTGGAAGAAACTTCAAGTATAGTAGCCGCAGTTCTGTCGCTTCTCTGCTGGCCCGGCTGGTCGCGCCGCCGAGCCGGCCCGACGCAATTTCGCTCTGTTTGACACCAGCAGTGGGCACTTACGCACAAGAAAGCAGGTCGGCGAACCATTTGAAGCCAGCACGGTCACAGGTTCATCCTGGTGGGCCCGCCTACGGAATCCTGCGTGGCCCACTGATCCTACTAACGATCCAGGCCCAGTCATCATTTTACCGTTAGTTCATGGAGACATTCGGTATAAGTTGAGGGTGCAGTGTATGTAGGGGGCTGGTGAGGGCGATGATCAGCTGACGAAGAAGGTCGCTATAAATTGAGGACGAACCGTAAGGAGTCGTTAATAAATTACTTAATGTGAAGGGGGCGGGGAGTCAACGACAGCGATACAAGCCGTTACACGTGTACGTCAAAAAGCGTAACGGGGGGGGGTAAAAGTCAGAAAGTATAGGTTATTTTTTATGATCAGCCCCTAAAAAGGTTGATAAGAATGCCGATCACGTTTTCTAAGTCAGATCCATATGACGTTTTAGACGTTGTGACTTGAACAGTATTGGAAGAAGGGTAATATCACTAGCTCCCTTTTCATCCCTTAAGATCAGACCTTAGGTTTCGCGTTTTATCATTTATTGTTGATGTATTTATGTATGTATTTAATTATCTTTTAATTATTGTATTATTTTCGGTAGGAGAGTCGCCAAGGGTCTTTATTGGAGAGGGGGAGGGAAAGGGTTGGATGCGGAACTGGATTCGGGACTGGGAACCTCAAAAATGTTGACTTTATTTGAAGGTCTTACCCATGCATTTCAACAACGTTTGAGTTTAGAACTTTACGTATACCTCTTCATGTATTAAAGAGATAAGGAAAAAGCCTGGGTCGGGCCAAAAATTTTCTGGCTGTTCCTCCTACTTTCGAAATCGTTTTATTTTTAGGCGTGTAGTCTTTGGATTGAGTCCTTAGTATCCTTGTTTTACTCTTAGCTGTAAATATGGTCGAGAACGTTGTCTGGTATCGTTTTGCATTGCTTTGGCTAAAAACACCGTATCTATCATAGGCCTTACGTGTTGCCGGATCAGTTGGTGAAAAAGAGGAATACCTGGAGCCAAACTGTGGCCACTTTGGGGAGAGATGCGACCGGGCATATTCTGTTAGTGAGTGTAACACAGAACTGACAGCTCGTTGAAACCATGTGCAAAATCTCTCCTGATGGTGCCCTATGTCCTCAAATGCACGTTTCAAATTCCACATGCGACATCTGGAAAACATTGATTGGACATCTAGTGGTAAATTGCATACATGTGAGCTTTATTAGCTCAAATGGCAAGTTAAATAGTTTATGGGAAGTCAGAAGAATCCACCCAGATTTAGTATAATGTTCCTTCGCCAGATGAAGAGATATGAGCGTACATGACCTAAGCTACATTCGAAAAGACCACCACTTCTTTAGAACGTATGCCATGAACCAAATACTGATTCATGGAAATGTACATTCTTGAGCTTCGCGTGCCTGTTGTGCTCCTGCCTTAGTTCGAGACGACCATTGTCTTGTGTTCGCGGTCCAGATGCATTACTTACAGAGAAGTAGAACTACTAGTAGCAATAGTCGTCCGTTGAATTCCAATGGATGTCATTACGACAAAGGCAACAAGGTGCTTACATTCAACCTTAGCTAGGAGTCCACGTCTTGATCGGATCATGACGTGCTTATCAACAAACAAAAGAGGCCAGTGTAATGAAGAGAATATGATCGAAATCATAACCAGTGAGTGGTACACCCAACTTATATAATTGAGGTTTATCCTGTTATTAAATGTGGTTAATGGACAACATTGATTTCATGGCTGTACGAGTATGAACCGGCACTCCTGTGTTCTCAATTAAATGGGTAGTGCGCTAAAATTGCCTTTCTTGTGCCTGATATCCGCTGCTTATAAGAAAACTGGGGCCGGGGTGACCTAGTGGCTTCGTTGCCAGTCTTCGGATGGGATAGCATGGATTAACGCGGGTTCAATCCCCACGGCGGGAAACCGCCTTCCGTGTCCGATTTGACCCGGTGGAGAGGATCCTTAGACACCCACGCCAATGCTCCCTGTAATTGGGCAAGTGTGCCTCTTGGGAGTGGCCCTAATGAAAAAAATAAAACCCACTTATTTTACTTAACTTTTTTAACTCACCACTTAACATAGATAACTCAATTATCGTTCATTGTCATCTCTACTTGGCACGAGCCATATTGTTATCATTGCTTGAATGCTTGATGACAGGGATTTACTGTACCACACTTGAAGACAGCTGTTGCTATAGAACGTGGGGCATTTCAACATGAGGGGTGAAATGACGGCAGGAAGGGCGGCATCACAGGGATGACACATACTGGTGAAGGGTGAGGTTGCTGGTGATGATGTTGTTCGGACGAATGTCACCCTGTGGTTACTTTGACAGTATTCAGAAATGTTAGAATTAGACCGCTTGTTACTTTGATGGATGTATGTCTAAATAAATAAGTATATATGATGTATTGTCGCCTTTGAAAATCACCTGAATGTATGTCATAGGCGGATTCAGGATTGCCTGTGGGAGGGAGGCTGAGATTGTGAATGAAACTGCATCTCCTCCTCGACAGAAAACTACCGCCTATAAAACCGAAAACGCTTTGGGTTTGGACTTTTGTGACGTCCCACTCCTTCCCAATTAAAAATAAATATTTCTCATTCCTTTGGCAGAAATTGAAGCGTCTCAGATGAAAAGCGGGGAACGAGTCACCTCCCCCACCCTCTCCCAACTTTCGACGGTTATAAATCCTGGGGCAGCGTTTTCTGCGTTTTCTGTAATGAAGTATTTAATCCCCAACGTTTTTTTCAGCCTACCATATCGAAGACCATCTGAACGGACGAAGTTCTCCGCATTGTGCAGGTGTGGCATCACTTTCCTGTGGATTGGGTCCTGCCAGACAAAAGTATGCAGGTCAAACAGGATGCTTTTGTAATCTCCGTTCGGCGACTCTTAACTTCATTCTGAAATGCCTCCAAGTGATTGAACCTGCTTCTAAAAGGCTAGTTAGCTACTAATCACGGCATAACTTAAATGCCGTTTCTTTTTCAATTCTCTTCCATTGGTCTCGTGCAGACAATGTCTACGGCCATTTTTGTTTCAACTGGGTAGCTTCCATTGAGGTGGACTGAGTAGGAGGACAGACAACAGCCTGGTTAAACCACCGAGTATACAGTAATTATATTCATTATTCCATTTACCATTATCTGTGAGTTTCACTAAATATCCTTTCATAAAGAAAAAAAGACGACCAGTGTTGAATAGACGGGGCTTTTCTGGTGACGTATATCGGGAAATTAGCTGGGACGGTTGAATCTTCGTATACGACATTGTATGACTAGTCACTAATCCGCTAATCACGTGTTTCTACTCGGCTCACTTCGGTCAGTGGATACTCCAAAACAGCTGTGCGCGTCGCCGTTATATTCGTGGTCGGGCTGCGGCCACCGCACGCAGGTTTTTGGGGTGCACGCAGCACGAGCTCACGGGGCAGCGACCGCGGGCGGCAGGGGCGCGCTCAGCGGGCGGAACTATCCACAGATCCGTACTGGGCGCAGGTGTGACCAGCCACACGCACTGTGACTGCCGGCAGGGGTGTGTCCAGGGGCTGGTTTGGGTGGGGTGAAGGTGACAGGATATTGAGGGATGACATTCTCTCAACTGATGGGTTGGAAAAGGCATTTTTTGTGACTGACTTTTGAGGGACTTGTGTGCTTTTACTTACCTACTTGATGCGTCTCGTAAGCCCACAGGCTATGCTTTCCTGGCGTGCGTTTAGAAAGCCACCGTATACAGGTGTGGTGCTGACAGTATTGTGAGGCCAACACAATCTGTTCATGAACACTGTACCACCGTTGCTCATTACGGCGCGCTTTGAGTCGCGCCCAGAAACGGGTCGCAGTCACGGCACGAATCACCACAGAGCGCTGAAAATAGGCCACTCTAGGATTCATTAGGAGTTTCAGTGGATGTTTATTAAATGAACAGAGAATAGGGATCAAAAGTATCTATGCATCTCCGTTTGGCGTAGGAAGCAGGCGGAAGAGCGGAACAGAACGAAACATTCTGACTTTGCCTGTGATTGGGTTACATTCATACATTTCGTGATCAATACAAGATACAAAATACATTGTGTTGCTGTTTTTTTCCTTTTATTACCAACGAAAAGTACAAAGGTGCCAAAGAACGCCCTAGAAAATGTAGCGTATAAGCACAGCTCGTCTTCCTTTTATCTTGACAATAAAAAGTAGGTAATTGCATGTAGTGCTCCAGGGACATTCTGGTTTTATAGAGAGTATTATATAATGTATATATAATATATATATATTTTTAAAGAGAATATGATACTCATCGGCTAATCAGTTAAATAAAAACACATGTTTTATCATGCACCCAGAACCCAGCTTATTACAAATTATAAAAGTTGTGTAAGGTTTGTAAAGGCGGAAAAGCCGCTAAGGATCTTTTGTGATAAAATTTTTCTTAGAGCTAAATGGACCATCTAAACTTTAAGTAATCTAAAAACCCCCAAAGATTATAAAGTTGTGGACTCTTCAGTTGCGACCTACTACAGGTGGCGCCAAGACATGTCCTGGGTGAGGAGTGGGAGGCAATGTCCGAGAGAGTCACCATGGCGGTTCAAATGGGAACTGGGTGGACCAATCAGGGGAGGGGCGCCTTCCCTTACCCCTGGATCCGCCGATGAAACTCATGCCCGGGGTTTGCACGACTTACCTCAGATTTGACAATCTGAGCTGTCATGCCACAGTCCAGGTTGACGAGAACGGCGCATTTGCGGCTGGCGCCTCCAGTGACGTAATAAGATCCAGTGACGTTGTCGCAGACGATGTAGGCCCGCGCGAAAAGGCGCGTGTGGATTCCGTGGTTTACCATTGCCGGATTGGCGTACCCCATCTGCGGAAGTGCGAAATGGGCGCTGTAAGTTTAGTTAATAGGTTTGATTGTAAGTTTTATGTATAGTTGGCTGAAGTTTGAATTTCATTTGAGGCGATTTTAGCCATCAGCCGTCCCGTTAGAATACGCAGTGGGAGGGAGCAGTGACTGATCTACATTTGTTAATACTCAATCATAATGTCCCCGAAAAGTGGGGGAGAAACTTCAACGATGCTGAAAAAATTTTAAATCAGGAACAAAATGTTAATGGTTGCCTTGCAGCGGCTGGATATATTGGCTTTCTCATTTGATTGAGATCAGGAAATTTTTGCCAAAGGAAATTTTTGCCTTCGACGCGTATGTACTCAATCAGCATCATTGTCAAAGTGATAGATCTACAAAAGAACAACTTGTTTATTTGGAACCCTAAAGAGTTTGATGGCAAGAAAAATCACACTTGATTTAGCCGTTTTAAGCCAGATAAAGGCTCCCGCCTGCATTCACCATTGGGTAACAGCACCACTTAACGAACCAACAGCTCACAGCAATGGCGGATACAAGGGGAAGAGCTAGGGGGTCAACCCCCCACCCGAAGTGTCAGTGTGCCTATAGTCAGTACATAGCCGGAGACTGTTCCGAGGCAATAACAGGAGAGGCTCTAGGCACCCCCTACCGAAATGAAGTTCGGAATCCGCCACTGACTCTCAGACTATATGAAGCAAACCAAATTGCCACCACATGAAACTAAATTCCTGAAAAGTACTGCATCCTAAAAATACAATGTCTTCCACAATATGAGTAGGTACATACATTGTGCTCGTACAGGAATCAGAACTCATGATTTTACCCTGACACGCCCCTTCTAAATCAGCACATCTGACCGGGCCGCCCTCGAATCGCGTGCTTCAGCCCGGGTTGAACCGACAGCTGGTTCTGTGCCTCCGCTTCAGGCGTCTGGCGTTACTTCTCCAGCCATCGTCTACACCTACTGACCCAGCCCCTCGCAATGTTGCATGACTGATATGCACTGCAGCAGTGGCGGTGCCAGCGCGACTTAAGAGGGGGCATAATAAAGCAGCCGGAGTTCGCTACCGCTTGCATACCTCATAAGTGTGTGGAGAAAATATCGTCCTGAGAGGGTGAGGATCGACCACCCCCCCTGACTACGCCTGTGATTTGCACTCCGCAGTGACGCCGTTCGGCGTGCAGTTCTGGGACGTGTTAGCTGTTCTACCATATGGTGTTGCGAGGTCCAATGACTTCGACTTTTAATATTGGTGTGCATACCTCCATATGCAAACAGTCAGGAGCCAAACATAAGTGCACGCTGTCTCACCATTGCTTTCACGACTTGAATTTGGATATTTTAGGAGCAATGTTTCCCTCTAAGATGATCCGTTATAACCCCATCTTCGGCCCAAAATACCGGCTCTATTCGTGCCCAAAATAGCTTGTAATTTTTGGGAAGATATCCAATAGGTAGTCATTGCGGGTGAGTAAGATTCTCTGCCAAATCAATTACTGACTATTTATTTGAAAACTGGCTTACAATGGGCAAAATCGCCATCCCTCACCCAAAACTTACATTGCTCTGTAATGTACATTGCTATGTTTTGTTATAAGACTTAACAATATATTTAAATTCATTTCCTTTAGTCGGTCCAAAAATGCGGACAAGTGACCACCCTAGCAGTAAAGAAGGGGGGTAGATATGTGGGAATGACTTGCACCGCCCTCATGCTGACTGCACTTTCTGCAGATTTTGTTGCAAATTGTCACCCTATCCATGTCAGGGGCGGTCTCAGGAGTGCCGTTTGGGGGGCAAACTGGGAAAAATCGTAAACACAGAGTTTTTAAAGACAATTGGCCAACATGTCGCCTTTTGGGGGCATGGCCCTTTGCTCCCCCCCGTCTGCGGCCTCCAGCAATCCATGTGCCGGAATGACAAGCAAACGAACTGTGGTCCATAACTGATTGTACAGTTTCTTTACACCTAAAACATCGCCTTTAGTGCATGATTGCCTGGTGGCATCATCCTTCGCGTGACCTCTGTATCATGCACCAAGCCTTATGCCTACGTGCTATGTTGGCGTGTCAAGCACGGCGGGTTTTCCCCGCAGTGCTCGTGGTATCAACTACACCTGCGGCCACTGAAGGTAACTGTCTTTCAAACGTAGATTCAGCCAGACTACTATAATATACCTATGAACGGAAACATAACAAAATAAAAGCAATAACCTGCGATGGTATAACAAATGTAGCTAGAACTTCCTCCACAAGAATGGGGGTTTTGGAACAGAAATTTAAAGTCTTGCTCGCATGGGGGCTACCATAAGAGGGTGCAGGTAAAACACATTTTGATTCTAAATGACACCAAGGCAAGGACAAAAAACCAACACGTTCATCAGACCAATAACGGAACAAATATCCGAAAACACCGTCATAACCAATTTTAAACAACCAGGAGCCAGAAGTATCCATGATATCCCCAACCAAAACGCACATTTGCATCCTGGGCGGACACATTTATGGCTGACATTTCAATGGACACACAACACTTTTTTACCCGAGAGGGTGGGACGAGCAACACGTCCACAAATAATTCTTAGATTTAGTGCTATCTATCTAGGTGTTGAGTGGAAGGCAGCGGCTTGAGACACTTGACTGATCTTCAACGTTGGAGCGATCACCGAGCGATGCAGCACTTGAGAGATAGAGGACTAATCATTATTGATCAAAGGGTGGATCGAAAGGTCGCAATCTGGTCATAGCTCTTCCCAAAGCAGCCAGGTATGTGTTACACTTTGGGCCAATTGGATCTGCCCAAGTATTTGACAACTATAAGTTTGATTGTAATAAGTATGAAGTGTTTGATCTGCCCAAGTATTGTTTTATGAGGTCCCATTTGTCCAAGTATCTTGAAAGAGGCCAGTCTTGGGATGAAGATGACGACAAATTTTGAAACTGCAATATATCCAGTAGAACAACAAAGCACCCAATGTTCACATTTCAGTAGCATCGTAACAAAATCGGCCCACTATGCCGCCATTTTCGCGCCCACGCATAATCTTCCCTCTGATGCGGTCCCTTGTTTCCATTGCTCAACGCGTATAGCGCACATGGTGTGAAAAGAGTATTAGTCAAACAGCAGCTACATCGGTGTTGAACAGTGGACCGGGCAATGGAGAAACAGAGCCAGCTGCTGCGTTGCGAGATGACCCAGCTCCGTCCCGACCGACCAGATGCACCGGTAATGAGAGCATTGCTCGGCACGCATGGGCGGAGTCAGGGACAGGTTTGGGCGGCACCGAAACTCCGGGAGTCAAGTGTGAAGTAGGTCTCTCTCTCTCTCTCTCTCTCTCTCTCCCCCTGGATCCGCCCCTGCTAACTCCCATCCTTGTCGGTCATCGCCCGGGGCGCGCGCATGGAAAGCCGCTGTACACAGAGTATTTACTACACAAAAACGCACATGGAATCCGAGCAGAGGCAAAACAAGGTCTGGCGGCGAGAGGGAACCGTTCTGTGTGGTCAGTGACCGTAACATTAGTGCCGAACGGTCCCACACACGCACACGCATACAACTTTTTACATTGTCACGCAACTTGTCGTTTTCCCCGTGTCAATAGTGCGCGTGGCTATATTGCATTAGTCAGCTATTGCTTACATAGAAAGGTAATCACGTTATCTGAACGCAAACACGCGCCTTATCAGAAGCATAAAGCATGACAAGAGAGTCTTGGAAAAACAGGATATATATCATGGAGACAGAACAAGCCGGATGCAACGGGACGAATGGTCCAGCTTTTATGCGGGACGAAAATGGAACGGTACGGCTTCTTCTGGAAATGACACTGGGATGGGACGGGACCACTTTTCGTCCGGACACTTTTTCGAAACGGAATAGTGGGGACGGGAATAGTGGTGTATACAAGGGGAACTAAGGGGCTCAAAGCTCCCCCCGATGCCCGAGTGCCGCTAGTAAATGCATGGGCGGAGGCTGATCCAATGCAATGGCGGGGGAGGCTCGAGTCCCTAGTCACCCCCTAAGATGAAGTCCTGGATCCGCCAACTGGACGGGCCATACTTATATGGTACGGTGTGGGATGGATACTAAAATGATGCCCAATGCTGATGCAATGTCTAATGCCAACGCCCGTGTCTAAGTGTTTTGCCCAAACTAATGCCCAATATACTTTATACTTTGTGTTTGAGACGTTGTATTTCAAGAAAAATGTTCTCTAATTCACAGTGTTCGTTTGTTTCAGGACTCGTGCCGTGTTTCGAACTGCCGCCTCCAGATTCGAGGTGAGTCGCAGCAGCGAAATAGATAAAGGTAAACAAATCAGAAACCTTCCGGAGCATTGCCAGTTATTGCGATAACTAGATTTTCCTGTCCTCGATCACTCGGCGTCAGCGTTAGTGGTCCCTTTCCAATGGACTATCCATTTATGTTTCATTCTTGGTGCGTCTACACCTAGTGCTATCATCAGTTTACCAGTTCATCGTTTTTTTGTTGGTTGAGCTTTAGTCAAAGCAGTGAAAGAAGTGACTGCATGTACACTCTATCCCCAAACTTAGATAAGCATGGATAACTATCACACATAGGCAGTTCCAGGATTGTCGATCGAGCGGGGGCGGGCACATGTTCGGGGGCGCCAGACCATTTCAGGGGGCGTCGAGGGTCAATTGGGAGGGGGGGCGGACAAGTGCTCCCTTGCCCAGTCTGAGCCCACCTATGCAATCACGCTCCCTGATTGGAGTTTTGAAAAGTTTGCTCGCCTCAAAGTTAGGTCTGAGTCGTGACTAAGCGCCACTTTAGTGCTGGGACCGGTTTGGTATGGGATGGGTGTCTAATGGCTCGTGTGCCGAACGGCGACAGAGGTATGTGAAAACTTCAGTGGCACCTCTGGTACGGAGCGGCCATACCGGAGAGGTCAGGGGTTACAAAACCGGTCCGATTTGGTAGGATGAGAGCGTGCCTTCTTTAGGCATGTCACTAGTACCTACAGTGGACGGTTTCATGCTATCATTTTCTGAATCATATTAGGTTAAAACACATATAAAGAGACCGATGATATCTTATGCCTAGAGGAAGGGCACGAAAACATCCCGTTTATGACAAGCTTGTTTTGTTTGAACCCGTTATTCTTACTATTTTTAACGAAAACAAACAAACAAAGGTGCTTCTGTGAACTGCTGCTGTGTAAACGTTTTAACCCATTATTAAACTGTTCAGTTAACGCTTTTTGTCAATATTTGGGTATGGTTAGCTTGTTTCGGTTGAGACTTAGCCAGCTCTGGTTAGGTTTATAATGATAATCCTTGCTCTCATCAAGTAGACGAGATTATTAACACATCCATATCTCTTTCAGGGCTAACGGGAGGCTTGTTTTGGGAAAATGTTCTAAGTGTAGAGAAGACATGTGCCCCAGTCGTAACTTTCCCTTAACGGCTCGGTACTTTCTCTTGTCAGTTGTGGGACAAGACGTCGAGCCTTGCTCTAGGCAAATCTCAGATCACTCCCCTGGGGGAGGACTGGTTCTGACCGCGCATGCGCAGTCTCTCCCATATCGTTCCTACCGTATGATGCTGAAAGGTCCAGGATAGGAGATGATTATAACCACATCTCTAATTGTATTATGACTGTAGATTATCCAAGTGGTAATCGATTATGATGATGATTGGCGAAGTGTTCGATATAGTATGAAATCAAATCACAGTCTGCTACCTAGCGTACTTATTCTGGAGGTTAGGGATAATAAACTTAAATTTCGTAAGGGTCTAGAACTTCCTTTCGCTTTGGAGAAACTTTTTTATCTCGGGGAAAAATTTGGTCTCTGTTGATAAACGTTACTTTAACCTCCGTTAAAAGTGCCCGAAATAAACTTGAATTTTTGTCTCAGTAATAGCATACTTATGTGCTAACACGAACAAACTTCCAAGTTCACAATCACCTTTGATGGCTTAATTGGTAGATGGTGGATTGAATAGTTGTAGTAAAACAGTGTTTCTGTCTTTGGCACGGCAGCGTATCCTGTTCCATCCATGTCACTGTTAGCTATTTTTCCCAAATGAAAATACACTTGGCTTGAAACAAAACAAGCCAGTCGATACGGCATGTTGTATTCTATAACACTGCAGCCACGCGAGAGCGAACATTCTCTTCCTACTCACTCACAGTCACTTAGGGCAGACCCTCCTTCCATAAAGATCCTTCAGATGATGCGTGAAATCTCTCTGCGGCTTCCGCTTCCTCTTGACAGACCCCTTGTTATCTGCCTCTGTCACGCGTGTGATGTGACGTTCTGACAGGACTTGAGCCATGTCTTGCATCATGACTGATGCCTTTTCTGACAGTCTGCGAGACAAGTGCCGGTAGTGACCGTGTTTCGAACTCCATATGTACGATACATGCTTGATAGTGGAAGAGAATATATTTGAGAGCCTGAAGAGATATATGAGAGTCTGAAAAAGGTCCTGAAATTGTTTGCATGCAAAGTGAAGAGTGAGGTTAAAATTCCAAAAAGAGGGCAAAATGAAACTCTATTATTCAATGCTCAAAATTACCTACTTGGTATGCATTTTTCAGTCAGTGTTAACAAATGCATATATTTCAGCCTCTCCGGGACCTGTCTACTCCTATTTATCAAATGAAAAGACCTGACTATTCTTCGTTTCAATATTCAACTGAGGTTAGAATATCCTGTTGGTGGGGCCAAAAAAACTGAAAAAGTGCATGATGCACAAAAATATTGCATTTCACGACACTGTGAAAGCCTATCATGCCTAAGCCTAGCCTTAGCCTAGCCTAGCCTATCGAAAGCCTATCATTATCACTTTGTTTGCGCTAAAGATACCCAGTTTGTACTGTAAGAAAATAATCACGTTTTCCTTCATTGAAGCGTCCGTAATACTTTTCCTTCGTTTCACCTTTAAGCGTGAAGGCTTTCTCCTGCCACCTTGCCGTCATCCGTTTAATTATTGACAGCTCGAGATGATAGAAAAGGTTAACCCTATTGAGTCGACTGACTCGATTACTTGCATCGTCCATTGCTGGCGGGAGAGTCATGACGGAGCTGAGATTGGTTGTGTGTAGGACTGTAGTGGTTGATTTCAGGGGCCAAAAGTGTCAGTGTGTCACCATTGAAAACGTCGAACCAAAATGTGTCCAGCCCAGCCGCAAAGGTGGCAAGTTTGCGTTATTAGGATACCAAAGGATACTCCTGGACCATTTAGTTGTTGAAAAACATGCGAGCCAAATTACAACTGCAATTTGGTGGTTTGCTCCGTTATTGGTCTGGAAGAAACATGTCGGGTATTTTGTCACCTGCCCACCTGGCGTCACCATTAAATGCCAAAGTGGTGGTTTCGACCGGGTTGATTTATCACATTTTAATAGAACGATTAAGGAAGGCATTTTTTTACTCTGTTTGATTGTGAAAGCCAAATGGTGAAGGTTGTGAATAGGAATTTCTCTCTGTTCCTGACTTGAAGCAAGCGCACACCAAGATGATAATATCTGCCAATTTAGATGTCAACTGCCTTTTACATGATGCACACAATTTGAGATTGAAGCTTTCTGTTTTCAGTCCAAAATTTTGCGGGCTGGCTTCAGAACAAAATTTAGTTTTCGGAATTTTATTTCGGGACAGTGGTATTCATTTCCTAGGGAAGAAAGGGTTCAGCCATTCTGCTGAATGAATCAAGCTGAACCGGATCATTGTAATTATTCCACTTATCTTGCAGCCAATGCCATTATTAAAGATAATCTTCTTTTCGTTAATATATTGAAAGAAGAGGCGTATGTTCCTCCACTACTGTCATTTCCTTCATTCTTAGCGAGAGGCCTACCAGCTGATTACCCCAATTTTGCTTGGTGTCATTTCCTGCGACTTATTTCTTTGTCAAAAAACTAAGCCAAATTTTCGTGCCTTGATAATCTCTAAATCAAGTTTTTAACCCGTGATGAGCTCTACAGTGAATTTTCGCGCCACCATGTGCTCTGAAGCCTCGCGGCCAGCAGCTGTCGGCCAGCTAAGTGGGCCACGGTAGCGCTGGACCAGCGAGAGTAGTAGCCCATTCCAGAGTCAAGGTCATTAGCGAAGTGGTCAGCCGTGTCCGAAACAATCATTTCTGTCCGTGCGAGGGAAATGGGAACAGAATTAACTCTGCTCGGACTTCTCGGCATCACTCGTACTATAGAAATGAACGATTCAGACATTCATGGGCGAATGGGGGGAGGGGATGGGGGCCAATCAGCTTTTTCAATGAATGTTACAGTTCTGGAGAGTATGAAGCCCGGGAAATTGTTACCTATCAATAAAAAAACCCATATCTTCCGAGTATTCTGAGTGTTTATCTATCCAGTTTCGAAAAGATCGGCGCCTTGTTGCGATATTCTTTTTCTTGTTGAAATTAGATAGCTGTTTGTCAAGAACTGTGCTGTGTGTTCCACGCTAACGCGGCCCATGCCGTATTTGATTTCTATCATTAATGTCATGTAATTTCAATCAAAAACCCATATTTGCTGAGTATTCTGAGTGTTTATCTATCCAATTTCGAAAAGATGGGCGCCTTGTTGCGATATTCTTTTTCTTGTTGAAATTAGATAGCTGTTTGTCAAGAACTGTGCTGTGTGTTCCACGCTAACGCGGCCCATGCGTATTTGATTTCTATCATTAATGTCATGTAATATCAATCAAAACCCATATTTGCTGAGTATCCTGAGTGTTTATCTATCCAGTTTCGAAAAGATCGGCGCCTTGTTGCGATATTGCTTTTCTTGTTGAAATTAGATAGCTGTTTGTCAAGAACTGTGCTGTGTCACACACTAACGCGGCCCATGCAGTATTTTATTTCATCATTAATGTCATGTAATTTCAATCAAAAACCCATATTTGCTGAGTATTCTGAGTGTTTATCTATCCAGTTTCGAAAAGATCGGCGCCTTGTTGCGATATTGCTTTTTCTCGTTGAAATTTAATTAGCTGTTTTTCAAGAACTGTGCTGTGTGTTCCACGCTAACGCGGCCCATGCAGTATTTTATTTCTAAGCGTCAAAGAGGAGTTAAAAACGTGCTCCAGGACATAGCGGGAGGTGCTGAAGCACCTTAAAATACCAATGCACACAAATATCACACCTGTTCTAAGCATATGCAGCTCATCGTGATAGACCCATTAACTCTATACTACGCGCCTTGGAAGCTCTCGAACGCAAAGCGCGGTGAAAACAGTGGACCGCAAATCGTCTGGTTCTTCGATTACACGGCCTGCATTGGCGGATACGAGGGGTGGGGGCTAGGGGGCTCAAGCCCCCCCGAAATGTCCGAGTTCCTATAGGTAAAACATAGACGGAGACAGATCTGAGTCAATGGTGGGGAGGCTTGAGCCTCTAGCTCCCCCGAAATGAAGTCCTGGATCCGCCACTGACGGGCTGTCTCATACCGCTCAGGTGCATGCCATTCTGGTGCCCATCGTGGGACACCCACACCAGGGGCGATTTCACTTTCAAATTTAGTTTCACTTGGGGTCAACGTCGTGCGAATGTGAGCTCCAAATGATGGGAGCCTCTTCGATCAGTGGTTCAGGTGTAGCTTTACTGAAGGCGATGGCGTGAAGACAGAAGTCCAGCTTTCAAAGGTCATGGTGTCCGATTGGATCGCTGTTGACCTTTGCAGAGTATAGGGTAGCAACATTGATGTTTATTGCCGTCAACGTGCTGTCCGTGTGAGGGGTGGCATTTCTCGGTGATCTCATTAAATTAGCATTCTCATAACCGGTTCTTGCAGGTGCACGATTCTCGAATGCCTATTACGCATTGCATAAGGGATATTCAAGTGTTCAGGGCAATCCTGCAAGTGTAAGTGGCTCTAGGTCAACGACTCGTGCTGCGTGGAAAATGCAGTGGAGGGCAGTGGCGGATACAAGCGATGAGGGCTTGGGAGGCTCATGCCCCCTCCCCGAAATGTCAGAGTGCCTGTAGTAAATGTATACCCGGAGGCGGTTCCGAGGTTATAGCGGGGAAGGTTCGAGACCCCTAGCCCCCTCCCAAATGGATTCCTGGATCCGCCACTGATAGAGGTCAATGCTCGTAAATATTTGTTAAATAATGGAAAACAGCTGAACTATTTCTAGAAACCCATTTTTACACTGAAACCAGTAAATTGTCAAGGTTAAGAACGAAAAACTTTACGCCGTATATCTGCGAGCTTATAGCATACACGCCTTGTCCTGCTCCCTGTTAATTATACGGAAATGTGCATATAAATAAAGGTAAAAGCCGGATCTTGCCAACATAGTTGGAAAATCTCCCCTTATTAAATATTGCTTAAACTGAGACTGGCACCCATTGAGGTGCAAATAATTTCTTTGATATAGCAAGGCATCACAATCTCGTACCTAAACTACTCATTATGGGCGTTCGGGACACTCATTTTCCGTGTTTCAAACTCGAAGAATCATTTTCGTCTGGGGAAAGTTTCCATTTTCGGAGTAGAACTTGAGTCCCTTGGGAAAATTGTTATCTATATAAGTTTTCATCAGCAGATCTGGCCCCATCCCCTCAAAATGTGTGCCGAAACCCTTGCGCGAGGGCGCTGACGGAAAATATTTCGTATATTTTTCGGCAACATGTGCATTTTGCTCCCAAGTATCGATTGCGCCAAGATATGGTAGCGCCATATCTCGGGTACGATATGCAAGAAATATAATACTAGGTGAGAGCCATAGAAAACGTATTATCTTCACGGTTTTTCAAAACGTGAGGTTGTCAATTATTTTCGTGTACATTATAAAAGTTACACACTAAATACCATAGACGTGGGAAAATGGAAAGGGGCAGGAGACTCCCCCTTATACTCAAAATTTTAACCATTGGCCCTATGGCGTTAAGTGGAAAGAAACGAGTTAAAAATACACGTTGCACTCCCCCGCACCTTGTCCTGGACGTTCCAACACCTATGCTAAATACACACGTGGTGTGTAACAATTAACACACGTGGTTAGCTAGCAATAAAGGGCCGCTTCAGCTTCTAAGGGTGCACTTTAGACGCGTGGTAGATTGAATCGTCTAGCAATCAGCCGAAAACTGCCGAGCCTGATTAGCACAGAACTGCAGGAGCCGTAGTTAGAGCAGATGGCACCACTGTTCGACTTTAGTGAGTTGACAGCGCCACCTTTTTTTAGGAGATGCTGACAGCGCTACCTTTCCACATAGAGAATAAACCTCCCGACAAGATCTCCTCTCTTTTGACCAGTGGCGGCGCTACTGTGTAGCGTTGTATAGGTGGCGCTGAGTGTTTTGTGCTGGCACTGCCGGCAGCAGTACAGACATTCGATCACTCGGCGCCTTGGCGAGACCTCTGTTCGGACGAGTTTTGTTTCTTGGTTAGTTAGCAGGGGTGTGGATTCATATCTCGTTGGGGATACCCGGGAACCCGCAATGCAATTTCAAAGCAGCGTTACAAATCCTTGATATTTTTGTGTTTTTTTTCATTTCAAGAACTTGGAATTGGTTTTCTGCAGTTTTACAGGCGCCCCCTGTCACGCACTCAAGCCTTCCCCTCCCTCACGCCAATTATTATGAAATATTATTACGCAGCGGGGATGATAGAAATTCCCCCATGAAATTCCAGCAAATGTCGCTCCTTGAACATGAAATACAAGGCAGTTATTGAAATGCTGGAAATCATACTCATCCGCCTGGAGAAAAATCCAGAGTAGTACGGATTTGAGATTATCACTCACCATGATAATTTCAGCAGCCGGTCCTGTGATGTCTGCCATGCCGACACCAACGTTGTACATCTGTCGACCCCGAGCTGACCCGACAGCCAGGGTCAAGGTCACCAGCAGGGCCACCGTAGAGGGCGCCATGTTGTGACGCTCGAGAAAAACTGCGGAAGGGGGCGTTAGTTACGAGAGGGACTGTAAAAAGTGAGAGCTGGCGTGAGAGCTCCCGGGGAACAAAGGCAACGAGAGACACGCGTTAGTTAGGTACATGAGTTAAGAGTCCTGGAGTTGGCCAGTCCTTGTGAGAAATCCCTGTATATACGCAGGTGAGGTTTTTTAGATATTCCCTATTCGCGAGGGAATGAACGAGATGTGGTCTGGTATTTGAATAATGACCAGAGAATACTTTTCCTTTGGCGGAATTGTTTGTGTGTTCTTGTGTCCTGGCAATGCAAACAAGTGCAAGCGAAATGGAGACCACATCAATCTGTATTTGATAAATTCATGATTCAATTTTGGATATAATTGAGCTGGTTTAGTATTCGCTCCGTGATTTCCAGAAAAACGCATTTGCTGTGCTATGATCTCTTGCACAAGTTGATTTTCTTGACCAGAAGCAAATTTAGGACTTCATATCGAGGAGGACTGGGGATTGAAGCCTGCTAGCCACAAGCACGGATTCAGGGGTAGGGGGATATTGGTGTCAATCTCGGAGTTCCGGTTGTTTCCCTAAAAATGTGTATATTTTTTCACAATTTCGGGTCCCGCTGCTCCATCCCGCCCCCAAACCATTGGCCTAGATCCAGCCCGTCCCACCATTACCCCGAACCACCTCTAGATATGCCTCTACTATAGACACTCGGATATTTGTGTTTGGGGAGTCTTGACCTCGTATTCCTCCCTCTGTCTGCCACTGTACATTACTTTCTATATTTAAAAAAGGTAAAACAGTCACAATAGGCCGCCTGAGCCGCTTTCTGTCAATTGTACATGTTCTGTAGTGGATAATGCGCCTGGTGATTGGGATTCGGGTGAGCCGCCATGGAGTTCGTCACGGAAATGCTTTGAAACCCAAAGATGGTAGAGCAGAGTTCAATGTCCATATACAAAAGACCATTGTTGTGAGTTAAGAAAAAAACTTCTTTCAAGCATGCATCTAGTAAACGGGATTGTAAAACTGAAGTGGATTTAGAGTTTGCATCAGTGACTTATGCATAAGTCAATAGTACCTGATCATTTTAATGTAGTTCATGAACTAAATAAAAATGATATATTAGGAATGTTAGGAGTTTTGAATCCATAACGTGTATTTCCGGACATTTCGGACATTCAGACATTTACAAGGGCATGCACACAGGTATTTTATTCAAGTTTACTGCTCCAAAACCAATTGAGATTGTGCACTTACCTAAGAACGCAGTTTCACTATGAGAAAGCCATCCAACAGGGAGAGGCCACAGAAGTTTACAGGCAGGAGCTGCGATACGCCGTGATTACGTGGGAACAAAGCAGAAGGCTCACTCCTTATCTGCTCAACACAGACTGCCAAGGCTGACGGAAAGGCAGATGAGGCGATGGTGTCTTCAATGTTTTCCTTAAAGAAGGTTATGCGTGGCGTGTGCTTCCTCAGAATTTCTGATAGATCTATGAAGAATAAAGCTGTTTCCAGAAGGCAACTTTAACTTTGTGCTGTTGTAATATAAATCGTGGTATAAAGATGCCGTGGTCACAGCCCGGAATTACTTCGATTATTTCATAGGCACATCTGTCTATGTAGCTGCAGGAGTTGATGATCCTTTTTCTCTGGGCCGTGTGGGGCAGTGCACACGTGGTAGCCTTGAAATGTTAAGTACATTCTATTTTTTGCATTCATAAATTAACAACATACCTGCATTGTGCACTTGAGGCGTCCCCTTGAATTTTGAAAGTTTGACTTGCACCTGAAGTTTGTATTATTATGCAGAAATGGGTGGGACTGGCAATTAACCTTCCTGTACGTTTGTCGTTCTTTCTTCAAGTATTTAAGTTCTGTCTTTAAAGGTGCCGAGCGGCTATGACAGACAAATCGGGGGAAAAGGGAGAGACGACCTCCGAAAGACCTATCCGACGCTCTAATACCGCGCCCTGGCGCCCTCACACCGCGCCCAGGCGCCCCTGGAACCACCCAGCCGCCCTTTGGAACCACTCAAGCACCCCACGGAACCACCTAGCCGCCCCCTGAAACCACCCAGCCGCCCACTGGAACCACCCCGGCGACCCTCTTGAAACGTCTCTCCACCCCCCTCCCCCGCCAGAATGCAAATTTTGGCTCTGCTTTTGAGCAATGATGTAGAAAATAGGCTGATTCAGCATCAGTATCTTCCCTAAATATCATCATACAGCTGACTGTTCTGCATGTGAAACGACTGGGTGCTATATTACAATTATGATGTCGGGTGGAACCTGTATTTAGTTAGGTAAGGACTTTTTATAAAGCGATCTGTGCATGACACGTTTGCCCGCCTCTAAAGTTGTGGTATGTGGAACCTGTATAAAAAGAGTCCGGCACGTTTGCCCGAGGTATACCATTGAGTACCAACAATGACTGACGCTGCCGTAGGAAACAACAAAGCAGTGGCGGATACAAGGGGGTGGGGGGGACACTGACATTTCCCCGAAATGTCAGTGCCTATAGTAAACGCATAGACGTAGCCTGATCCGGAGGCAATGACGAGGGAAACTCGAGTCCACTAGCACTCCCCCTCCCGAAATGATGTCCTAGATTCGCCACTGCAACAAAGGCGTTGGTCGGTGAGACAATCAATAGTTCAGGGTGATGGCATGTCAATACTTTCCCGCTCTATGATCTATCAGAATCTGAAGTGGTCACACATGCTGAAGGCGTCATCTATCATTTGATTTTGCTTCTGTGGTCCATTTTCTTGGTTTAGTTTTCATTTTGATCAAGAACCCGTGTGCTCAAAACGCTGGCAAATTAAAATCGTCGGTGCCGACCGTCACATCGATGGTCCTGGCCGGTTGTTTAATAAATTCGTCTGTACTAAGGGGGGTTTAAGACCGGCGCTGATTTCAGCAGAAATGTGCTCGGGTCTTGTTAGTAGATGTTTTGTTTTTAGTTTTGTCCAGGCTGCAAGCTAAGCTTTTAGAGTCAGCGCCTCACTGAAGTCAGGAACGGAAACCCCGACCCCACCACCCGAACGAGCAACTCCCGCCACGAAGGGCGAGCGGTTCTGTTCTTAGAAGTCCAAACATATTTTCTTAGAGGCCAAAATTTAACGTACGCCGGGTAAATTTTGAGCGTCGAGGGATCTCAGGGCAATCGATCCCAAGCCGGCAATCGATCTGATCACACGCACAGCCACTCTTAAACAGCTCTTGATCAGAGTGTGAATTCGTCATGAAAATATATCATTAGGCTGTGGATACGTTGAAGCTATAACATTGTTGCGCCATTAAAGGGAATGTGGCACCTTGGTCGAATCCTGGAATTTAGTGTAATTAGGCGTACTTTTAGCCGAAAATAATGAGACCACTCATTAATTCTCTGAAAATGTACAATAAGCTCAATATTTTAATTTTAAAAATACTCCTCTAGAAAAAAATAAATATCAGCCTGTGGATGATGTCATGATCTGGCAACCACTACCATACTTGAAGCGCTTCAAGGGCTTCGATTGACTGATGCTCATCGTGACGTCAGCACATGTCGACACACAACAGCCATGACAACTGTGGCCTGCTGATAGGGGTACAAGAGGGGACATTGCAGGTAGGTTTTAGCTTTTTCTACGGAAATCTCGAGTTCCAAGACAAATGATATATTGAGTACCGGGTTTTCCGACTTGCTTTACAACTTGGCTATCTCAGTTAAAATCACGTTATGAAGGTGCCACCTTCCCTCTAAGTGATGCAAATACGTAGTGCTCCTTTTTCTTCTGTATTTCCTCGCGTTGTGTAAAGGCAAATGTACAGCGGTGATAGAATGCACACTCCAACAGGTACTCGAGCAATCATTCTCCTCTTGTGACGGCAGCGCCAGTTAATATATAAAGAGCTTGAACCGAGAAACACGACGTTACAACTCACTTTCTGTACAACTATCCTCTGTGATCCTATTATCCGTGACCTGATATGACCTGCCGTGGTCTGACGTTGTCTGGCGTGGTCTGACGTGGTCTGACGCTGTACCGACCGTCGCTTGCACCCGACTGCGGAGGAGTCCGCTTGTGATGACGGTACCGAGCACACTCCGTCGTGACAACAGTGGGTAGCCGTTCACATATATGTTTTGACATATATGTCAATCTCACCGATACAATAGGGCAGTAGACACCAATCATACTCACCAATCAAATGACTGCATTTGTAAAAAAAGACAGACGTCATAGCAACGTCAGAAAATGGGGAAACCTTGCATCAGACAACTCTTCAAGCCCCGGAATATAAAAGTCATACGGATGACATCGCCTGCCGCGGGGTAGCGCCGAGCAGCTAGAGACAGGATGCAAGCATCTAAACGCAACTTGACCAATGCAACGTCTCAGGCCAGCTCTGGACCGTGACAGAGTGATGCTCGCCACACCATGCCTTCATTAAATAAATAAATATATATATATATATATAAAAAATATATATAATATATATATATAGCATATATATCACACCTTTTTCGACCCGGCGAAATAGGAGCTGCAGGGTTCGAGAACGAAATGCTTTCTTCGTGTACCAATTGCGATTATTTGTCGGGCCTATACGTCTAAAGCACAGTTGTATGTGATATCCGGACCGAGCCGAGAGTCATGGGAATAATGAATCATAGGTGAATCCAATGTTTCTGATGAGTGGAGCGTTCTTTGGGCAGGGAGATCGGCAATTCTGAAACAAAAATTCAGAACCAGGGATGCGTAATTCTCAAGGTCAGAGGTGAGTGACGCTACCAAATTTCTTAAAGGACTCCGCTGCTTCTGCTACTTGGCTAACTGAAATGATTTCTGTTGCTAGCGCTACTTTTGCGAAACCATGAAATCGCTACACCTTCGCCGCTGATTTGCTATCCGCTATCCCCGCTTTTTTATAACAGAGCGCTATCAAACCACTATTCAATAAACTGGTTTCCGTTGCTCTTTTCAAATAAATTTGACGGAAAATCGCTGCTTATTGTTGTATTGCATACAACGTTAGCAGTATTATTCCGATATATAAAAGCATTCCTTCTATCGGCTTTTGTTTTTCTGCTAGAGAAAACATTTCCCTCAATCTTCATCTCTTATTTTTGGGGGACTGTTTGGAATTGTCCGGGAGCGCTTTGGAATTGTTGCTAGTCCACTACGCGTTAATCGTCTTATTTGTAGTAATATAAACTGCCACCGGTATTCCGCTACTATTTGCAGAGTCTGCAAGTAGCGGAAGAACGGGCTAAAGAAGCGGAGGGCCCGGTTCTCCTTCAGGCGTTGTTTTTCAGAGCGGCACCAAGTTACATCGTGAGGGCGCATATTGATTTCATTCTGGAGAGAGGAAGCGACTTTTCGGGGGCAGGGACGGCGCCAGGGTGCGTCGGGTCGCGGTGTGGCTGCGCCAGGTGGGTAGAAGGGGGCACCTGGCCCCAGTGTACCAAAACTGGTTTCGCGCTGGGTGTGAAGTGAAAAAATTCATACTGGAAAATATTAGTATGGAGGTGATAAATTTGACTTACAGTATTTTGAAGTCAATTTAAACCCTTGTTTAACGACCAGGAAGAGTCGGAAGGGTCAATAAGGAAGGAATAGTCAGGAAGAGTCAATATTTTCCTGACTTCCATATTTTGGATGAGTTAATATACATCACAGCTCTTAAATTCTGGCAAAAAACTTACCTTGAAAAGTGAGTAGAAAATGTAATGAATAACACTGAAGTGCGTGGAAAATCTAGTTTTCCCGGGTGTCGCTCTCCATCCAGCACCCTGGGATTCGGAGCACTGCCCGGCCTCTTCTCCTGGATGGATTCCCTGGCCCCTTGTGAGAATGAGCTGCACTTCACCTCTCTGGGCCTAACAGAGCAATGGTTTTTACCTTGAATGTTCCGTTCCGTTCATGCATTCGCCCATTCCTAGTTTAATGCGTAGTCAACGCTCTTATACATTTTACCCAAACTCGTGCCCAAAAAAGGATGGACTGACTGACCTAAATAAGCGTCCAGTACAATAAAAGGAATTGGCGAAACTTATAAGAAGCGGTGTAAAACCTCACGCAAAACTGAAGCTGATTAACGCGTGGTGGCTGACCTGGCTGCCTCTCTCTCAAACGGTTCATCGTATTTATTCAATGACCCCAGGGTTTGGAAACCGGTTTAACGCGATTCTTGCACGGAACTCCTAACTCGGTTGCCAACGTCAGCCAGATTTAGCAGTCGGGAGTTGGACTCTGCTACATCAGCATGGCGCTCAGCTAGTCGACGCTGGAGAAATCCAATAGTAGCTGCAACGAATATCTGTCGTGAAACTCCCTGGAAACAAAACTGGCGCTTGCATGATTCTCGTTTTACTTTCCGTGCGGGTGAATTTATTGAAATCGAGTTGAGTTGGGTCTCCAATGATTGTGCTATTGTGGAATTTATTGAGATGGTGTTTTCATCTCAACTGGGATCAGATCGCAGTTTTACAGCAAAACATTCTTAAATAAGTGGTGTTAGGTAATGGAGATAGTGAACATATGATTGCTCCGCAGAATGCTCATTGGGACACTGCTGGCAGGTAGGTAGGATTTTAAATCTTTTAAGCGAAGTGGTTTCAGTAGGTAATTGTAAGGTGAAGTGTAGATGTATGATTCTACTCCCGTGTTTTATCATGCTCTTATCGCTTTGGATCATAGACGTGGACAAGTGAAAATCCCTGTCGAGTGGATCTTATTTGATCAAAATCTTAACATGGATGCGAACAATGGGAAGCATCAGGTTATCCCCTTCACAACATTATGCATCCTCCTCTTGATTTCATTAAGTGTTTCAAAACTGACGTGGGAGAGCTATAATTCATACACATAATTGTCATATCTTTTCTGATTTGGTTTTCTTATCAGTTTATTTTAACAATTTACACCGGTTCAAAGTTGAATGTAACCGTTTTGGTCCGCCTATGCATGATCGAGTGTTGCCATCATGTATGTACATCTTCAAACCTTTATTGATACTAAAAAGGTTTATCTATATGCTTAAACTTCTCGCAAAACGAAGTTCAAGTGTGTTTATTACCGCCCCATAGGAAGAATTTACCCAAGCAGGAATGGATAGTGAGGTTGCAGGGGAAGAGTCTGCCCTTTTCCTTCTACAGGGCGTAATTCTCAAGGCTCTTCCACTGGAGGCAATCATCTCTATTAGGAAGTCTATTAAAGCCTTGGAAAATCAATTTTGACTGCGTGCACGTTCCAAGTGTTTTCCAAGAAAAGACTGCACTCAAGGAAATTTGCCCAGGGTTACTGGCGTGACTGGTTTGTGGAAACCAATTTGTTAATGACTTTATGGATGATTTGATGGGCCGTGAAGCTTAACGATGACTATTGGTATGGTTTGAAACGCCAGCTGAAATGCCTAAGGAAGTCAACATTGAGACCAGGTTCACGGTTTTTCCAGAGTTGTAAGTTACGCAACATCCTTAAGCTTCCTCGTAAGAAGGTAAACATGTTGACAGGCTCTGTGCAGCGAAGGTGTTTGTGCAAAAAGTGTCTGTGAAATTTTGTAGGCTGGTCTTGTCAGATTTGTCTTAAAAAGTACGTTTTTTCAACGATTCTTATATTTTGTGCGCAGTTTAGAAGGCAGTTTTTTGCCTACCATTAACAATTTTTTTCAGTTGGTTGTTTTTGGGGACATACCATCCCAGTGAGAAGAAAACGCACACGCGCACACAGATATGGGTCTTGAAATTAAGCGTGCCTCTTGATTAGATCTCAACAATTCACTTATAAGCTGTTCGGTCATTTTTGATAGTGTTTGGCCTCGAAATGCTTTTAGTTGACCCGAACAAAAAACACGCCGTGTCTCTCGTATAACAATCAGGCCCGATATGCTTTCACATCGATGGGATGATTCTATTTTAATTTGAACTGAAAATATTTTTTATGTTGATGTAGCAATGTTGGCCAAATTGCGTGACGTCAGATGTCTTAGTACTCATAGACAGATCCAGGATTGTCGATCGGGGGGAGGGGGTGGCACATGGTTGAGGAGGGGACGACACTTCGTGGATGGTGAAACTTACCAGATGGACACCAAATCCAATCGTGAGGGCGCCGATATTCGCATCCTGAGGATCCAGGGGGGGGTGAGAAGCGACCTTTGAAGGGTGCGCCGTGACCATTTTAGTCGGCGCATGTACCCCATTCTCCTCCCTGGATCCGCCTATGTAAGTATTCACTTGTGCCTGGAGATGAGAGTGGATTTCATCTCTGTGTTTTGCAATTATTTGATAACTTCTACAACCTAACACCATGTTGCCGGTATCGTTGACTATGATTGCACGTTTTCAAATATTTGGCATGAAATCAACCGTATTCGACCCGGAGGAATTCGAAGATATTCACTCACTTGTTGTAGGTCTCCGAAACTTGTAGGTTGGTGTTGATTTCACTAATTTAGTTCCAGTCTCAGGTGAAACATGGCTTTTGTTGACATCGTGGCACGGTCGTGGTACACCCCTTATCAAAACGACATCGAGAATCCTTCACTTGTCCCTGATCACATCTACAACCGCATTCGTTCCTCACCCCCCGACAATAATCTGGGCTTTCACCGCGCGGGTTCCTGCACTTGTCGGCAACGCTCCGCTCTGGAGCGCAGGTGCACAGACGCGAGCCCACTCAACGCTGACTGAGCACTGGACCTGCTGAAGGTGACGCTGCCGCGCAGCGATCAGAAGAGGTCAGAACTCCGTGACATGGCGACAGCACAGGCGCACTCAGGGTGAAGCTCCTGGGGGGTTTTGTGAGTAAGAGATATACACTGGGTACGTAAAGGCAAGTGTCTGAACTAGTGAGTTGCTGGATTTTTCTAGTTTTTCGACTTTTTTGGGGTTGCTCTCACCATGGTACTGTGCACAGACCGTCGTCCAGGAAGTCACGGTCACGTTTAGCAGAGCAAATGGTTACGAATCACTCACACGTTACCAAACGCTGTTGCCACAAAAGAGATGCAAAAACACTAAAATCACTCCCCAACAGAGGCGCAGCAGTACCTGGTGCAGTACAGTAATACGGGTGCAGGACAGGAATGGGTCTTCCCCTGCTAGCAAAGATAAAGCCAAACATGACCACGTTTGCAAGTAGATGAGTATGAACTCTGTTTTAGAGTGAGTTGAAGAACAGAGCCTCCTTCGTCTCTTGCACCATATCTGACACGATGGCTCATCTGCTGTCGTTCTACACTACCAAAGTCAGCGTTAGGCCGGGGCGACAGAAATCAATACTGTTTCGATTCGTTAGAATGCTGCCGCCGTCTAAGCTAGTTGTTTTTCTGGGCGTGTTACCAGGCGAATTGTGACACCATGATGTTGCGACTGACCGCGAGCGTGGTAGTTGCAATATTTGCCGCCTCTGGGATTGCCCGACAACCATGACTTGCAGATGCCGACTCCAGTAGGGCATTTGCGACACCCTCATCCCGCCGCGCGTGGCAACTCTACTCTCCCCATCTCGCACCTCCCAATTCAAGGACCTCGTAGTGTTGCGAGATCTGCCACAACGCAGCAGTATTTCGCCGCAAACCTAGAGCTGTTAATGTCCTCGATTCTTTGAGCAGACAATTTCATAACTGAGTAGTTCTGTGCATCCAGAGTTGACACCGCCGTATCCGGTGGCGGTCGGTACCGTCACGGTCGTTACCTGGCCGTGACAGAAGCTGCCATCTCGCCCGTCACAGGCAGTTCATTGGCTGTGACTGTGCAGAAAACAGGGTGATCATGCCCTGCTGCATGACCGTTCACATTCGACCGCGGCACGCTATCGGGCAGTTGAACAGTGTGCCAACGATGGAGGTGGAATTTTCACCTAATTTCTGTGAGGTTTTGCAATGGGGTGCAGAATGACCTGCACCGTTGAGGCTTTCGAAGACGCCAGTAATGATGATGTTGGTGGTGATGATGATGATGGTGGTGATGTTGGTGATGATGATGATGATGATGGTGATGTTGACGTTTCACCCTAAACATATGTTGTCTATAACGGGATTTTGAGAAATGTTGGAACAGATTATCCGTCCGAAAAAATGATTCATCGGGGAAATACTTTAATGCAGCAACTATCAATTCTCAGTTCAAATTATGAGCGAAATACACTTGGTTAATCTGAAGCACGAATCATATGCACGAATATGTTGAAACTGACTGTCAAGACATGACAAAAATAGGTGGGCGTTGCCAGTGTCTGATCCAGGGGGAAGGCATTCCCCCAATGGAAAAACTGGTGGTGACATTATGTTTTTGCCCTCCCCCAAATCAGTCGATCTCCTTTTGCCCCGCCTCCTTTTTAGTTTATAAGCAAGGTTTAAGTGTTTCAACTGGACCAGTCAACTTCAAATAGAACGATTCAACTTCAGTGTAAGCTTTTATATTGGTCCTCTTTATATTTAAAGTCGCTTTAGAGTGAATGATCTTTCGATAGCCCAATATGCGATCTTGTGCTAGCATCTATCTTGCTAGCATCTTGTGGTGACATCTTTACTCCGTGACGTTTTTTTTGCTTTCCTATTTGGGTTTACCTCCCCCCCTCAAACCTACGGCTATGGCCAAATCTTTCCCTGCGTGGTGTTTTGTCCGCTTTTCGAGTCTTGTTTGCCCCCCCCCCAGCCTCCTGGCTATATCTGCCACTGAGCAATGTATCACATGAGAGGTAAATATCTGGTTTGATGGAGCGAGCCCTCATTTCTATTCATCATGGAGGCACAAAATTGCAATTTACAGGTACCAATACCCGAATCCTGGGAGAGAGCCACATCTCAAGCGCAAACTGCGGTGGTTTTAGAGCGCGCCGGGTGGATCGATTAGGTGGTACCCGCCCCACTTACCTTGCCACCTGGATACGCCTATAGTGGCCACTTGGCTCCCCTGAGTTCCCCTCCTTACAACACCGGCTTTGTGTTGCGCGCGTGTTATTCGTGACTTATCTTCTCTCCTTTTTATGTCACGCCCAGCGCGATCGCCTTCCCGTTTTCTGCTCACAGTCAGTACATATCCGAGGTGGTGATGTTGCCAAATTTTTGGAAACTGCTGCCGCTTTTTCCGCTACCTTGGCTGAAACCGCTGCCGCTAGTATCGCTACTTTTCCAAAATTTCAAAAACGATACCTGCTAATCTGTTATCGTTACCTTTTATCATAAAACCCTACTAAAGCGCTTTCCCAAAAGAACCTTCATGGGTTTAAAATTTGTTTCAATAAATTCGCAGGGCACCTTCTGCTTATGTGTATGTTCCATTTATATTTGGTTGTATTATTGTAAGATTCGTAACCGACCTCACACAAAAATAAATCGTACAAGCTCCTTTTTTTACCGATGGAGAAAACCATTCCTCTCAATCACTTTTGTGGAATCGTGGTTTTATTAGCGGACTGCGGGTAGCGGTAATGGTTTGAATTCTTTTGGCCCGCTACCCGCCACTCCGCTACTTTTTTCTAGAAACCACTGCCGCTACTCAGCAGCGAAGTAGTGGAAAAATTACTTCATCTGTGAATGGGCCTTAATTGAACCCGTTGATGATTGTTCAATACAAACAAAATACGAATCAGAGAAAGTATGCTTGGCCTTTGTATTCCAACACTCAGTGCACTAGTGTCCAGCCATATTTAAACACATATATTGTGCTGGTGCACAAGTTGACGCATCTTACGTCAACGGACCTGCGATCTTGCACTTGGTTTGCGTGCATTCGTGACGTGCCCTGTACACATGTGTCGAGTTTTTCAAACAACGAGCTAAAATTACTCCGCAGTTCGTTGTGCACAGACGTTTTTACTAGTTGGCCGGAGGCAACGCGTCTTATGTCTCCTGTCATTACTTATGTGATTTATTTATTGCTGCGAAGTGATATCCACTGAAGTTCAACTTTTCAGTGAGTAATTACAATCCATCTTCACAGATGTCAAATTAGCGAACGCATATGACTCGGACGAATTAACATATGATAGCGGTGGCAAAAGAGCGGAGCAAAGTAGGTTGTGCAAACTAGTCGTTCGGCGTTGATTAGTTGATATTATTGTATGAGTGTCCGTGTTTATAGTGGTAGAACCCCAATGATGCGCTGGGTGACAGAAAAAACGCCTTTCGTTAGGCTTTTCGAAAAAAAACGCCTTTTGTTAGGCTTTTCAAGGTCCTCCGTCGTCTGCAATGACACATTACAGGGCTTCCATCTGTCCTGTAGGGAAACCTTCCCTTCGTCGTTTCCAGTCGCGGGGCGCTACCGTCGGCCGTTGGTAGCAGTGGTATCGGCTGGATCATGTGTGTTTCCAGGGATGTTATTTCGTGTCTCCGTTTGATGAGTCGTTTAGTAGGTTTCGGTCCATCTGCTTCGTTCAGAATTCGGCGAATAGTGACGCAGACGTGGAACTGGATCAAGCCAGCGGCGGATCCAGGACTTCAATTCGGGGGGGCTAGGGAGCTCGATCTTCCCCCGCCATTGCCTCGGATCAGCCTCCACCTACTTATTAACTATACGCACTTGACATTTCGGGTAGGGGCTTGAGCCCCCCCCCCAGCGCCCCTTGTGTCCGCCGCTGAATGAAGCCATTGAGGCTGAGCCATGCCAACGCTTTTCGAGCTTCTGAAACGTGTTCCCGCCGCTCCTGCCGGTGACAAGGTGAACGGCAAAGTTGAAAGCTCTGCCGTCTGTCGCTGATGGGTAGTGTGAGTTGCCGAAGTTGGAAGATATTAGCGTGCATGAGCTGCCGACAGTGTTTTGATCAGATTTAAGCTGTAACTTGGGGAAAATGTGGCGCGATTTGATATCGCAGTTATCTCAATGAAAGAGCTGTATGCTCTAAAACGTGCATTCAATTAAATGACAACAATTGTACGATAAACAAGTAAGACTGAAACAAAAGTGAGGGTTGATAAAATGTTGAATATATTATCAAAAGTAAAAGCTCACAGCGCAAAACGAGTATATGGTTAGTAAGATGAGGAAATACCACAACTCCTGCTGCAAAGTGAGATGGATGGTTGGAGTTGGGCGAGCGTGACCTAAAACGCAGATGTGAACTAAATTCCGCAGTGTCCTTTAAAGTGTGACGCTTTTTAAGGAGTTTGTCCTTTTTCTGTGCCCGCAGTAGGTGAATATGCCACACATGACGCATGTGCCACACAGGCTGAGCGCTGTGTGCTTAGTGGGGATTTCAGCTCGGAAACTGTTTGACACCCGCATTGAAATAGGGAGGGGGCAATGATGAGGCCCTCCTTTCCCTGAAAAAATTGCCAGATTTTTGCCCAATTGGGAAGAAATGGGGAATTGTTGCCACCTGCCAGTATGGAAGGAAATGATGAGCCCAAATCCGACAAGTTCATGACGGCAAAGTTTTTTGTTTACAGCAGAGTAAAGATTGGCTAACCCCAATAGCGGATATTAGGGGGATGAGCTAGGCGGCTGAAGCCCCCTCCCAAATGTCAGAGTGCCTCTGGTTAATACATAGCCGGGGGCTGTTTCGAGACAACGGCAGAGGAGGCTCGGGCCCCTTCCCCCGCCGAATGTCCTGGATCCTCCGCTGACTAGCCCCTCACTTTTTGCCGGTGGCAGTGCATATGCCATTTGACATACACATACTCATATATTCGCATTGTCCAAATAACCAACGATATGCATCCGTTTTCCTATAAAAACTGGTTATCTCAGCCGCAGATATTGATACTACGGTTATGAATTTTGCACTATATCGGCAGGCAGATGTCACAAAAGCGTAAATAACCAACAAATCAATACCCTTCACTAATCGCCCCATTGCACCTACCGTCTGGCCCATTGTGTAAGACCGAGGTTAATCCCAACAGCCCTGCGATCTGGCACTTTCACTCCTGCCTTATCTCGCGCTTCATTTGCTCCAGCTGAGTCTTCGCGCTCGTCACCTGGCTCTCAGGCAGCAAGGGTGTTTCCCGGCTGCCGAGGGGCTGGGATGGATCAGCCAGCCTCATGTTTAATTCGCCGTTACATACAGCTCCCGGCAGTGGCGTCGCTACCAGAGGCATAGGCGGATCCAGGATCACCGATGGAGGGGGAAATGGTCGGGGGGAGCGCCATCCGGAGTACGGGGCATAGGCGCAGGAGCTTTTTCCAAGTTGGGGGTGGGTCAAAAGTTGTCACCGCTGTTGGGGTCAAATATGATGCTGCCAATCACTTGATTTGTGAACGGAAAAGGTCCGAAATCGGCTCAAAGTTGGGGAGGCACTGCCCCCTACAGTCAGAAAGTTGGGGGTTCCAACACTCGCATCCGGGAGGGATGGGGATGGGAGCTTTATTTCAGAAGGGTGCCATCGACCTTTCAAGGGCGCCAAGGGTCGATTGGAGGCATGGGCGCTGAAAGCGGGGGAGGGGGGGCGGGGGGACGGGTCCCCTGTTGACCAACCAAGGGGGACATCCCCCCCAATTTTTTGGGTCAATGGTCATTAAGGCTGTTAGGTACTGAATATGCTAAAAATTTGCCTCCCCGGTCAGCACTAGGCTGGGTCCGCCCCCCTGCGAAAATTATGTGACGGCGTCCCTGATTGGAGGGTTAAGCTCCCTCACTCGCCCCCTAGATCTTCCTATGACCAGAGGGCTTATGAGAGCCGCATCTGAAACATACACTTTTTGCTGGATATGTATTTTTGAAAGTATTTTCTTGCACTGGAATCGCTAAGATATGTCAAATGTAGGAAGAGCCACTTTCCTGTAGCTATTTTCCTGAGACAGCGGCGTTGTTCTATACGACAAAAGCGTGTTTCCACCCTATCTGGCAAACTTAACAAATGCAAAAGTGGACACAGATCTTCCAAGTCTTCAAACATCCAAATGACCGTTGGTAACGTTTATAAAATAGGTGTCAGTACGGTTCGTTTCCTACAGATGACGTGCAAAGTGGCTTGTCTTGAATTTAATCGATCTATTTAGTTCAGTTCTGTTCATTTATTTCAGGAATATCTGCTTGCACGGGGACACAATTATCCAGGTCTTCCGTGATCTTACCGCATTGAATCAAACCAATGAATATCAGAAAGATTTACTAAAGCCTTTCGGACCATAAACAGAATAAAAATGTGCTGATTAGTCATGCACGATGACAAGTAAACAAACAAATACTACACTACACTATTGCTAAGAAACTGCAGCAACTGTTATGACTTTAACTGCAACCATCTATAATTGCCTCCTAACCGCAGAAATCACACCTTACTTTTGTAAAGGTCTTATATTGCTTATTGAAATATATTTACAATAATATAGTTGTAACCAGAAACTGTAAGGATATCTGGAAAAGCCATGTAAGGCCATTGCAAAGGTAAAGGTGTGAGTTGTGCAATGCTCGGAAGTCCTTGAGTGAGCTAGAATACTAGAAATAAAAATTACTGTCCAAAATTTCCTAAAGATCGGCAAACCACACTTCTATAACCCATGTCAATTATATGTTTTCTTGATTTAAACTTACAAACTGCAAACTACAAAATCTACCTAACCTGGTGTTCTACCACTCCAAACACAGAGTAGAACACCACGGTAGTGCCCTGGCCGTCCACTACACTGCCGTCTGGCGGAACAAGCCGGAGGCTCGATGGTTCCACATCAACGATACCTCCGTCAAGGAGGTGCCGGCCGCGAAAGTGAAGGAGGCATCAGCGTACGTACTCTACTTCAACGTCAAAAGCGCTGCCTAATCGTCTCCATCTACAGTTGCAACATATTCGGCCGTGGTGTATCGTGTTTTAACAAAGTCTAAATCGGTTTTCGTGTACTTGTTGCTGGTTTTGGTGTTGAAAGATATGTCCAACTGCAAACACTTTTTGGAAAATTTTTAATAAAACTTGTAGGTGTATTCGAGAATAAGATATTATTTTACTCGCCGAAAACATTAATTTGAATACGCTGGACCGTCTCAGAAAACAATTTTAGGAACATGCCATGGAGCATACCAAAGGGGAAGTGCGGAGGCTCACCCCCCCCCCAATTATCAAAGTGCCTGTAGTAACTGCATACTATGCGGTGCATAGCCGGGGAGTTTTTTAAGGCAATGGTGAGGAGGCTCGAGTCCTATAGCCTCCCTCCCCCCGAAATGGAGTCCTGGATTCGCCACTGGCCCCGGGTATTAGCAAAGAGGGGATCTGCCTGCAAACAAAACAAGTTCGCTTGCATTTGTAGTCCAGCTACGAAGGGAGAAGTTCTGACCCAGTTTGAAAGGCTGACTCACTGACTCAGCCAAGAACAGGGTTTGCAGTTCCAGGACCTGTTCCTGTGCTCTGGACTCCGTCTGAGGTTGGTCTGCCGTGTGCTGGAAATATCTGCTGGAAACGCCTGCCGGACACTTCCAGTCCAGACGAGGGGTGGGCGGATCGAGTACGTTATGGATCGGATCCTGAGTGAAGATTCGATCCATCTGATCTTTGGTTCGGATGGGACCGAATGGAACAAAGAACTCCTGAAGTTGAGGATCTGGTTATGAATTTGGACGCAGTTTTATGTTCGGACTGAATCGTACTTCTTCGATACGGATCGGATTCGGATTAATGATTGCGGTGCGCTAACATATTCGTCTGAGTTTTCGGTGAATTTCGGATATGAATCGGATTGAATCTGAATCTGTCGGCCATTAAGTACTCTAGCATCGGATATAACGGGCTTACATTCCGCCATGCACTCGTGCTCAGCTTCAGCTCTCACATACTTTAGAGGATAACAATGTTCAGGGTTCAAATTCCCATTGGTAATCGATGCAGCTTGCCAGCTAAAGCATAACGGTTATGTAGGCCACTTGCGAACAGGACGACCTGGTGGCTTTGTTTTCTCGACTCCAGACTGGGCTTTACATGGATTAATGTGGGTTCGATCCCCACGGCGGGAAACCGCCTTCTGTGTCCCATCTGGCTCGGTGGAGAGGACCCTGTAAACACCCAAGCCGATACTTCCTATAGCTCTGTCTGTTCCCTTCCCGTGCCCAGTCACGCTACATATAGCTGTGTGCGACGCAGCCGTTCAAGGCCCGGCGGCTCCCCTGAACAAAGAGCAAGCTGGCTCCCGAGAAACCCTTCCAACAGGGAAAGGGTTGGTGACGTCATGTGACCCTGACAGTTGGTGCGTCGATAAGCCCCAAAATTATTCTTAGCTCTCCGTGTGCAGGCTACATAGTTCTGCCACTATGTGTTCGTACATGTGTTTAAAATTCAACTCGTACAACTAAATAAGAAATGAAATGAATATAGTCCTGAGGCAAGAAACTATCTGAATGGATGTCAATTGCATATTTAGTAGCCGCGTCTCATGTCGGTCAGTCAGCTGTCACTGTGCAGCGGTGGACGACAGCGACAGCGTGCGACAGCCAAAAGTTGTCGGTTATATGGGCGAACGACAAGTTTCTTTTCACCATGAAGCGACCATTCCTGGGTGACTTTATTTTTAAATAGAATACCTTGATTTAAGAGTATAAATGACGATTCCCGAGCTCGAGCCCTGCTCGGCTCAGATTTTTTCTTCGGCGTTCCCTTGTGTTTTTTAGCTGCGCCTACAACTGAAGCGCTATTACGCTTAAAGGGAATGTGGCACCTTCACAACGTGATTTTAACTGAGATAGCCAAGTTGTAAAGCAGGTCGGAAAACCCGGTACTTCATATGTCATTTGTCTTGGAACTCGATATTTCCGTAGAAAAAAGCTGAAACCTACCTGACACCAGCCCCCTTAGCCCCCCGTCGCCAGCGGCCATTGTTGTGAGCTGCTGGTGTGACGACATATGCTGACGTCACGATGAGCATCAGCCCATCAAAGCCCTTGAAGCGTTTCAAGTATGGTAGTGGTTGCCAGATCGTGACATCATCCACAGGCTGATATTTATTTCTTTTTCTAGAGGAGTATTTTTAAAAACCTAATATTGAGCTTATTGTATATTTTTCAGAGAAATCGTGAGTGGTTTCATTATTTTGACTAAAAGTATGCCTAATAACACTAAATTCCAGGATTCGACCAAGGTGCCACATTCCCTTTAAGTGGATGACATTCACTAAGCCACATGCCGAATTAAGAAATGTAATTGCCCAGTTTTTGCATTTGTTCTTATGCACTATTACTGTTTTTGCGGGGAATCGAGTAGGTGCCTTGAGAAGGCATAGTTCTATTAAAGGCGACAGCTTTCACTACTTGGGCATTGGTATGAGTATTTCCCTTCCTTGGGTAAATCTCTACCATCCTACCATTTGGACGATGATTCCACCATCAGCAGGTGATAATTGGAGAATAATAAGAACAGTAAAACCTCATACGCCGGGTAATTTCTGTGGCCATCATTCGAAGCCGGGCGACGTGTTGGAAATCTATATCCATTCTTGGCTGTGTAATTTTGTTTTGCCCAGTTCTATTTTAGGAAATCAGCCCTCGGCTAGGCCTTGGACCGGTTCTTCGCGGATCACTCGAAAAAAGAAACACATTTCCCACCCCTAGCGGATATGCCTATTTAACCACAATGATCCCAGTCATATTATATTGTTCAGTTATTCCGACAATCCATACATTGAACCCATATTCTTTATAAAGTTCACCAGGAGAATAAACAAATGCCCAAAAAATAGCTCACAAATTACATTGGATAACAGGAAACTAAGATGTTCTCTCCAGCGATGAAATCAGCTGCGTCTAAGCGAATATATAAATAGATATGTCATATGAGCATGCCATAAGTCACCCTATCCATGGAAATCTAACTCAAATCTGCTGGAGTTACTAATAAAGGAATGTTCCACACTGGAAGAACCTGTTTCCGCCGGTTACCGAGAATCTGTCAAACTCACCTAGTCTCGGCGTGCGGCGGCGTCCTTACACCCGGCCCGCCAGCTTTCCAGTGACTCCCCAATCGACGGACTCCACTAGCGTCTAATCACGCGACACTGAACTCTTCTTTGGACCGACACCACACGGCTACCAGCCTATCACTGCTCTCCCATGTGCCTCAATGATTCATCGGAAACAGACAGCCGATGACTACCGCTGACCAAGAAACGTCACCTTTCTGGGAGCGGCCCCGCGCGGCTCTGCCGCCGGATAGACTGACGTACCGTCGCGTGCAGACGACGACTTGGTTGGCCGATTCGGTGCTGGATTGAAGAATCCATAGCCTGGGGCAAGGTGGCGTTTTTCCTTGCCGTAGTGCAGTCGCGGGAGACGGGGGGTGGGGGGGCTGGTAGAGCAATGGTGGGAGTGGGAGGACGAGATCAAAGGAGGAGGAATATGGTGTGGTTTGGTGTAAATCTGTGAGCCGAGAATGTTGGGTTATTTCTGATTTTATCTGGAAACCCTTTGGGCCGGATTTTATCCAGTTCGTGTTACTTGCGTTGGATAAGCTTAGATTGAATCATTAAGAAATGATGTGATCATTCAAAGACCAAGTTACTTAGAAATATACTGGTATACTTACTAATATACTTAACGAATAATAATTATACTTAATGAATGAAGGAAACCATTTATTCGTTATACAACCCTATTCACCTAACAATGGTTTCTTTATTTCATTTTAATATGGGCTTTAGTCAGAGATCCACGGTCCTCCACTAAGTCCACTTCTCTGCTGCCTATGAACTCTCGAAATGGTATCGTAGTAGTGGTAGCGGTAAAAAGCAATGCTTGCAATGCGCTAGTGTGTGCCAAGGTAGCAAAAATTCTAATTTTTAAACATTTTTAGCCCCTCCCCCGACCTGGGGAGATTTTTGCATGTCTGCACCACATATACAAACATTCACACTTTGTACACGGCAATGTTTTCATTTATCGGCACCCTCGCGGGACAGTCACGCCCGCGCGCTTCCCTTTCACGAGTGCCCCACCGTACCAGACGGCGAGGCTATCCCGATTTCTCGGGCCCGGCGGAACAGAGGACTGCTCCGGTGACACGCGGCGAGGGTGTGCCCTTCGGGGCGCGCCACTGAACCAGTGGATCTATTTAAAGGCTGATCAAGCCCGTGCTTCCAAGAACAATAGCACTGGTTGGTCAGGGAAACTATTGTGTCAAGGCGAGCACCACCCAGTCTACTGTCATCTCCTGGATAGAAGGCGGTCGAGGAAAAGGCTGTAAGAGGTCAGCCTTGATCCAAGGACCTCCCACATACAACGATGGGGCCTTAACCCGCGCCCAGGTGGGCCTCCGAGCCATCTTCACCCTGGTGGGACGTGTTTGAACACCCCTCTTGAACTCGGCCCCTATGCGGGATAGCAAAAAAACGCGAAAGCTGGTGTACAGCTCATACAAATTCCTAAAGAAACTATATCGTTGATAGGTTTTGAAGTGCTGCGGCGAGGAGCATGATGATAAGTTGATGAAGTGTTCACTGGCCTGTCCCCTCGAATCCGGAAATGTAAAAAAACACGCTGAATATTATATTTTGGGCACAGCCCTGCATCAGAATCATGTAGAAAATATAAAAATTATCGGTCATAGTGTAGCCAGACCTCGAAATCGGGGTCTGGCTACACTATAACCAATGATTTTTTATATTTATTAAATGATTCTGATGAAGGGCTGTGCCCGAATATATAGTCTTCAGTGTTTTTTTACATTTCTGGATTCGAGGGGATAGGCCATTGAACACTTTAAGAAACTAAATCAGTCACTTCTTGGCTCGGGTCAATATTGAGTTCATGAAAGGTCAAACTGGCATTTTGAGTAGAGTTTTTGAGCTCTAGCGTCTGACAGAGTTAAGTTATAATCATTTTATAGGCCCCATTCGCTTCCTGTGGTCACGGAAAATTGAATGATGTATAATATGACCATACTAGGTTAGAACACAAAAATGGCCCGACGTCAGGTTAGTTCATGGTCTTTTTTTTACCTAGCACAGTCAATATGCATACCTATCACTCGTTTCGCAATAGCAATCTAAACGCAATTATATCAAAATAAAAGCTGTATCATCATTTCATGCAAAGTTATTGACCTAAAGTCTGAAAACTGCTTAAGCAGCCCCAGATGACCTCTCAGAGGTCACAGGTCAAAAATTGTAACATGAACCTGGAAAGGGGCCTAGAATAATATGATTTGGAGAATATGAAGGTATTCTCAGCTGTATCTTCACAAAAACAACCCAATTTTTTTCATGTATTTTCAATGGAGAGATCTCGGTCCGTACTTGACCTTAGGTCATCTATATAAAAAAATCCTTGAATACGTGTTGTAGGACATAATTGGACTATTATATGGTATACGCTTCAAACCGATAGATTCGCCCATTTCTTACTTATGTCACTTTAAACCCTTTTGGAGGTGAGGTCACTTGACCTGCACTGGTGGCCTGACCTGAGATGACCCAACCGTAAAATTTTGGGCAAAGTTGCGGAATTGATCAAGGATAAGGTGTGCCAAGTACGGCGGCGGTTCGCTCCGCCGTTTATTCGTGCGGCCGGAAAAACCCGAGGGGGTGTTGAAACACCCCCAACGGGGCGAGGGTTAACCAACTGTGCCACTGCGGTGGAACATGCGAAAATGACGATAGCGGATTCAAGTAGCAAGCCCCATCGCCGTCTTGGCAAAATGAACCAAGACAGGTCAGCTTATTTTATTTCATTCGGCTGGTCGGCGGGTAGGTCCACATATGACGAGGTCCAGCCGACATCCAGCTGAGATCCACCCGACGTCCAGCCGACATCCAGCCGACATCCAGCCGAGATCCACCCGATATCCACGTGGGGCCGAGGTCTCCCCGCTGTCAAGCCGACATCCCCCCGCTGTCCAGCCGACATCCTGCCGCTCTGCAGCCGACGTTCCCCTTTCGTACCTTCCTCCCCAGCTTACGGTTTTAACTACCAAACCAACGCTTCCAGTTCATCACCCAGGCCTCCGAGACCTCCGATCGTGTTTTCTCAGATTTCAGAACAAAAATTCACTCCACTTCATCTCACTCAGGGAACCGAATATGAAACAACAGAAGTTCTTTATCTTTTATTAAACACTGCAACAGCTTCATGACATTTCAATTCCCCCTGTCACGTGATTTATTATTTATGTAACTAAACTTGATTGCTCCTCACTTGTCCTTCCACCTCAAACTCACACCAAATGCGCACAACCTAAGGAAATAGAAAGCCAAGAACAAAACCGAGACAACATGAATGCTCAAGTGGAAATACAAAATTCACACTAATCTAGCACACGCAAACAGACCACCAGAGCGACCATTGCCCTGTGACAGACTAACTGCTGGGGACTTCTATCTTTTAAGGCCTTGGGGGACTTCAGAACCGTTCTATTGCCGGACACCAGTCGATTCAAATTCGGCTAATCAGCGATCAGCCAGCGACCCGTGCCGCTGTGGCACTGCCTAGCGTCTTAGCAGGGTGGTCCCGCATGGTGGCGGCATGTCGACGTGTAAAGCGTGCCGAGATACCGACGTCAGGCCAAGAGCGGCCCGACGTCGGCATGCCGCTTACGAGATGCCGACGTCTCCCCGACATCTGCCGACGTCGGACCGATCTCGGCATGTTTACTGGGTTGGAACCACACCTTGGGCGGAAGATGGAAAGCTGGGAAGTGGGGTTCGGGACCTGACTCCAGAACGGCCTTCAGAATGAGGCCAGGGGTCTAAAAAACTTGCCGATCTACCTACGCCGTCGGCGACCCTATCATCTTTTGGTTGGCGACCCAGCACCCGTCTCAAACTCTGATTCCATCTGTTTTCCTATGATTTTAGCTTCCACCATCCGCTCCTGCTTCTAAATATGCTTACCCTCTCCCACTGTCTCCACCCGTCATCGTAATACATACAGTGCCCATCAAAATCTATTGGATGAAGTCTGCCACTTCCTTTGGCCAAGAATGGGCAGAATCTACTTCGACAAAGAGCCAAGTTAGCCTTCGTTTCCCGGCTTGTTTGGCGTTTCTGAAAGACAGCTTGGCTATAACGGGGCATCTTTGGCCGATTACATCTGGTATCATCACCGCCCTCAGTTGCTGCTAGTCTATGCTAGTTATGTTTCTTCTTATTACAATTTTTGGTTCCAATTTTATGAAAAACAACTGAAATCACCTGGTACTTTAGATGATGCCATCTTCCTGTACCGTATTTATGTACTATTCTTAAGTTCAAACTAGAATGTACTAGAATCTGTCACGAGTCGGTACCAAGTCGGTGATTTTCATTTTTTCAATAGGCGACCAATGGGCGACCTAGTCGGTCGAAACCGCCGACTTGCGTGGTCGCCTGGTCACCGGTGGTCGCCCTGGTACATTTTCGGTGTCTGCGGCCTTCCAGAACGAGCGCGGCGCAGGCTGCCGCTAATATTTTTGTATTCTTGTTGGAAGCAGGCGGCGCCGTTTTTGACGACTGGTCTTCAATTTGTTAAATCCAAGGGGCTAAATCAAGATGTGCGTTTATCATAGACGGTCCGTGCAATCTAGGTGGGTTTTGGAGTCTACTTGCAATGAGGTTTCCTTGTTTTGCTTTTATTGCGAAAAGTCTCCGAAGGAAAAAACTTGAATACAAGTGGTGCATGGTTAAACACTTTTCAACCACAATCACGCTAAAATATCATCGTAAACATTGTTGTATAGTCACACATTCCCAAGGGCGTGGGCTTCCTAAATGATTTTTGGGGTGCCTAATTATGAGACTATCCATAACAAGTATACTGTTTGTGATACCACCATGTTCTTGCCCTATACCAGTGTGCAAAGTACGGCATTTTCGTTGAGACCTTGTCAGTGCGAGTGCCCTTGGAGACAGGACCGACTGGTGCAAATTTTATCAACCTGGTGCGAACTTGCGAGGTTAGTGGCACTTAAACTAAACAAATAATGGCTGAATGGCTATAGGACGCAGGAGGGGGCCTTATAAAAATTCCTTAACTGACTAATGATTGAGGTAGCATTGCATTGTAGGGGTAGGAATGGGTGCATTTTTTTCCCTCGTATGTGCCAGATTGGTGAGAATTTTTGGAGGCTGGTGATGTGAGAATTTTAGATAGCTGGTGCGACTCGTCTGGCATGCTGCCGTACTTTGCAGACTGGGCCTTATAGCTGGACATATAACTGGGTTACCAATTAGGCCTGTTATTTATAAATTTTAAAGTCCCTGAAATGAGAAATAGGAAAATTTTAAGGATGCTCTTAGTAGGCACAGAAAATAATTTGAGCTTTCATTTGGGGTGCCACAGCAGTGACAAGTCCAAGGGATCCCTGAACTCGAGTTCAGGATCCCTTAAGTTTGAAAGGATTAAGGGCGGCCTGAGGAAAAGGGTATCCCAAAACTGATTAAACCAGGTCTGTGAGGCAGAAAATACCTTGCTACTGCCCCCACCACTAGAATTGAAATGATGGGGCTACAGATGGAGCTTTGAAGTTTAGAAGTTGTGAAAATGGCATTAAAGTTGCTGAAAACAGGTTTTGTTGTGCTAGGTTGGCTCACATCATGTTCTGTATGGCCATATGTCTTCATCTATATATATTATTATCTCAAGTGGCAATAGAAATCAAATATTAAAAAACTTTTTATTGTTTCACTAGGTATCTATTAATTGATTTTGTATATGACTAGTGTCTTATTTACACAGATGCACCAAGACATGTGAATGATCATAATAAACATGTTGAGCTTTAATATTTGAAGCAGGGTATAAAGTATGATCTCCTGTTTCTGCTTCAAAGATAAATGTCCTCTAAAATTTTAGGAACAGAAATAAGCCAAGTAGAAAGAACAAAAGTTTGTTCCATGGCCTAAAATATTGTTCTGGAAAATGGTCTCATGCATTCCCATAATTGAGAATTATTATGGATGTTCCCATCTATGGGTCAAACATTCCCATTTATTGCACTGTTACCATTTTTAAGTCACACCAACCACAGTTTTCTCCCACTGATTGATGATGATAGCCACCCTTTTGGGTGAAGTGTGCCCTTTTGGTTGACAGCATGCAATCTCAGAGGGCTGCCCCTTACAAAAATCCTAGATCCATCTCTGTGCATTGGTACCCCATAAGGGATATAAATGTGCATTCCTGCACAGCACAAATATGTGATAAACCATTTCCAATTTGCCAGAAGACTCCACTGCAAGGAAAATGGTCCAATCCAAGTCTGCCAAACATAGAATAAGCTGTGTCTTTTGCACAGATGGATGCACACTGGGTGATCAGGGTGTGTGTGTGTGTTTTTTAACTGACTGATTATATGCATCCAAGTTTCTGATAATATCTTGTATTTTTTGTCACAAGAAAGTTGACTCGTTTTGTTTTCTCTAGTATGGATGAAATATGGAAGCACTGCCACGGAGGTACAGCAGAAATATCACAGAGAGATTGTGTCCACCACAAAAGAACAGGTTGCTGAAATGCAAACTGTTCTTCTCAGTACCCAATCCTGGTCCAAATCAAGATACCTTTACTTAAAGGTACATTCAAGAGGGATTCCTCCACGCCCGAGTGACGTCACACGGGCGTGGAGGAATTCCTTTGCCATTGAGCCGTGTGTTAACCTTCGCCCGGGTGGGGGGTCTTTTTAGACCCCCCTCGGGTTTTTCCGAAGTGACCAAAAAACAGCGGCGCGCAGCAAACGCCAAACTTGGTCTAGCTGTTCCTTCATCATTTTTACATCTTTCCTGAAAATTTTGGCTCAAGTTCATATCAGGTCAGGTCACCAGGCCAGGTGAAGTGACCTCACCTCAAAAAATACTTAGGACGGCATAACTAAAAGAAGGGTTAATCGATCAAGTTGAAACTCATACCACATCTTGGGCCTACCAGGAGCTACAACATTTGTTCCGGGATTTTTGATATTGATGACCTAAGGTCATTTGCAGAGCATGACCTCCCCATTGACAATACATGGGAAAATCACGAAATGAGCTTTTCTCAGTAAGTATGGATGGAATCAACTTCAAAAATCGGTTGCGACTTGCTCTTAGCCCATTTCTGAAGCTGATGCTAAAATTTTTGACTTGTGACTTTTAAAAAAGTCACCTTAGGTCAAATAAGCATTTTTTGGTGTTTTTGTCTGTAAATTTTGAATAAACTGAGATAGAGCTTTTATTTTGTCACCAAAGGTTTGTATAGTCACTGGAAGTCAAATGATATACATCATGACTATACCAGGTCAAGTTGGGTCGGACCGTTGACCTGGGTCAGGTCAAATTCTTAAATTTGACCTGGCATAGCAATATCATATATCATTCGCTTCGTATTGACAAGAGGATTGCAATGGTGCATAAACTATGGCTGTATCTTGTTTGGTTTGGAAGTTATTAGCGAAAAAGTAAACGCCTTTATGCATGGGTGGCTATGGACATTCTCAAGAATATGCCCAATATCTAGTGACCTGTAACTCCCTAGGCTTTGACCTGACACGAAAATGAATGCCACTGTAATGAAAGAGCATCTCAAGAGCTTTCGAATGGTGTTAGAAAAATGTTTCTAGCTATCATAGTTTCTGAGATATAGGAGGTTTTCTTAGTACACCTCATATTAGCGATTTTGACCTATTTTGACCTCTGGTGACCTTGATATTGACCTGACAAGAAAAATGACCTAAGTATTATCGATATCATTTTCGTAGAGCTTTCGATTGCCGTTTTGCGCTTTTTTCTAGCTCTCTTAGTTTTTGAGATCGTGGGGGGTCTTTTTTAGCCCCCCCACCAGGGCGAAGGTGGCTCGTACCCGCCACCGGGGCAAGGGTTAAACTGCTGCTAATAGCACTTCCTGATTACGAATTTGTGAGAATACATGGTAATCAAGTTTATCCCGAATGCAATGGATAAACATTTCATAATCGATTCTGGGCTTCTTTTTGAAGAAAATATGGACATTTAATAATTTAATTTTCCCATGTTATATGCTACGAGGTGTGACGTCACATCCGGGAGTATGCGCTTGCTGTTGGAGGGGGCTGGGTCCAAATAGGTCATCAGCAACTATTCTGGAAACTTTTTCAGTCCTGATTATTAATGCTAAAATGCATCAATTAAGAGCTTTGGAAATAGTTATCATGGGAATGATGTCATGGAAAGAAAACAAGGTTATTCCCAAGAGACGGCATTGCTATTGCTTTGAGTAGAACCATGTTCAACAATGGAGCGGAAATTGGGCCTCATCTTAGCAATGGTTGATATTTTCCACTGCACTTCTGAGGAAATGTTGCCAGTGAATAATATTTGAATTATTTATTTGAAATGTTACAGGAATTTATCTGATTTCTGGCGCCTCAAGGTGAAGAATCACAAGTATTTAACGACGCATGTATGTACATGAAAACATTTTTCTCTAGTTAAATGAAACATCGGAACTGTTTCTGAGGCCCTTTTTTAAGGTGCTGCAAACCCTTTTATTTGTCTCTAAGATAAGGCCTAACAATTTTTCACATGGATGGACACAAAATAAAACCATTATTGATGAGAGAACAACAATGGTGCATCAATCATGGTTGTATCTTGCTTGGTATAGAAGTGATGGGCGAAAATGTTAATGCCCAGGGGCGCTCCCACGGATTTTTACAGGGGAAAGGACCCGGGCTGGTGCTGACCGGGGCAGGGGAATTGTGAGCATATTTGGTACCTGACAGCATTAATGACGATGAACCGAAAATTTTGGGGAGACCTCCCCCTGGTTGGCCAACAGGAGGCTGCGTAGGTACCCCGTCCCACCGCTTTCGGCGCCCATTTAATTGCCCTTGTGTACGGGCAGTTTATCATCTGTGACCTCGATTGACCTCCAAACAGACTTAGCCTTAGATTAGTGGGCACTATCGATACGTATTCATGACTGCGTAGTGCGTATAAATGACTGATCACTATCCAACATTGGCTTTTAGGTCCGACATATCACGCCAAATGCGAGCGTTCTTCCTATTATAACTTGAAGCTACGTGATAACATCCCCAATATTCAGTGTCCTGTTGCGCCCTAGCCTTTGAACCGATATGAAAATGGATGTTGCCTTAGTGAAAGAGCTGGTCCGGCTCTGTTGAATAGCATTGAGAAAGTGGTTCCGGCTATTTTGCGTTCGGAGATAAGCAAGGTTTTATAGAGCACTGCATTTGATACATTTTGACGTATATGAATTATTCCCCTCTGTGACCACAGTATTGACCTTCCGCAAAAATTCCGGGAGTAACGCCGACTGCATTTCCGACGACCTTTCGATCGCTTTTTCCGCTTCTATCTTTCTTTGTTTCTGAGATCGAGGGTGTCATTTTTAACCCCCTCCCACCAGGGGGTCATAGGTGATTAATGCTGGTCACCGGGGCTAGGGTTAAGGGCCAGCATGTATAATTTTGTTGCTTTCAGATCATAACTTTGACTTTAATACTGAATTGTAATCTCATGAAATCACTTAGGTAATGACTTGATTCCGGCTTAGGTCATCGATATCGAGAAACCCGATCTATATTTTATAGTTTTTTATATCTATATCTTATCGGAACCATCCCCCTTGCACTCGCCAGTGCTTCCCTATCATAAGTGTCGCCACCGGCAAAAAAGTGGGGGGGGCAGCCAAACTTCAACCTGATGCTGACAGAAAACTTTCAACGTCAGGACCAAAAACTGTTCGAATTTGGGCTCTTCGTTGCCTCCCGCAGCGGCTGGATATAAGAATGTCCGGTTTTTTCTCATTTTGACTGAGATCAGGAAATTGTTTGCCAAAAGTGGGGGGGGCCAGGCCCCCTGGCCCCCCTTTTCCGACGCGTATGTTCCCTATAGCCATATTTATACCACTTTTAAGACTGATTTTGTAATACATGTAGTATTAGGTTCGGCGACCATCTAAGAAGCTTGGATTTTAGTCGGCGACCACCAGCTCACTTTTTAGACCCCTGAATGAGGCTACACAGAGCCACACTCAGCGCGCAGGCATCGGCGCCAGGTGCCGGGACCACCTGTCTGAGGCTGTACCCGAGACACGGGGGGGGCAGCGTACCCCGCGCGGCGGCCGCTGTGGTCAAGATGATACTGCAAAGTTTGGTTACTTACAAGCCAGTCTGCAAAGTATGGCAGCAGGCCAGACGAGCTGCACCAGCCATCTTAAATTCTCGCACCACCAGCTTTAAAGAATTCGCATCAATCTGCTATATACCAGGGAGAAAAACGCACCCATTCCTACCCACATGACATAATGCTACCTCTACTACTAGTTAGTTAGTTAAGGACTTTTTATAAGCCCCCTCCTGTGTCTTAATAACCATTTAGCCATTATTTGTTTGGTTTGTGTGTCACCTTCCTTGCACCAGCACCAGTCTCGCAAATTCGCACCAGGTTGATAAAATTAGCACCATTCGCTCCTTGTCCAGGGACACTCGCACCGACGAGATCTCGTCGAAAATGCCATATTTTGCACACTGGCTTACAAGGACTAACTTAGGCACTCTTTACAGGAATTCATGTATGAAACATATACGGACAAAGTGAAAAATGAATGAAGTTTCTTTTGAGATCCCGCGAGGCACATACGACCGCCTGCAATTCAATTATATCTATTAATAAACCAGAGGAGGCTTTTTCAGCCATGCCGTCAGGGCGCGTACATCGCAGGGTGCCGGCAGAGCGAGGGTCAAAAATAGAAATTATATGTGGTGCATTGGCGGACGCAGGGGGGGGCGTTCCGGCTATGCCCCTCCCCCAGTGCTGGAGGGGGAGCAAACTATATTCTGTTCTCCCCAGACGCCGGATAGATTTTTGAAAAAAGGTGTTTACACTAGTTCTGTAAATAAAAATCGCTCACAACCCCCCGGAGGAGAGGCAGACATGGGTTTTCCACCCCCCCTCCCCAAAAAAACTGGCGTCTGCGTCTGCCCCTGATGTGGTCCAAATTTGTGGTGAGTCTCTCCGAGGAGTTTAGGATTGATCAAAACCGTCAAAAGTCGCTAGTTTTGGAAGCATTTCGATCGGTTGGGTCCCGATCATGTAATTCAGCACCACCCGGTTTGGTCCACGCCCCCTCCCATGTTTGAAGTTGGAGGGGAATGCTACCGCTTTGCCGCAGTCCCGCTCGTGCCACGACATTTGTGCTAAATATTTGGGATTTCAGAGACATTGCGGGTTAGTGGGGTCGGCGCCTCCAACTTTGGAGTTTTTACAGATGCCGGGCGAGGCGAAGCTTTATTGAATACAGATGCGATGCCAGTTTTACACATTTTCCCACAACTTTAATTAGACTACTGAAAACAACAAAAACAACGTGTGTGGAAAAAGGGAAGAAGAAAATTAGTTCGGCGTGCTTTGCAGGTTTACCTTCGCAATAATGCGAAAGAGAAGCAGGGAGATGGGTGGTTGAATGAAATTACAAATGAAATCACGGATAGTGGGTGGTAATTCACTTTGATCCAGGTAAGGGCAACGATCTTTTGACCATAAATACGTGGAGAGAATGGTGGAACATATGCTGCAAAATTTTCCCGTTTGAAAAATGTCAATGGCTTAAAAAGTTAAATATTTGAACACTGTGTCCTCATTTTAATCCCTCTTTAGAAAAATATGATCTATCTTACAGCTAAGCCCAAGTTCAGTGGTTCCTTCATTGTAACTGTGTGTTGCTTTGCAGGATGCTGCTACCATTGCTGGTGCTGTCGGTCTTGGCCTCCACGGCTCGGGCTGAACTCTTCACGGCTCTCGTGGACATGGAAAATCTGGCATCAACAGAGCGACAGCTGATAGGCCTTCTCCACAAGGTCATACAGGCAGAGGAACAGAAGATACAGACTTTGAAAAAGTAAGTTTTTGTGAAATAGGTGCATCCATTACCCCAGTCTGTAAAGTATGGCGGCAGGCCAGATGAGTTGCACCAGCCACCTAGAATTCTTGCACTAATTTACCCTGCCAGTCACCAAAAATTCGCACCAGTCCACAATATACCAGGGAGAAAAATACACCCATGGCTGGCAAAGTCAGTTTTTTCCTTCTCCCGCATGATTTTGTTGATTTTCAGTGTCACCCTCCTCACACCCATCTCGCAAACTCGCATCAGGGTGGTAAAATTTGCACCAGTCGCTCCTTTCTCGAAGAGCACTCACATCGACAAGATCTCATCGAAAATGTCATACTTTTGCACACTGGCCATTACCTATATGTGGATATGATTACAATAGCTAATTTTTAGGCAAATATTACAGAAAAATGTGTGGTCAGTGGGGAAACTGAATCAATGGAATGAGAGGAAATGGAAAATAGAATGGAATGAGATGGAATCACTTTTGGCTACATTTTCTGTTGCAGCCTGGAATCGGTTAGCTTAAATTAGGAATTTAACGAATGACATGGGATCATTCTTATTCACAATATCAAGGGGAAATACAGAATTGTTTAAGATGGAATCATTTTTGGCTACTTTTTCTGGGGCAGCATGGATTTAGTACCCCAAACCTGGTTTTGCACCAGGAATTTAAGTGTAAATTCCACATAAAAAAGACAGCTTGCGAGTGGAAAACTGAAAATTTGCAATATTGTGACTGTCTGTGAAAACCTTATTTGAACCAGACCCCGTTCAAGTTGTTTGGCAGCATTACGTCATCATGGCTGGAGAGGCACAACAGTTACTATGCAGGGCATAGGAGAAATTGCACTTTTTCAAAGCTCTAAATAACCTATTCTAGAACTGTATCAACAAAACTTATATGGTTGAACAGAAAGCTAAAATATTTTTATTTTGAAACCATCAGACGTTTTGCAAAAACTTCAGTGAAGAACATTATTTTTACAAATTTTCCAGAGCGTGTCAAAATAAGGACAGGTTCAGCACTAACAGCTGTTTGCAGTAAGACTAATCTCGATTTTGATTGGCTGTTGATTTCTGACCTTTGATTGGCTGCTGCTGGCACCTGCAGCAGAAGACGATAAACACCGGTGGTCTCTTGAGCAAAGGTAAACTTATTTCTCTCGGCTATTAAGTAGGCCTGAGTTGATCAAATAAATGCATGCCCTTTCAACAAATTCTTTGATGTGTTATGATTTTTTTTCATTAGATTTACATAAAATACGGTGCTCGACGCTGAGATCAAGGTTACTGTCAAATGGGTTTAACAAGTTGATTTAGATTTATACTAGATTGCTGCCAAATAAGCCCAAACTTGGTATGTTCCAGCTGATCCTTCCAAAAACTTAGTAGAATCTCCTAGAACTCAGTAGGAAAAGGCGGTGATGTCATCATGGGAGGACTATATTTAGTAGGAAACTAGGTTGTACCCATAGTTAAAGTACCCTGATTTGAACCATCATCAAAATTATCATTTAAAGCTTAGGAAGAAATTTGGCATCTTTATTATTTGTACTACTATTCTGTTCATGAGTTCATGTACAGCAGGATTATTGAATTGTGTGATTTCTGAATTATTGAATGGAATTGAGTAGAAATTTCAATAAAAACAGAAGTGGAAAATTAAGCTTGCTCAGGTGTCGTTCTCCACTCCACGCTCTAGGCTTTGGAGCACTGCATTGATTAGAATAGAATCATATCATTTGCATATGATATGATGATGTGATATGATATGCATATTGCTGTTCGTGCACTAAAGGACGGGTACCGCCTTCCAGCCCACGTTGTAGAATCTGACACCATAAACACCTTTAAGAATTCTCTTGGTGAATGCTGGTCGGACATTCTATACGAAGCCCCGTGATAAAATGTTGTGCATTGAAAGCGAAGAAAATTTGTGATAATATTACGGTACATGTGACAATGTTTGTAAATGAGTCAGACTAGATCAGGGTAAGCCAGGCACCAAGGTGTGCCTTATAAAGACCCGCTAAATCTAATACAAATATGCATGTACATATAATATGCATCAAATGCATGTGAAAATGTTTGCTCCACACCTGTCTCTGATTACCAGATACATGGAGGCGTATTCAGTGGTGAATCGTGAGCTGGCGGAGAACACAGAAGCCTACCTCCACAACCCTGTGAACGCCTACCTATTGGTCAAACGGCTGACAGCGGACTGGAAGAAGGTGGAGAGCGTCATCACTGAGAACATCGGAGCAAGTGAGTAGGGCGTGAGGCAGGGGTGTGGATCTTTGTAAATGATTGGGGTGTCCAAAGTTGAAACAATGTCAATAAACCACAATATCAAAAGGTGCTGGTATAAAATGAAATGTATTTTAGCTCTCCCACAGGCCTGTTCAGCTGTTTAACTTTAGTTCAAACAGTTCAGCTGTTAACACTATGGAATAAAACGGAAATATAAAGGAAATATCAACATTACATTAACGATTTATTTGGGGTGTCCAGGTACCCCCTAAGAGATATGGCTAAAAGATTCTTACAGCCATGATGTGAGGCTGCTTCTCTGTTACTTTGGATTAGGAACAGGCAAATCTTTCTGGTCACTTGTGCAGTGCAAAGTTTCCTGAGGACTGGATATATATCTGTTCTGGGTGTAATTGGAAGCTGTAGCCAAGCAACCTGTGGGCAAAGTTAGATCTGTCTGCCTCACTCGCTGTCTTAATCTTTGTCTTTCAGGCTCCAAAAACTGAGGAATTAGGGACAAGAAGTTTGAAAGGCACAGCGCCGTATATAATACATCCCCCTGTGCTGCACTTTTTCTGTATGCGTGCACACCTCCCCAGCTCCCACTAAATGACTCGGATTTCGGTAGAGTTTGTGGCCAACATCACCAGCTCAGATGCGTCTCTGAAGATTCCCGACGACGAGGACCTGACCGGGGCGGCCATGGCGTTAATTCGACTGCAGGATACGTACAAACTGGACACAGCAGGTACAGTGGTAGCATCCCACGGGATGCTTACAAGCTGGTGCAGTAGGTACGGTAGGACGATTCTCTAGGAGCTCGATGCAGCGACTACGGAAGGGAAATCGCCCAGGACGCTTACAAACGCGATACAGTAGGCGCGGAGGGGAGATCCACTTCTGTGTGGCGGTCCATGTTTTTTTTGTTGATATTATGGACAGCTTGACGGCACTGAGTGACGGATCCAACGGGGGGGCTAGGGGCTCAAGACCACCTCCCCGAAATGTCCGAGGCCCTATAGTTAATACATTAGGTGAGGAGCTGCCGAGATACTGGCGGGTGAGGCTCGAGTCCCCTAGCCCCCCCTCCCCCCAAATGGATTCCTGGATCCGCCTCTGCACAGACGGATAGCGGCTTACCCATCCTTCCAGTTTAAGTGTGGAACTGGAGTCAGTATGTGTTCCATTTCTTTTCTTCTTCTTTTTTGGTTTTATGTTTGTTCCATCTGTGTGCATTATTATTTGCTCTAATGTGATGGTTATTGGGGTTTTTGGGCACCTCAGCATGTGAATGCTCTACATGTGAAACACTCTACTTCCTCTAATGTGATGGCTCTAATCTACTTTTTCTCTAATGTGATGGCGTATTTGCCTACTTCCTTTTGTTTGGTACGGCGTGCCTAAGAAGTCTTCTATTATGTTGCTCCTGATTGCTTGTGTTTCTCATGTCTTTCTTGCTGTTCTCGTCCACTGCTTCCGTCCACCTGTCTTTATGTAAAACTGGAATAACAAGTTGATGATGATAAGTAGCGCTGAAAAGTGGAGGATGAGGAGTGGAGAGTACTGAATGGCTGTATTTCGTTTTGCTTGTTTTCTTCATTTATTTAGCTGTGCTTTTCTGTGTTGCTGTCTGCCAGTGTAGGATTTCAGGTAAGCGTTGCGGATAGTTGGACGTAAGAGCGCCATGTCGTCGCAGTTACTAAACTCTCTTCGATGGATCGATCTCCAACTAGCGGGAGTCAGACCGTGAGCCGACATATCTTACTGATGGAATCCTTCTTCATACATTTAAACTCCTTCTAACATTTGAACTCCTTAACGGGAATGTGGCCTCTTGGTCAAATCCATGAATTTAGTGTCAATAGGCGTATTTTTAGCCGAAAACCATGAAAACGTCCATGATTTTTCTGAAAAATGCACAACGAGCTCAATATTTTGATTTTTAAAATGCTCCTTTAGGGAAAAATAAACCTCTGCCTGTGGATGACGTCATGATCGGCACCGAAAACTTTATCAACATTTGAACTCCCGAACAATCATCTTTGTCTTGAGCATGTCAGCTTGTTAGCTGGAGGGGTGCAGAAAAATAAAACCCTCTAGAAAATCCTCTGTCTTTCAGATATCGCCAGCGGCCAGATAGCTGGCAGCCGTCTGAAGCGACAGCTGACAGCAGGAGACTGTTTCGAGCTGGGTCGCCAGAGCTACAATAACGCCGACTTCAGGTGGGTGGCGATGCGACCCGAGTTGCTCCCCTGATGGTTGTGCCTCTGGAATTGCGAGGTTTCTGCTGGGAGAAAAGTGCGTAATGCGTTGGAGATGAGCATATTGGAGTTTGAGTGCTGCCTTTGATTCTAATTTTCCTCCGCGATATGGTAATAGTGAAAGCAGCATGCCTGAAATATAGCGTATGGACGTACTCCTCAAGAACGTCCTCGCGCATACTGGCAATCGTCAGTACTGGCGTTGCCGTTTATTCCACCGGGTTGGTCTAGGGCCGGTCCTAACCAGGGTGTTCGCCAGCGTTAACCACGGATGATTCTGTCGTTGACAGACACACGGCTCTGTGGATGGAGGAGGCGTGGAAGATCTGGCGGCAGGAGGCGGAGAAGACCGCTCCTCTGGGCGATATCCTCGAGTACCTGGCCTTCAACGTCTACAAGCTGGGTCACGTGACGCGAGCTCTGGAGCTGACCAATCAGCTGCTGAGGGAGGAGCCCGGCCACCCCCGAGCCGTTGGAAACAAGGTGGGAGGGAGCGTCGCGGCACGTGAAAATGGAAAGGTGTAAAGGGCTGGTGTAGGAATTGGTGTATAGATTATTGCGTTTCGCCATCAGAGTTTTAGGGCATAGTTTTTGCCGTGCTTCTGTCACCGAAGTTGTGCGTACTGTGTTCATCTGTTACTGTGTACTGCGTACTGTATACATCTAGGTTGAACTGTTCGCTGAAAGAATGTGTCGCTCATACGATTGGGGCTTTGGATAGATAATTAAGTATTGTACCGTACTATAAGATACCCCTGGCGTTGACGTTAACAGGGAGATGGGGAGACCCCCTCCAACTGGCGAATCAGGGCACATCCCCAAAATTTTTAGACTCTCCTTACGCTCTTTTTATTTTCTTGCTCTCACTCTGGGTGTTGGAAAATGTTCTCAATTCTAGCGAAGGTGAACTATATGAGCAGCGTTTTCGAAAGCAGAAAATATGTGTAAACTTTGTCTCCTCTATTCATCGTCAGACCGCGGTCCGCCTCTCCCCTTGTAGAAATATGGCTTTGTTACATAGCTTCCCACTGGTTTTATAGCTTGTTTTTCCATCATCCACTTTCTGAGATATGGATCGTTCCAGAGCGACTGCGCAGGAGGGGCGCAACATTACAGGGTTTGCTTATTTCCCCGAGATGGCGGGTTTTAAGATTAACGAAATATCGTAGAGGGGTGTTCTGGTATATTCTACCCGATGGTTACTGCAATTCAAATATCATTACGGAACTGTCCATTCCTTTCGACGAGGGATTTTCTGAATTAGACACAATATGGACAGCATGGAAAGTCGGAACATGCCCATATATCTTCGTGAGGCATTAGGAAAACATTCGGTTAACCAGATGTAGGTCCTTCATACAGAGCGGTCCATTTCATACTGTGCCAGTTTTTCTACCAGGGGCATTCCAGGACAAATCGACAAATCGATGGGTCGAAATAACACCCTCATATCTCAGATTTTTATGAAAATTTGGGACTAGGGTTCTCAGTGGCGCTGAAAACGACTGTGGTATTTTTTAGTCTCGTCCGGATAATGGTTTCGAAGTTATAGCCTCGGGCAATCCAGCATCGGACGCGTGCATCGTACTTTTCGCTTGAGTTTTTGGCCATTTAAATCAAAGGTATTCCTTCAAGAGGTTACATGAAAATAATCACAACAGACTGAACAATACAAATATGTAAGTTTAATTAGATTAATTGGCACGAATATGTATAAAATATAACTCCAAACTTTTGCAAAGATAAGCATACATATTTCCTATGTTTTTATTGACTTTAAAACTACTTCATGTGAAAGAGCATTGCTTAAACTACATATATCGCCAATAAAAAGAATGGAGACTACAGAGAATTATCAGTAACGAGCGCCGCAGACCAACCCCAACACCGTCGCCGGCCACTCAGCCTGCAGTCGGCACGCCGCGGCGGCGCGCCCGCCTAGACGCGTCCGGTTGGAAGTGGGGTAACGGGGAGGGGAGAACTGAGCAAGGCTGCGCTTCGGTGACATTGCGAATGAACTAGATGTGGTGTGGAGGCTACTATTGCTAACAGAACAATTTGCGCCGTTCCGAAAAAATTGAACGTATTACCGGAACATTTGGAACAATTCCGACACTATGGCGCATTAATTGCTGGAAAATGTAGTGGGAGGATAATGCGTCAGAAGCCGATTACTACTGTTGTCTTAGGTTTGTTTTAGATAGTTTTCTTTTTCTACCCAAACCCTAAAAAGTTTCATGTATCTCAGTTCAATTTATATTAGAAAGCACACATCATAAACACAAAGCCACATAGCGCCCTCGCCGACAACTGCTTTTCGAACATATAAGATAAAGACATGCTGCTTTATTTAAGATCTGACCCACGGATCGGAAGAAGGACTCGATCACATGGTGCCATTGAACTTCACATATTCAATTTGAAACTCGAACCTTCTGTACCTCAGCATTCGAGAGCTCATGGACAATTAAGGTCTTTGAATTAACTGGTACGAACTTGTGAATATTCAATGTTCCTTTTCTCGCGACTGCTTTATCGAAGCGTTTTCTGAGCTCAGTAGCTAATTCGAGTAATTTTTGGTGAAAAATATTCGGTAGAGATCAAGGCAAGCAATGGAACACTGCTCTCCGTGTTCCCTTCCAAGCATGGCTGCTGAGATCGTAAGGGGATGGGTACCCCCTGCCGGTAAAGGTGGCCCGGGGTCTCATACCAGCACGTGTTAAAAAGCACACTGGAGGGGAGCCTCGGAGGACCCACCTACTTTTTTCTAGGTGGCCGGAGAACCCTTCGTGGCCAAAAAAACGTTATTTCGCAACTCTTCAAAATATTTAATGGCACGTCGATTGGTCAAATAACCTTGAAAATCGGGCCTAATTGTGTAATTATAGGCTTTCAAAGTTAAACCATTTATTTTGAGATCGCTGCAATCGTGCGGTTGCACCAGTTTGCGTGCAACAAAGACCAACTGGCAATGTTATAGCGCCATATAAAACGAGATTGTATGTCAATTTCACCCGTCATGAAGGTCAAGGTCACATTTCAAGGTCATACCAGCATTCTCAAAGTCATTGGTCGGGTGCTTCCGGTCGCATGACGTTACCCAGTATGACCTATATTATGCTACGACGTCATAGTTAAGATAAATCAATGTAAAGGTCAAGGTCACAGGTCAAATTAAAATGTCATGGGGAAAGGTCAATGCTCATTTCCCGTCTAACGGTTGCAATGGTGCTAGTCATGATGTAAATAAGGGGAATATGCCACATTGTGACGTCTTAGGTCAATGACCTTGAATGACCTTAACCCTAAAAATTAGGTTTACAATTCTTGGGACGTTCTCACTATGGCCTTGCTCTGTTTTTTAGTGCATTCTGGACTTCTTTGAGCTTAATCACGGCATTCCCGGATGAATAGCCAGCACGGCTAATACTTGACCTTCATGACCTTGTTTGAACTTGACGATACTGACCTAGGTCAATTAAGATCTCATAATATAGATTTCAATAGTTCCCACCCTGTCCCCAACCGGAGTTTTTCTAAGCCTCCTAGTTTCCGAGAGATCAGAGGGCCTATCAGTCCACCCCTCCAGTGCCCGTAAGTGTCGGATGCCTATCCAGTGTGCGTGTTAAGGAATGTGACAGTGATTACAATTTATTGTTTAAATACATCCTTACCCTCATTGCCGACCAATTCCACCATTGAGACCTTTTTCGTGACCAGAAACGTTTGATAGGTGCAGCGACGCCGGGCCGCGCTGGCGCACGAATCTCACAAAAGTGGGGTTTTGAGACGTTTGGGAGCTCAGATTTCGCTTTCTGTTAAAGTCTCCATTCTTTTTATTATTGAATCTTATAGACAAAAGTATAAAGAGTAATGTGAGCCTCAAAAATTTAAAAAATAATTCATAGGAAAGTAGTTTTTAAAGATTTTGAAAAATTGAAGAATGTATAATATATTTAAAATTTAATTTTTTGAATTATATTTTCAATGAGCTAGAATTATTAATTCGTCCTTAAGATACATAGATCAAGTTTTTATGACATTTGTCGAAGCATACAGGAAAAATTTCGTCTTTAAAAAAGACATGCAAGTGGTTATGGTCAAAATGCCTGAGGCTATAATTTTTAAACCGTAAGTCAGGGAGGAAAATAAATACGAAAATCGTAATCAGCTCTATCAATAGCCCCCCTGACAAAAAATACACCGAAATCTGCGACATGAGGGTGTTATCGACTTGTCGATTTGTCGTGGAATGCCCCACCATTGGCTATCTCGGAGAACCAAGATGGGTGATTATATGACAGTAAGCTTACAGTCGGAGAACCGCGACTGTAAGCTCAGTTCGCGGAGTTAATCAGTCGCGGAGTAAGCTCTGTTCGCGGAGTTATGTGCAGCGCTGTGCAAAGATCCGAGACTATGTTTTGCTTACCGTGGAGCCTTAACCTGCCCATACATGTAAACTGGTGTTGCTTTTGTATGCACGAGGCATACTTTTCAGTCTTGCTTGTACTCGCTTATATGAACCATTTGTGTCTATTGCCCGTTCCTGTTCCCTTGACACAGAAATAGACGGACGAATTGCAGCATCCATCTTTGATCTCACCTGTTCTCCGCTCTTTTCCGCAGGCTTACTATGAACAGGAGCTGCGCAAATTGGGCGCTTCGTCGAGGAGGAAGGGAGAGACGGGGGATCTCGACACTCCCGAGACTGTGAGTTCCGCGTTTTGTGGAATGCTCGGGGGCATGTCCCCTTCATTCCCCTCACAAACGAACACTTGGTTAAGGAGTGCTTTTAAAAGCTGGTTTTGACATGGAACTGGGTAAAAATACCGACCTCAGGGTGGCTTTTAAATGACCATGTAGCTTCAGGTTTCATTAGTGTATGGAAATATGTGCACAAACCTCTGAACCCCAGTGAATATAGGGAACGTTTCCAATGTAAACACATACTTATACGAAACGTCGGTGTACGTTTTTTTTTTAGTCCGGCCCTCGATTGGAAACTCCGTTGCAGTGCACCTCGGGATGTATAATCCCTGCATAAAAGGATTATTTGAGATCGATAGTTTCTTCATTGGCGGGCGACATGGTTTTAAGGTTACCGGTTTGTTTTTTTGTTTTCATTTTTGTGCATGGATTCTGGTAAAAGTGTTTTCTTGTCGTCACTGTTTGAGAATTACTGTTGCATGAAATGAGTCAAGTCAAAACAAAATAGAGTTATTCCCTGGCAAAATAGGAAATATGCATGACAAATCGATCAGATGTGTTACCTGCTCTCACGGTTTTGACTGTTTTATTTCGACTACTGTCGCCATATCCCGATGCTGCGCTTTTTGCGCCACATATATATTCGGATTTTATTTTGTATCTTTGTTTCCGGTCCCTTCTTTCGTGTTCATGCTTTGATCTTACCCATGAATATGGCGTGTTTTTTAGGCACTGAATTGTTGACTGTTTACTGAAGAATCCGATACAACGTAAAATGTATCTAGATAAAACTTGACGAGGATCTGGCTGGTACAGTTGGCTAGCGTACCTCCGGCTTCATCACGTGACCCACGCAGTAGCCAAGGGTCGGAGGTTCGAGCCCGCCCAGAGGAAGGTTTAGGCGCCCTGTCCCAGCCCCATCCCAGTCGATTCCCCCTCCCCTCTGACGCCATGTCACCTAAAACTGGGTGCCTCGGTAAATCCCAAGTAGAAAATAGGATAACGCGTGAGCTCTTTTCTTTCCAGGCTGTGCCCGCCGCTGCGTCTGAGGCGAAGGTGGAGGCTAAGCTTCCCGAGCGGGACATCTACGAATCCATGTGTCGGGGGGAGATCACTCTGCCGCAGAAGGTGGTGAAAAAGCTCAAGTGAGTGCTCCAGAAGGCTTACGCAGAGGGGTAAAAACGAGAGAACGACATGTAGACTGATTCTCTTGGTTCGGCACCCGATGCTTCCTTGGGAAACTGCCTTTCCACCAGCCGTGTTGAATTGTGTACTTGAACGGGTGCTTGAACATACCTGATAGCTAGAAAAGCGCTGCTAAAGCACGGAAAGTACCACTTTAAGTTTTAAGTCTGTTTGCGTCTGGCTGACTGTAGGACACATGGAAAGGTTGCACAGGTAACTACTTAGTACGTTTCAGAAAATCGTAGTCTCATATTCCACCTAAAACTAGAATGTTCAAGATTTTGAGATATAAAATGCTCTGTTGGCTTACTTGATACTTTACCGCGAACACCCTGCTGGAAAGCAGTCCGCGGGATTCGAATCCACACCTGCAGCTCAGGGTCTCGCTCTGTCCACCAGGTGTTACTACGCCCACAACGGGGCGCCGTTCCTGCTGCTGCAGCCGATCAAGGCCGAAGACCTATACCTGAAGCCGCACCTCGTCATGTACCACAACGTCATCTACGATACCGAGATCGAGGCAGTCAAACGGCTGGCATCTCCGAGGGTAAGGAGCAGGCGCTGAGGTCCGGGGTCAGGTGCCTGGTGCAGTTATGTCCACGGGTGCGGAGAGCGAGTCGCGACGTGTGTGTGAGTCCCGGACTGTTTGTGTTGGGATTTCAACCAGATGGCGTGGAACAGCTTTATTAGTGGGGTTGACAGTTTTGTTGTTGTTGTCGGAGGCAGCCTGAGGACTGTGCGTTCATCGCACAAATCATCACGCCAGCCATTCGTCTGATACACAACAAAGCCAGGGTCAGGGGGGCCGCGTACATCGAACCAGAGACGCTGGGTCGATGGGACCAGACGATAGGTCGGAAAGTACCACGTAAACTTTAAAGTCGTGTCTGAGTCTGGCTGACTGTAGGGATCACGAGAAAAATGTGACGCCGGTGCTTATTCAATCAATTTCTGAAACGTGGGTACTCGTCCTATTATTAAATACTGATAAGGACTCGGGTCGAAGCGTGTCCATCAGCTGTGTGGGTTCAAATGTAAATACCTGTAATAAATACGTAAAAATCACTGTAATGAATATCAGCGCGGTGTGTGGATAGGAAGACATTTTGATCCCATGGTTGCTTCTTCAAAGAGGGGATTTCGCAATATCAAAAATATTGGCAAATATTATTCACGTTTAGTCTTACGCGAGTTCCCAGATGCCTGCATTTGTCGACCGACAGTTCTACAAGAAGTAACGAAACGCGTCCGTGTGTCTTATTTTTAATATATTTAATATCCAATTTGCCAGTGTGTACCTGCACCTTTATCGATCCCATGGTGTTCATACTGATTGGTAGGTATTAGGCCGCGGTTGTTCTGCGAAAAATTTCAAGGGATGTTTCCTGCCGACACCGTTGTTGCCTCACATGCTCTGTTGTAACTGGATGCATGAACTGACGTGCAAAATACTTCATCAGGCTCAAAATTCGGAAGTAATGGAGAAAAAAAAATCATCGGGATCGGCGAGAAACAGTTTTTTTGTCCATACTTTTCCAAATTGACGTCTCATCAAGTTTGCAGCGTCCCGAATTGAAAGAGCTCGTCAAAATACATTACTAGGGACGAAACCTTGTGTGAAAAGTGTAATCGTTTGTAAGATATCTCTTTCAACAACTGACACTAAAACCTTCCAATCCGTGTGGAACCGGCCGTATATCTAAAAACGTTTCGCGATGCGTCGGCAGTTGGCGCGAGCCACCGTGCAGAACGCCCAGACGGGGAAGCTGGAGACGGCCAGCTACCGCATCAGCAAGTCGGCTTGGCTGAAGAACGGCGAGGACCGGCTGGTGGACCAGGTGGGCCGGCGGAAGAGGGTGAAGGGATTACTGCAACCTCAGCCTGTCGTTCTCTCACAGCTTTGTTCAACAGCAAGCGCATATCGCCGGATGTGACGTCACACCTCATGGGATATAACACGGGACACTTAAATTATTAACTGTCCAAATATTTTCTCTGAAAAGATGCCCAGACTCCAAGATCAAATGTCTATTTGTTGCCTTTGGGATAAACTTGATTGCCGTGTATTCTCACAAATTCGTAAGCACGCGGCGCTATTAGTAGCAGTTTGACACTGGCGCCAAAAGCCCTTGGTGTCCGCACCAGCCCCTTATAACATCTTGTCAGATCCAACTTGACCGTTGTTGATCCACAGTCCCCTGTATGACCTCCGATTGCCTCTCTGACGTCACACCGGTTTGTGACGTCACAGGTGAACCGGCGGGTGGCTCAGCTGACAGGGTTGAAAACCACCAAGGCTTGCATTATCATATAAATGCATACCCTTGCAAACAAAATTATTTGAAGGCTGTAGATCTTTTGAAAAGATGAACGTAAAATATGCCGCTTGCCGTTTAGATGGAGAATTATGTTTAATGGGTGAAAGAGGTGCACTTAGATTTGTCCTAGATTGCTGCCAAATTACGCCCAAACTTGGTATGTTCCAACTGATCCTCCAAAAACTTGGTAGATTATTCAAGATTTCAGTAGCAAAGTTCCTTGACGTCATCAGGGGAGGACTAGATTTAGTAGGAAACTTGGTTGTACTCGTATGTAAAGTAGGTACCCTGTGTATGACCTCCGATTGCCTCTCTGACGTCACACCGGTTTGTGACGTCACAGGTAAACCGGCGGGTGGCTCAGCTGACAGGGTTGAACCACCAAGGCTTGCATTATCATATAAATGCACGCCCTTGCAAAAAAAATATTTGAAGGCTGTGGATTTTTTGAAAAGATGAACGTAAAATATGCCGCTTGGCGTTTAGATGAAGAATTATGTTTAATGGGTGAGAGAGGTGCACTTAGATTTGTCCTAGATTGCTGCCAAATTACACCCAAACTTGGTATGTTCCAACTGATCCTCCAAAAACTTGGTAGATTATTCAAGATTTCAGTAGCAAAGTTCCGTGACGTCATCAGGGGAGGACTAGATTTAGTAGGAAACTTGGTTGTACCCGTATTTAAAGTAGGTACCCTGTGTATGACCTACGATTGCCTCTCGTACCCTGTGTATGACCTACGATTGCCTCTCTGACGTCACACCGGTTTGTGACGTCACAGGTGAACCGGCGGGTGGCTCAGCTGACTGGGCTGAACTTGGACACAGCGGAGGAACTGCAGGTGGTCAACTACGGCATCGGGGGCCACTACGAACCCCACTTCGACTTCGCAAGGGTGCGCCCGGTAATGTATCTTAGCGGGTGGCGGGCTCCGTGCGGCATGTTGTCTAACTTTTATAAGGTGTTCTGTGCATGTCACCTTTGCCCGCCTCTAAAGTCTCGTGTGGTATGTTTACAGCATTGTGCTGAATCTCAGGTTGCTGGGTGGAGAGCGACACCCGGTCAAACGGAGTTTTCCCGTTCTCATCTGTCTTTCTTGTGCTGAATGGTCCATTCACTTATCAAGTAGAGCCTTTTTCGCACAATTAAATAATGTTGGTGAATATGAACGCAACAATATGGTAAGAGGGAAATTTTAAAAGTAAATTTCTTTCTAAAATTGAATAAAATTTTTCATAACGGTTTCAATGTACTCTCACAATATCATAACTGCTGAATTTTCCACTCGCCAACTACATATTCCAAGACGAGTTTTACACTCAGCACCCTTCTGTAAAACCAATTTTGGGACACCGGTTCGCAGCGGGTTGGTTGCAGAGTGCGTTATGGAAAATGGATCGAGATTCAACTCGGATAATATACTAAGTTTCGCGGATAAATTCAGGTCAAACTGTGTGTACACGACGCCTATCAATCCTAACCCAATCCAGATCCGAAAAATACGACTGGTTGGACACAAAATCCGAACCCAGATTCGAAATTACCAAAGTTTTGTCGTGAAATCAATCGGGGAAGGGCTGGATTCAGTTGAATGTCCAATGGGATATCAAGTCTATGGCATACTCCTCTTCTTCCCAGACAGCCCCACAAAATCACCGGGGCGTGACAAAGCACAATCACCAGTCCCGCATGCCCCAAAGGCGCCCCACTATGTTGTGTACCGGAGATGCAGTTAGAGTATGGAGCCCGGGTCTGAGTCAAGTCTAGTTCGTTTTGCTGGCATGGGTATCTATCTGGCGGGGGTTTGAAGATGATTCGAAAGGCGCGTTTCCAGACATGCTATTGGTTTCAGCAAGGCTGTACGAGTCCAGTCCGTCGATTGAATAGTAATGTGGAGTAATGTCACCTTTGGCAGTCTCACCTAATGTAACGAACTGCAACACTCCAATAGCTCGATCTGATGATGATGATGATGATGATGGTGGTGGTGATGATGGTGGTGATGATGATTGCGAGTTATAAGGCACTGCAGCTGCAGAGGCTATATGTGCCCCAATAGCTCGATGCGGAAGTGACTCTTCCAATAATTGTTTGCATAAAAGAAGCGAGTACTTTGGCACTGAGAGATTAAAATTATATGAGTGGACTTAGGTGCATGTTTATGGTTAAAATGCTGTGACTGATCCCCCCCCCCCCCCCCCCCCCCCCCCCCCGCCCCCACATCATTTAATTTAAGGAAGACTGAAGTCCTTTTTTGGGCATTGGATGTGACGGTTTTGTTGTTAACTGAAAATCCGAACGTGAATTGAAACATTTCATCGGTTGCTGGTTGGTTTGTGGTCAATTTCTCTTGTCAATCCTGGTAGACCTCTTTTTTCTTCCCAACAAACGTGTTATTTCGCGGGATGTGTCCGGTGGCACTTAAATATTTTAAACGCCTGTTTTTGCATTGAGTCTAAGAAGCAATTGCTCCGACCGTTTTTGTTTGTCTCGTCTTTCATCTGATCATTGCTCAGAAGTGTTGTATTTTCTGTTTGCAGAAGGAGGAGGCACACGCTTTCGAAAGCCTAGGGACGGGCAATCGTATCGCCACCTTTATATTTTACGTGAGTTAATTGTTCGGCGATTTGAAGATGACCCATCTGTACACATTCCTTTATTGGTGATTTATGTCTGTCGAAGCAAGTGCAGGAATGCTTGTGGCAAAACCAGAAAATGGTTCAGTTAGTTCGAGGTTATCCAGTAACGTCTGAAAATTCTCCCACACTGAGCTGTGTAATGTATGTGTCTGAATTATGAGACAGAGTGGGCCACTGTGTTAAGTGATGGCTTTATCTGTTATAATTCCCAAGTTTTCCGATAAAATTAGAAGTGCAGAGGAGATCGTGCGTTAGATTTGGCATGCTCCGCCCGAAGAAAATTGTTACGTGAATAATTAAGCTGTATTTGCTATCTAGCGTTAAGCAGACTTTAGATAAGGATCTTAGCAAGAAAGTCGGCTCCTATGTCCACAGACCAGTGACACCCTGGCTCACACTAAATGCAGTTGAGCTCAGAGCCATCTGGAAGGCTGATAGAGAAATCACTGTTGTGAACATTTTTGTTGCGTTTTGGCATGGCTTCCTTCAAATATGCCCCGTGTGTTTGATTTGACAGCCGGTACAATTTTCAAGGAATTTTAAATTTCCTGGCGAAAAAGCGCAGGATGTGGCGCGGGATGGCAAAGGAACTTATCGGGTTCTGAGCTCCACTGTTAAGTCCTGAAACTTGTGATCACCTCCGTGGCTTACTGTAAGCTGACTGTAAACTGCCGAGTTGACTGCTGTCCAGCGCTGGAACCATCGGTGGAACTTCGGTAGAGAAATTGGCAGTTTGTGAACATTTTTGAGTTGCATTTCTGGCGTGGCTTCTACCTTTCAAATATGCCTCCGTAAATGTTTGATGTGGCAACCAGTGCAATTTTTTCGAGGAATTTAGTTTAAATTTTCCTTTGAGGCGAAGAGCAGCGCAGGGATGTGGCGCATGACGATGTTGAGGTGTGTGCTGAAATCTACATGAAACTTTTGGGCAGAACTCAGCCAAAAAACAACAACAACAACTGCAGCAACAGCAGGAACAGCCCCATAATCGCCTTGAAAACCCGAATCAACCTACCATCAAGAGGTTGCATTTCGTTGAAGTGGCTTAGTGGATAGCACACTTGTCTTCTAAGCCACTGGTCCCGGGTTCAAGTCCCGGCGGAGCCTCTGCATAAGTTGATTTGAACCCCAAAATCCCTTCCAACAGGGTGAGAGTTGGCGACGCCGTATGACTGCGGCAGTTTATGCGTCGTTAAACCCAAGCAATTATTAGGTTGCATTTCGTTCATTATGTCACCGATAGATGTCGTTGGGGAGAGCTTCGAGCTTCTCTTATTTTCCGGTAGATGTCGGACGTGGAGGCAGGTGGCGCCACTGTGTTCCCGGAGATCGCGGCCACTGTCTGGCCTCGTAAGGGCTCGGCCGCCTTCTGGTACAATCTGTTCAAGTCTGGCGAGGGAGACTACAACACCAGGCATGCCGCCTGTCCTGTTCTGGTCGGCAGCAAGTGGGGTGAGTTCCTGAAGTCTGAAGAAAGTTGTGCTAGCTCTCTGCTAGTTGTTTACTGATGTAGTTCTGCTAGTAGAGTTCGATAGTTCTACCAGCTGCTGAGTTCGGTGGTTTTACTAGCTGCTTAGTTATGTAGTTCTACCAGCTGCTGAGTTCGGTGGTTTTCCTAGCTGCTTAGTTATGTAGTTCCACTAGCTGCTGATTTCGGTAGTTTTGCTAGCAAGAGGTAATTCTGCTAGTTCTGTAATATTTTCTGGACCTGTGTAGTATTGTGTGCCATGATGAACATTGTAGTGTTTGTGTTCCGTTAGAATTATGTTTATCATACAGTAGCACTTAGCCATTGTTTGTCTCATCTTAGTTGAACATGCTATCGTGCCTAAGGTGATCAGTCACGCTGTTTTCACTCAATTTGAACCCTTAGACATAATGATGAAATTATCGTCATGCAAGGAATGGCTGTTATTTAACAATATAAGAAGCACCCACTGTGATTGGCGTGCAGGGTGGTCATTACAGCCTTTGTTTTACTGATCGCCAAAAAAACGGGATAATGACGAAAATATTGCCTCAGGGGGCATTCGAACGATCCGTTTACAATAAGCTCAATTGTGTCGGCTTTTCTGATTCAAATCATTGGGGTGCTAAGTTATTCTAAGTAAATCTTGGTCAAAGGTTGGGGAAACCGCTAAACACTTAATCTTGGTGCAGTGCAAAGCAACACCACTACCCTATAGAAGATGTGAAGCATTTGTAACATATTTTCAGCCCCCCCCGACCTTCTGCCGTATTTTTCAGTTTGAATCGATAAATTGTGACGTTCTTATTACATTAAGCGTTGCCTTTCACTGCCATGTTTTTACGTACAGAGGGTAAGGTGAGGGTGTGTCTTGATTTCCGCTCTAGTTACGATATTTATGTAAATTTTTTCCGACAGTCTCCAACAAATGGATTCACGAACGAGGACAAGAGCTGACTCGCCCCTGTGGTCTATCTCCCGACGAGTGATGACAGCGTCACCTATGAGCACTTCTAGTTATTCGGCTTGTCGATAGATGGCCATAATCACCAAACCAGCGCAAGCAATATTCGTCGCTAGGGTCGAATTTACGACCTTCCGCGAGGCTTAGTCCTGAATCTAAACTAAGCCGCTAATAGCTTGCTCGGACAAACACGTTTGTGTGCTTCCATAGGTAGCAGTGAATCATCCTATGATCATCAGTATGCTTGTAGAGTTCTGGCGGACTTTCGCGATCGTCATAGTGAGAAATTGCTTCTGTTCATGACAGATGTTGATGCGTTTTTATGTGGTGGACGTTAATTGATGAAATGTGAGGTGCTGGTGGAAGTTTTTACCTCGGGAACTGAACTGAGACGTGAGACACGCTATCAAGAGACATCCTCTGTTGACCTTCGGTCAGTATTGTATTTGTGCGCTATGGAAATTATCCAGAACCGTGTTTTCGAATGTTCTTGATGGTTTGAAGGGAGTTAATCTGCAATCAACGGGGACATAGAAACTATTTGCATTATTTCGACGTATTATGAATCCTAGTGGGTGAATTTGGATAAATTTATAGGCTTACCTTGGGCGCCATATGACATTTTAAGTAGATGCGCCCCGAAACTCCCAAGCAGGGTGATGGATTCTTGAATGTAATTGCTGCATGTTTTTTCCTCTTGCGAGTTACGATTTTGTTCTCAGGTTGGTTCAGCAACAATGGCTAGTTAAGGGGGCTTGGGTCACGTTTTTACGTGGAGTTCAAATTGGTCTCTTGCTTCGCTCTCTCTGTCGTGTATTTTGGGACTGAGAGAATTTAAGAATACGTTTGAATTCTCAGTGGATTTGTGATCAGTTGATTTTCCCACGACGGCATGATGTTTTAGTTGCTCCTTTTTATCTGGATCTTCATTAAATTCTAATAACGAGGCCGTTTCTGGGGTAGACATTACCATTTTTCTCCCAAATCTTAGCTATCAAAAGCAGTTGATGCGATCCGTGAATAGTATACGATGCTTCGAAACACTTATTCGAGTGCCGCGTTATGTTTCTCCACCGCCGAACCGTATTGAAGCAGCCCCGACCGTTCACGATCATTGCTGCGTGGAAGTTTTGTGATACTAGTCTCTAATCAGAACAGTGTTTTGTGCGTGTGTTTTTTAGGAAGGGCTCGAAGATGTCTCCCTGTGTGTCGCAGTGCGGACACCATTGCCAGTAGAAAGTTGCAAGCTGTCGAGGTCAGTTTTTGATGACTCCGAGATTCTATCTGGTAATTTGTTGTCGGTATGTTGGCAATTTCACGTGGCTAGAAACCGCTGTGTATTTCGAGGGTTTTGTTTGAAGACAAAACTGGAGAGTTGTAGTGTGGTTGGCAGGGATGGGTTTTGATGAACTACTGGTGCTACTGGACTCGGCTCAGTGATGACGCCAAATGTAAGCTCGAGCTTCCGCATTCTGCAATACACACATGTACACCGTGTTGTGTAGGATGTGTGTACACGGCTTCGAGAGCAAACACACACACACAACAGGGGCGGACGCTCGACCCGAGTTTTGGGGGCCAAACCCATGTTTGCCTCTCCTGGGGGGAGGGGGGAGCGAAGATTTTTTTTGCTCTACAGACCTAGTGTAAACACTTTTTCAGTGCTGGACAGACCTAGTATAAGCTAATTCTCCAAGTGCATGATCGCTCTGGGGGGGAGAGGGAGCGAATATTTTTTGCTCTACAGACCTAGTATAAACACCTTTTTCAAAAAAATTTCCGGCGTTTGGAGGAGTGGGGGGTAAAAGATAGTTTGCCACCCCCTCCATCGCTTGGGGGGCGGCATGGCCGGAATGCCCCCCTCCGCGTCCGCCAATGCACACAAGGTGTGTTTTTTGTCTGGCGGTAATTACTGTCTAATGGAGTGTCGGTAATCGCCTGCCTAGATTCATAAAGCTATTTGAAATATCTCCCCAAAGGATTTCGTAACGAATATTTACCACGAACCTTCTGCTTCTCAGAAAAATTGTAACTCCTCTTTCATTCGGAACGCTGCTTTACATTTACTACATTCAATGCCACTTGCGTATTGGTCGGTTTAATACCTATCCAGCAGTTTAATGCTGGATTAGCGATATATAGGGGGGGCACCCGCCACTCGACCTGGGGGACTGGGGGGTCTAAATATTCTGGCGGGAACATCTGCCTGAGTTGATAACGCCGTAGCACACGTGGTGGATCTGTTCCATGGTTTCAAACAATGCTGCATCAAAGCGAGACGGTGTAAAAGGTGTAAATTGATTTACACCTAAGTATATCCTCATAGAGAGCACAGCATTATGTATTAAATGTAGTTGTAGAAGCAGCTAAAGTTTCGCCGTGACTAAAGAGCGAGGGAGTCCAAAAACCGAATGACCCCAAAAACTTTGTTCGAACTTTTTATAAAGAGTGATACAAACTCGTGTAGCGGTGCCTACCCAATGACCGGGCTGGACCCGCCTATGCCGGGTTTGCCCTCCGGCGCCCCTCGGCGGCCGGACAGCGCCGCGCCAGTCAGTGTCTGTAACGCACGCCAGGGGGCAGGTATACGTGGGGTGCGAGCCTGGGGCTCGTACCTGGCGGGGCCGGCGGGGCTGCTGCTCTGAGTGTGCACACGAGTGAGATGGGTTTGTATGACCCAACAGCCAATTCGGTGTATTTTTGTACCTTTCCCACCCATGGAGGCTACCGGGCCTCATTGAAGGACGCGCTCGTCCAGGAGTTGCAGCTGTGGCTCCTTTACAGCGCCTGGATCCTCTGCAGAGCCTGACTCCTCTACAGCGCCTGTCTCCTCTACAGAGCCTGGCTCCTCTACATCGTCTGGCTCCTCTACAGCGCCTGGCTCCTCTACAGCGTCGGGCTCCTCTACAGCGCCTGTCTCCTCTACAGCGCCTGTCTCCTCTACAGAGCCTGTCTCCTCTACAGCGCCTGGCTCCTCTACAGCGCCTGTCTCCTCTACAGAGCCTGTCTCCTCTACAGAGCCTGTCTCCTCTACAGAGCCTGTCTCCTCTACAGAGCCTGTCTCCTCTACAGAGCCTGGCTCGCCCTTCCAGCTGCGTGGGCGGGGCCGGCCGAGGCAAGAGGAGGATGGAGAGGACTGGAACTGCGACATCCCTCTGCGCAAGAGCGCGACCAGAACAGCCCCGGCGATGCCTCGCCTCTTCACCGCGACGAGAACAGCGACGGCGCCGGCACCTCCAGTAACAGTGAGTTTAACTGAAAGGGCATGGTCAAGGTGGCCGCCTCACTTACAGAGCCCAGCCCTGCCGTAGTATTCACCTCAATCATTATCTCAAATCATATCTTGTTAAATCGGAATTGTTTTCAGCATTAACAGCCTCACTGGAGAGGGTCTGGCATTATCGCGTATTGAAGGTGGGGGGAGGGCCTGGTAGACCACCCCTCTTAGATATTCGGGAACTAAGAGGCGTAGAAACACGCCAGTTGAGGTGGATGGGGGCTATGGTGATCTACATGTTTAGTTTTAATTGACCTGGGTCACCTATCTTCAAGGTCAAACGAGGTCATAATGTCAAATCTTGGCCGTGCTGGGAGCCTGTTTGAAAGTGTTGTCTTTGTGCAGGAAAGGTCCGGAATATGCCAAAAGCGGACCAGGGTCATAGAGAAATATTCCTTAGAAAAATATTCCCAAAAGTTTTGGAGTGAAGGTCTTTCGAGGTTATTGACCTGTGGCGTCACAATACGGTATACTCCCTATAATATACAGTTTAACTAGCACTACAGCAATCATTGGGCGGGAAATGAGGAATGACCCGCACCCATGACCTTTGACCTTGACCTTTATGCCAGGTGGCATTGACATATCTGTTCCTATGGCGTTATGACGGCACCATGTGGTATGCAATGCAAGCGAACTGGTCCAAACGCGCGACTGTGGCGATCTCAAAATGTAGGTCTGACTTTGAATTATATAAGTCAAACGATTTCTTTCTAATTTTCATAGCTGTTTCACCTGTCGACTTGCCGTCAACTTCTCTTAAATATGCCCAATTATGGTTTTTCGGCTACGTACAGTTCCCTGGCCACCATGGAAAAATGGGTGGGAACCTCTGAGGTAGAGGTAGCCTCCAGTGCGCGTATTAATGATTCGTTTCGTTTCTGACAATTATCATGGAACACTGGAAGATCGAAAATTATCTAGGCAAAATTGAAGGGCGCCACGGCGGTAAGTGTACCGTACACACCAGGTGCGTGTGTTGTGGCTAATCACACCACCTTTGTAGTGATGTTGAACTCATTATTGTAAAAGTTTAATAAGTTCTCGCGCCTCCTCCCACATATCAGATGCGCGGGAGCGGGGCCCCGTATTGTCATCGGCACGTCGTGGTCGTCTTGGCAGTTTGTGATGGGTTCAAAGCAGATTCTACCTCAACTGACCTCAAAGAGATCAGTGCCAGATCATAGGAAGTCAGATCTATTTTTGAGATCGTCGTAACGCGAGGTCGCGCTTGCTCGCCTGCACTGAAGACCGAGTGGTGACGCAATAACGCCATATAATCGAGATTATATGTCAATGTCACCTCACCTAAATGATGAAGGTGAAAGGTCATATGCCAAGGCCATATAAGCATGTTCAAAGTCATTGACCAGTGGTTCGGTCAAATAGCGTCAGATTTCTCACTCATTATTTCTTATGTTATGCTGGAACTTCATAGTTTACTCTAGGCCACAGGTCACGCTCAAAATTATTTCGTCAAGGCTAAACCCTCATTTCCCGCCGAAAGGCTCTTATAGTGCCAGTGCTATTGCTAATTATTGGAAGTATGTCTTTGTTATGTCACAGGTCAGTAACCTTGAATGACCTTGTCCTTAAAATGTCGAAGGAAATTGTGTGAGACCTTCCATCTTTGACCCTAGTCCGTTTTTTGGTGTATTCCCGGCTCATCCCCATAATTAGGTGCGCCATTTTTCAAGAGGCATCCGGCAAGGCCTAGATAACCTTTACGACCTTGTTTGACCTTGCTCAATAACAATTGACTATGGCGTAGATCGCCATGACCCTTACAGACCCCTCATACGGGTATTATCGCCGCGAGAGGCGCCACCGTCGCCCAGCAGCTTCGATCTGAGGGGAGGAACCACCGCCGTGAGAGGCGCCACCGTCGTCCAGCGACTTCGTCTGGGGAGGACCCACCGCCGCGAGAGGCGCCACCGTCGCCCAGCGACTTCGTCTGAGGGAGGACCCACCAGGACGTGAGGGGCGCCACCGTCGCCCAGTGACTTCGTCTGAGGGAGGACCCACCGCCGCGAGAGGCGCCACCGTCGCCCAGCAGCTTCGTCTGGGGAGGACCCACCGCCGCGAGAGGCGCCACCGTCGCCCAGCGACTTCATCTGAGGGAGGATCCACTAGGACGTGAGAGGCGCCACCGTCGCCCAGCGACTTCGTCTGAGGGAGGACCCACCAGGACGGGAGAGGCGCCACTACCGTCGCCCAGCGACTTCGTCTGGGGGAGGACCCATCGCCGCGAGAGGCGCCACCGTCGCCCAGCGACTTCGTCTGGAGGGAGGACCCACTAGGACGTGAGGGGCGCCACCGTCGCCCAGTGACTTCGTCTGAGGGAGGACCCACCAGGACGTGAGAGGCGCCACCGTCGTCCAGCGACTTCGTCTGGGGGAGGACCCACCGCTGCGAGAGGCGCCACCGTCGCCCAGCGACTTCGTCTGAGGGAGGACCCACCAGGACGTGAGGGGCGCCACCGTCGTCCAGCGACTTCGTCTGGGGGAGGACCCACCGCTGCGAGAGGCGCCACCGTCGCCCAGCGACTTCGTCTGAGGGAGGACCCACCGCCGCGAGAGGCGCCACCGTCGCCCAGCGACTTCGTCTGATAGAGGACCCACTAGGACGTTAGAGGCGCCACCGTCGCCCAGCGACTTCGTCTGAGGGAGGACCCACCAGCCGCGAGAGGCGCCACCGTCGCCCAGCGACTTCGTCTGAGGAGGACCCACCAGGACGGGAGAGGCGCCACCGTCGCACGGTGACTTCGTCTGAGGGAGGACCCACCGCCGCGAGAGGCGCCACCGTCGCCCAGCAGCTTCGTCTGGGGGAGGACCCACCGCCGCGAGAGGCGCCACCGTCGCCCAGCGACTTCGTCTGATAGAGGACCCACTAGGACGTTAGAGGCGCCACCACCGTCGCCCAGCGACTTCGTCTGGGGAGGACCCACCGCCGCGAGAGGCGCCACCGTCGCCCAGCGACTTCGTCTGAGGGAGGACCCACCAGGACGTGAGGGGCGCCACCGTCGTCCAGCGACTTCGTCTGGGGAGGACCCACCGCTGCGAGAGGCGCCACCGTCGCCCAGCGACTTCGTCTGAGGGAGGACCCACCGCCGCGAGAGGCGCCACCGTCGCCCAGCGACTTCGTCTGATAGAGGACCCACTAGGACGTTAGAGGCGCCACCACCGTCGCCCAGCGACTTCGTCTGGGGAGGACCCACCGCCGCGAGAGGCGCCACCGTCGCCCAGCGACTTCATCTGAGGGAGGACCCACCAGGACGGGAGAGGCGCCACCACCGCCGCCCAGCAACTTCGTCTGGGGAGGACCCACCAGGACGTGAGGGCGCCACCGTCGCCCAGTGACTTCGTCTGAGGGAGGACCCACCGCCGCGAGAGGCGCCACCGTCGCCCAGCAGCTTCGTCTGAGGGAGGAACCACCGCCGTGAGAGGCGCCACCGTCGTCCAGCGACTTCGTCTGGGGAGGACCCACCGCCGCGAGAGGCACCACTGTCGCCCTGCGACTTTGTCTGAGGAGGACCCACCAGGGCGTGAGAGGCGCCACCGTCGCCCAGCGACTTCGTCTGAGGGAGGACCCACCGCCGCGAGGCGCCACCGTCGCCCAGCGACTTCATCTGAGGAGGACCCACCAGGACGGGAGAGGCGCCACCACCGTCGCCCAGCAACTTCGTCTGGGGGAGGACCCACTAGGACGGGAGAGGCGCCACCGTCGCCCAGCGACTTCGTCTGAGGGAGGACCCACCGGCGCGAGAGGCGCCACCGTCGCCCAGCGACTTCGTCTGAGGAGGACCTACCGCCGAGCGCCACCGTCACCCAGAATTTCGTCTGGGGAGGACCCACCGCTGCGAGAGGCGCCACCGTCGCCCAGCGACTTCATTTGAGGGAGGACCCACTAGGGCGTGAGAGGCGCCATCGGCGCCCAGCGACTTCGTCTGAGGAAGGACCCGTCAGCAGGTAAGTGGCGCATTTCACTTGCTGACGTGTCGCGTCGCCCACGAGACGAGTACGCATTGTCAGTCAGTTTGAGTATGTCTACCTCGTGTATACCGGGGCCAAGTGAAATTCTGTAACTGTCTATCCATGGCTAGTTCTTGGTCCCTTTCCTGATCTTCCGGTTCCCCGTCCCTTCCCATCCGACTGCCCATTTCATTTCGTGGAGATTTTGTCATGTTGCGTCGAGGTCGTTGGCGTCGACCCCCGCTTTGTTTTGATATCTTTAGATTACTTAATCTATCAGTATGTGATGTTTCTTTATCCTTTGGCGTTTCAAGGCCAGGCAGGAGTCAGGTGCCCCCTCGCTTTTCGTTTTTTTCACAGATTTTGTGCTTTTCGATACATACCTAGCGTAGTTTCTTATATCTTCGGATGATTCCGGGTACCCGCCCGCCCATACTTATTTCCACCAAAAGTATCGAGTGTAAACACGCTTTTGATTCGGTACCATGTATTCAAGCAAGCATGCACATGTTCAAAATAGGTGCTAAATCCAAATATTTGGATGATGATGTATAATGGCAGTCTCTGGCAACTTGCTTCTTCACTCGCTGGGTTTCCCCTAGTGTTGGACGTTCCAATCATTGGCTGGCTGTGCTGTAGCATGTTACTAAGGGGATAGTCACTCTCTCCATAAAAGGGTAAAATGGAGAGTGAATTCCATCTCCTAGATAAATGGGGAAAGGGGCCGAGTTCCATCCCCCTGGATGTGCAGCAGAATTCCTTATCAATCCTGTTCTCCATTGCATTTTTCTAGACGTCCATGGTTCGAATCTGGCCTGTGTATGCGCTGTTTATCATTGCATTTTTCTAGAGTCCCGTGGTTCAAATCTGACCTGGTGCTGATGGTTGCACAGTAGGACGTTTCAATCAATGGCGGGCGGCTTAGTTATGCGATGGCGTTACAACCACATCGGCCTTCTGACAGTACGGTAACTGTGAGACCAATCTTCTGTTTTTGTGGCCTGTTACGGATATGGGGATGGGTAAAACGCGAACCTGCGATGCAGCAGGTTCCCTGTTGGACTTTTCCAGGGTCTCATGCACCCCGTCCGAATCTGTGTTGCGTTTTTCGACCTCGTGTCTGAATCGTCTACTTTAATGCCACCTCTGGGAGGAGGTCGGGGTGGTGGTGGACAAACATCTCCGTCTCTCACACAGTAGGCCCTCGTTCGAATCTGACCGCTGTTTCTATTCTTTGGTGACCTCGTTTCACGCTAATCGCCTACTCAACTGTCTTAGTATGGAGGAGGTTGGGGTGGTGGATGGGTAGAGTGTTTGTTTGCGGATCGAGTGGTCCCCCGTTCGAATCTGACCCGCGTCTTTACTGTTTGGCGAACTCGTGTCACGCTGAATCGTCTACTTAACTGTCTTATTAGGGTGGAGGTCGGGGTGGCGGATGGGTAAGTTGCTTGTCTGTGGATCGAGTGGTCACTCGCTCGAATCTGACCTCCGTCTTCACTGTTTCAGGGCATTGTATCATACTGATCATGGTTCGCGTACCACAGAGGAGGAGTGGGGTTCGAATCCGGCTCGTTCCCGATGATTGAACAGTAGGACATTTCAATCATGCGGTGGTCTGCTCGTGTTGTTGAGTCTTAGCTTCCAATCCTAACTGTGGCCTGTCACATGATGGTGTACCTCCGAGGGGAAGCATCTAGTACTCTTGTGAGTTCTAGATGATTGTCCTCGGAGGTCACCACCATGTAACAGGACACTGTTGTGATTGGAAGCCAGGACTCAACAACACGAGCAGACCACCGCATGATTGAAAACGTCCTACTGTTCAATCATCGGCCGTTCGAACCCCACTCCTCCTCTGTGGTACGCGAACCATGATCAGTATGATACAATGCCCTGAAACAGTGAAGACGGAGGTCAGATTCGAGCGAGTGACCACTCGATCCACAGACAAGCAACCTACCCATCCGCCACCCCGACCTCCACCCTAATAAGACAGTTAAGTAGACGATTCAGCGTGACACGAGTTCGCCAAACAGTAAAGACGCGGGTCAGATTCGAACGGGGGACCACTCGATCCGCAAACAAACATTCTACCCATCCACCACCCTAACCTCCTCCATACTAAGACAGTTGAGTAGGCGATTAGCGTGAAACGAGGTCACCAAAGAATAGAAACAGCGGTCAGATTCGAACGAGGGCCTACTGTGTGAGAGACGGAGATGTTTGTCCACCACCACCCCGACCTCCTCCCAGAGGTGGCATTAAAGTAGACGATTCAGACACGAGGTCGAAAAACGCAGCACAGATTCGGACGGGGTGCATGAGACCCTGGAAAAGTCCAACAGGGAACCTGCTGCATCGCAGGTTCGCGTTTTACCCATCCCCACATCCGTAACAGGCCACAAAAACAGAAGATTGGTCTCACAGTTACCGTACTGTCAGAAGGCCGATGTGGTTGTAACGCCATCGCATAACTAAGCCGCCCGCCATTGATTGCAACGTCCTACTGTGCAACCATCAGCACCAGGTCAGATTTGAACCACGGGACTCTAGAAAAATGCAACGGTAAACAGCCCAGAAACGGGTCGGATTCGAACCACGGACCTCTAGCAAATATGCAATGATAAACAGCGCATACACAGGCCAGATTCGAACCATGGACGTCCAGAAAAAATGCAATGGAGAACAGTATTCCATCTCCCAGTCGGGGAGAAGAGCACTCTTCTCCATCAAGCGAGTGGGACGGGCTACCCTTTCGCAGATAGGAGAGAGTTTCCCCTCGGAGTCTCCCCTCTGCCTGTAGGACAGGAGGACTGGGGTGACCCTCTCTAAAGCTAGCCTCTGCTCGCAGACACCCCGGTGCAGACCTCCGCCTCCGGAGGTAGCGGCTACTCCGACATCTGGGTCAACAACGCTGCTGAGGCGGCGGCAGAACCTGCAGAAGACAGCAGAACAAGGCGGTGGAAGCTTCACGCCGTTCAAGGATGCACTGCATATTGACTGCGTTGTATTCAGTGGAAATGATTACAATACATTGGAAAAGCATCTCATGTTTTAAGAGCAGAATACAACTGAGAGTCGGACGGCAACTGTTCTAAAAGACAGGAACACACACCACCATCACCGACACCCCTATTCTTTACCTTGACGTGGCCGGAGCCGCGACTTCAGGGCGCTCCTTTCCGGCCACCCTCTGCGTATCAACCGCTCGGGATTACAGCGCCGCCATCGGAGAACGTCCGAACCAGAGGTTGTTCCACGAGTCGGCGGTGGTTGTAGGCAGCAGAGGCGGCGGAGCGCTGATCCGAGGCGGAGGTGGCGCCCTCAACGGCCACACGAGGTATTATCTGTGGGGGAAGGAAGTTAACACGCCCGAACACGAATATGCAATGTATTTATTTCACAAAAAAACTAGCCAACAAATTAGTTGGACTGAAATCGTGACATAGCACTAGGCCAAAGTGTATTTTAGGTAATACAGAAATGTCAGACGCACGTGACAAAAAGCATTCTGGGTGTTTTTGAGCCCGACAATCTACCATTAAGGTTAGAAAGGTTTGAAAACAACTTCTTAGCCCATAGAAAAATCGAAGATTCATTGAATTTTGATGTTCCCAGACAATTTTGGTCAACGACTTAGGACAGCGGCTCAAACTACATTAGTTTCGATTTTGCGAAACTTTGTGCAAAAAATACGAGCACCCAGACCTAAAACATTAATTTTAGATTCTTGTTTTGGATAGTGATTTTGTTCCTGTCAATTCTCCGACGTCCATTCCACAAACAAATGGAGTTGGAACAAAATGTCATCATACAGAAGGGAAAATATGTCGGATTCCCCGAATGCAAAATTTAATGGTGCCAAAATGTAAAAAAACAATATATTAATTCAACAATACTCAAAATGTATTGATCAGAAGTAACACCAGACGTCATGATGGTGACATCCAGATGGGAAATCATCCCCCTCTAAGCTACCCTGGGGACATTCCCTTCCCTCTCTGTGAGATAGAAACTGTGTCCCGCAGCTACACTTAAACACAATTCAATAATCCTGGTGTATATGAACTCATCAAAAGTATGGTAGCAAGGACACCATTACACATTTCTTCCTAAATTTTAACACGCGCGTTGATGGGGGGGGGGTACCCGCCCCTCTGGTTTTTTGGAGATATCATAAAACTAGCATATACTTGACCTACCTTTTCCCTGATCATTTTTACAAATTTTGTCAAAATTTTGCGGTTAGATCATCTCGGGTCAAGTCAGCAGTGCAGGTCAAGCTTGACCTGACCTAAAAATTTTAAAATAGCTTTAGTCAGAAAAGGACGAACTTATCCGATTTGAACTCGTATCAGATAATGGGCCCATCTAATTCTCTAAAATATGCTCCGGTATTTTTTATATCGATGACCTGAGGACAGGTACGAGCCATGATCTCTCCATTGGAAATACATGGGAAAATGATTTTAACTGAATAACTCAGCAACGGGTAGTGATAAAGCGTTTATTTTAACTTCATTAGATTGACCTAGTCTTTACGGTTCAAGTGATATGTATTTTTACCAAATTTAACCTTGATCTGACCTTAGGTCAGGAAAAATACCGTATTTGACCTGATTTGACCTAGTAATGCCATTTTATAATCATTCGATTCAGCTTGTTGCGAGGATTCCAATGGTCTACATTGTTAAGCTCTATCTTTACTTGTTCAGATGAAATAACCGAAAATCTTCATTTACATGCTATTCCTATAACGTCATGTAACCTTAAATGTGACCTGACAAAAAATGGCCCAAATATTTATGATAGAGACTTGGATGGGCTACTCAACGCAGTTTACCGTTTTTTTCGCTATCTGGCGTGGTCCTTGAGATCTTAAGCCCCCCCTCCGTCAAAGCGAAGGTGGCTCAGACCCCCGTCAATGTGCGTGCTAACTAAGGGTTTCATCGACAAATAGGGTTTTATTTTACTCAATAATTTAGATTGTGAATTTCCCACTTCCCGACTATATTTTCCAAACCAATTGTACACTCAGCCCCGAACCAGTTTTGTGACACTTCCGATCATGTTGGTAGGAGTGTAACCTTGACCTGGCCTTAGGGCAGGTCAAGTTTGCACCTAGTGGGGTCGTGCCATACATCATTCGATTCGTCATGAAGAGAGGAAACCAAATATACCTGACCACTTCCTTAGCCTTAAATGGATGTGGCACCTTCAGAATAGGATTATAACTGAGATAGCAATGCGATAGAGCGTGCTGAGAAACCATATGATCCATATTTCTTACTTACTAGGAAAACTTACCCTCTAGGAAAAAATGAAATTCACCCCTACCGACCCCGTCCTCCCGGGCGGTCACACGGCATGAGGTCATCTCTAGAAAGTGTTGTATTACGTACGCCCCTGCTGTAACCTCCAGCCAGCCTTCAGCTGGCCGGTGCCGCCTCAGGGCAATCTCAGCCTGGGCTCGGCCAGTGCCGACCCGTCCGTGCCGCTGTTAACATGTCTGCCCGTCTCGTCTCAAGTGTATCATAATATATCAGTGTCTTCAGAGAAACGATATTTCCAGTGACTACAGTGCACGTGAGCCTTCACAACATAACAGAAAGTAATATAATGTTCAAGCCCTGTTGCACGGACAAATTTTTTCCACGCTTGAACCTTTAGAACCTACGTGCTAAAGGTGGCAGTTATTGACCGGTGTAAATAAGTGTGACTTGCTTTACTGACTATTGAAACGCAAAATGTTGTAATATATAAAGAAAAATACATAAAAGAAATTGAATCTTTGAAGAAAATATTACCTGGATTCTCAGCACGGCATTACAAAAACGAGCAAACGTAATATTTTTCCGTCGGTATTTATTACGTTATTGGGGTCAATTTTGTGTGAAATAACCAACAATTACAAAGATTGTATCAAAACAGGTGCCAAACTCGAATTTGAAGATTGGTGATCCAGAATCTACGTATGAACCCAAGTAGATGGTCTCCTAAACATTTAACACGCTCATTGACGGGGGTCTGAGCCACCTTCGCTTTGACGGGGGCGGGTACCCGCCCCCTACGATCTCGAGAACCACGCTAGGAAAAAAACAGTTAACAGCGTTGGGTAGCCCATCCACTTTTCTGTCGATAATATTTTGACCATTTTTTTGTCAGGTCACATTTAAGGTTACCAGAGATCAAAACATGCCATCATGGGGATATCATGTAAATGAAGGTTTTCGTCATTTCATCTGAACAAGTGAAGATAGAGCAAAACGCTTTAAACCACATGAACTCTCGCAGTAAGCTGAAGCAAATGGTACATAATATGAATTTGCTAGGACAAATCAAGGATTTGACCTGACCTGAGGTCAGGTCAAGGTCAAATGAGGCAAAATGCATATCACTAGAACTGAAATGACAAGGCGAATCTAATGCTGTTAAAATCAACTCTATCGCTATCCATTACTAATTTATTCACTTAAAATAATTTTCCCATGTATTTCCAATGGAGAGGTCATAGCTCGTACCTGACCTTAGGTCATCGACTTAAAAATACCTGAAAATATTTTAGAGAACTCGGTGGGCCCACTATGCGATATCAGTTTCAATCGAATAAGTTCACCCTATACTGACTTATGCTATCTTAAACTTTGAGGTCAGGTCACTTGACCTGTACTGGTGACCTGACATGACCTAACCTAAAAATTTTAACAAAAAGTTGGGGAAAGGTTCAGGGTATGTCAAGTACCAGGGGCGCTACGCGCCGCCGTTTTTAGGCTATCTCCAAAAAATCCGAGGGGGACGGGTACCCGCCTCCCGTCAATGCGCGTGTTAATACACTATCTGACGAAGTGCACAGTGCAAAGGTCGCCATAAACATCTAAATTCTAAAAAGTAAAGGATGCCAGGATAAATTTAGTTCTCTTTCCACGGTGAGTTCGCATGCATTTTTGGCAAATTGGAGGTGATCTATGGGTTGCACAACTGACATATCAATATCAATATATCGATCGATATCAATCACTATGCATGATATATCAATGCATATCAATATGCATATCGAATTTCAGCCTAGTCGAGCTGCCACCAGTTTCTGCGATATTTTAAGTGGCGCGCGCGTGCGCAAGTGACGCAGGAGCCTAAATGCAATCGATTATATATTGTTCTTATTCAGCACGAATATATGCCTTCTCATTACGGTCGTCGGTCGCATACAGTTTCTGGATCACATCGGCTATATAGGCGGAGTGAAATATGCTCACCCCTTTCCTGTGTATATAGGTCAGGGATTGACTTGACACTCATCACTTAGTCACAGAATTGGTGTTCCTTGAAGATCAAATTTGTACCTGTTCAGAAGAGCTGGAAATAAGCTGTACCGTAAAATGTGACAAAACATTGGTGATTTGACATGACCTTTCTTTTGCACGTGCTATCAGTTTCGTCAACGCCCCGCGCAGTGCACTTGTGTCCATTCAATAATTGCATTGAGCAGGGTCTAAGGTGGTGAAGATCCCGCCAAGACATGGCCTATGCTTTTTATAGATATCAGCTTTTGCATTAGAGTAACGGTCACGCTAATACGCCGGTCGGATCTTGTCGCTCAGATGAGGAAATTTACCTACAAGTAGGGAGACCTCGCAGGCGCCACGCTCCTGCTCGGTAATGACCCTTTTGTCTCTTTCTGAAAGTTGTGATAACTTCCCATGCTAGACACCCCCATGCAGCACGTATCTAACCCCAAGCTAGCTAAGTTGGAGGCGACATACTTACCAGGGGACCTGGTGCAGTGACTTCAGTGCAGATCCGAGTCTCTGTGATGATGATGATGATGATGATCCAAGTCCCTGTCGTCCTCCTCCACCAACCAGCTTCAGTGTCTGACCCAGCGATGCTGCTAAAGCTGCTGAAGCGGCGACAACACCTGCACAGGAGGGAGTCATGGCCGTCATCATTGCCGGTGCTTTAGGGTGTGCATAACACAGAACGCCGAGAAAGTAAAAGCTACAACATGCGTCAGGATAGAGAAGACCAGGGCATAAGTGTCGCCACCGGCAATAAAGTGGGAGGGGCCAGCCAAACTTCAACCTGATGCTGACAGAAAACTTTCAACGTCAGGACCAAAAACTGTTCGAATTTGGGCTCTTTGTTGCCTCGCGCAGCGGCTGGATATAAGAATGTCCGGTTTTCTCTCATTTTGACTGAGATCAGGAAATTTTTGGCCAAAAAGTGGGGGGGGCCAGGCCCCCTGCCCCCCTTTTCCGACGCGTATGGACCAGGGGTCTGACACCCATCACTGCTGATACATATTCACAGATTCAGGCAAACTGAAACGAAATCGGAAAACGAGTGTAAAAAGTCAAATTTGACGGGCGTTTTATTCTGGAGTGGAAAGTTTCTTGCCAGCAGCAGGTTTAAACCCTTTCCAATGAGAAGTTCAGAATCGATGATGAACTTTTCCCCAAAAATATGCGACCATATCTGCTTTTGAATAGACAAGCCACCCCAGAAGTATACACTATTCGAGCCTGTTGAAGAGGCATTTGACAGGTTAATGATAAATGTACACACTGAAAAACTGGGTATTAAATATATTAAAACAAATGAAACATACGGATGTGTTTCGATTCTTCCTTCAGCGTATGATCATACGCTGAGGAAGAATATGTATGATCATATGCTGAGGAAGAATCGAAACGCGTCCACATGTGTGATTTGATTTAATATATTTAATATCCAATTTGTCAGTGTGTACCTTTATTATTCGAACTTTGTCAGAAACAGACTGATACGCTCGGCTGACCCACCAAGGCAATGAATTGGGCATGTACGGTCGCTGATGTCATATCCTTGGACTGAGGCCAGTGAATTTCCGAAAAGAGCCTCTTGAATCAATAATAATTTTCATCAAAATACTAGCATTGGGAGAATTTAGGGAAAATTCAGAACGAGTAAAGCTATCTTCGCGGTTTTTGAAAAATACCCACATTGCAAACTAGCGCTTAAAATTTCGCTGTGATGGCTCTTTGTTCTAATGCCTGGCCGCGACTTGGTTATCGAATGAAAAGGAATATTATTATCTTCTCCTTTCGAATTTCGGGCATTGTAACTGTCCCAGAGTTTTACAAATGACAAAACTACCTTGTGCTTAAAATACATTTTTAAAAGATCCCAAACGTCATGCGGCAAAACATAAAAGAATGAGCCCTGGATGCTTGCTAAGAGGTATACACCAATGCATAATAAAGAAGTTCAAATTCCAAAACAACTGCGCCAAAAAGGGATTTTCCTTATAACACTTGGAATCTACGCATGACACTGTATCAGAAACGATAAACACCAGGTAGGTCGTCCCCATAACTTTTTATACAGCTGCTGAAGCAGTGCCCAGGTTTAGCCCTCACCTCGCCATAGTTGGAGCCGCGATGTTGAAGCGTACCATTCCAGCCATCTTCTGCGTATCAAACGCTCGCGACTGAAGCGCCACCTCTGACATCTTCCGACTGAGGTGGCTAGTCTAGCTCTGCGCAGCGGCCGCGTCATCTGCCGAGCCTCTCCTGCCAGGAGTCTGCCAGGATCAGACCAGAGAACCAACCAGCGCTCTCCCGAGTCTGCGACGACGGCCGAGTCTCCACAGTCATGCTCTGTAGCAGCAGCCTTCTGCTGCTGTAGATGAGTGATTCAGACCGGCAGGGAGCCGGGACGCGGTGTGACAATCCACTGCTCGGTCTGGAGGTCTTCAGAAGATATCACAGAGTAGCCGGAGCTGAGGGTGACCCACATGTTGGCGATGGTGGCGGCACGGTGGTTGCAGGTCACAGAAGCGTCGCGGGCGACTAGAGGTGGTCCGGGGCGGAGGCGGGGGCTGAACGGCCACAGAAAACACTGGAGCGGCCTGAGATACTCATGTTTCGCGCCGACAGCTCTGTAAAGGAAAAGGGTATGTTAGAAACTCAAGGAGAATATACCATCCTCTTTCGACACATATATACAGTCTTCAACCTTCAAAACCGAAACAATGATACGAGAGTTCCGGGGAGTAGCAAGGATTTCGCCCAGGGAGGGGCGACGCCCCGAAAAGGGCCCCTGCGACAGCGCCAAAAAGGCCCTGATAGGTAAAAAGGGCCCTGATTGTTACAGAATAGAGCGCTGAAGAGGGCTTAAAAGGGCCCTTTCTGGTATAAAATGCAAAATTTGGCCACAGAGCATAGTGCGGGCGAGCCGCGCCTTGCGCGGCTCGTGTCCTCAGGGGACCCTTCGGGCCCTCAGGGAGGGGCGGCGTCCCTGCCGCCCCCCTTGGCTACGCCCTTGCGAGAGTTCACCCAGGAGGAGGGAGCTGCCAGCACAAAGCTCGCAGCTACCCCAACCTGTCGGATCGACATTGGTGATATATGACGATATTGGAGATATATGACGATATCGGGTATATATGACGATGTCGGTGATATATGACGATATTGGAGATATATGACGATATCGGGGATATATGACGATACCGGGGATATATGACGATACCAGTGATATATGACGATATTGGAGATATGACGATATTGGGATATTTGACGACATCGAGGCTATATGACGGTATCGGGGATATATGACGATATCGGGATATATGACGATATTGGACATGTATGGTGATATCGGGGATATATGACGATATCGGGGATATGTGACGATATTGGGGACATACGCCGATATCGGAGATATATGAAGATATCTGTGATATATGACGATATTGGAGATATGACGATATTGGGATATTTGACGATATCGAGGCTATATGACGGTATCGGGGATATATGACGATATCAGGTATATATGACGATATTGGATATATATGACGATATCGGGATATATGACGATATCGGAGATACATGATGATATCGGGGATATTGGAGATATATGACGATATGGGGGATATATGACGAAATCGGAATGGGATGTCCAGACACCCTAAAAAATTATCAGATCCATAGGTGCAGCATCTTCAATAGTAGACACCGAGGCTGCATGGCCGAATTGCGGTCCGTATCGGACTGCCAATCCAGTCCATAAGGGCTATTTCCTCAGCACTATAGCGTGATCTGTAATAAAGTTGGGGTGAAATAGTACTTTAAGTAGTCAATGACTTCATTATCATCCCGAGCGACTGTCCCATCCGGATCGTATTTGCCTCATGGAAACTAAGTCACAGTTAGGGACACATTTCTATACATTATTTGAGTCTGGACTATTTACTGTAAATCAGTTCCGAAGTGAAGTTATTTTTTATACACCAGAAAATCCAGACGGTTAAGCTAAATATTCGATGTTTCGTCAGTATTATCAGTTAGATCGAAAGTTCGTTGTGCTAGTTGTACCAACTCTCTCATCTACAGAATTTCGGATGTTTTCTTTAGTAATGATAATATGGATGCAAAAACAATCCTAAGACCATAGTTTATTTGGCTACAAATTTTCGAGGCATGAATGAAAAAAATTGTGTTGCCTTTTGACTCTCATAAAAGCAAGTATATGGTTACTACGAGAGGTATTATGGTCTCGGATCTCGTGCATCCAATCCACTATGTGATGCAAGCCTGCAATAGAACAGGACGACTTATAAAAAATCTTGTTATTTTTGTATTAAAAATTGAACAGGAGCACAAATATTTTTAATGTAACTTTAAGGTATTTATTAAGCAGTTAGAAAAACAAATAATTCAATAAAGAAGAATATAGCTATTTCTTATTAAATTTTTTGAAATCATCAACATTTATCAAACATTTTTTCATGCTCTGGAGCTACCACTGATAAAGCAGAAATATATAAAATACATGGTATGATGTAAACTGATTTACCGAAAACTCTCACAAAATTGTTTTGCAAAACATATAAGTGACTTAGTTTCCATACCACACTGCTAGACACGCAAACTTCAGGCTGTCTCACCCGGGTCATAACTACGGAGCGTCAGTCGATATTCGCATGACGTGATCCGGCACTGTTCTCCCTCTTTTCAGCTGGCGTAGATCCCCATTCTCACTCTTGTGCACGCTCTGAGCAGCAGCCCCGCCGGCCCCGCTAGGTACGAGCCCCAGGCTCGCACCCCACGTATACCTGCCCCCTGGCGTGCGGTACAGACACTGACTGGCCCAGCTCCGCCCGGCCGCCGAGGGGCGCCGGAGGGCAAACCCGGCATAGGCGGGTCCAGTCCGACCGGCGGGCATACCCAGCAGAGGCGGGTCCAGCCCGTATCCTTGGGGGAGCAAACGTGTCAATTTGCCCCCCCCCACCAAAGCAAGTGGATTTTGCAGGTAAATGTTCAAACTAAAATCAGTCCTTCATCCTGCGAAATTCAAACAATAGTGGTCCAATCCCAGTCAGGCTCCACTAAACATCCAATACCTATAAAATTTGGGCTTACCCCTCGCCCCGGTGAAGGCGTTTGAACACCCCTCCCTCGGGTTTTTCCGGCGGGATGAAAAAACAGTTGGGCTAAAAAAACCTAAAAGATGACTGGTGCCGATCTCTTGTATACCAGCCAATCCCCATGTTTATTTTACGTTATTTAATTTTTATTTCCCCATTAACATCTTTTCTTTTCATTTTTTATAACGTTCATTGCACCATGTACTGTCTCGCCACTTCAGCTGTGTCGCCACTGCTGGGTCGAACCCGAAAATGCCTTCATCTCCCGCGCTTCGGCCCTTCTGTGCCGGGGCATGTTTCTTAGGCCCGTTTCACCTGGCCCTGCTGTTTCGTGCAGCGCCATCTTTGTGGTCATTTTTGTCATCGTGTTTTTTTGCCTCTTTATGACGTTTTGTGCTTTTTTAATCCCTGTTCTTGTGTTTACCCATCGTGTTTGAATATATATATATATATATATATATATATATATATATATGTGTATATATATGGATCCAACATCTAGCTGTGTCTGCTCCACCATCGCCATAGCCGGTGAAGGGCAAGATACCTTTACTTAAAGGTACGTTCAAGAGGGATTCCTCCACGCCCGAGTGACGTCACACGGGCATGATTGAATTCCTTCACCTTTGGGCCGTGTGTCAAACTGCTGCTAATGACAGTGCCCGCTTACGAATTTGTGAGTATACACGGTAATCGATTGTATCCCAAATGCAATAAATAAACATTTGATCTTCGATTCTGGGCCTCTTTATGCAAACATTTGAATATTTAATCATTTAAATTTCCCATGTTATATACTACGAGGTGTGACGCCACATCCAGTGATCTGTGCCTGCTGTTGGAGGGGGCTGGGTGAAGGGGGCGAGGAAATGTGAAAAGTAGGGGAATCTCCCTACTTTTCAAGTCACCCTACTTTTCACAGACCCTACTTTTCATTCAGCACATGCCTCTCACCCTTGTATCTCCCTATTCTTAACTATGAGCATGACATTATCGGCAGAACAGAATGCGGAAGGATTTATGAGTTATATCCACCGGAAATTTTACATTTGGCCCATTTATCAGTGTTTTTTCAATGGTGACCTTTCCCTAACATTTTATTGCAGTTTTTTTTAAATATTTTTTTCAGCGTATATTTAAAAACTGGCAGCAGCACTCAAAAGAGAACATATAATTAATCCAAAATATTCAGAACAAAAGTAGGAACGGTGGGAATCTTTTCCTAACCATCAAAGATCTAGCGGAATACATCACAGGTACGCACCGCCGTTGGCGCACCCCGCGCGCTGCAGAGGGCACGCACCCCTGTCCTTATACCCCAAGTGTGAGCCAAGATCGAGGCATTGGATCACTGTTTCCACGAGGGTTTATGTTCTCACCCATTGCATCATGAGGATTTTGAAGACTGGCTGTATCCTTATATATAACTACAATGTATTTGCTCCATTATCACTTTAAGTTAACCATTAACCGTTAACCGTTAACCATTAAACATTAACCATTAACCGTTATCACTTTAACCCGCGCCCCACCGGGGGTCCGGCGCCACCTTCGCCCCACCGGGGGCCATCGATGGCCCCCCTCTAACTCCGAAAATATGGGCGTTAGCGCAAATCTGCAAAGTGCAATAGAAAGCTTGCGTGAATTCAGTAAAAAATTACTTCGCATGTTTTAGTGCTCAGGTCAATGGTTTGACCTCCAGAGATCAAATTAGGTCAAGATCGGCTATTTTCACTCAAATATGCAATGATTAAGCAAACTGGGCATAACTCTTATGTCATTAGAGCTATTGAGGCCTGGTAAAGTACATTTGATAGCAAATTGCCAGTACTTTTTCAGCTATGTGGAACGTAAAGACCTCCTGCCAGTGGTTTGACCTCCAGAGGTCACCTCGTGACTTAATATGACCTGAGGTCACAAAAGGTCACAAAGTGACCTTGCCGTATATCAAATGAAAGCCAGTGACAAGAAAAACACGATGGTGTTTGTTTCATCGCTCTAGCTCAATTAGGTCACAAGTTATTGTCAAAATACTGTTTTTGATCTCTGGTAACCTTGGATGACCTTGGAAAAGTCAAAGGGCAAATATGACCCCTGGGATCCGTGAAAGGGTGTCCAAAAACGTACGTTGTTCTGAGCAGTCTGAGTATTTGCAATCATTTTTGTGGCTTTTATATCATGAAATAGCTTTTCCCCATGCTTTTCCAATGGGAGAGGTCGCCTCGTGACCTGACCTCAGGGCACGAAATCGAAAAATCCCGGATATACACCTTGTAGACCCTGGAGGGGTCATGAAGTGTAGGAAGTTTCAAATCGATCGACTTTGAAATATAGCTCTTACAGAGCTCTAAAGGTGAAGTGAGGTGACCTTAGTTGACATAGTCTGGTGACCTGACCTTGGGTAACCCGGGGTAAAAAATTTCAGGAATGATGGGAAAATGATGCAGTGAGAGGTAGAGCCCTCAACCGCGGTGCTGCGCCTCGTCGTTTTTCTGCTATCCCGGAAAAACCTTAGGGGGGCCATCGATGGCCCCCCGGTGGGGCGAGGGTTAATCCAAAATATTCAGATCAAAAGTAGGAACGGTGGGTATCCGTTCCCAACCATGAAAGATCCAGCGGAATATATTCCAGTTACGCACCGCCGTTGGCGCACCCCGCGCGCTGCAGAGGGCACGCTCCCCTGTCCTTATACCCCAAGTGTGAGCCAAGATCGAGGCATTGGATCACTGTTTCCACGAGGGTTTCTGTTCTCACCCATTGCATCATGAGGATTTTGAAGACGGGCTGTATCCTTATATATAACTACAATGTATTTGCTCCATATTGCATCCAGTGTAAAAGGCCGTTAAGTGTCTTATCTAATTGGAGGCTATTAAGCGTATTATATAATGGCTGATGGAGACTCGGACTGAGCGTGATCTAATCAGCAGGCTGAGTGTCGCCCTATTTACTTTGTCGACGCCCTGGCCACTGTGGTCCCCAGGCGTTAGTTAAGGTTCGAGACACGCTCCGAGGTTTCGTTTGAAACTGCATCTCATCACAGTCCTCTAATGTCTCATTCAAGTACATGTAAGAGCAAGGGTATGTACATACATTCGGTGTCAAAAGAAAGCTGTTTCCACTATTTTCATCAGCACAAAATTTATAAATTTCACCTGTCAACAGAGGACGAAGACGGACACATAGATTGTCTTCCCGTCCCCTGCTGGCTACACCACAGACCTACCCGGTGCTCACTCTTTTCTTTCCTATATCATGCATCTCATCCACGCCTGTGTGCATACCCTTGTAAATATCCGTGTGTCCAAAATACACGTATATGGCTTCAAACTAGCCTTTTTAAAGGCAATTTTTTGTACTTGGTCAGAAAGGGATTGCGATTTGCTTTTAAGCAGTGCCGCTCCCATGGAGGTCTCTAAAAATAAATTTACTATTTTGTATTCGTGGTTACAGGCCCACACCACTGAAGATTCTCATTATATGCACAAATAATAAAAATTGATGGGGTTTAACGACGCACAAACTGCCAGGTTCATACGGCGTCGCCAACTCTCACCCTGTTGGAAGGGATTTTGGGGATCAGATCGACTTATTCAGAGGCTCCGCCGGGACTTGAACCCGGACCGGTCGCTTAGAAGACAAGGGTGCTATCCACCAAGCCACCTCATCCCTTTATATGCACAAATTTGTGGGTTATTAGTCATTTGCACAATTTATCGTTTGTCAATATTTCGTTTATCAATTTATAGGTTAATGGTTTATTTCTGTGGCTGTCGGTAGTTGTAGCGTTTTTGTCTGTTCTCCGCTTCTCTGCAACTTTTGAGCTATAGAAAGAGCTACCGCTACTTTGATAGCTTTTAGGAAGTAGCAGAATAAAACAATGGGCCGCTCGGATCTGTTTGGTTTTGTAAGGGGACACGAATTACGCTCATGTGTGAAAACAAATTGAACTGTTCTGTCACTTTTTCAATTTTCACCGTATACACGGAATCTGGTAGTATCGGTGTCAGCCCAAGAAACCTCGGCACAGTTCCCTGGGGAGTTGAGACCGCCAGGCTTGTGCACTGATACCGAGTAATGCCTAAGGCGTGGCGTTGTGTACTGTCCACCAGGCCGCGTTGCTTAGCAACCGACGTGTGCGCGGATTGTGTAGCGTGCGGACACGGCTCACGTTTACATGTCTGTTAAAGCGGGGATCTGTCGCGCGGGTGACTCGTCAAAGAGAATTGCGAGGCGGAATGGAGTTGTCCCGCCGAGGGAGCGCCCCGCGCAGTGGTGGATACAGGGGGGCAGTGTTTTTAAAGCCCCCGCCGAAATGCCAGAGTGGCTAACGTTAATATATAGCCGCAGGCGGTTCCGAGGGAATTGCGGAGAGGCTCGAGCCTGCTAGCCCTTCCCTCCCCCCTGAAATTAAGTCCTAAGTCCATCACCTGCCCCATATATCACAGGCTGCAGCCGACCGAGGCAGAGAAGCGTTAGAAGTATGGCGACTTATTTATTTTTACCACAGTGCATGACGGCTCAGCCATCGATTAGTCCGCGGACGTCGCTGTGGTCGTCCAAGATGTGATGACACTATTGGGAGGCCTTCGTTAACACCCGTCACATTGGGGGCCTCCCGGGGCCTCCAAGCTCCTTCGTCCCAGCGGTGAGGTGGTTTTAAACACTCCCTGGCTCTCGGCTCCTTTGTGGTATAGCGAAAAAACAGGAAGGCTGGTGGATGGTTTATAATAGATAATGAAGAATTTGTATCAGTCACTTTGGTACTGGTTAATGTTGAGGCCATGTCATTTCAAAGAATGTGACATGTTAGAGAAGGGTTTCGTGACTCTAGCGTCGGACTGGTTTGAGTTAAAGTACATTTTTAAAGCGTCATTCGCTTCCTCTAGTTAACGGCGAGTCGTATGATGTTCGATATAAGCATACTAGGTCAAAACACAAATGGCCTAACGTTAGAACAAGTCAAGTTCGCCATCTAATCTCAAATAGTCAATATATATGTCAATCGACTTTCAAGGATAATCTGAGAGTAATGGTATATGGTATAGCATTGATGTATCAAAATGAAGGCTTCACCATCCTTTCCTGCGAAGTTATTAACCGAAGTCTGAAAGCCAGTTTCAGTAGTCCCAGATGACCTCTCAGAGGTCACAGGTCCAAACTTAAAACATGACCCTGGATAGTGGCCTAAGATATATAATTTGGAAAATAAGAACGTATTTTAAGGTTTATATATAGAAAAAGAACAGTTTTACGGTCAATTCCCGTTTTCCTCTATTAGGACCCTAGGTCATCGTTATAAAAATTGTTACCAAAACTTGTGACTTTTGGTGGGCCCATTACGTGATATGAATATCAGATCAATAGATTAAACCTGCTTTCGTTGGTGACACTTGAAACACTTTTGGAGGTGAGGTTACTTCATCTGACCTGGTTACCTGAGATAAGATCCAAACTCGAAACTTTCAGGAAGGTTGCAGAACCGAAAAAGAATAAGGTGTACCAAGTACAAGTACGGCGGGGCTTTGCGCATCCGTTTTTTGTGTGCCGCCGGGTAATCCCAAGAGGGTTGTTCAAACATCTCCACTGGGGCGAGGGTCAATACCAGATGTGCGAACCGAGCTAGGATACAGCGTGTCGCAGGGTGCTTCTTTCGATCATTATGCGGGCCCCGCTTTCTCCGAAAATTACGTTTGCCTTAGGTTAGAGATGCATATCGTTACTATTGCGCCCTCGTCGCAAGCGCGCCGCCCATTCTGCGCAAAAATAGGGAATTAGGGCATCCCGATCCTCAGTATACCTACCCTTTCATTAGGGCAAGAGTTCACGTCATATGACAAGGAGCAAGCCGACTCTCGAGAAACCCTTCTAGCAGGGAGAGTTGGCAACGCCGTATGACCCTGGCAGTTGGTGCGTCGATAAGCCCCAAACATTGTTATTATTTTTATGCCATATGCCAGTTGTGAGTATTTTTTGAAGCCCTACGACTGCCCCCCTGCCCTCCCACCTGGATCCGCCTCTGGTGCGAATACAGTTTTCCTGCTGAACATGGGCGGAAAACGCGAGTGGACGTGGGGACGCGTTTCCCCTACTCGCGAATCAGGGGGACGTCCCCTCAAACTTTTTGCATTTTCCGTTACATGCGTGAATCTACTTAAATGTAGATTTGTCGCCCCGGTAGCTCAGTTAGTAGAGAGTTGGACTTCAGCCCGCTCAGAAAACTGTGCAGTGATTGTGCACCGGCGAAACTTCCGATACCGGCGGTCCCCTGGGACGCTTTGGCGCTCAATATTTACCCAACATAGGGTGGCTATCAAATGACTGCTGACAGGGTTACCTGAGTAGGGGCGCCCGCCCCCGTGCTTTGTGGGACGTTCAACTGTGACTTCCAAATAAACCCATCGCTGCGGAAGTTGCCCGTTCTGATGGCGGGGTCGGAGTTTCCGTGAAAACTCCATGGATGACTTTAGCGAAGCTGGGATCCCAAAAGCCGCACCTGCAATAATTGGGACAAAATACAAATTATCAAAAATGTAATGGTGAAGCGCATCGCCGTAAGTGTTTCATATGCAGTCAAAATTATCCGAACTTGCCTCCCACTCCCCCACGGTCATTGCCAGCCCAGGGTCCATCCCCCAGTAAAAACAACCCCGTGGCGACGCCGATGCTAAGAAGAAGGAGCACATAGCTGGATAATCGAGGCCTGCGAGCAAAACGCACCGTCCGTATTATCGAATGAGCCTCGGATAGAAAGCTCCCATGAATCCCAGCACTGTCGGAAGATTGGACTGTATCGACCAGAGAATGCAAGAAGACTAGTGTCTTGAGATGGTTTTTATTTCCATTCTTGTTGATTTAGTTGTGTTTCGCGTTGGGATAGGGCTTGGACGTAAAATCACAGATTGATCTTCCTTTTTTCGGGGGAAACTTTGGACATGGACCGTTTTCCTGCGGAGCTTCCATCACCACGAAGCCTCCCACCATTTTAACTCCGAACTACCCTGTCCCTCCCTTCGGCGGTTCCCGCTGCAAGCGGACGACGAGCTCGACGTCAAATAATAGCGTAACTTTAACCGGATCATCCTTGCAACCAAACCAAGCTTACCTCTCGCTTGAATACGCTAACTTCCTCCTCGAGCCCGACGGCTCCATTAAAACTTCGCTGGTGGGCGATGTCCCGGCTAAAGGCGGGAATTAAAGTCGGTAACATATTGTTAACGACATGAGCGGATGCATGGGGATGGAGGTAAGCCGGGCACTCGACCAACTTTCGTTTAGAGCTCGGCGCCCCCTAAAAGGTCAATGAAACCCCCCCTGAAATGCTGCATCTCCATACTTGCCCCGAGGATGCAAGTATCGTCGCCCAGGTGATGGGATTTGTCGCCCACCGGATACATGTTTCCGCCCAAAAGTGGCGCCCCCCGACCATGTGTACCCCTCCCCCGGATCGGCATGCCTGGATCCGCCTATGTCTAAAACCTTCCCTGCTTTGTGATGTTCGGCACCAAAGCATTTTAGCATGTTTTGAATAGAAGTTTGTGCCGCTCTACACTGAAAGTCTCGGAGGTGTTGATACCGGCAGAGGCAGCGTTTCAGCGTCGCTCGAGCGTGCTTAGAAACTCTCTGCCTGGGCGCATCGACGCCACTCGGCAAATACGAGTTAGACGAACGCCCGTACGATAAACATATCGTCGTCAGATCTCCGCGACGCAAACTGGAAATACGAGGCCTTTGTTGGAAGAATGGCAAACATCAACAGCTCCAAACACAGCGCCGCCTGATTAAAAATAATAACGAAGTTCAGTAAGCGTTCACCAGAGACTTACACGGAGGATTGGCAGGAATTTTACGCATGGTTTCAGAAGGTTTTCGGCAACTGAGGGGCACAAGAACACAATTGCTCTCAAGACTGGTCTGTTCTTAATGTTTGTTACGAGTTTCTTCAGCCTGCGTTGTGAAATTTCTCCCTGCGTTATAGTCGGACTCTGGTTTTTCGTCGATGATGGGTGTAGGCTAATATAAAATGGGTGGGGGGGGCGGCACCATCTCCTAAACACGCATTTTCTAAAAGCTGCCTTTGTTCAGCTAACGTGTTCATATAAGCTGTCATTCCTTCAGAAAGAGGAAAATACGGGTACATGTCTGACCCAAAGCTCCAGCCTAGCACTCCCTTTTGAGAAAACTGGCTAGATCAATCTGCCCCAAAAACGAAAATTAGGAACTTTAAGACTAGAAATGGAATGCCTCCTCACCACCGAGACAATACCTTATGATCAATCATATCTGTGAACAGAATCGTCCACTACCAAACCAATGTCCAGATTTCCGGAATCGCTGGGTTTGTCTCCTCTAGAGCCAGATTACGTATTCCTTGCCGCACCGGCTCCAAAAGTCATCCGCTAGGTATGGTGTATGGGGCCATATTTCTTCGCATATGCATCTGTTTGCATGCATTGGCGGATACAGGGGCCATTCCAGCCATGAACTCCCAAAACGGAAAAGGGCGGGCAAAACTAGCTTTTGATCCCTACTAGAGGGATATCAAAACACAGATAGGTGCAAATCTTGCGTGCGTCAAAAATGTGACGGGGTCGTTATCTCCATTTTATTGTTCAAGTATTACTTTACAAAAAAGGCTTTAGAAATAATTATTCAGGCGTACGTCTTTCCCCACATATCATACACAATCTCTATCTGTTTTGGGTGTAGCAGCCTATATGTCACTACAAAAAACCCAACAAGTTTTAATCTTCGCAGCCCTTAGTCGTCTCTGGCCTAAGAAAGCGTGACGATACTACTCCTTCCTATCCTGAACTCCCTAAGATGATCCAATATTAAGTCGCTGGTAGCTTAGATGGACGGCAGTAACATGTTTACAACCTTGAGGGCTGATAGGTCTCCCGAATATACTAAAAATGTATGTGCCCGTCGCATCGAGGTGCCCACCCGAGAAGAGCGTGCCTCGTCAATAGGTGAGCTCCAGCTGCCGGCCCTTCGTCTCACCGCATCACAAAGGTCGTTCGCTTACCAAAGGGTAAAGGTTAGGAATGAGTTGCCACCTGCCGCCGTAAACGCCCCATCATTGGCTAGCTTTAGGAAGGTGAGTCACGAGCAGCCAGTCATTACCTTCTGCATACCGAGGGCCTGTTCGATCTGTCAGCACAGTTTTGTCAGCAGGCCCTCTAACCTCTCCTCCAGAAAAGAAACATCAGCGCCGGCACATTCGTCTCTAGTTTGTTCTAAGCAAACGCAACTGAAACCTTTACCATTCAAAAATAGTACGCTGCCACTGCCGTGCTGTTACTGTTTTCCCAGCGGCACAACAGCAGGCCGTCAGCCCGTAAAACCTCTAGGACTAATCCCCGGGGAGAGGCTACAGTCCTGTGACGTAGGCGCAACGCGGCCCGCTGATTGGTGCTGACAAAACTGTGCTGACAGATCGAACGGGGCCCGAGTGTCTTGGTTTCTTGCCTGTGCAATGGATGGGGTGCTGTGCCGTATGGTGACATTTGGATGGAATCGGATGCACGACAACAATTACATAATTGTACCTACAGGTTACACTAGTTCGGGGAGGTAATCAAACCAACGCTTCCATGTATTCACTCCCACCTCCTCCCCTGAGAGCGATGGTGCACTTGGAGAGCTAATTTATACTAGCTCTGCCAAGCCGTGAAATCGCCGGTCCCACCTCCCCACCCTGCCCAGGAGGAGAGGCTGATATGATTTAACCCCCCCCCCCATCGGATCTGTGCCCACCCCTGTAAAGAGCCAAGTGCCTTATGCTTCCAAAATGAATGGCGTGATCCGGATCTTAAACTCTTCATCTGTCGATTTAATATCATTTTCTGGTGCACTATTTGAAAGAGTTATGCCCATCGAATTTGCATCTTCCTCCTTTGCTCTCCATTCCCTCTGCTCGGTATTTTTAAGCTTTCTTTGAAGGCCTCATTCGGTGGGTGACTATGACGCTTGAAAGGAACACAAACAATTTGGATACATATTTCGAAAACATGGAAATGTGTTTCGTAATATTCACCATTATATGTTACAAGTTGTACACGTGCTCTTTGAGCATCACTCAAATTTCATTCTTAACCTGCACGCCTTTTATCATCGCGTTCATATATTCATCATATGCACTAATAAAGTCCGCGAAGCGCTTCTCGTGGTTTAAAATGAATATGCAAATTGTTATGGTGTGCCTTTCAATTAACATTTCCCAGAATAAATATTCACGTCTAGATCACCCGTGCCACGAACACGGTTGTGTTCTGCCAATATAGCTGTGTAAATGTCACGGGCTATTTCAGTAATGCCGTGTCGGCCCGACCTGGCCTTTGTTTGCATCTCTGTTACATTCAGCGCTGAATTTGCATCTCTGTGACATCCGGCGCTGGCGACTGCCTGAGGCACTGTCTGCTCCATCCAGCCGGGGGACACAGGTCGCATGTTTTAGAACGCCCGAGGGCTTTATCTATCGCCAGCCCTGTATGTTTAAGATTGTGGATTCTGAGGTGGAGCGAAAGTGTCCCAATGGAGACGATTCTTGAGACATGCAATGATGTTGTATGTATCGCGGACCATAGTCCGTAGTAAAAGGAATTTGAGACCTTAATAATTATATTTGAAATGAAGTAGGCATACAATCAGCATATCGGAAAATGAGAATTAACGACAAGTTAGATTTAAGTTAGGGCGCAACGTGACGCCGTCGGCACAAGCTCTTTTTTAGAATTTGATGCTCACTTGATACATTTTACCGCCCAGAAGTGGCGCCCCGTGCCATGTGTCCCTTTCCAAACCCATCGGAAATCCTGGATTCGCCTGTGGACTTTTCCCGGGTAGAAATGTCTCCTGCTTCACTCTTCTCGCAAGTGATAAGCCACCTGTGGTGGCCTGTTCTTAATGCACGTCAAACAAGGAATCCTTCCCAGCAGAATAAAGCGAGGCATGTGTGGCAGTGACGACGAAGTTTTCAAACTCCAAGCTGTGTTATTAGAAGACTCGCGCACGAGGAAAGCTATATTACATTTCTTTAAAACTGTTGCGGCAAGGTAAACTACCACCACCGTAAACTGAAGTCGCTCACGGTTATTTCTAATTTCGCGGTGCCAAATGTGCCTGTCCAAGCTCGTGTGTCAAAGCTATAGCACCCGGCCCCCGGTCACAAACTGCCATGTTGTGACGTCATCGGGGTTCCAGATAATTCCTCTAGCTATCTTCATCATTGAAAACTTTATCAAGTTTGGAAGCGTGATGCTAGCACCCAAAGCGCAATATGCACCTTTTGAGCACTAGTCTGCAATCTTTGTTTTTAGTTTTTTCCCTAATCACTCATAACTGGCCGAGTTATGAATCATTAGCACGTGCACTCGAGTCCCCCACCAATTTTCCACGGTGGCCGGAGAACCGCTCGTAGCCCGAAAACGATACTTAGTCAAATTTGAAAGAATTCAACGATGATTCGATTGGTGAAAGATATTTGAAAAACGGTCGACATGTTTCACTTATAGGCTATCAAAGTCAGACCTACATTTTAAGATAGCCACAATTGCACAGTCGGGGCAGTTCGCTTGCAATCGACCGAGTCGTGAAGTCATTACGCCATATAAATGGAATTATATGACTGGGTAACCTCGTATGAAGGCCAACGTCAAAGGTCAACTTTCAAGGACATACCAGCACTTTCAAGGTCCTTGACTCTAGTGGTTTCGGTCAAATGGTATTACCCAGTCTGACATATATTATGCTATGACGTCATAGTGAAAGTAACTCAAAGGTCAAGATCAAAGATCATAGGTTAAAGTCAATCCTCATTTCTCGCCCAGCGGTTGCTATAGTGCTAGTTACAATGTACATTATAAGGATTGTACCATATTGTGACGTCATAGGTCAATGACCTTGAATGGCTTTGACCCCCAATTTTTTTAGAAAAGTTCTTTGTGGCCTTCCTCTATGACCCTGGTCAGCCTTTAGGATATTCCTGACTTTTTCCCCGCAAAATTACGACATTTCCCAATAGATCCCCAAGCACAGCCAATATTTGGCCTTTATGACCTCATTTTAAATTGCGTTTTTCTAAGCCACTTAGTTTCTGAGATCTCAGGGGAGGCCTTCCAACCCCCCATCCCCTCCAGTGCGCGTTAGTGCTAGACCCCTCTCCAGTGGCGGTGTTAAACATTTCATTCCCCTTAGGAAATGCAATGCAAGGCAGAACAGGGGGTTTTAAATTATACAACTGAACCCTTGCACGTACTCGGGTTTTCGCCACCTCCGCCCGTACAGAGGAGGGGTTGCTGCGACCCCCTCGCGATTGGCCCCTGATTGACGTAGAGCTACGCCGTAAAGACCAGCGTGTTAGTCGTCACGAGTACTAGCGATTGATATCAATTTCTATGACCTTAGGCCGTAAGGTCATCTTCCAGGTCAGGTCAATGACGTGATTTTCACCCTGTTGCGGCCCATTTTGCCATTTTGACTGCTATTTACCGGAATTTCGGCAACAAATCACATTTGTATGGTCATTAGATTGAGAAACTGACAGTCTCGCGTTGATGCATGTGCTATACATCTATGTGACCCATCTAGGTAATGCAGGAGGTGAGGTCAAATGTCAAAGGTCACTGACTGGTAAAACTAGAAATTGCCTAATATGTCTAACTTTCATTTCAGAGGGGTAATTTTGGACGCTCAATTCAAATTTAGCATTTTAAACAACGTCAAATGCTTCTTTCATAAATATTCCGGGTCATCAGGTCAACTTCCAGGTCAGGTCAATGACCTGGTTGACCTCAATGAGAAGAGAAAAAGGTCAAGTCCATATTGCAAGCAAGTCAACTACTTCAGTGTCCACATAATTTAAATGGATTATTCACAAGCCATTCTGCATCATTTACGCAAATTTAGTGCCCGTCAAAGCACGTAGTTTCTGAGATCTCACTGATCTCAGGGGAGGCCTTCCAACCCCCGATCCCCTCCAGTGCGCGTTAGTGCTAGACTCCTCTCCAGTTAAACATTTTATTCCCCTTAGGAAATGCAATGCAAGTCAGAACAGGGGTTTTACATTATACAACTTAAGTTTTTTTTGGGTATAGGCAGAGGAAAATTGTGCTCACTTCAAAACCCTGATACCTTATAAGAAGAATATTGCAGCTACTGCCGCAGGCCATTCAACTATAGTGCAAGCAGTATTAATCCTTGCCCCGGTGGCGGGTACGAGCCCTCGTCGCCCTGGTGGGGATAAGAAAGACCCCCACGATCTAAAAAAACTATGAGAGCTAAAAGAAAACGCAAAACGGCAATCGAAAGCTCTTCAAAAATGATATTGAAGATACTTGGTCATTTTTCTCGTCAGGCCAATATTAAGGTCAGCAGAGGTCAAAATAGGTCAAAATCGCTAATATGAGAGGTTCTAAGAAACCCTCATATATCTCAGGAACTAAAATACATAAATTTTTTTGAACACCATTCGAAAACTCTTGAGCTGCTCCTTCATTGCAGTGGCAAAGATTTTCGGTTTTTGGGTCAGGTCAAAGCCTAGGGAGCAGCAGGCCACTGAAAATTGTGAATGTTTTTGGAATGTCCATAGCCACCCATGCATAAGGGCGTTTGCTTTTTTCGCTAATAACTTCCAAACCAAGCAAGACACAGCCATAGTTCATGCACCATTGAAATTCTCTCGTCAATAGAAATTGAATGACAAATGATATTACTATGCCAGGCCCAATTTAAAATTTGACCTGACCCAGGTCAACGGTTTAACCCAACTTAACCTGGTATAGTCATAATGTATATCATTTGACTTGCAGTGACCATACAAACACTTAATTGACAAAATAAAAGTTATATCTTTGTTTATTCAAAATGTATAGAGCAAGATAACGAAACATGTTTATTTGATTTAAGGTGACGTTTCAAAGGTCATAGGCCAAATGTTTTTTGCATCAACTTCAGAAATGGGCTAAGCAAGTCGTAACCGATGTTTGAAGTTGATTCCATCCATACTTACTGGGAACAGCCCATTTCGTAATTTTCTCAATGCATTTGCAATGGGGAGACTATGCTCTGTACACGACCTTAGGTCACCAATATAAGAAATCCCGGAACATATGTTGTAGCTCCTGATGGGCCCAGTATGTGGTATGAGTTTCAACTTTATCAAGTAGCCCTCCTTTTAGTTATGCAGTCCTAAGCATTTTTTAGGTGAGGTCACCTCACCTGACCTGGTGACCTGACCTGATATGACCTTGAGCTAAAAACATTCATGGAAGATGTAAGAATGATGAAGGAAGAGCTAGGCTAAGTTTGTTGGCGCTGCGCGCTGACGTTTTTTGGTCAATTCGGAAAAAACCCGAGGGGATAAAAAAGACCTCCACCCGGGCGAAGGCTAACGGTGGTGTTTTGTTTCTAGTGAATGATGAATGGCGGAATAGCTAAAAATATAATGTGAATATAGATACAAGCTGTATTGAAACAACATGTTTTTTATTTTTTGTTCACTCTTGGTATTAAACAAGTTAAAGTATAAATATTTTCCATTATTTTCCCTCTTGAGAAACTTTCTAAATACCTATTTGACTTCCCTTGGGTGCATGCTCTCTCTCTCTCTCTCTCTCTCTCTCTCTCTCTCTCTCTCTCTCCCAGACAACTCCTTGCTCTTGTTTACATGTTATCCATATCCGCCTGTTTGCACTTCGTCCAGATGTCCTCCAAATACCACGTCATTGATTGCCCCTCTCTCTCTTTCCATCTCCATCCATCGCACTATTACCTTTTTCCCTCTGCAGCGGTGCGGCTTAATTACATCGCGGACTCCCAGCGACGATTTTTCTTCTTCTCCCCTGGACGTGTTGGCAGTCCTTCTTGCTTTTCTCCCCACCGCGTCGACCGGCATTCGGTCGATCTGCTTTTGCTTTGCGCTGAATCCCGGCGTCAATCAACAGGTGAGTGCTAGGGCTGCACTGAACACCGGGCGTGCCCCCGAGCGTCACCGCGGGCTGGTCGTCGCTGTCGACGATGGCCCGGGGGCAGTTGTCTCCGTCGTCGTCGTCGGTGGAGGGTCTGTGACGGAGTCGCGTCCGTGTCTAGGTCCGGTGCCAAGTTTGAGGAGTCAGATGTGTTCTGAGATTGTATTTGTGTTAGCTAGAATTTAATGTTGATAAACTAGATTTAATTTTCTGTGGGGAAGTATCCAAAACTGTGAACATTTTTGTCAATCTTGGATTTTAGCTAGAACGGGTTGTTTTTGGAATGGAAGGTACTCTCCGGTCACTGAGGCTCTGAACTTTTCTGAGGTAAGTTTGTTACACCAAATGTGTCGCATAGGATCGAATTGGCCACCTTTCTCAAGATACGAGCTTCTTGGACAGCGAGGAGAGCATTCGCGTGGACAGAAAGCTGACGAGAGCTTCCGTGAGGAAATGAGTGACTGTGTTGGGCGTGTCGCATAGCAGTGCAAAATCATAAACATTTTCTTATCCCTCACATATTTCAAAAACATGTATGCAGGCAGCAGGGGGTTGTATTCAGGGGCGTAGCAAGGATTTCGCCAAAGGGGGGGGTGGCGCCCCGAAAAGGGCCCCTGCAACAGCGCCAAAAGGGCCCTGATGGGTAAAAAGGACCCTGCTTGTTACAGAATCATGTCCCCAGGGGGACCTTCGGGCCCTCAGGAGGGAGGGGTGGCTGTCCCTGCCGTCCCCCTTGGCTACGCCCCTGGTTGCGTTTGGTTAAAAACAACTTCATACCATGACGAGCAGCGCGGTTCACCGTTGAGGAGGGTGCGGCGTCGTTGAATGTTCAGCGCCCGGAGAGGAAGTTCACTCATTTTTGTTGAGTATTCTTCTGTGTTTTCGTTGCCAGTCTGTCTCAATGTAGGCATTTAAAGGCAAAGTTAATAGAGCTTAGGCTTAAGCTTGCACATAAGGAGCTTTCTACTTCTTGAAGTACAAAAAAATTGTTCAGCAGGTATGGTGTTCTCGCCACTGCAGCAGGCAAACGGACAGATGCTTACAATAGGGATTACTTCTAGTTGACTCATACAGGGTGTTTCAGAAAGAATGATATTTTTGAATCGATCATAATGCGGATATAAGTAGGGTTTCGCAGTATGATTTAGATATCAATCGAAGGAGAATTTTAGGACATTTACGATGATTTGCATTTTGATAGCTGTTTTGATATTTTTACTAGTTCAAAGTAGTCTTAAAATGAGTTGAAAAATACTGTCTATTTTGCCTTCGTAGAAAATGTTCGTAGAAATCACGCGCGTATCATGTGACAAGTATCACGCCAATGACACTGCAAACATTACATCGTCACTGCGATACATCATAGTTGCACACGCACATCACCGCTGGAAATTAATGCTACAAACACACCACTCAAGGTTGGGAAAGCTCGGGTCCAAGCAAGCAATCCCCAATTGGTCCATGTCCCTTGTTCTGCGCTGAACACTGAGGTCTTTTGCGCTGTGTCCGCCGCATCCAGTCATTCATATGGACGGTAAGCCAATGAGCCATATGGAGCTTGAGCCAAAAACTTCAAACTTGTAATATTACGGAAACTTGTGCCTTTGGTGTGAATGCTCACGGGCTATTTTCTTGTGTTAACCCGCGCCCCACCGGGGGTCCGGCGCCACCTTCGCCCCACCGGTGGGGGCCATCGATGGCCCCCCTCTAACTCCGAAAATATGGGCGTTAGCGCAAATCTGCGAAGTGCAATAGAAAGCTCGCGTGAATTCAGGAAGAAATTACTTTGCATGTTTTAGTGCTCAGGTCAATGGTTTGACCTCCAGAGGTCAAATTAGGTCAAGATCGGCTATTTTCACTCAAATATGCAATGATTAAGTTAACTGGGCATAACTCTTATGTCATTAGAGCTATTGAGGCCTGGTAAAGTACATTTGATAGCAAATTGCCAGTACTTTTTCCGCCATGTGGAACGTAAAGACCTCCCGCCAGTGGTTTGACCGCCAGAGGTCACCTCGTGACCTAATATGACCTGAGGTCACGAAAGGTCAAAAAGTGACCTTGCCGTATATCAAATGAAAGCCAGCGACAAGACAAACACCATGGTGTTTGTTTCACCGCTCTAGCTCAATTAGGTCAAAAGTTATTGTCAAAATACTGTTTTTGACCTCTGGTGACCTTGGATGACCTTGGAAAAGTCAAAGGGCAAATATGACCCCTGGGATCCGTGAAAGGGTGTCCAAAAACACTGTTCTGAGCAGTCTGAGTATTTGCAATCATTTTTGTGGCTTTTATATCATGAAATAGCTTTTCCCCATGCTTTTCCAATGGGAGAGGTCGCCTCGTGACCTGACCTCAGGGCACGAAATCGAAAAATCCCGGATATACACCTTGTAGACCCTGGAGGGGTCATAAAGTGTAGGAAGTTTCAAATCGATCGACTTTGAAATGTAGCTCTTACAGAGCTCTAAAGGTGAAGTGAGGTGACCTTGGTTGACCTCGTCTGGTGACCTGACCTTGGGTGACCCGGGGTAAAAAATTTCAGGGATGATGGGAAAATGATGCAGTGAGAGGTAGAGCTCTCAACCGCGGTGCTGCACCTCGTCGTTTTTCTGCTATCCCGGAAAAACCTTAGGGGGCCATCGATGGCCCCCCGGTGGGGCGAGGGTTAAAGCCTTTTAGAGTGCTGCCAGTTCCGTTTTCTCAGATATAAGTGGGCATATATTATGTTTCTTGCTTCATTTTTCCGAGTACCTACATTTAAGACGGGGGAAAATATTTTATGCAAACGAAACATGTTTATAGAAAAATGTCTTACAATTTACCATTAGAATGAGTGTTTTGTGGACGGATTTGATTTTTTTAGTCCTTTACTGAAAATTAAAAAAATATCATTCTTTTTTGAAACACCCTGTAGTTACAACTCAGGGAAGATTTAATATGGGGGGAGGGGTGTGGAGAGTTTGGGGACTAGCCCTGCTTCCAAGGCTGGTCACGCTAACTGTGCAAAAGACCTTCCTGAAGCCGACTTAAAAAAATATTGGAGTATCGAAATAGGCGGAGAGCCAGGAGCGTCCTCGCTCCTTTTTATTAAAAGGTTCCGATATCAGCGAAACTGGGAAGATACCGGGACAACTTTGCAACAAACCAGTCAGAAAAGCAACAATGAAACCGAACACAAACAGTCAGTGTTTTGGTCCTAGAAGGGACAGATTCCTGCCAACAACAGGCTGGCTGAGGATTGATTGGCCTCTCCGCTTTTTCCGCCGGCGACGTTTCTGCAAAAATGCTTCTGAATCAGGTATGAGTTGACAAGATGTGTAATGTCCTACCCCATCGAATCCTGGAGATAAAATGGATTTAAAACACTGAGATTATATATTCAGGCACTTCCCGTTATCAGAATCAGCATTGTACAATAGCTAAAATTGTGAATTCTTGGCCACAATGTAGCCAGACCTCTAATTTTCAAAGTATTGTGTTTTGCTGATTCGAATTAAAGGCTGTGCCAGAATGTGTAATTAATATGTATGTGTTAAATATGTGTGTATGTGTATGTCCATATGTGTATTAAATCCATTTTGCAACCGGGATTCGAGGAGACAGGCCATTAAACATCTTGTCGACTTATAACTGTGCTCCTCACCCCAGGACTCCGAAATGAATCAGCTATGTGCAGATTAAGGCCGAGTGAGAGAAATCCGTAAGGAGACGCATAGTGTGAACGGAGAAAAGAGAAATAATAGTTTTTTTTAGAAGATGGGTCGGTTCGGGTGCCGAACTTAAGGGGGAGGGGGTCGAGCCCCCCTACCTGTGAAGATGGGGGTGGGTGACTGTTCCCTCAAGTTCCACGTCATTGCCAGGATCAAACGGAGTGTCAGATGTCATATGAATATTTTGCACGCTAATGATGTGAGTGTTGAGCGCGACAGGGTGCAAGTGGTATTAAGTGGGGATATGAAATGCAATTATGTAGAATAGCGGACAGAAATAGCGCCTGCATTCCCGACCATTTACAGGCGAGCGCACTAAGAATCAGTGAACCCTGAGCCGCGTGCAGAGCTTCTGACTCCTGGGTTCCCGGTTCGAATCTTACCAGGTCCAGAATGTGAAGCCTCAAGCGAGTAGACGGTTGAAAAATGGCACTTACCTATCTTGTTCTGGTGAAAACTGGAATCTACTCATCCCGAAAATAGCCTTCCATTGTTAATGGGAAGGGATTGGTCAACACAGTGTTTTACGAATAGTTTGAAATTAAAAAAAAATTGAAAAAGTACGAGAGATTTGAAATTCAAAACACATATCGAAGACATGTAATACAATCTGTAGAAACATCTGCGTAATAGTCAAAGTCAAACATATACTTAATACAGATGTTCATGTTATAGAACGTCCTTGTGCTCCCACATATCAATTATAATGCATCCATTTGGGCTGATAATGACAGGAAGAACATCACCGAACTATTCAACTTGCAAAAACGAATTATACGAATCATTGAAGGGGTTCATCATAGAGCACCCAGTCCCATCTTGTTTAAAAGCTTAAACATCTCAAAAATCGAAGATACAGTTAAAAACAGCAATTAATCGTCCTGCACAATTTCTTGACTGGAAACCTACCATAAATCTACAGTCAGTGTTTTGAACTTCATGAGCGTAATAGAAATACTAGACAAATTCGACACTTTAACAACCACCGGTCGAAACACTTTACAGAACGTACTCTTCCTCTATTTCTTGTCCAAAAATATGGAATGAAATCATTGCAGTCGACATTCCCAATCTATCAGATATCCCCATGTGAAAGAAATGTTTCAAGCAAGTAGTTAATAAGCTTTTCCTGGAGGGCTACTAGAATAGAACCAAAGAGACTTTTGACCTACAGAAATTGTATAAAGAAATGAGTAGCGAATAAGAAGAAACACCTCAATGTCTCTGATTGGGTCATCTGGTATAGTCACTGTGTCACACGGGTAAAAGGGATGGGTTCAGTTATTTTTTATATTTTTCATGTTATCTTAGGTTATCTTGGTCTTTGTTTTGCTTGCTCGTTCTTCTTTCTTAACGAGTGATTATCCTATAGGTATCTGGCGTTTAATAACCTACTTAATTAGGGGAATCGAAGCGATTAAGTTAAAGGGATAGGTAACTAAGCAAGGCAGATCATATCAAGATTCATAGGGTTGGCAGTATTGACAAGGATCTGCTTCCCTTACGTTCCTCGCTCTGTCATGTCCTAACCCACCTCACTCTTGCCTTGGCGACCACCCTAACCTTGGATTCCCATTCCATCTCGGAGAGCGGTACCAGGCACCTGACAGGCGATGGAGTCGCCTGTACGGGTCGTACCAACGGTGACAAACGGCAGTGTCGGAGGCACTCACACCGGTTTTTCAAATTAAAAACATGTTGCACGTCGTCAATGTCCGACTTATGCGCTTTTGCTTGAGTTTTTATAAACTCCCCCAGGCGTTAGCATTTTTTAGGATTCTTCCCAAGTGGGAAGATTTTAGAGGGAATGTATAGTGTGTATTAAACCAGCGAACGCTTTTATTGACAATAACCGAGCGGACGCTTCTGCTTCAAGATGAAAAGTAAATATTGGCTCAAAATCTTTTGGATGCTGCAGTGCTGTTGTCTAACATAATCATGACGGTAGTGCACATTATATCAAGCCACCTTAAATGGATGCCTTTCAACAAATGTGCCTGCAATACTTAAGGGAAAACAAGCAGGATATTCATGAGAGAATAGGGGATTCAATTAGTCTTTTTGGACTTTCTGAATAAGCTAATATCTCGGTTTGATCAGCATCAGTTATGAACATCAACTATCAACATCTCATCAAAAATACATACCATTTTCTCAAAGCTCAAGTGCATTCCGGCAGCGAACATTTCGTTTGGGGTGCAGGTGTAATGGTCTGGCTTGACAGTCTGATACATTGAATGAAAATTATACAGCTTCCTGGTGTTGCTGATCTCGGGTCATGTCCACGATTACTCGCAAAGTTATAACCTCACCAAAAGCGGTAGTACGGCCGGGCCGGGCGGAGTCGTAATTCGTATGTTATTTGTTTTCATAGAAGTTAGAGGGAGACGCCTCGGATGCGAACACTTCGCGGCCAATCGGTACCCACGAGCAAGATGCAAAGATGATATTAACATTGTTTCAAATGTTGGTACCTCCAATCACTTACCAAAATGCATGCGCCTGGAAAGCCACCAAAGATGGCAACAAGCAAAAGGTTAAGGGGTTTTGCCGCCTCGCTAGCTCAGTTGGTATAGCGTTGGGCTCCGGCCCGCTGCTCAGAAGCGTGAAGTGGCAGTGCATGTCCAGGCTTGGGATCGGTTCCCCTGAGACGCTCCGGCGCTCAATAGTTTACCCGACGTACAGGTCGGCTGGCAACTGACTGGTGAGAGGGTGACCTGAGCGGGGCGGGCGTCCCTGTGCTTTGTGGGACGTTAAACTTTGGCTTCTAAATTAACCCTCCATTGAGGGAGATGCTCGTTCGGGTGGTGGGGTCGGGGTCTCCGTGACAAGTCCCTTGATGACTTTAATGAGACTCCGACTCCAGCAGCCTTACCAGGAACAACTTGAACAAAATTTATAAAAAAGCGCACCCATATTTTCGGGTCTTTATTCCAGCTGTATTGTATCGCCATTGCGAGTTTCAGGCAGCTTGGGAAACACTCACGCTAAAATCCGAGTCGGTGGTTAAATCTATCCAAGTGTATAGTTGGCTAAATTTAGTAACAATCACTTTTTTAATGTTTGAAAATTATATTTATCAAGCACTCCACTTCAGCTAATGTACAGCAAAACATCAGGAAGCCACTTACCTGTGATTTTCCTTAGAGGCTGTTTACATATGGCGACAGCCAAAATTGGGGGGGTTCACGCCCTCTCTCCCACTTAGTTTGCAATCGTAAGAAATTACTAGACCCCCTCCCCTCTGTTGTCCATCTCACGGATGTGGAATTTTATGTTGGTGGGGGGGGACGGGATGTCAAGACACCACCAAAGAAACGTTGAAGTGGTGTTGAAATATTCTCACGCCCCTAGAAACACGCCAAAGATGCAACAAGTGAAAGGTGAAAAAGATCGGCCAGTTTTTCGGCCTTTATTCCAGCTATATGTTATCGCCACTGCCAGTTTGAAGCAGCGCGGGAAACACCCACGCGAACGAGGGGTGATAACATTGTAAATTCCTCTAAAAATGTTCTCTACTGCACTGGATGAAGGCAACTAAAATCCTACGGAAAAATGGAAATTTGCTTACGTTTGACTTTGCAGGTTCTGAGAGAGTTTTCCCTTCTAGTAAGAGTTTTCTAATACCACATGTTGAAAAACCACAGCAGAATAACCTACTTTTTGTTATGGTAGAAGTAGCCCCATTTCATGTTTCAATTTCGCCTTTTGTTTCAATGTCCGTCCCCATCTCCAGCTCCTTTTGATCCTAATGGTGAAGACGCTTACCCAAGCCGGAACATTTTCTGAAAGCTTTCCCAAGAACTATCCATTTATACCTGTCATATTCAAATTTAGCGGACTGGTGAAGGATGGTTTGTGCATCCACGAATAATTGCTACCCACCTACAGCTCAAAAATCGACGCCCATTGTTAATGAATGCAAGAACCGAGAACAGAATTGCTAAGCCACCACTTCACCACAAAAAAGAAACTATATGAAAAAGAATAGTAGCTAATAACATAAATGCTGCCGTGAAAAAACATGAAGAAACCGCAGAGATAGTGTGCAGCCACTGACTACGTTGACCTTGATCCCATCATTGGGACCGCTGAACTTTCTCATCAGCTAATGCGCGTTCTACAGGGCGACGTCATGTGGTCCAAGTCAGTGTGGTCAACTCCCTTGAAAATGTCGGCATGACATCAAAGGAAATGTGGCACCTCGGTCGAATCCTGGAATTTAGAGTAATTAGGTGTACCTTTAGCCGAAAATAATGAAACCACTCATGATTTCTCTGAAAAATGTACAATAAGCTCAATATCTTGTTTTTAAAATACTCCTCTAGGAAAATAAATAAACATCTGCCTGTGGATGATGTCATGATCTGCCAACCCCTACCATAATCAGTACGCTTCAAGGGCTTCGATTGGCTGATGCTCACCATGACGTCAGCACAGGGACGGCGGATTCCAGGGTGCAAGTGGTGCAGTTGCACCACTCGATTTTTTCAAGTGGTGCAAAAGTATCTTTTGCACCACTTGTTTTGGCTTTGTCCAGGGAGGCGCCCCCCCAGGCCTCAGCCGGCGCCCACGGCCGGTCAGAGAAAATCAAGCCTAATTACCGCCTACCTGAAGAGGTAGGATCCTCTGTGAAAAAGACAATTTCATACATGAATGACGCACCTTGACATCAAAACTGCGCCCTGGAAAGCAAAAGGCGCCCCCCCTTGAGTAAAGGCGCCCCTCTGGATAGCATAGGCGCCCTTGAAAAGCGTAGGCGCCTCCTGGACAGCTGAGGCGCCTCCGAAGAAGAGAAACGGCGCCCCTAGATATCACATGCGCCCCCCTGGTTAGCACAGGCACCCCTTGACAGCAAAAGGCGCCCCCCGCAGAGAAAAGGCGCCCCCTGGACAACATAGGCGCCCTTTGATAAGAAAGGCGCCCCCTGGAGAGATAAGAGAGAAACCCCCCTCCCGAGAACAACGGTGGCAGGGACGGCGGATTCCGCAGGACAGGGTGTGCAGTTGCACACCTTGAAAAAATGATGGTGTACAATAGTATATTTTTGCACACCTGATTTTGACCTCGCACGGGGAGGCCCTCACGGATTTGGGTGGCACCCCCGGATTTTGCCGGCGCCCCCGGTCGGTCAAGAGAAAATCAGACACATCGCCTGTCTGAAGGGGTAGTACCCTCTGTGTAAAATAAAATACACTTTCAAATATGAATGGCGCCCCCTGACATCAAAGCTGCACCCTGGACAGCAAAAGGTGCCCACCCCCTTGAGTAAAAGCGCCCCTCTGGATAGCAAAGGCGACCTCTAGACAGCAGAGGCGCCCCTGGACAGAAAAAGGCACCCCCAATTGAGGAGTAACGACGCCCCTGAATAGCATAGGCGCCCTCTGGTTAGCACAGGCACTCCTGTACACTAAGAGGCGCCCCCTCCCCATAGAGCAAAGGCACCCCTCTGGATATCATAAGCTCCCTTTAATAGCAATCGCGCTCCCTGGACAGCGGGGGCGCCCTCTGGATAGGATAGGCGCCCCCAAAACAGCAAATACGCCCTTTGATACCAAAAGCGCCCCATGGACAGAACACACCCTCTGGATAGCATAGGCACCCCCTGGACGGCAGAGACGCCCCTAAAGAAGAGCAACGGCACCCCGGGATAGCATATGCGCCCCTGGTTAGCACAGGCACCCCTGGACAGCAAAAGGCGGCCCCCGCCCCTGAGTAAAGGATCCGGGTCTCTGGATAGCATAGGTGCCCCTGGATAGCGCAGGCGCCTCCTGGACAGCAGAGACGCCTCCGAAGAAGATCACCGGCGCCCCTTGATAACATATGCACCCCCTAGTTAGCACAGGCATCCCTGGATAGCAAAAGGCGCCCCCCCGAGAGCAAAGGCGCCCCCTCTGGAAAGAATAAGCACCCATGGATAGGAAATGTGCCCCCTGGAAAGGACAGCAGAACATTTTTTAAGGAAAACTCAGTGGAGGGGGGCGGTGGAGATTTTCTTGTGCTGGCCATTATAATGTCTTCGGGGGATCAAACCCCCATTTGGAGAGGGGCGTTAATAAAATTTAGACGTGCTAGTGTTAAAAAATGTCTCCTAATTTTTGTTATTCCATATTCTAAAGATTAGAGATGCTGCCCAGGACTGCGGGTTTTTTTTCAACGGAAAAAGGCCAAACTGGGTTTGCGAAAAGGCCAAAAGGTTCAAATTGTATTTGCACTAAAAAATCTTGTTTTTTATAAATTTCGTCCAAGTTCTTCCCAGTACGGCTGTTGGAGTCTGAGTCTCATTAAAGTCCTCAAGGGACTTGTCACGGAGACCCCGACCCCACCACCCGAACGAGTAACGCCCACAATGAAAGGTTGATTTAGAAGCCAAAGTTTAACCTCCCACAAAGCACAGGGATGGCCGCCTCGCTCAGGTCACCCTCTCATCAGTCAGTTGCCAGCCGACCTACGTCGGGCAAACGATTGAGCGCCGGAGCGTCTCAGGGGAACCGATCTCAAGCCTGGACATGCACTGCCACTGCATGCTTCTCAGCAGCGGGCCGGAGCCCGACGCTCTACCAACCGAGCAACCGGGGCGGCCAAATGGCCAAATAAATACCACAAAAGCCATATTTGAGGCTAAAACGAACCCTACCGGGTGTCATAAACCCACAGAAAAAGGACAGAGCACTCATAAGAAGGCAGGAGTCCCCTTCCAATCCCGTGTGGCGACCCAATTATTTTATCCACATAACTAAACAATTTGTTAGCATCATCAATTATCTTGGCCGCACCACTCCCCGCTAACATTTGATATATTCCTGCTTTTTCTGTGAATTGTTTGTTCTTGAACAGTGACGGATCCATAGGCAGATCCAGGATTGCCAATCGGGGGGAGCACCTTCCCGGGGGCGCCATCCGGAGCAGGGGGCGCCACTTTTGACCGGAAAAAGCTACCAGGTGGGCGTAAAATCCTATCGGTGAGCACCGATTTTCGCATCCTGGGGCAGAGTGGGAAGCGCCACTTCAGACGAGTGCCATCGACCTTTCAGGGGGCGCCGTGACCATTTCAGGGGGCGCCGAGGATCGATCGGGGGCTGCATCTGCCCCTCCCTTTGCCCCCTGGATCCGCGTATGGGCGGATCTAGAATTTTAGTAAGGTGGGGGGGAACGCGGAGCCTTAAAGTGGGCACTTTACCATCAACTTTTCACCCAAAGGGCGCCTATGGTATTCGGTTTTCGGTTGCCGTCATTTTGGTGGATCGTATTTTTAACAACGTCCTATCCCACCCTCTCCCAGCCATAACAGTTTGTACCAGCCAAGCAAGATGCCTATTTGGCGTGATATTTGAAACAATGAATTGCTAAACAGTTCAGTCCACACTTTTTTCGGCACCTCTTGAAAAATCTGTAACTGCCACTAGGTCATGGAGAAATTCAAGACACTTGGGAAGATGCAACAGCTGAACATAAAGGTATATATCTGAGGATTTTTCTATTAGTGAAGAGGGGTTAAGTTTATTTTAATATCAAATATGATAAGCATCATTTTGCCTTTCCACGTGGCGAAGATTCGTAAGATAATGGTGAGAGGACATTGAAAATAATCGCAGCGAGTGTGAACCTGGCCTTTGCGCTGTCCAAAAAATTACCTCAGCGGAAAAGCTTTAAGTTGTAGGAAACACAAACCGGACTTTAACCCACATTATTAATTGCTCCTAAAAAATAATGTTTGAACCAGATGGCAGACTCAAGGAGATATAAGGGAAGTTGAAACGTTAAGATAAACACAGAATGAAGTATGTGGGCATTTTCCATAGACCTTTATCTATATTCTTCAATTCATCAGCATGGGAGAATTGCTCTTGTGCGTGAAATTTCGGAGGTGTTAAGAGAATTTCGGTAGCCATGTGATTGAATGCTGAAATAGATCATGCCATAGGCATGTGTGATTTGTGACATAAATGGGCCCTACTTGAATAAAAAGAAAACAGTTTCAACGTGTCCAAGTACTCTCTTGATAAACTGATAACTTTTTTTCGTTTATTGGCTGTAATTTGCACGTTTAATGATCATTTGCAGTGTTCAGATCGAAGTGAAAAGACCATTCAGATTGATAAAACGAGTATATTTTGTCACTGACCATCCACTTATACCATCAACCATCGCCTTCAGGTCAAGTTCAGGACTCATTTAAGAGAAGAGGTGAGCGTGCACTGTGCATGCCCAAATCGAGACACAGCCGCCCTCCCGATGGACAGACCGCGCAGAAATACGTCATCGTCGCGTTTGATTTCGCGCGCGCGTACGACGTAGTGGACCACCACCTGCTACGCGTTCGCCTGCTGTAGATGGGGCTGTCAAATTGCACGGTGGCCTGGATTTGGCAGTGACTCCGGGACCGAAGAGTCCAGGTGGAACTAAATGGTGTGCTTTCCAGTAAGCGCATTTTCCGAACTGGCCTGCCGTAAGGAAGTGTCTTATCGCCAGTTTTATTTTGTATGGGTGGCTCGGCTGGTAGACGCACTCTGCGCGGTTCCCGGATGCTCCCCTACATGTACGCCGATGATACGGCGGCTCTCTGCACGGGCAACAACATCCAAGTCGCCAAGGACCGGGCGCAATAAAGCTGCTGCTGGCACCCTCATGAAGTGGACCCGACAGCACAAAATGGTGGTATCAGGAGCCAAGATCCAAGTACTGGTGATGTCCCAGTGGGCCAGAGACGCCGATCCCTTCAATTTTAAGGTCGACGGGAAGTCTGTCACTGCTGGAGACACCCTACAGCTACTTGGCGTCACCATCGATCGGCTCCTCCATTTCGGTCCACACTGTAAGAGACTGTGGGAGAAGGTCCACCCCCGCATCTCCCACCTACGTCAACTGTCCGGCTGCAACTGGGGGCTGCACGAACAGCACCTCCGAACCGTCGCTACTGGTTACGTGAGAGGAGCGATGGAGTAAGCGGCCGCAGCGTGGCTCCACGCCACACCGCCATTTCATGTCGAGCTGCTGGAACGCAAAATGAGAGCGTCGGCGCGTATCATCACAGGATGCACCCACTCCACTACCAGCCGAGTTAAGACTCCCGCGTAGCGGCCAGAAGGAGGGTACTCGCGACCCGACTGCTGGTGAAATTCCATACCCTGCCGCCTGAAGACCCTCTGTGAAGACGTGCGGAGGCGACAGCGCCCTCTCGACTCTCCTCGGTGAACGGGTGGCGGCAGGTAGGCAGACATGTGGGATCAAGCAGCCATCTCCCTCCCCATCGAGTCTTTCCTTCCTCGACGTCTTCCACTGTGGGTATCAGGAGAGTGAGTCACATTTCAACTAGACGTGGGCCCACTGACATCAGGAGCGCCACCTGTCCGGAAGAAGCGAGTAGCTCTCCCCCACCTCGCCTCCCTGACTCAATGTGCCACATGGGTGTGGACCGACGGGTCAGTGCACGGAGGGATCACGAGCGGGGGAGCTGGGTCTTCATCGAGTCACCAGACAGAGCCCAGCATGAGCTCAGGCGACCAGCAGGCTCGCTCTGCTCGAGTTTTCAGGCTGAGATGGTAGCCATCCAAACAGCCTGTGTCTTCCTACTGGACTAATCAGTGCACACAGAAGATCCAGTCATCTTCAGCATGGCCTGCCAAGGTGACGACGCATTATAGAAATAAAATGGCTTCAATGTCTGCAGATAAGACAGCGAATCGGTAAAAATCGCAAACTTCCTCACCATCAGCTTAGACACCTGGTCCAAACAGCAAAAAAATGGAGTACAGCTCTGAAGTAAAAATGGATCCTTCGTAAGGCAAACTAGAAAACTTCTCAACATCGTCACCAACAAATGCACGCCCTGTGCCATTGTCACTTTCTTTTGCAACCGTCTATATAGAAACAGACATGGTTTTCGGAACGGCTCCGCAAGCAAGTTCATAAAATACTGGCGCGTCGGTTCAGGAGGCAAATTTTTGCTTTGTTGGCGTAGGTTGTGTTCGTGTTAACTGTCGAGATGAGCTATGGTTCAATAACAGCTGTTTCATGTGGTTCGACGAGATTGCTGTCGATACCAGCCTGTGCCAGCCAGGCACAGACTCTCACTCCCTGGTGACGGGTTGCAAAACGCGAGCCACTGTCTATCTGACTGAGGTAGGCGTCGCCAAAAAAATGTTTGGTACGTGGGGCGTGTTGGTGACTTATTTTAAAGGGAACGTGGCACATTGGTAAAATCCTGGAATTTTGTGTAATTAGGCGTACTTTTAGCCGAAAATAATGAAATCACTCATGATTTCTCTGAAAAATGTACAACAAGCTCAATGCTTTTATTTTTAAAATACTCCTCTAGAAAAATGAATAAATATCTGCCTCTGGATGATGTCATGATCTGGCAACCACTACCATACTCGAAACACTTCAAAGGCTTCGATTGGCTGATGCTCATCGTGATGTCAGCATATGTCGTCACACCAGCAGCTCACAACAATGGCCACCTGGCGAGAGGTACATGAGAGGTACATTTCGGGTATGTTTTAGTTTTTTTCTACGGAAAAATCGAGTTCCAAGACAAATGATATATAGAGCACCTGGTTTTCCGATTTGCTTTACAACTTGGCTATCTCAGTTAAAATCACGTTCTAAAGGTGCCACATTCCTTTTAATGGCTTAATGCAAAGCGAGTATCTTACTGCGCATTTGTAGCGGTATTTCACTAATTTCCACTAGCATGCTTATTATGGATGGAGCTTGGAACGCTCCTGTTACTATTCTGCTAGCGAGATGACGGACATATCGATAATCTTTTTCGCGGACTAAGGAGTGGCCTCATACGCAACCCCGGTCTGCGACCTGGGATAAACCCCCACCGGCGCAGGAGAGCCGCATGACAATGTGCTGAAATCAACCATATTTCATTCTCAATGTATCTCTTCATAAGCCTGTAGGTCAGTGCCATCATTCTTTTCTTTGAAATAAATAGTAAATATCCCGCAGTCAACCCCGGATTCGACCCGCGCACCCCTCATCACGAGACAGGACCTCTAACCACTAGACCACTGCGCCACACTGTACCGACTCCCGCTAACCCTACACCTGTGACCCGTCAGGAGGTCACTGGCCGGTATCACGCAATCAAAACGATGCCGTGATCGTGGCGCCGGGTGTTGTGTTCGTACAGAAAAGGCATGGTATAAAGCTGCTTCTAGAAGACGAACCAAACATTAGATTCGCCTAGAATCACTTGTATCGGCGACCCAGGACCCTAAGCTAGCTTTATGCCAAATTGCATCCACTTCCATTCATTTTGAGGACTTGAAACCATGGTGAGAAGCAAACATGTTCCGAGAAATTTAGCTCCTTGAAATACCCTTTCGGACGAATTACTCGAAAGCCGTCGGAGATAAGTGGGTAGTGTAAATGAATTGAATGACTGCAATTAATTTTCCTATTCAGCCATGTCAATTCTGAGCTTGTGAATGACATGTGCTCTGAACCGAAAAGCTAATAAAAGGTTTTCTACTAAAATTATATTTATACATATAAGACAATGAATTTTATTATCACGATATCCATCTCCGAATATTATCAGGCGGAAGCAATGTTCTTTCATTATTTGAAATGAAAAGTCAAATCGGCGCATTAGATCGCGAGAGATTAAGATTTAAATGAAATGAGCAAAAATGTAGTCCTCCGGCAAAATGGCAAAAACTAGGTCAGAATTTTACTTTTTCCACTGGAAACTATGCCTAAGCACAAGAAAATTGACGTAGCTGCCTCCACGTGGCTGTCTTTAAACTAACTGAAGCGTGCCTTCTGACATTTCGAGCTTACAAGTCGGCTGTCAAATTTCAATATCTTTTTGCTTGTACTAGAAATACTGCGTTTTTGGCGTAATAAATATTGTCGGACCAGTTCGAACTTTTTTCTTAGGTGGCCTTGTTGCTTATTCAAAAGGAGGCAAATTTCAAGTTCGTCGCTTAAGAAATAAAAATGATAAAAATGCAAAATTGAAAACATTTGTTCCAAAATTTCTCAAAAATATTTTGAATTTAAATTCGGGGCCTTAGTTTGGGCGTCTAGCGTAAAAGGGCAATCACCCTACACAATTGCAGAGCCCTGGTATCAACTGTCAGAACCGCCAAACGGCCAGAATAGAGCCTCTTGAGATATCTCAATCCGCTTCACTCCATGGATTTCGTCATGCGGCTCTGACACAGCCGTACTCGATCTTCGGACGAATAAGTGATCTATACAGCATAAGAAGCTTATAACGTAGCGTATAACAATGAGCGTATAACGTGCGCATAACGTATATATAGGCGATAAGCGTATAACGTGTATAGCATGAGAAGCATTTCTCTATCTGCACGGTATCTCATCCTCGTCAACACCTTCAGTATTTTCAGCGTATCGAAACATTTTTTTGCGGAAATCCTTCAGGTGTGGCACATATGAAAGCTTATCGGGTGTGAGCCTGATAAATCTGGTTTCTGCTACAACGTCGCTCGGATTTCCGCGAATTTACAAAATCGGGCATTCGGTCTCAATGTCTATTATAAAAGTGCATGCACTATGTCTTTGAACTTGAAAATTTCAGTCCATTGCGTGTGATCCATTGCTGCAATATGTCAAGGCCAAGCTGCAGCCGCCTCTGCGCAGCTGCTGTAGTAGACACTGTCACACATATTGTGAAGTCTTCAACGAAAAACACGTGACGTATGTTTGCGGGAAGTGTCTGCAATATCATTGGTCATAACTGCAAACAAGGCTATGAATATCGTAGAATCCTGGGATATGCTACTCTGTTGCTAATGCCAATCCGATATGACTGAGTTTACGCGAAATCTAAAATATCTATTTTTCGGAATATTAGAAATAAACCACCCCAAGTGGCCTCGCACGCCGAGTCCAAAGAGTTTCTGCAGAACGCCATTGGATAGCAAAGGCGCCCCCAAGAGATGATGGCGCCCCCTGGGGAGGAAGGCGCCCCCTCCAGAAAATCTTGCACCACTTCTCGAAAATGGAATCCGCCGTCTCTGCGTCAGCATATGTCGTCACATCAACAACCATGACAACTATGGCCTGCTGCTAAGGGTACATGAGGGGTACATTTTAGGTAGATTTTAGCGTTTTTACGGAAGTCTCGAGCTCCAAGAGAAATGATATATTGAGTACCGGGTTTTCTGACTTGCTTAACAATCCCGTTCTGACTTCTATCCTGACTTGGCTATCTCAGTTAAAATCCCGTTATGAGGTGCCACATTCCCTTTTAGTTGTGACTTTTGACTCCGTGTAAGGTGGCCTTGACATCATCTCGATTAGATGGTAGTATGACGTCGCTGCTCTATCAATAATGCCTGTGAACTGGGCGCGACTTGTTCTCCCAAAAGTAGGCCTGAAAGTCTCAACTAAAATACATGAACAACCGATTTTCATATTTGTCACCAATCATCGTGCTTATCAATTCTTCCGAAGGTAGGGATGTGCCACTTTCCTAGTTCCTCACAGCTTTCCTGCAATCTTCAAAAACAAGGAGAGGAAGAGAGCTTTAGAAGAGCTCCGGTCAGTGTGCTCGGTTACCGAGCGATCGCGCGCAGCCCGCGAGGTTTCTTCCTATGAATCGATAAGAGACCACGCTGACCACGTATGAGTGGAGAGGCCCAGCGAGGCCCGATCCCACTGATACGTTGATAAACTTATTATATTTCTGCAAACAGGCATTGGCGGACGCAGGGGGGCATTCCAGCCATGACCCACCAAAGCGCTGGAGGGGGAGGGGGCAAACTATCTTTTGTCCCCCCAAGGGCCGGATACATTTTTTAAAAAGGTGTTTACTCTTTACACTGTCTGTCGAGCAAAAAATACTCGCTCCCTCCAAGAGAGCCAGACATGGGTTTGCCCCCAAAACTCGGGTCTGCGTCCGCCCCTGTGATCAGGTATCGAACTGGAATGAAACTTGCACTCGTAGGTAGCGACGTCCTTCACTTGTATATATAAATTTTCGAATACAACCTTTATACTGGGAGTATGTATTTCGCCTGAGACCGTGCAACACTTTCCAGTAAGGGTTTTGAGCAAGATACCTTTACTTAAAGGTACATTCAAGAGAGACTCCTCCACGCCCGAGTGACGTCACACGGGCGTGGAGGAATTCCTTCACCTTTGGGCCGTGTGCCAAACTGCTGCTAATGACACTGCCCGCTTACGAATTTGTGAGAATACATGGTAATGAAGTTTATCCCAAATGCAATAAATAATCATTTCGTCTTCGATTCGAGGCCTCTTCATGCTAGAATTTCGATATTTAATCATTAGATTTTCCCATGTTATATGCTACGAGGTGTGACGTCACATCCAGGACCTGCGCCTGCTGCTGAAGGGGGTTTTGAGAAGTTGAACGCTGCGAAACTGAAATATTCTTAGCCGGGATCCGCGTAAACTTTCAGGAAAAGTTTGCCTTTGCATTTGTAAAGAGCTGTTAGGCTGTAGCTGAGGCTGATTAAACCGCGAATAAATGGTTGATTCAGAAGATACAAAAGACTCAGTTACCAACGCTTTTTGTAGTATCATCTTCTTGCCATTTTTTTCTATCGTCTTCCAGTCAAATTTGTTTTAGGTAAGGTATTAATTTATTGTGACTGCACGTACTGTAGGTTTTCGCAATTTCTTTGTCTGTTTGTTATAAACTGACGACGAACCATCCAATACAATTAAAGCACACTTTCCACTTACTATTTTGGAGCACATGTATCGTCTTGGATATCATCATTAAAGGCGTTTTACTGGCAACAAGCCTTGTAAAATTTGATTACACATATTTCTAACATCTGATATATTCTCGAATCAATAAAATAGAATATCGCAGGATCGCAAGAAAATAAATATGCATACATAAGATGTTCCAATCAACCAAAGTTTGCTTCCGTATTGGTGCCTCAGTACTGTATTCATATTTTGAAGGAGCGCCATGAAACTACATCTTCGCCGTTCATTGGTCTTCCACGCACAGCCTCGCCTCCCTTTCTATTTCCGATGAGTGAAAGTACGACTCACGGACAGAATACCTCATTCCCCATCGCACATTGCCCTTCCTGTGGGCATGGCATCTCTGAGGAGGTGCATATTTCCTGTGTCTATCACGTGACCACGTAGAGAGATAGGGAGCGGGAGTCCCCAGAGGCCGCTCGGCATCGGCGCTACACCAGCCTCTGCTCAAGGTGCCCGGCAAATGGCCACGCTGACGTCAGAGGATTTACGCCGCAGGCGGTTTACGGCTTGAGTTTACGGGGCATTGCCGAGGTGTTTTTTTAAGCGAGCGTGGAGAAAACCTGTAGTTTCGATTTTCTTTTAAAATACCTTGTTTGGGCGTCCTCAGTGATGCAGAACTTCGTCAGCTTTTACCCTTAGAAAACTTGAAAACTCGCTACAATTTGAGTCCTGGTTTAAAGGTCCCTGGTGCTATCTCTGTTTTGAATCTGTAACGTGTACATCGTGGTGCATTTTTAGTGGCACATGTCCTGATAATTGACAAAGACTGGGGCGCCACTTTATATACGCTTGGAAGTTTAGGTGCCAGAGTTGTGCGTTTCAGAATTGTCTTGAGTCGACTCGACTCAAGTGCTGAGAGTGGTTGACTCAACACCGAATCAACTCATTATCTAGAGTTCAGTGAGTGGACTCAACTCCGACTCAATATTAAATTAATCCGACTCAACTCCGACTCAACTCACGACTCAACTCAACTCAAACTTCGACTCGTTTTCAAAATAAAATAAGTATGTAATAAATAAATAAATAAGTCAATAAACCAGTAAAACACAAGCTGTCCAGAGAGTCCTACAGGAAACTAAACATTAATAGATTCAAAAGTAATTAATTAGCATTCAAACATTGGTTAACAATTAGCCAGCAGCCATGGATAACTTTTTTAAATTCTTCAAGACCGTCACTGCCCAAAAAAAAGTTACCACACCATCTTGAAATGATTTCTAGAAGGAGCATTGCATGTTTAACTAGGTACATGGAATCAAAAGGAACCTAAAATGGCTAAGGTTACACTAACATAGGCAAATAATTGAACCTCCATACTATCATAAATGGTGCAAGGTAAAGAACATGATCTAAACTGTATTTGCAGGAATAATATAAGTATTGTTTTTTCTGTTTAAGAATGATGCTCTGGAATATTTTATAAATGAAACATTCCCATGCCATGAGCTTAATCAATATTTAAGCAATAATTACTAGAGTACCTAGTTGCAGCTGCAAATTTTAAGAACTACAGCAAACCCTTGGAAAAAGTATACCATGTATGACAAAAGGCGATAGAAATGTAAATTTTATCAATGCATATCAATATAATCATATCTTAAACCCAATTCAACTTTCAAGTTGAAAACCGTCAATACAGTACATACCTATCGCTCTTCAAAATGGGAACACGGTTTCATAGAAAATTACTGCTACTACTGTATAGCTTTCCAAATATAAAATACGGTCACCATGCAAGGGTCTCTGATAAGAAAAAAACCAGTAACATGACATAATTCCTCGGATTTTTGCAATACAGGATTTTCAACATTTGTGTCAAATCAGAGGTAAACTTTTTCATGCTAATAGCAATATCTGCTTTTAATAGGCAAAACTAACAAAGCAGCTGCAGACGGCGCATTTGAGACAAATAAAACAATGCCATGTGTAGTTATACAAATATTTTAATCACGTTATAAAGTATCACGTGGTGCTTCCACTTCTTGCCCTGGAGCTACATAAGCTTGAGGCTATACTTGGTTGAATTTGTTCTTCAAAGACAGCAATGGCGCACACAATTATCAGACGACGACTACTGACGACAACCAGCGACACACGTGTCAGAGCCGCATGACGAAATCCATGGAGCGAAGCGCATTGAGATTTCTCAAGCGGCTCTATTCTGGCCGCTCAGACGGGTCTCGTCGTGGTCTGTCAGGAGCCGCATGACGAAATCCATGGAGCGAAGCGCATTGAGATTTCTCAAGCGGCTCTATTCTGGCCGCTCAGACGGGTCTCGTCGTGGTCTGTTGTTGTCAGAGCCGCATGACGAAATCCATGGAGCGAAGCGCATTGAGATTTCTCAAGCGGCTCTATTCTGGCCGCTCAGACGGGTCTCGTCGTGGTCTATCAGAGCCGCATGACGAAATCCATGGAGCGAAGCGCATTGAGATTTCTCAAGCGGCTCTATTCTGGCCGCTCAGACGGGTCTCGTCGTGGTCTGTTGTTGTTGTCAGAGCCGCATGACGAAATCCATGGAGCGAAGCGCATTGAGATTTCTCAAGCGGCTCTATTCTGGCCGCTCAGACGGGTCTCGTCGTGGTCTGTTGTTGTCAGAGCCGCATGACGAAATCCATGGAGCGAAGCGCATTGAGATTTCTCAAGCGGCTCTATTCTGGCCGCTCAGACGGGTCTCGTCGTGGTCTGTCAGAGCCGCATGACGAAATCCATGGAGCGAAGCGCATTGAGATTTCCTCAAGCGGCTCTATTCTGGCCGCTCAGACGGGTCTCGTCGTGGTCTGTTGTTGTTGTCAGAGCCGCATGACGAAATCCATGGAGCGAAGCGCATTGAGATTTCTCAAGCGGCTCTATTCTAACCGC